>CM033718.1:36812825-37532825 GCA_019671005.1 Hibiscus mutabilis | reverse complement strand
GGTATGGATTTTTTGTATTATTTTTATTGGTAGCATGCGAAGAAACAGTTCCAGTATTTTCTTTCAAAATGTTTGTAGGCTCGCCATTCGGATCCACAATGGATGCTAAGTATACAAGGTAGGGATGACAACCGCGGTCGAGTTGGGTTAGGTTTTTTGCCAACTCGATAATAACACAATAACACCTTATTCTTATCCGAGTTTAAAAATATATTTACACAACTCCAACCCAATCCGAAGATAGAATTGAAATTTTGATCTCGACCCAAAACAATTTAACTTGATAATCAATTTAAATTTTTTTGTCAAAATAGAAAATTAATCGAATAAAATATTAATTTATATAGTTTAATAACATAATTTTAGTGTCCTATATAGGGATGGAAGACGAATACAATTTCATGTATGTATGTATATATATATGTATGTATGTAAGTATGTATGTATGTATATAGGTATGGATGTATGCATGTACGTATTTATGTATGTATGCATGTACGTATTTATGTATGTATGTATGTATACATGTATGTATGGGTAATGGACGGGTGTGGATGTTGAAAGTCGTACACACAATGAGTAGTGAGTAGGTGAGAGATTTGAGACCTTACCTGCCCCATATTTGCTCCCCTTGCATCCGTACATATTGTCTTGAATCTGCTCACCCACTATCTACCATATGAGTTCTATACCATTATGAGTTCATGGATAAATTTTCAAACTATTTTGTAAACCTTAGGATTCTAATGGGGCGTGTCTTGTAATTTGCCCAAATCCTACGGTACAAATTTCATATTCAATTAATTTAGCTTAAAAATGATTTTTTAACATTATGTTTGATTTTAACGGCTGCTTGGCTAACAAGTTTGGCGGGTATGAACGAGTACGGACTGGGTGGTAGGTACCAACTAGATAGTGGGTGCGAAGAGGATTTTGGAATGTAATCGCGTTGATGAGTGTGGATTTGAAAATTGTACCCACCGTAGGTAGTGGGTAGGTAGTGATATGAAAATTTTAGGTGACTATGGGTATTGGGGAGGGGGTATCCGCACCCGACCGCCCATTTACCATCTTTAACCTTATATGTTATTTTTTATCAGCAATAGGAATTTATTAATCATTGACAATGCCATGAAAATCCATACACCATTGCACAAGAAGTTGTTCAAGAAAATAACAAAATCAGCAAAGAAACAAACACCATAAACAATCAAAATACCTTCAAACATTCTAGCCATACATGAGTCCATCGCCTATGAATCCAATGGCAGAAACACACGCACCTCAGTCGTAAACATACATTATCAATATGTCGAAAGTAATCCCAAAACTTCCATGGACGACATTAAGAATTTGGGGACCAAGAGATCACCATACAAATTCAAAACTTTACACAACTATGAAACGACGACAATAGTATCATTCAATCAACAATCCAAAAGATAGGTTGACCCGCCTAAACCAAGGATATTCCACGTTCCCACTCATTTCCACATTTTAAAGACTTGGTCGTGTTCCTCAATGATACACACAATATCCTTCACAATCAATTCCTCGTTCCCCACCGGCTTCACTCGCACCAATCGTCCTAGATTCAACGTCCATCGCGCTTCTTGTAAAATTAAGCGCTTCATATACAAAAAAATCAAAATCTGTCGAGGAACTATTTGCAAACTCAGTCAAGTTTTGTTTATTCTTCTAAGGTCTCTCACGACCCCTTTTGTCCAAACAACCCTTAGTGTCTCATTGTTGTTCCTGGGAAAGGAAGCTCCATATAATATCAGAGATAACATGATATGCTAGATGTCTGTATCGATGCAGCAGAATAAGGATCGTATTCAACGACGACAATAGTGTCATTCAACCAACAATCCTCAAGATAGGTTGACCCGCCTAAACCAAGGATATTCCACGTTCCCACTTATTTCCACATTTTAAAGACTTGGTCATGTTCCTCAATGATACGCACAATATCCTTCACAATCAATTCCTCGTTCCCCACCGGCTTCACTTGCACCAATCGCCCCAGATTTGACGTCTCTCGCGCTTCTTGTAAAATTAAGCGTTTCATATTCAAAAAAATTAGAATCTGTCGAGGAACTATTTGCAAACTCAGTCAAGTTTTGTTTATTATTCTAAGGTCTCTCACGACCCCTTTTTTCCAAACAACCCTTAGTGTCTCATCGTTGTTCCGGGGAAAGAAAGCTCCATATAATATCATAGATAACATGATACGCTATATGTTCATATTGATGCAGTAGAATAAGGAAATAAAATGGATGATGCTGTAAAGAATATAACGAAAACGACAAGTTTGTTTGAAAGTTGCATGTGGATTTGCTGTAAAGTAAGATGGTTTGTGGAATAGATTTATGTCCTAGGAACCCTCTGAATTATAATTAATTCAGCAAACTTCATCAAAGGCTCTAATCTCTCATTCGTCAATAAGAATCCTAAGGCAAGAAGAAGATTGAAGATGAATCCTACTTTCCCAATCACAGTAGGCATCTAGATTATGTTTCCCTCGAAATAGAGGAATATCAAAATTTGGCTTGGCCAATGAAGGTTGTTCACATGCATTAGTCGCATGATTATCAAATTGAGGTTCACGAAATGACGAAATCCATGGATATTAAAGTTGGTTGTGATATTGCATCTAAGACGATGCTCATGTCTAGGACATTGCTCCTCATGTTTATTCTCATCATAATTGCTCTCATGGCCTGAATTTGGATGACCTCTCTCAACGGGAAATATAGCCAAAACAATGGTCGTCTAAGCAGCGAGATTGTGGACAATTGTAGAAAGATCTTGTATGGAATCCGTCGCACCTACCATGTTTTCAAGAGGTGACATCTCATCATTGGAACTATGATGCGACATCCTAAAACTCAAAAAATACAATGAAAAAACCCCACCATTAATAGTCCAAGAAAATATACTCAATGAGGCAAGATAAGAAGTAATTGTATGCATTAAAGATTATTCAAAAAGCAATCAAACTTCTAGGTGGTTGGTGATTCTGCTAGCAAAGGTTACTTAGGGCATTGAAGTTCCAAGGAAAGCTTGACACCAAATGAAGTAAGTCGCACCGGTGAAGGAAACTGCACTTTTAAATATCCTACTAACACAAGAAAACAACAAAGTTCTAGATAAGTTTATAAAGAACCAAGAAAGATATAACAAACAAAAAACGTAAGAAACTAAGAATAGAGAAAAAAAACAGAATTTTTCCCAAAACCCAGACTAAGAAGCAACTTGAATAATTTCATTCAATGTGATTTCCTCAATTTGTAAAGTACACAAGGACTTATGGAAACTAAACTCCGATCTACGATATGAAATCTGGAAATTTGGAGATTAAACTAAAATTTGGAAATCAATTAGGATTGAGTTGTGTGATCAAATCTTTATTCTGCCAAAATCGAAAGAAGGATAAAAGAGAAAAGGTAGATGAAAAAAAACAATGGGAAAAAGGTGTAAACGCCCAAACGGATACCAAATGATATGTTAGATGTTCATGTCGATACAACAGAATAAGGATAGTATTCAACAAGTTGCTAGAACAAACTAATTTGCTCTAGACTTGTGCGCCAAGTCTGAAAATAAAGGAAGCAAGGAAATAAAATGGATGATGGTGTAACAACCCAAAAATTTACGCCCAAATTATAAACCCTAAGTTCGAAATATCCCTAATTTAGAAACCTAATTTTGAAATTCCTAATTGAAACCCTAATTAAGGAATTTGGGGATTAATTAAATTTTAAATGAATTTCATGACCTTTTTATAAAAAATGATATTTGGTGCCTACTTTGTGAACCCTAGAAAAGAACAAGAACTTACCTTGAAATTTACCCAAAGATTTGTATATTTAAGTTGTGTTAAAACCTATTCCATGCGACATTCTATCCCCGTTTCATTCATCCAGCAGCCGGCATTCTCTTTAACTCTCGAATAGTCGCAAACTCTGGTGAGTCTCTGACACCGCTTAATTCAACAATGTCTTCAATTGATTTGAATATCAACTATCCGAATTAGATAATTATTCTTGTATCATTAAATTTCTTTAGATAAGTATATAGGAATAATTCCTTAGTCATACTGATAATAGTACTAATATAGAAATTATTCGTATAGGTTATGATACAGCTAAACCTAGTGCTTTTGATCGTGAGAGACATGATAGTCAATAGGTTGAGTTTTGCTTTGGCTAAGGTGTGTTTCTTCTGGTGCTATAAATAAATGACTTTTATGTGTGTTTCTTATTGTGCTATATAAATAATTTTATTGTGTGATGTTGTTTTACGATTTATGAGTATTTTACATGAGATGTGTTGTTACAAGAAGAATTTTCCATGCATTCATACTAGATAGATATTTGATTTAAATAATGGATTTGTGAACTGTGTACCCGGATTACATTAAAGAATTGTGTTGAGATTTGAGAACTGTGATTTTATACCGTTATGTGCATGGGTTGGGATTTTACGGTGGAAGATTGTGGTTTCAACCACTTACCGATTGGTGGATGTAGTGAGGAGTTATGAGAAACTTTCCTCTTAGCGATTGGTGTGTTGTAGTTAGGTGCATTGCATTGTGTTTATAAAATTAAATCGTTTGTGTTGTGAATCATCATTTGTTTTGAACCTAAAAGATTTTATAGAAAATTATTGTGTTTGTGATTGTGGATTTTCTTGTACATTAGAGACACACTAAGCTCTTTAGGTTACTCCCCTATAGTTTCCACTTACAGATATCTTTGGACGTTAGGCGACGTGGTACTTGAAGGATCTCACATTTTATTCGGTTATTTTATTATTCAGTATGGAACTATTTTAGTTATTCAAATTATTATTTATTATTTTGGAACATTGATGTAATTTCATAAATGGGGACTATCTATGTTTTTCGGATAATTTTAACATTCTTTTATTATGGTTTTATTTCATAAATTTTATTTAAACATTCGAATATTTATTATGATATTTATGTTTTATTTATTATAAGTTACTTATTAAATTACTGTTATTTTATCTTAAATTAAAGTATAACTTTTAAAATTAGTTTTCTTGATGGCTAAGTTTTCAAACGTGACTTCTTAAATTCGGTCTTTTCTTCTAGGTCGGGTTTAGAGGGTTACAAATGGTGTAAAGAAGACCGTGAAAATAGCAACTTTGTTTGAAAGTGGCATGTGGACTTGCTAGAAAGTAGAATGGTTTGTGGAATAGATTTATGTTCTAGTAACCCTCTGAATTATAATTAATTCAGAAAACTCCATCAAAGGCTCTAATCTCCCCTTCAAGAATTAGATTCAAAGGAAAGAAGAAGATTGTATATGAATCCCCAACCATCTATTGAAGAGATTGAGTAGAAACACTTCAAAATTACACATGAACAACTATATTGCAAAAGAAAGAACTCAAAGAGTATTTCTCAAATACAATTCCTTAAAGAACCGTGTGTTGTCAACGTGTGTGTTGCATGCCTTTAAACAGGCTAAGAAATGCTTCAATCTGAAGCCAATTGGGCAACAAACAAGGCTAAATAAAAAGGCTTGAAATAAGGGACTAAAATCTAGCAGAATTGGTTGGCAAATCTTCTAAAACTAAAGCTAATTAAAAAAGTTATAATACACCCCTTACTGAGCTGGAAAAATTAGCCAAAGTTTTATAAATTAGCTTATGGTCTGAATTCTAATTACAAGACTATGTTAGGCCAATATTCTGCCAAGATATATAGGTTGTACCAAGATTCCTAATTTCTTGAATTAATTTGAATTGGAATGAACTTGAAGGCTCAAGAGTGTAACTCAATTTGTTGCATTCTCCAATTGTGGGTTGCTGAACTCTTAGGTGTCTAAATAATTCAAGGGCTCATCATGGAATAAATTATGGGCTACTTGAAATCCTTTCTTCTCCAAGAAAGCTTGAAGTCCTTTACTCAAAAAGTCTTGAACTGCCATGTTCATCTACGTTTTGAGATGAGTTGACTTTGATCTAGTAATGGGCCCTTGCGGGAGAGCTAGCTCATCATATCCAAGTGTTTGATTGTAAGACTCGATGCTTGCATCACATCACAAACTTTGCACTCCACACCGTTATGAACAATCACCTATGCTTTCAAAATAACAATAGAGTTTTTTTTTATCCGACGAATATCTAAAACTAAAGGAGTAGGTAAGATATCATTATTGTCTTTAAGATGATCCTCATCCAATACAGATATCACAAGTTTCAAGCTCTTTTGTAATCCTATCGACACACCCCACGGTCTCATCATCAAAATTAGCCACCTCAAAATATTGCACTTGTTAATCTCAAAATTCAAGTTCTTCTTATAATGTATTTATTTTTCAAAACGAAGGACTACATTGATCAAACAAGTCATTCGCTTTAAATGATTCACAACCCTGCTTCCTCACTAACATCGCCTAGTAAGCATCACAAGGAATCTCAAACTTAGACTTCGAATGAACACCATAGTGCATCAATAACATCACTACTAATCGTTTCATCCCATTTACATAGTTACCCTCACAACTTAGGCCAAGTGTGGCTTCCACCTTTGTCTCGCACGCGCACACACAAACACACATATATAAACACGATAGTATTAAGTTCGTACCATGTATGATGTGTATGCAATGTGGATATTCTTTGCTTCAACTTGAAAATCTTAAAGAACATTCTTTTCCTGAATAAATTAAGTTTAAAGAATATTCGACAATAATTATATGGTTTTAATATTGTGTACAAATTTATTCCAAACCCAATTAGTTTATTGACATATTTAGTAGCACTATTTTAATAATCACTAAATTAGTTTTGACTTAATGGGACCAGATGACCTCAAACTTTTAAAAAATTTAAT
The DNA here is from genome assembly GCA_019671005.1 of Hibiscus mutabilis. Classification (NCBI taxonomy): domain Eukaryota; kingdom Viridiplantae; phylum Streptophyta; class Magnoliopsida; order Malvales; family Malvaceae; genus Hibiscus; species Hibiscus mutabilis. The sequence goes on along the minus strand of CM033718.1, from coordinate 37,525,954 downwards.
ATTATGTACAAATTTATTCCAAACCCAATTAGTTTATTGACATTTTTAGTAGTACTATTTTAAATAATCACAAAATTATTTTTTGACTTAATGGTACAAGATGCCCTTAAACTTTTGAAAAATCCAATGTGGCCCTTAAACTTAGAAAAAAATATCTATTTGGCCATTTGACTTTCGATATATCATGTTGACCGTTACGAGACTAAAGTGGCGATCCACGATTGACGATGACATGCCACTCCGCTATGGACGATAATGTGGCACATATGCTAGGTTGGTTTTTTTTAAAAGTTAGAGGGCTTTTTAATTTTTAGAAAAAATTAAAAAAAAATTAAATTTAAAGTATAAAATATTGTTAAAATATTTTAAAACATAAATAGAAAATACTAAAAATAAAAATTAAATTATTAAAAAACTATTAAAATTTTAAAAATTAAAAATATCACAAGCTATAAATTTGATAAATTATAAATTTTAAAATATAAATATTGAAAATGTATTAAAAAATGAGTACTTTCATTGGAGAAGTGTTCAATAATTTTTTTATGTTTTAGTTTTTTTAATACTTTATATATAAATTTAAACTAAATGACAATGTAATATCTTATAGTCATATCCATACCATTTAGGTCAATAGGCAAGGGAATCATATTCAATCGTTTATATAACCGAAACATTTTAAGGTTTTTCCATAATTATAATTTAATTCTATCTCATTAATTTAAGCATATAAACATTTCAAAACTATACATATAGTAATTTTAGTATGTGAATCATATTTCAATCATATCATATATCACACAAGCATGCTTTTCACATCGCGAGTGTTAGAAACATCATTTAGCTCAAACATCATATAATAACACTATCAACCTATCATATATGATACATAATATATACATGTAACATATGCACATAAGCAAATTAAGCATATTCATATAATCGAATTAGCAACGCCAGCATGCTTTTAATTTCATATGCATATTAATTATCACTATATATGTCACATACTTTTATAACATACATGTACACATACAAAACATGCATTCATTATCATCCATTCATAATATCAACACTAATATAAAGTATTCTTAATAGATTAGTCGAGACTTACGAATTTTACATCTAAACGTAGTTAGAAAATGTAATACCCTAGATTTAGCACGAATAATTTGACGGATCCAAGGAATCACAAATCAGACCAAAAAAGCGACCTAAATCAAATTTAAAAAATATTTGTTGCGTTTAAACCAACAAGCGAATGTAAATATCATTAATTAAGGAGATAAAACAATGTTTAAGTGTTTACAAAAGGTAGAGCTCTAAACTATAACTCATACATCAAATTTAAATAAGTATATTAGAGTTACCGAATCAATACAAAACAAGGTACTATGTTCTACATGCCCACTAAAGAAATAGTGTATTACTTTGAAAAATATAGTTGTTGGAATTCCCAAATATGATGTTGATGTCGCCAAGCTGCTCAAAATCTCCGACCTAAGAGTAGAGGAAAAATCGAATAATGAGCTTTGAAATCCCATTAATACACGAATACCAAATAGAGGCTAAAAAAGTAGGAAAATATGAAGATTGATCATAAGAATGGCATAGCAATTCATGGAATATATTTATATTCATTCTCGATATAGTATTTCAGACAAGAAAGCTTAGCGAACCAATCCAATAAAACTCAAGAAACCTAGCATAGTATTGGCATCTATGCATATATGAGTATTTTTTTAATGTATTGTTTTATTCAAGTAGTGAGGCACATGTGCTATGCTGATCAATCAAAATCCATATACTAGTCGACTAACACTAAGACACGTGACCAATATTTACCTCTATGCATATAGTTTGCTTATATATGCATATAATCATCACATCATAAGTACCAGTATCCAAGACTGCATAAACTTACCAAGTTAAAAGTAAAGACATTCTTCCAATATTCATTATCACCATATTACTCAAACGGATAATATAAATAATAATGTCAAATTAAGGATACCTAGAGGCATCAAAAGTCAAAAATTGGTTTTGAAGGCTTTTGGGTGATTTAGGCTTCATAAGCGCATTTTAGTAATTTGGAAGATTAGGGTACTTTGGTCATTTCACAAGTAACAATATTTTGGTCATTTGACATTAGAAAGTAAAAATCTCGAAAATTTGGTCTTGCACAGGAAACTCAGTGTTTTCTAGGTTAACAATAGATTATCGAGTTTTTCTAAATGAGTTAAGGAATTAACGGGGTGGTTCAAAGGTCTTATCGGGTCAAAAAGAACCAAAATGGACCAAACTTGCCAATCCAGCACCCAGAGTATTGGAACCTTATAAGAGTTTGAAAACTCTGGTCCAGGTTTCGATACCAAAAACCACGTATCAAAACCTAGAAGGTTACTGTTGTTTACTATTTATACTAGTGTAATTACAAATTCTGATATTTGACTCAAAGTTTTGAAACCCTAGGCTTGGAAGTTGTAGATTCCAGTGGGAAATGCCTTGCAAGCCACTAAAAGTGACCCCAAGGGTCCCAGACAGTGGCTAGATATTAGAAGAGATTAATATAGACTTCTACCAACCAGTTAATGCCTCAAAAAAGTTTCACAATTTTGTGATTTGTCTTTAAAATAAAATTTTATGTACTGCTAATACGTACATGTTGTCACTAGATTTTTATCTCATTTATTATTATTATTATTATTATAATAGTTAAAGTCTATTTTTAATTAATTTAAAAGCAAAACAATATTTTAAAAAAGAAGCCCAAATAACTTTTTTTTCAATAAGCAGGTTAAACCGGAGCTGTCGGATCGAGGGTATTTCAATCGAATGGCCCTGATTAAGAAAAGGGGGTTGCCACGCCCAGCCACGATCGCGAGGCAACCCCCCAAACCCCAGGGACGCAGCTGCATCAGCTCTGCTCGCCTGCACCGCGGCTGCCGCCGTTGAAGCCACCGGACGATCCTTCCCGCCGCCGCCATTTCGACGGGACCGATGCCGTCCGCCGCCGTCCCCTGCCGCCGCCGATATCTGCGAAATAAAGAGGAGAAGAGTCGAAACCCTAGGCTCAAATCTAGGATGAAATTCGTCCTCAAATTCGAACCAAATAGGATGATTTTTTAGGGTTTCAACCGAGGATCAAGCCCCTTGGCAGATTATGGCTTCAATTTTGGGATTGAATCCTGTTTTTTTCCTTGAATTGCAAGCCCTAGCTCTAGTATAAATACCCCCCATACATTTGTGTTCTTCACCAATTCACCAAGTAAAATTCATCCGAAAATCATCCAAAAAAAACTCTCTGAAAATTGTGGAAAATTGCTGGAGTCAGTTCGAGTTGGGAGCAGCTTTGGTTCGAACTCTTGAAGAAGAATCAAGCTTTTCCGGTGGCATTTGGATTTAGTTTGAGCTTGAAATTTCTCCATTAACAGTATAATTTTCTTTTCTTTGTACTCTTTTAATTTGATTTTTCTGTTTAATTTCTTGTTTGTTTGTTTTGTTCATATTTTTAGATTACAATTTGGTGTTGGAAGTTAAATTTTGTGTTTTTTATTTATTTGTTTGATTGATCTTTTGATAATAATCCAAAGAACATAATAATAAAATTTGTTCTATAAACTTGGTTTGATCCATCTTGTTCAAAAAATAAAAAATGGTGTCGTTTAATAAGTTTTTTTTTAAAAATTAATTAAAGTAAGGGAATTTCTTCAAAATGTAAAATTCAATTTTCGGAAAAAATAAAAAGTTTCCAAAAAGATTTTAAAAAGAAAGTTTGTAAACCGTAAATAGATACACTTTTTAGTAAAATTCTCGATGGAGAAGTTCCGGCAAATAAAGGTTTTAAGAAATGTTTTTTAGAAAAATAAGAAGGGCTTGAAAAGTTTTTTTTTCAAAAGTAAAAAAACATAAAGATTTAAAAGTAAAAAGATTTAAAAAAAAATCAAAGGATCAAAAGTAAAAGGGCTTTAAAACATTTTGGAAATAAAAGGTCTTGGAAAATTAAGAAAATAGAATAAAAAGGTTTGTTAAAAAACGTAAAAGAAAAAACTTTTTTTCAAAAATTAAAAACAATTAACATTTTAAAAAAATTAAAAAAACATTTCAATTAAAAGAATAAAAGAATAAAAAATATCTTAAAAACACGAAAACAAAAAAGGGTTTTTTTAGTGGAAGAGATTAAATTAATCCAAATTTAAGGGTTTGAATTTTCTTGTTTTGATAGCCTTTAGTAAAAGGTTGAACTTTAGGATTAGGATCTTACGAGCTTAAATTAGAAACTTGTTTGCTTAGAAATTTTCTTCACCTTTTGAAATAAAATACACTTTAAATATCCTAACTTTGACAAATAGAATGAATTTAGATATTCTTTAGGATTTAAACGCTAAACTTTAAAAAAATGACAACTCACCTAATCTTTTCTTTGGTTTGTTAAAAAGTGAAAACTAAATTGATGTGGCGTCTTACCAAACGGAAATGACGGGTTAGCGCCAGGAGTGTTGGCGGTGATTAGAGTTCATTTTCCGTGCGGTTAGGCCGTTAAAATAGACATATATTCGTGAAACGGACGAATAAGTTAAACTCTTGTGAACTTGCAAATTCCAATTTTGAAAACACTTTTTGAAATCAATAGGGTACCAATTTTTGGGCGTTGTGGGGGTGCTAATCCTTCCCCACACGTAACTGACCGTGAACCTATTTTATGGTTTTCAAAGACTAAAAACGTTATTTTAATAAATGAATCATTTTATTAAAATAGCCATGTTTTTCAAAGTGACCCAATCAGACTTTTTAAAAGATTGGTAGCAACTCCGTAATCTAAAAGTTTTCAAAAAAATGTCGACCTCGAAAGGGTTGCGACAGCTTGGCGACTCCACTGGGGACATTTGTTTTAAAAAAACAAAAAAGGGTCAGGCCACGAATTGAATTCAAAAAGTGTTTTTGAAAAAGAGGTTTTTCTTCTTTTCTTTAAAAAATAAGAAATTTGCAAGTTCACAAGGGGTTTAATTTATTTGTCCATTTAATTGAATATAGTTCTATTTTATGCATTTAAAAGGTTTGCAATCTCTACATCCAAGCTTGTCTCGTTCGTTTAAGTGAGGGGAACACGCTTTGCTCATGTCAGGATATTGATTCTCCATATGAGCCTGGCAAGTACCTTCAGGACTCATTCCCTTTGTTTTAGTAAGAATGTTGATTATTCGAGAAGGCATCGGTAGTGAGTCCTCCTGAGTTGAACTTGGTTCGTTCGAAGCCTATAATAGGTGAGAACCAAGGTCTTTGCTACCCTTAGTAGGGGACAGCAAGGACAATTCGGGTACCATATTATAACTAAACCAAGTTTGAGAATCTAGAGCCTACCCCAATAGAGCCATGCGGAAAACCTAGGGTTTTAGTTTTAAGCCAAAATCATTTCGCAAAGTAATCCGTGGAGATATGTCCTGGAGTGTTGGAATGGTTGCCCAAAATTATTTATGCAATGAAATTGTTTTGGATTTCCTTTGTTGTCTTGTTCCTAATCCTTGTTTTTTTTCCTTGCCTTGTTGTTTTGCATATTCATTCGTCATGTCATATTCAGAAGGGGTTGATTCTCGAAAAGAACTTTTTGCTTAAATAAAAAAATCTTGTCATGGACGGAAGGCTCCTAAAAAGTGAGGATGAGAATGCCAAAGTACGCTATTGGTCTGAGGTCAATCAACGAATGTTCGGTGATAGCCTTACTGCTGATCATGAGATAGAAACTTCAGATTATGCTCACGTCAGTGTCAAACAGAACAACATGCACGAGCTGTGTGAGATTTGGGATCGTTTCGACTATAAGACCAAGTTGTTATTCCATGAAACTTACGGTGACATAGTATATCTCTTATATGTGAAGATAGATGAGACGTTTTTGAAAGCCCTGATCCAGTTTTGGAACCCAGGTTTCTGTTGTTTCATTTTTAATAGGGAAGATATGATGCCCACATTCAAGGAGTACTTGGCCCTGTTTAACCTGACAAATGTAAAGATGAGTTGGTATATGCTAAGCCCCTTAAGAACAAAAACCTACATTTGAGACTTGCTGCATTTGCTGGAATGAGTAATGAATAGTTGAGGGTCTGATACAGAAGAGAGGGGGAAGTTTTAACTTTCCTTGGTCAAGCATCCAAAACATTATCCCAGTGCATCCAGATAAAGCAAAGAGGATAGATCTTTTGGCTATTGCAATTTACGGTTTGGTTATTTTCCCAAAAGTGTTGGGAAACATTGATATAGCCTTGCTGGATTTCTTAGAACATTTAAAGAGGGGAGTTAATCCAGTCCCTGCAGTGTTAGCTGAAACTTTCATTTCTTTAAATGCATGCCGGAAGATAGAAGGTGTGCGCTTCGAAGGATATGCTCCTTTGCTCCAGGTCCGAGCCCTTAGCCATTTTTGGGAGTGTCCAACTTTAACTCTATCAAATGTGTTCTCCCCGAATTTCTCTCCTTTTCGAGAATTTCTAGCAAAAGATTGGTCGGTCGTTAAGAGAAGCAAATGGGTAGAAATCTTTAGAGATCGACGTGACCAAGACATCAAATGGAGGGTTCCGTGGATGGGTCATGCTAAAGTTTTATACAAGTGTGGAGATTACAACTACCTTATGCTATTAGTTTTATGGAGAGGAATTGGGTGTGCTCCTTTGTTGGTGTCGAGACAATACGGGTCTCGGCAGTTCATTCTTTTCACGTCTGGCCTTAGTACATTGAAATTTGAATTTTATGGAGATTAAAGACAGAAGATACAGAAAATTAGTGACTCCTGGAACAGATGATATATCATGAACATAGAGTTTGATAGCCACTGCATGTTCACTCCGGATTATGACGTTTGGAGACACGCAAGAATGAATGACAAGATCATGCTATCAACCCATGGACCGACCAAGACTCTGAAGGAACATTTAAAAGTTGTCCCCACTGAAGCTGAAATCCTGAGAGAAGAACTTAGAGGGGCCAAGCTGGAGATAGAAGTTTTGCAAGAACAAAACCAGTAGGACAAATAAGAATCCAGTCTTGATTTCGAGAAGCATAAATGAGAGGTTAAACGGGTGACAAAGCTGTATGAAGACTTGGAGAAGAAGTTTGAGATCTAGAGAGTAGATTTTCTCAAATTCTAGACAACAATCTGAAATGCTGATCTTCGGAAGAGCCTGGAGCAGTGGAGGCTAGAAATAGAGCAAGCTGTGAAGAAAGAGAAAGAGCGCAGCAAGCGTGAGATTGAAAAACTCCAGCAAGCCCTGAATGAGGAGAGAAAGAAAGAGAAACAAGCTGCAGAGAAGGAAAAGGGTAAACGGGTTCGTGAGAAGGAGCAAGAAAATGTGACTACATGAAAGCGGAAGGCACATGACAACAAAGTCCGTTTGTTGGAATTGCAGACGGCATATGATAAGACTAGTGAACAGATAAAATAGAGCTAGGCTATGGTTGCAAAGCTACAAGCTCAAGTGGTAAATTTAAACCACACTCTCCACAAGTTACAGAACGATCAAACTTATACCACCTCCAAGCTAGCTTAAATGAAAATAAAGTTTTGAAAGAACAAGTGGACAAAATTGAGGGCATTATCTAAGAATACAGAACCAAGATCTTGGTACTTGAAGACGCCATCGATGAAGGAAATGATTACTGGTTCACACGTCTCAGAGACAATGCAAGAAGATTCAAGGAAAGATATGAGTTTGACAAGACTGTAATGCACCAAGTTCAGGACGTAGCTTGACATGTGAGGATGTTAGCCACAGAAGTTGTTGCCCTTCGCCAATATATTAAGCCAGTAGGAAAGATTGGACCCAGACTTATGTGGTTGGTCAAAGAAATCAAGGAGTTGGGAATCCGAGCTGAGATGTATTTATGATTTTAAACTTCTTATAATAAATGACCTTTTCGAATTCAATAAAGAGTTGTTTTTTATGAGCAAAATGTCTTATGGAATTAATGGTCATTCGATTGCATTCATGCATTTGCACAGTTTCTTTCCTTACTTGTGTTGTTTCTTTTTGTGTGAAATTCAGTTTATCATTTGTGCATTCATTCATACATGACAAAAACTAATCAAAGCTAAAAGAACATGGCAGAATTTTCAAAATAGCTAAAACAACCCATAAGTACGGTACGCGAGCCCAGACTAAAGGCATGAACAGTGAAGAGAGATTGATAACCATTGAAACAACCCAAAAAAACACTCAAGATAAGCTTGAGAAGATGGAGAATTATTTAAAGAAAGAAATGGAGCTAACACATCGAAAAACCATCAGTTGAATTGCAGCTAGGTTTGGATTTAAGGATCCAGATGCGTTAGAAGGTGGTGAAGAAGTAAACATGTTGCCCAAGTTCTGGGGGATGGCCTTTGCCCATCAGAAAGAAGCTGCCTCATCCAAGGTGAAGATTTCACCTTACTTTGATGAATCCTCTGTCCGTAATGAAGTGAAGGCAAATTCTGAAGAACTTTACGAGGTACCTGACCTCGACAAAATTGTTGATAAAGCCAAAGATGAGAAGAAATGGGAAGATCGTTACAAAAGGCTTGAGGAAATGATTAAGTCATCTCAAGAAGGGAATACTCATGGCAATATGGAGGCCAAAGACCTGAGTTTGGTGACTAATCTTATAGTTCCTCCGAAGTTTAAGCTCTCTGATTTTGAAAAATACAATGGGACCACTTGCCTATCAGCTCATTTGACCATGTACTGCAGGAGGGTGGCAGCGTATTTAGATAATGAGAAATTACTTATTCACTATTTTTAGGATAGCTTAGTGGGGTCAGCATCTCGCTGGTACACACAGTTGAGCCAGGTTAATATTTGGTCGTGGAAAGATTTGTCGAAGGCATTTAGCGAGCAGTATAAGCACGTTAGTGATATGGTGCCAAACTATCTAGTTCTTCAAGGAATGGAACAGAAGCATCATGAAAGTTTCCAACAGTATACGCAAAGGTGGAGGGACGTGGCTGCTCAGGTACAACCACCATTGTTGGAAAGTGAAATCACCCCAATGTTCGTGGAGACGCTGAAAGGATCTTTTTATGATCGCATGATTAATCATACAACCAAAAGCTTCGCAGAAATGCTGATAAGTGGGGAGCTACAAAAAGCAGAAGGTTAGACGGGGGAGAAACCAAGAAACAGTATAAAAAGAATGACAATGAGGTCAACGAAACCAATGTTTACAACCCTAATTACTCAAAGGGTGTGGTTTTTAATAAACCTGGCGTTACAACCACAGCACATGCTGCCACAAATGCACCCAAGGAAGAACAAAGATATCAGGGAAGCTCGAAACCATACTTCTCGCCTATCCCAATGACATATGCAGAATTATTCGAAGAATTAGTCAAAACTCAAATGGTGCTACCAAGACATGTCCCACCTTTTTCGCCCTCATACCCACCGTGGTATGATGAGAAAGCACAGTGCGACTATCATGCAGGAATCCGGGGACACACCATTGAGAACTGCACCGCGTTCAAAAGAGTGGTAAAGAACCTGAGGAAATCTTGCATGCTATCATTCGACACATCAGAAGAGAAGGGAAACCCTCTGCCAAATCACCAGAAGGCAGGAGTGAACGCAGTCATGGAAGATGAGGACCGAATAATTAGGGGAAATGTTGCTGAGGTAAAAGCATCCATGAGGTGGGTATGGACCTAGTTGGTAGTACTCGGAATACTGGAAGAAGAAGTAGAAGAGATGACCGTAGGAGATGGGATGTATTATGAGTACCACAAGTAAGAAGGACATTGGATTGAGTGCTGCCATGAGTTTAGGCAACTGGTCCAAGAAAAAATAAACAACAAAGAAATTGAATTTTCAGGAAGGAAAGTGAGAAGCGTGAGGTGGATGTGTATGCATCAGAGGAGTCGTCCTCTAAGGAATATACGGGAATGAAGCCCTTGGTGATAAAAGCCAAGACAAAGATCAATGAAACTACAAGGTGCGTAACCCCAAGAGTGATTATCAAGGCACTTGTCCCTTTCCCTTATAGGGATAACAAGCAAGTTCCCTAGAGCTATGCTTACACAGTAGCAAGTCCAGGAGGCATGTCAGATGAAAAAGAGAAAGTAGAAGAACCTGTCAACGAAGTAAGCCATTTTTCGAAGAGTGGAAGGCTCTTTTCCCCACCGGCGATAGAGGACAGAGATGCGGTGCAGAGAAAAACTGCTAGCGAGCTGAACATAGAAGGGAAAAAAGATTTCTTTCAGAAAAAGCTACTCATAGTTCATGAGCCAGTGAAGGAGTCAGAGGCTCAATAATTTTTGAAAATACTCAAGCACAGTGAGTATAGTGTGGTGGAGCAGCTACACAAACTTCCTACTAGAATCTCTATGTTGTCTTTGCTATTGAGTTCTGAGGGATATCGGGACGCCTTGTATCCAAGGAGATCAAGACTGATAAAATGGACATGTTGGTCAACAATATTGCTGTTAATAACTTCATTTCATTTAATGATGAAGAAATCACTACGGAGGGAAGAGGATCGTGCAAACCCCTCCATATTTCTACTAGATGTAAATGATATATGCTGCCCGGTGTTCTGATTAATAATGGGTCGGCTTTAAATGTTCTCCCTTTGGCAACGTTGAAAAAGTTGCCTATTGATAGCTCTCACATGAGAGCTTATCAAAATACAGTACGGGCCTTTGATGAGACCCAAAGGGATGTGCTTGGGAAAATTGAAGTTCCCTTGCAAATTGGACCATCAACGTTCGAGGTAAATTTCGTGGTCATGGACATAAGGCCTAGTTATAGTTGCTTGCTCAGGCGACCATGGATCCATACAGTAGGTGTTGTACCCTCTACCCTTCACCAAAAGCTGAAATTTGTGATGGATGGGCAGTTGGTGACGGTTGGCGCAGAGGAGGAAATTATTGCATCGGTAGTTACTAATGCACCATACATCGAGGTGGCTGAGGGAGCGCTTGAGTGTCATTTCAGGACCTTAGAGTTGGTCAGTGCAACATTCGTCACTGAAGGGAGTACGGTACCTGAGCCAGAGTTGCCAAGCTGTGCCAAGATACAGGTGAAGCAGACGCTCGAGAAGGAGCTGAAGTAGGAAAAAGGTTTGGGAAGAAACACCAAGGAAGACTGTATCCTATGGTTATTCCAGAAAAAAAAGACGGATTTGGCTTGGGCTTCAAGCCCAGCAAATGGCAAAGAAAAGCATAAATGAGGAAGCATCAATAGAGGAGGAGGAAAAGACTAAAAGGGGAAGAGATTGAGTGAGAACCAATGACGTACCCGCCCTTGAGCCACAATTTTAGATCTGAGGGTTTTCTAGATCCGGATGCGCGATTTGATAAAAACGAGGAAGGAAAGAGTGACTTGTGCGAGTCTTTTGAGAAGCTGAGCATCAATGCCCTGATGGACGAGGAAGGAGAAAATGGATACTTGTCCAAGATTTGCCCTAGCTCTAAACTGAACAATTGACCGCTGAAGAAATCCCTGAAGTTTTTAAGACAGTCTCAGAGTAATTCTCAAAACCAACTCTTTTGCCTTTAGACCCGGGGGCAATTAGAGATCTTATGTAAAAGGGTCTATGTCAAATAACTAATTTTGAATCAATAAAAGATACATATTTTTTCTAAAATCATGCGTGGTGAATTTTCTTTCCATGAATAAAAATCATGAAACATGAAAACCAAAAAAAATGTGAACAAACCAAAAATAAAAATCAATTCATTCGTTCATTTATCTTTTCCTTGGTATATATTTCTTGTACTCTTCTTTGCAGGTCTTTAGATATCAACAGTTCAAATAACTCAGAGTCTGGCTCTAAAATTAACTTTGATGTGCCTTTATGCTTTGAAGAAGTTGGAAATGTGGATGATGAGGAAGAATATGATGTACCCGATGACTTACTCAGAATGGTTGAAGGGGAAGAAAAACAGATTTTACCCCACAAGGAAGAGTTGGAAATTTTGAATCTGGGTACTGAAGAGGAGAAGCATGAGGTGAAGATTGGTACCACTATTATAGCCAAAACTCGGCAATGCCTGATTGAGCTCCTAAAAGAGTATAAGGACATATTTTCATGGTCGTATCAAGATATGCCTGGACTAGACACTGACATTGTTATGCATAGGCTCCTAATAAAGGTTGGATGCGAGCCTGTAAAACAGAAGCTCAAAAGAATGAAGACTGAAACACTCCTGAAGATCAGAGATGAGGCGAAAAAGCAATATGATGCTGGGTTCCTTGAGAAAGCTAAATATCCTGAATGGGTAGCCAATATTGTTCCAGTCCCAAAGAAAGATGGAAAAGTATGAATGTGTGTTGACTACAGAGATCTTAATAGGGCAAGTCCTAAGGATACTTTTCCACTTCCATATATTGATACCTTGGTAGATAATACAGCGGGCCATTCTATATTCTCCTTCATGGATGGGTTTTCTGGGTATAACCAGATAAAGATGTGCCCAGAAGATATAGAGAAGACAACCTTTGTTACAATTTGGGGAACTTTCTGCTATAAAGTGATGCCTTTTGGTTTAAAGAATGCTGGGGCAACTTACCAAAGATCCATGGTTACTCTTTTTCACGATATGATGCACAAAGAGATAGAAGTATATGTCGATGATATGATCGCTAAGTCACGATCTGAAGAAGAACACATGGAGAACTTAAAGAAGTTGTTTTCAAGGTTGAGAAAATTTCAGCTGAAGCTCAACCCTGCCAAGTGCTCATTTGGGGTTATGTCTGGAAAATTGCTGGGTTTTGTTGTAAGTATAAAGGGAATTAAAGTTGATCCTGATAAGATAAAGGCCATACAGGAACTCCCACCACCACGAACACAGAAAGACGTTCGAGGATTCCTAGGAAGGCTAAATTAAATTGCCCGATTCATTTCCCAATTGACAGAAAAGTGTGATCCGATATTCAGATTACTTAAAAAGAATAAACCAGGAATATGGAATGAAGAATGCCAAGTAGCCCTAGAAAAGATCAAGGAGCAACTGACTAGATGGCAGATGTTGTTGTCAGAATTTGATATTCAGTATGTTAGCCAAAAAGCAATAAAAGGAAGCGCCATAGCTGACTTTCTGGCAAGTCGTGCCTGTGATGACTATGAAGCTCTAAATTTCAATTTCCCTGATGAGGATTTGATGTGTATCTCAGTAGAAAAGGATGAAGCTCAAATGCATCCGTGGATCACGAATTTTGATGGTGCTGCAAATGTTTTAGGACGAGGAATCAGAGCAAATCTGGTTTCACCCGAGGGAGATTATTATCCTTTTACCAATCATTTAAAATTCTTCTACACCAATAATATGGCAGAATATGAGGCTTGCATATTAGGGCTAAGGGAGGCCATTGAAAGAAAGATTCAGAATTTGAAAGTTTATGGAGACTCAGCGCTAGTCATTTACCAAATACGTGGCGAATGAGAGACGAAGGATGCAAAGTTGATAGAATATTACAAGTTGGTCATTGAATTAACTAAAGAATTCAATGAGATTAATTTTAAGCATCTCCCAAGAGAAGATAACCATATGGCTGATGCTCTGGCTACCCTTGCTGCTATGTTCCAAGCAAGTGAAGGTTCTGAGATGATGCCAATCAAACTACAAATGTTACATTCCCCAGCCTATTTTTATGATGTGGAAGAAGAAATAGATGGCTTGCCATAGTACCATGACATCCTGCGGTACATAAAATTCCAACAATACCCATCACAAGCCATAGAAAATGAAAAGAAGATTATCAGAAAGATGGCATCGGGATATGTCCTTGACGGGGAAATCCTTTACAAAAGCAGTCGAGGCCAAGTGCTTTTAAAATGTGTAGATACGAAAGAAGCCCAGCTGATTCTAGAGAAGGTTCACGAGAGAGTCTGTGGGACTCACCCCAATAGCTTCACTATGGCTAAGAGGATTATGCGCTTGGGCTATTATTGGTCAACCATGGAAGGGGATTGTATTGACTATTCCCGAAAATGCCATAAGTGTCAAATTTATGCTAATAAGGTCCATGTGCCTCCCTAGTCTCTACATGTCATAACGTCTCCCTGGTCATTTTCCATGTGGGGTATAGATGTTATTGGGCAGGTTCACCCAAAAGCTTCAAATGGGCATCGCTTTATTCTGGTAGCTATCGACTACTTCACAAAGTGGGTCGAAGCAGCCTCATACGCAAATGTCACTAGATCAACAGTCTGCAAATTTTTAAAGAAATAGATCATTTTCCAGTATGGTTTACCAGAGAGCATAATCACTAACAATGCCTCTAATCTGAATAACATAATGATTGCTGGGGTCTACGAACAGTTTAACATAAAGCATCACAATTTGGTGGTTTATCGCCCAAAGATGAATGAGGCAGTTAAGGCCGCAAACAAAAATATTAAGAAGATAGAGGCAAAAATGACCGATACCTATAATGATTGGCATGAAAAGTTACCATTCGCCCTGTACGCCTACCGGACAGCAGTACGAACATCTACTGGGAAACTCCGTTCTCGTTGGTATATAGAGTAGAGGTTGTACTACCAATTGAAGTTGAAATACCATCGCTACGTGTTTTGATGGAAGCCAAGTTAAATGAAGCTGAATGGGTACAAGCAAGATATGACCAATTGAATTTAATTGAAGAAAAAAGGCTGAGAGCTTTATGTTATGGTCAAATGTACCAAAGAAGAATGATAAGGGCTCATGAAAAGAAACTTTGCCCCAGAAAGTTCCAGGAAGGTGACCTAGTTTTAAAAAAGAAGCTACCAATTCAAAGTGATCCCCGAGGGAAGTGGGCACCTAATTGGGAAGGACCTGATATTGTGACAAAGGTCTTTTCAGGCGGGGCATTAATTTTGGCTGAAATGGACGGTGATGAGTTCCAGAATCCAGTGAATTCGGATTCAATCAAGAAGTACCATGTTTAAAAGAAGAGGAAAAAAAAGAAAAAGAAAAAGAAAAAAAGAAAAAGAAAAGAAAAGGAAAAAGAAAAAGAAAAGAAAGAAAAAGAAAAGAAAGAAAAATGAGAAAGAAGAAAAGGAAAAAAAAGAGAGAGAAGAAGAGAATGAGGGTTCAAAATGAAAACCCGCAAAGGGCGTTTTGAAACCAAAGGAGGGTCTGAGTTGAAAACCCATAATGGGCAGCTCATATAACTTGCAAGGCAGGCCTATTACAGAGTGATTCCCTTGGAACTTGATTCTTCTGCGCATCACCTACATTTTCGAAGTCCTCTTAGCACAGATGGCACTCAAGTCAATTCCGGTCACCTTAATTGGACAAGTTTGGACTATTGATATTTGACTACTTGTCTTCTTTTCCTTTCTTGTAAACTTTCTTTTGTTCGCCGCATAATTAATAAAGTTTCGTCTCATTGACCTTTTTTTGCAAAAAAAAATTTCTTCGCCTACTCTCCATTCCCATGAAGTTCATGCATTGAAATGAAAATTAGTGAGTTTGACATCATTAAAACATACAAAAGATTTTTTAGCATTACTTTGAAAGTTTTTAGAAACACAAGGACTATGAAGTGTTCCATGGTCAAGTTTAGAACTTGGGGCATGAGTTTTAAAAGGCGGAATTAACTGGAAAAACATTCAAACTAGAAAGACTCCTATGCAAACAGCTTGAAATACCTTACAAAATCAAGAATTCAGGAAGTCACAAGAAGCACCAAGAATGTTTAGCGAGGCATATGAAGGCTTGAAGCTTACAAGAATATTGGAAGAGGCCTTTCACTCAATATTGATGTATCAATCCCAATGATAGGGTAAAAGTCAGTCTATTTAATCAGGAGTACAAGATAACTGGATTGAGTAAAAAATAGGCCAAGATCAAAAGTTCTCTATGACGCAAAGAAGAACTAAGAATAGAAATGGCGAAGTTGAGATCGCATAGATGACTATTTATGATTACTTTGTCAACCATTATGTGATATAGTTGCGATGAGCTGAGGATTTTCCATGTGTTGAGCGTCTCATTGGGTGTTGCTCTATGGTTCCTTGTAGTGCTATACGAGGGACCTTAACATCTAGAAAAGAATTAAAATCGGAGCGGAAGCTACAGGAAAGGATGAATGCATTGTTTAATCTTTTACAAGAAATGGTTGGTGGAATTTTAACAACAAGGAATTGATAGAGCCAACCAGAATGTGAGGATGAGATGTTGCTCGTATTCCTGCTTGTTGTGATCCTAATAACATTGTGTAAAGTCTGATTCGGTGAGGAAAAAGTGAAAAGGAACTCGTGAGGAGATAGGCCAGAGTAGACGCCAATTATTCTTTACCGAAGTCGAGAAAGCGTTTGAGATAATATAATCCAGATTCATGGCTTCTTCCGTGTTGCTACCGTACAGGAAATAAATAAAATACTTTAAAGAAAAATGGCCATGCATTCATGTTTTTGGCATCCCTAGGGGCATGATCATCATAAATTGTGTTGTGAATTACAGAGTTCACAGGTTTATGAAGGTTTTGGCAGAAAAACCTGCCTACCCGTTCATGCATACGGAGAATGGAATTTGCTCATCTATTCGAGTATCAGGGGAATAGAACCTGCTCATCTATTCGAGCATCAGGAGATCATCTATTCGAGCATCATGAGAATAGAACATGCTCATCTATTTGAGCATCAGGAGAATAGAACATGCTTATCCGTTCAGGCATACGTAGAATGGAACATGCTCATCTATTCGAGCATCAGGAGAATAGAACTAGCCTATTCGTTCGGGCATCAGGAGAATGGAACCAATGAGCAAATCGGTGAAAATCAGTGCCTTTTGGTCTTTGTTCTATCTTTGTTCCAAAGAAGAGCAAAGAGGGGCAGCTGTTGTCACTAGATTTTTACCTCATTTATTATTATTATTATTATAGTTAAAGTCCACTTTTAATTAATTTAGAAGCAAAAAAAAATATTTTAAAAAATAAGCCCAAATAACATTTTCTTTCAATAAACGGGTTAAATCGGAGTTGTTGGATGGAGAGTATTTTAATCGAATGGCCCTAATTAAAAAGAAGGGTTGCCACGCGCAGTCACGCGCTGGCGCGTGCGCTGCACACGCGCGAGGCAACCCCCCCAAACCCTAGGGGCGCGGCTGCTGCTACATCAGCGGCGCTCGCCTGCACTACGGCTGCCGCTGTTAAAGCCACCGAAACATTCGTCCTACCGCCGTCGTTCCAACGGCACCGATGTCGTCCGCCACCGTCCCCTACCAAAAAAAAGTAGAGAAGAGTCAAAACCCTAGGCTCGAATCTAGGATGAAATTCATCCTCAAATCCGAACCAAATCGGATGATTTTTGGGGGGTTTCAACCGAGGATCAAGCCCCTGGTCGGATTATGGCTTCAATTTTGGGATTGAATCCCATTTTTTCCTTGAATTGCAAGCCTTAGCTCTAGTATAAATACCCCTCATTCATTTGTGTTCTTCACCAATTCACCAAGGAAAATTCATCCGAAAATCATCCAAAAAAAGCTCTCAAAATTGTGGAAAATTACTGGAGTCAGTTCGAGTTGGGAGCAGCTTTGGTTCGAATTCTTGAAGAAGAATCAAGCTTTTCCGGTGGCATTTGGATTTAGTTTGAGCTTGAAATTTCTCCATTAACGGTATAATTTTCTTTCCTTTGTACTCTTTTAATTCGATTTTTCTGTTTAATTTCTTGTTTGTTTGTTTTGTTCATATTTTTAGATTACAATTTGGTGTTGGAAGTTAAATTTTGTGTTTTTTATTTATTTGTTTGATTGATCTTTTGATAACAATCCAATGAACATAATAATAAAATTTGTTCTATAAACTTGGTTTGATCCATCTTGTTCCAAAAATAAAAAATGGTGTTGTTTAATAAGTTTTTTTTTAAGAAAATAATTAAAGTAAGGGAATTTCTTCAAAACGTAAAATTCAATTTTCGGAAAAAAATAAAATCTTCCAAAAAGATTTTAAAAAGAAAGTTTGTAAACCGTAAATAGATAAACCTTTTAATACAATTCTTGATAGAGAAGTTCCGGCAAATAAAGGTTTTAAGAAACATTTTTTTAGAAAAATAAGAGGGGCTTGAAAAGTTTTTTTTTCAAAAGTAAAAAAAATATAAAGATTTTAAAAATAAAAAGATTTTTTAAAAAATTCAAAGGATCAAAAGTAAAAGGGATTTAAAACATTTTGGAAATAAAAGGTCTTGAAAAAATTAAGAAAATGGAATAAAAAGGTTTGTTAAAAAACGTAAAAGAAAATCTTTTTTTTTCAAAAATGAAAAACAATTAACATTTTAAAAAAATAAAAAAAAACATTTCAATTAAAAGAATAAAAAATATCTTAAAAACACGAAAAAAAAAGACGGTTTTTTTAGTGGAAGAGATTAAATTAATCCAAATTTAAGGTTTTGAATTTTCTTGTTTTGATAGCCTTTAGTAAAAGGTTGAACTTTAGGATTAGGATCTTATGAGCTTAAATTAGAAACTTGTTTGCTTAAAAACTTTCTTCACCTTTTGAAATAAAATACACTTTAAATATCCTAACTTTGACAAATAAAATGAATTTAGATATTCTTTAGGATTTAAACGCTAAACTTTAAAAAATGACAACTCGCCTACTCTTTTCTTTGGTTTGTTAAAAAGTGAAAACTAAATTGATGCGGTGTCTTACCAAACGGAAATGACGGATTAGCGCCAGGAGTGTTGGCAGTGATTAGCGTTCATTTTCCGAGAGGTAAGGCCGTTAAAATAGACTTATATTCGTGAAACGGACGAATAAGTTAAACTCTTGTGAACTTGCAAATTCCAATTTTGAAAACACTTTTTGAAATCAATAGTGTACCATTTTTTTGGCGTTGTGGGGGTGCTAATCCTTCCCCACACGTAATCGATCCCGAACCTGCTTTCTGGTTTTCAAAGACTAAAAACGTTGTTTTAATAAATGAACCATTTTATTAAAATAGCCATGTTTTTCAAAGTGACCCAATCACACTTTTTAAAAGATTGGTGGTGACTCCGTGGTCTAAAAGTTTTCAAAAAAATGTCGAGCTCGAAAGGGTTGCGACAGTACCAAATATCAATCGATGATGGCTGAAGCAAGCATTTTCCCCCTTATGTTGCCCATTTTTTTTATTGTTAAATATGATATCAAAGAATCTTATAATCAAAATATTCATGTCAATTGCAACTTGCGGGGAGTCTAAAGAATGACAAGTTAGTATACGGCTAATAAACGGTGGGTTCTTACAATCGTTGGATGAACATTTTCTTTAAAAAATTAATTTTGTTCGTTAGATCAAGAAAAAAAGTGTGTAACTGGAAGTGTGTGTAGCCGGTAAGTTTAAAAATACGAAACTTAAAGTGTTAACCACCAACCTAAATGTTACCAAAAGATATAACATTTTAAGTTGGCATGGTAAGTTTCGAAACTTCCTAACAAGTATCAAAACTAACTATAATATGTGGCCAACATAAATGTTACTAAAAGATATAAAATTTTAAGTTGATATGATGAGTTTCGAAATTTATAATATTTAAGGTTGCAACCTAAAATTTAGAAACTTAGATAACATTTCTGGTTGCAACCTAAAATTTTACTAATACCTACAACATTTTAGGTTGGATGTTGTAAGTCTTGAAATTCAGAGACAAGTTTCAAAACTCTTCGTGAAACAACGTCTCTGTTCAAGATATTCTCCATTGTTATCGATCAAAGGATGAAATGCTTCAATGAAGGAAAGGAGTTCGAAAAATCTACAACAAGTTTAAATTTTTAAATTGAGATTTAAATTTTTTCTTAAAAAAACTTATTTTCAAGTTCTTAACTCTTTAATGGTGATTTTGTTAATTCCAAACTAAACCTAATATTTCTATTGGGTAACGAAGATTTCTTATAGTATATGAGTAATCTAAACTTGATTTTAACAAATAAAACCCAGAATTAGGTAACTGATGAAAGAAATAGCTTATTATCAAGCTCTTTTATGCTTTAATAGTGATTTTGATAATTTCGACTTAAACCTAAGATTTTGTATTGAGTATTGAAGATTTCTTATATTATATGAGCAATCTAAACTTGATTTTAACAAATCAAATCCGAAATTAAGTAATTGATGAAATTGTGATATTGTTTTTAAGCTAGAATTTCTGATTTTGAGTAAAACGTGAATTTAGGTTGGGAAGTTTCGATACTTGTTATGAAACCTAAAATGTAACTGCTATGGATAACACTTTAGGTTTGAATGATATAATTTTTGTAAGTTTCGAAACTTGCTATGAAACCTAAAATATGACTAGTATGCATAACATGTTAGGTTTGAATGACACAATTTTTTTTGTGAGTTTCGAAAATTTTGGCTAAGTTTCGATACTTGTCGTGAAACCTAAAATGTAACCAATATTATAACATTTTAGGTTAGAATGCCAATTTTTTTGTAAGTTTCGGAACTTCCTACTAAGTTTCTATACTTGTCGTTAAACCTAAAATATAACAGTATGTATAACATTTTAGGTTGGAACGGCAATTTTTTATGAGTTTTAGAACTTCCGACTAAGTTTCGATATTTGTCATGAAACCTAAAATGTAACCAATATGTATAACATTTTATGTTGGAATGACAATTTTTTAAGTTTCGAAACGTTCGGCTGCAACCTAAAATATTACCTAATATTTTGGTCGGAGTCTAGCTGAGTTTCAAGTTCTTTAACGCTTTAATGGTGATTTTGTTAATTCTGAATTAAAGCCAAAATTTTCTATTGGGTAATGAAGATTTCTTAGAGTATATGAGTAATCTAAATTTGATTTTAACAAATTAAACCCAGAAATAGGTATTTGAAGAAATAACTTATTTTCAAGTTCCTTAACTTTTTAATGGTGATTTTGTTAATTCCGAACTAAAGCTAAGATTTTCTATTGGGTAATGTAGATTTCTTAGAGTATATGAGTAATCTAAACTTGATTTTAACAAATTAAACTTGGAATTAGGCAATTGATGAAAGAAATAGCTTATGTTCAAGTTTATTAACTTTTTAATGATGATTTTGTTAATCTGACCTAAAACTAAGACTTTTGTATTGGTTAATGAAGATTTCTTAAAGTATATGAGTAATTTAAACTTGATTTTAACAATTCAAACCTAGAATTTGGTAATTGATGAAAATTGTAATATTGCTTTTAAGCTAAAATTCTTGATTTTCAGTAAAACTTAGAGCAAAGTTTCGATACTTCTCGTGAAATATTTTCATTCTAAGGAGATCAAATCAAATATAACAATTTAGGTTGAAGCGAGTAAAATTTTAAGTGTCAACCTAAAATGTTATACAAAATCGTAACAATTTAAGTTGCAACCTAAAATGTTACCAATTTAGGTTTCAACCTAAAATGTTACCAATACATATAACATTTTAGTTTGAAAATCTAAACCAGAAATATTACCCAAAATCATAACAATTTAGTAAAATTTTAAGTTTCAACCTCAAATGTTATACAAAATCATAACAATTTAAGTTACAACCTAAAATGTTACCAATTTAGGTCTCAACCTAAAATGTTATCAATACATATAACATTTTAGTTTGGAAACCTAAACTTGAAATATTACCCAAAATCATAACAATTTAGGTTACAACTGAAATTGTTACCAATATACATAACATTTTATGTTGGTAAATGGGTAAAGAAAAGAAACGGTCACGCCGTATAATAGCCGCATTTTAACTTGCCGTACAGTAGACCTACCCGCAACTTGCAATGAAAGAAATAATAATAATAATAATAATGATGATGATGATGATGATGATGATGATGATGATGATAATGATGATGATGATGATAATAATAATAATAATAATAATAAACTTATTTTTTTTATTTTGATATAACAAGGACTATTTTGCAAATAAATAAAGTTTTAAAGGTATTTGAAATTACTCACAATGGACAAGCATTCGAACAACTTAACTTATTTTGAAGAAAATATTTTGTATAAGTTAAAGATTTCAAAAGGAAATATTTTCTAAGTATTTTTGGTACTCTAATAGATCATTTTGGTCAATGAGTACCAGTACGACACTATGCATACCGGTACGAGCCTTTCAACACTAAATTCATAACGGTCAGTGAGTACCGATATGACCCTATGTGTATCAGAACAGGCCTCTCAACACTGGAATTAATAATGGCCAGTGAGTACCGGTACGTATAGTACGAGCTTTAAAATTCTTTTTACAAATGCTTGTTAGTGCCGGTACGGTGAACCCCATACTAATACTCCTTGGAGCTTTAAAATCACCTTGAACTTAGTAAGCAAATTTGAGGACCGGTACAGTGAGCCACGTACCGATAAGGCCTGTTTAAAACTTAAATATTTTTACACTGGGTATCGGTATGGCCTCGAGCATACCGATACCCAAAGCTCCACCAAAAATCTAGTGACCAATTCCAGTACCGGTACCCCTTACTCTGTAGCAATACGCAAGTTCGCATACCGATACTCCTAGTGTGACTAACAACTATTTATTCTTTAGGCAGGGTACCAATACGGGCCTTCGCATACCGATAGCCACAATTGCTAGACAACATTTAATGCGGAAAAATTGCACCTCAATGACTATATTCAATATCTCAACCACTCAAACGATTAAAAATGAATGAAGGAGTATAAAAACAAGTCTTCAAAACTTAAGACAATTATCCAAAAGCATTCAAGCTCTATTCAAAGTCTATTGGAGCTTATTTTCCTATCTCCTCTTGTAAACACTTGAGTGTTCTTATCGTGTTCATTTATTTCAAGTGTTTGGGGTTTGAGAGAAAGTTTAATTTGTTGTAAACACCAACCTAGTGAGGCTTCTTAAGCTTGCTTATTTGTTGTCTCACAAGATTTTGGGTATAAATCTTGGTGAGTGTTGTAAGGTTACTCCTTGTCCTCAAAGGAAAGACGAATCAAGTGAATTTGTGAAATCCTTAGTGTGGTAACTAAGGTAGTGAATGTAAACCTTGTTTAGAAGGTTGAACCACTCTAAATCTCTCTTGCAATTTTTATTTCTTGCACTTTATTTCCAATTCACCCTTCTTGGTCAATTTTGATTGTTTGATCAATTCAACAAATAATAATAATAATAATAATAATAATAATAATAATAATAGAGACAGTGGAAATCAGACAAAAAGAACAATGGACACGCTGCTAAACCTCGTGATGTATCTCGAGAAACAGTCAACACAAAAGGTGAAGAAAAGGTGCAAGACAAGCAGATGGGTGAGGCTAGCAACTCAGGAGTGGAGCAATCTAAAAAAATCTAGGGGCTTGTGGAAGAAGAGAACCTTTAGAAACTTAGCAAATGCCTTTATTGGTACAATGTCTACGGATTGCAACACAGAAGAAGTGAAAAGAAGACTTCATTCTTGGGGCCTTGGAGATATTAAGGATAAGGATATGGGCGATCACAGATTCCTTTTGGACTTAAAAAATGATGAGCTCCTACACCTTATGGAGGCTCAAAATTGGTCGTTATTAAAAGAAGTTTTCCTGGAAGTAAATTACTGGTCATAAAGTTTTCAATCACCAGACCGAACAATTTGGTTGGAGGTGTGTGGCGTCCCACTGCACTATTGGAACCATACGACTTTTAGTAGAATTGCAGGGATACGGGGCTCTTTGGTAGCGTTAGGCGAGAATTATTATCAGAAACAAGGATGTGAGAAGATGTTTCTCCTTATCACTACAAAACAACTAAGGAAAATTGAGGAGATTATTAAAATCGAAGTAGGTAAGCAAGTGTATGTAGCCCGTGCGAATGAAATAAGCCTCATAAAGGTGGTGACCGATTCACAGTTACATAAATCTTATAAAAAAGTAGCCTAGAATTCTGAAATAGAGGTGAAGGATAGCTCATTGGAGACTTCGACGTCCTCAATTCAGATGGAGAAGAAGCGTTGCTCGGGAGACAACCATGTTGGAATAGATAAAGCCATTAATGTAGTGTGCTTGGGAAAGTCCTTTTTAATGATTATATCAATTCCCAAAAAGAAGAAGAGTGTAGATCTTTATGAGAATCTAATTAGGTAGGCTACTGCTCTAAGGAGCATCCTGGTGGTGTAGGACCCACAAATCTCAAAGGAACGGTGAGCGAAGGTTTCCAGGGTAATAACGGCAAATCGGTTCCAGATTGTAACCCTGAGAATAAGGGTAATACTTCAAATGTTTTTGAAAGTACAGAACTTCATCCTGGAAAGGTTGGGCCGAGTTGGGCTGATATAATTGGGAAGGGTCTAGTAGAAGATCCCATGGTCAGCTATTATGCTTATCAGGAGAAGGTTGTTAAAGATTTGAGCTTCAAGAAAAATTAGATTCTAAATAAGTCTGAGGATCAGGTTCAACTGGTCCAAGACCTAACTCAGTCGAGTTTGGGGGTCAAAATCCCTAATTGGGCTGAGAGGGTGGATAGTATGATCAATGACCTAAGGAAGGGCTCATTTGAGGCGGCGGTCCAAGGAGAAGTCTCTGCAGACGAATCTACGCGCAATAAAGAAGATGGTGGCAGGCTGAAGATTCTTGAATTTCTGATTAGCTCAAAACATGTTCGTGAGAGAAGATACGCCTCGCTCCAGGAATTTCAGGACAAAGCCCTTATTGAGGCGGAGAAGAAAAAGAGAGACCGTGCACTAAGAAGGTTTAAGAAAAAGGGTAAGGCTACTGATTCACTCAGGCTAAAAGGGAGATCACTTTCAGACTCTGATATGCAAGCAAGATGGGATAACTACACAATAGAGGCAAAGAAGACGTTGAAAGTAGGAAAGAAGCTAGGCATCGAATTTAGGGGTGATGAGCAAGAGGCAGTAAAAGAAATTGCAAGACTGGAAGAATTAGACCAAAAGAGCAAAGAGATTTAATAGGTACATTTCTAATCCACAATTGCGAAGATGATAGTGTTATCCTTGAATATTATAGGCTTGGGGTCGGTAACGAAGATGTCAAAGTTAAGAAATCTTATTAGAATCCATAAGGTGGAGATGACTTTTGTTCAAGAAACTAAAAAAGAGGATCTCAGTGAAAATCAAATCATGAGACTCTGGTATGATGATGATTTCGAGTTCAAGGTGTTAGAGGCGTTGGGTCGTTCAGGTGGACTATTAACGATATGGAACAAGAAAAAAATCATAGTAGAGATGTGCATCACCTCCCCCCAAGTATATTATCCTCTATGGAAAGTGGATTGAAGGTGATTTTTCTTACACTTATATCAATATATATGCTCCTTGAGCAAAGCTAGAACAACTCAGTCTATGGGATGGGTTACTGGTGTTGAGGAATAGTTGGAAACATCCTTGGCTTGTAGGTGGTGATTTCAACGCGGTCAGAGCCAAAGAAGAAATAAGAGGCAGAGACAACAGTTACAAAGGGATAAAGGCTTTTAACAATTTTATTAAAAATTGTAATTTGGTTGAGGTTCCTCTGATAGGGAGAAGATTCACTTGGATCGGTCCAGGGAACAACCATAGTAAGTTGGATAGATTTCTACTGGAGGATAATTTGATTCAATCGATTAGGGATCTAACTCTCCATGGTCTACCACGTAATGTTTCTGACCATATCCCAATCCTGTTAATGAGAGAGACGGTGGACTGGGGACCAAGACCTTTCAAGATGATCAATGCTTGGTTCTCTAGAGATGGATGTTTGAAGATTATAAAGGATACTCTAGGAGATAGAAAGAATGCAGGGAGAAATCTACCATTTAAACTAAAGAAGGTGAAGGAGGCTTTAAAATATTAGAATGCTTCTTGTGATGATATCAATAGCAGGGTGCAGACTTTGGAAAAGCGTATCGATGAGATTGAACAGTTAGGTGATCTGGGAAAATTAGACCAGAAATTACAGAATGAATTAGTGAACTGCAAGTTACAATTATAGGACTGTTTGAAAGCCCAAAAGGACCTATGATGCTAGAAATCTAGAATAGATTGGCTGAAGGAAGGAGATTTAAACACAAAATTTTACCATACAGTTGTGAAACTAAGATCTAATCGAAATGTGATCCATGGTAAAAGCTTGTGCCTAAGGGGATTGGATAATTCAAAAAGAATGAAGCAACTTGTATTTGATCACTTCTCCAAACAATTTAGCATCTCTTCAAGACATTGGGATGCATTCTTCAACTTGGACTTTTCTAGACTAGAAGCAAAGGATGTTGAACTCCTTGAAGTGCCTTTTACTATGGAGGAAATAAAAGAAGCATTGTGGCTTTGTGGGGAACCGAAGGCTCCAAGCCCAGATGGGTTCAATGGTCTTTTTTTCAAGAAGTGTTGGGACATGGTGAAGGAGGATCTTAATGGAATTATGGAGAATTTCTGCACTACTGGAAAACTGCAGAATAATGTTAATTCTTCCTTTATAGCCCTTATTCCAAAATCAGAGGCTCCATCTAGTATTTCAGATTTCAGGCCTATAAGCCTTATCAGCTCAATCTACAAGATTATATCAAAGGTGCTGGCTAGAAGGCTCGGTGGGGTTATGGAGAAGGATGTGAGCGAGACCCAATGTGCTTTCCTTAAAGGAAGGCAGATATTTGTAGCATTTTGATTGCAAACGAAGTTATACATACGTGAAAAATGAAGAAAACAACAGAGGAGGGGTAATCCTGAAACTGGATTTTTCAAAAGCCTATGATTGTGTGAGGTGGGACTTCTTGTTAATGGTGCTTGATCGTGTGGGCTTTGGCTCAAGATGGTGCAGGTGGATCTTTGAATGCATTTTGACAGCCAAGGTGTCAGTTATCCTGAACGGTTCTCCAACCAAGGAATTTTCCATGTGTAGAGGCCTAAGGTAGGGGGATCCGTTATCCCCCTTTCTATTTATTCTATTTACTGAAGCTCTACACCTTCTGATTAAGAAAGTAGAGGACTTGGGATTGATTGAAGGAATCTGAGGCCTCGTCCGAAATGACTCGATCTCCCACTTACAATTCGTGGATGACACAATACTTTTTCTGAGGCCAGTCGAAGAACAAATAGTGAATATTAAACGTATTTTGATATGCTTTGAGGTAAGCTCTGGTCTAAGCATTAATTTTAGGAAGTCATGCCTGGTGGGAATTAATATAGAAGTGGAAGTTGAAGATCTCTTGGAAAAAGCTTGTGGTTGTAAAAAAGGATCTATTCCCTTCAATTACTTGGGTATTCCCTTAGGTGCTGACCCAAGAAGAATTGCAACTTGGGATCCCGTGGTTGACAGATTCAGAGTGAAGCTTGCAAGCTAGAAGTGCAGATCCTTGTCGTTTGCTGGAAGAGCAGTATTGATCAACTTTGTGTTATCAGCGCTACCATTATATTACATGTCCATCTTTCAAGTCCCAAAGACAGTCTTGCTTAGATTGGACAAGATGCGAATGAACTTCTTGTGGGGAAATTGGTCAGGCTCTAAAAAGCTAATAAGAGTAAACTGGGGTAGGGTGTGCGTGCCAAAGAGAAAAGGTGGTATAGGTGTAATAAATATTAAAGCAAAGAATAAAGCCCTTAGAGCAAAATGGAGCTGGAGATTTACTATAGAAAAAGAAGCATTATGGCGCAAGGTGATTTGTGAGAAATACGGGAAATCAAATCTGAAGGGGATTGTAGCCCAGGGCAGAACAAAAAATATATTTGTCATATGGAGGGGAATTATGAATAACCTGTTAGATGAAGATGTCGGGAGATGGATGAATCAGGAAGCCTTTCGGTGGAAGTTAATGGATGGCAAATCAATATTATTCTGGGAGGATCTTTGGAAAGGTAACAAGCCTAAATCCCCCCCTCAGCTTTACAGATTAGTAAACTGCAAAGGTAGTACGATTGCATCAGTAGTGAAGAAGGGAAAACTATGTGAAGTTAACTGGCTATCCTTTTTTTCTAGGCCCCTTCTTGGTAGAGAATTGGTGTGGTTGGATTCACTCACTAAGCTTTTGGAGGGAGAGACTATTTCACTTCATATTCCTGACATAATAATTTGGTTGTACGATCAGGTTGGGAGTTTTTCTGTTGGTAAACTAACTGAGCTTCTGGTTAATGCAAATTTAGAGGATCCGATCTTCAAATTTGATAATATTTGGAAATTGAAGGTACCTCCTAAGGTGAAAATTTTCCTTTGGATGCTGAAGATTGATTGAATACCGACAAAGGAGTTTCTTTTTCATGAGGAGTGCAACTGGATGAATCCTCGAGAAATTGCCCTTGGTGTAAGGAAGAAAAGGAAACTGCATTTCATTTACTGTTCGAATGTAGCTTCATCCGATGATTGTGGAGAAACTTTTGCGGCTGTTGGTCTATTGGATGGCCGCACCCAGTGAGTTTTGATGTGTTCTTTGCTTTTTATTTTTCTAGTTCTTGGATAGGTTCAGCTAGGACAGCTTGGTTAATCTCGGTTGCGACCGCGTTATGGAGTGTGTGGTTGGCTAGAAATGAACTGGTATTTGAAAATAAAATTCCTACACAAAAAGATTTATTGTTTACCATAAAAATGAGGGCTTACATTTGGATAAAAGCAGTTAATGAGGCTATCCTTCTAAATGAAGCAGATTGGTGGAAAGACCCCTTGGGTAGTCTAGTTATAAGTACGCCTCATTTCGAATGGTGTCCACCGACTGAAGGTTTTGTCAAGTTTAATGTTGACGGAACATTTAAAGACTCATCTGCAGGTTGTGGCGGAGTATTGAGATCGAACAAGGGTGAAGTTAGAGCATTTTTATTCGGGCCAATAGAAGCAGTAAATGCAAACTTTGCAGAATTGGCTGCTATTAGAACTGCGCTGGAGATTTTTAAAGAAGCTGGATGGGTGGGTAAGTTGGACCTTATTGTTATATCAGATTCTCAGGTTATGTTGAATTGGATTGAAAATGTCTCTAAGGCCTTGGCGATGGTGGGATATACTCGACAAGATTGATGAGTTATCAAGGCAAATTTACAAGGTAAAATTTATTTATGTTCTGAGAGAAGGAAATGGCTTAGCGGACCACCTTGCGAAACAAGGATTACATCGAATAGGTCTTTTTAAAGCTTGGTGGGACTAATCAGATATTGATTATTATGCCATGGGGATCGAATCTGTCATTTTCTGGTTGTTGCACTTTATATTGGATCAAACCTTATTAAGGTGTACTATTTTTTTCTATTTAAGTTGAGAAAGTTTTTAATGAGGCACCTAACATAGGCTCTAAACTTCAAAAAACTAATAATAATAATAATAATAATAATAAACTCATTCCCTTAAGATGGTGGAGAAAACAATGGCATTTGTAATACAATTGCCATGCATGATATATAATCAAATGCTCTGCGGCCTGATCATGAGGGAAGAGGTCCTTCGTGTCGGTGCCGTCTTCGCTTCCGGCCTACTTAAGGCCATTCGTTTCCTTCAAGTCAACTGGAAACAATTTGCTCATGACATCGAAACCGGAACGTTAAACCCTAAAGTAACTGACCCTTCAGTTCGGGAATGCATGAGCAAAGTCTTGAAACCTAACCCTGAACTTGCGGCGTTTATTACCAAGGAATGCTCGGAGGAGAACTGGGAGAGTATCATCACTAGGATTTGGCCCAACACCAAGTACCTTGATGTGATCGTAACCGGAGCCATGGCTCAATATATTCCCACCCTTGAATATTACAGTGGTGGCTTGCCAATGGCTTGTACCATGTACGCTTCCTCAGAGTGTTATTTCGGTCTTAATCTCAAGCCTATGTGTGAACCATCCGAGGTTTCATACACTATCATGCCAAATATGGCCTACTTTAATTCTTGCCTCATGAATCATCCGCTCCGGAACTATCTCGTGACTCACCACCACGCCTCGTTGATCTTGCTGATTTAGAAGTTGGCAAGGAATACGAGCTCATCGTCACTACTTATGCTGGGCTGTGCCGTTACAGAGTAGGCGATATCCTCCGAGTCACCGGTTTTCATAACGCGGCTCCGCAATTCCGTTTCATTAGGAGGAAGAACGTATTGTTGAGCATTGATTTTGACAAAACCGATGAGTCCGAGTTGCAACAGGCCATAGAGAACGCTTCAGTTTTGCTCAAGGAATACAACACCAGCGTTGTTGAATACACGAGCTACGCGGACACCAAAGATATACCAGGCTACTACGTGATTTACTGGGAATTATTCATCAAAGACGCTGCGATTGCCCCAACAGAGGAAGTTTTCAGCCGCTGCTGCTTTGAAATGGAGGAATCATTGAACGTAGTCTACCGTCAATGTCGAGTTGCAGACTCGATCGGTCCACTGGAGATACGTGTGGTGAAAAACGGCACATTTGAGGAGTTAATGGACTATGCAATTTCAAGAGGAGCTTCCATAAATCAATACAAAGTTCCAAGATGTGTCAGCTTCACTCCTATTATGGAACTTCTCGACTCAAGGGTGGTTTCAAAGCATTTCAGTCCAGCTTTACCACACTGGTCCCCTGAACCACGTTCACATGATGCCATAATCGCCTAGTGTTGGAGAAAAAGAATAAAAGTTGAAGAAATAATCTGCCTTGCTACCAACCAAAAAGCAACAGCATCTTTTCTGAAAAAGGAAAAAAATAATAATCAGATAGACAAGTAACAGTGCTCTCCTTATGCTGTAGTAAAATTTTTAATATAATTATGTTTTAAAGGTGTCTTTTCTGTTTTCACATGTTTGTGTAATAAAGACAAGTTGATATGTAAATGTTTTTGGGTTATCTTGCCCACTGCATGTTTCTGTCACTTGCAATAGGTTCTTATATCCGTCTTTTTCTTCCTTATCATATCGATGATCAAGAAAAGAAACTAAAGATCATGAACATGAAGTTGATGAAATGATGTCCAACAATGGTAAATTCAAGAACAGATTCATGGAGAACTTCTGAACTTGGGAGGGGCTCATGCTCTCAATAATTTTTGGTTTATTTAATTTTAGGTCCTATGAATTTAAATATTAATATGTAAATTAAATCTTTATTTCTCTTAAGATTTTTAAAAAAATATATTTAAGTAATTATATAATGAATTATTATCACATACACTAGCAGTGGAGACTCTAGTTTTCACCAAAAGTAAGCTATTTTAAGGGTTTAGGGTTTAGATTGTATGGTATAAAATTTAGATTTTATATATGATTAAAATTTAAGATTTAACATTTAACGGTTAAAGTTAGAGATTTTAATTTTAGATTTTAACCTTAGATTTGATACGCCGTTTATGTATAGAATAATTGTTATGATATAATAATTGTATTAACGTTTTCGATGTTTTCTTTTACTATGTCTATTCCTTTCTTTATCATACTTTTATTATGTCTATTCATTTCAATCTCTAGCCATTTTCTGCATGGATTTTAGCTCACATGCTACATATTCCAATATCAGTTCTTATTTATTAAAAACACTCTTTTGAGGATAGAATTCGTTTTCATGGGTCATGACAGACTATGTTGCAGTTGTTGAAGTCATTTGTTTGGATGTAAGCACGGACAGATGTTAGGACTGAGAATTTTTAAAAAATTTATTAAAATTTAGAAAATTTTAACGATGTAAAATTAAATTATCAATGAAAATATAATCGATGGAGTATATTATAACAAATTAAAATTTTCAGAACTTGAAGATTATGAATTAGTGGGGAAGCCTACGGAGGATTGGGTTCCGTTGATAGATTCTGGCTTTTTTATTATAAAGCCTTATATATGTTTGTTGTTTCTTTCTGTCTTATTCTGATTGTGTGAGGTACACAACTACTCTTATTTTAATATTTTTATTATTAACTAACGAATTTTTTTTCATTGTTAACATTCGTAAAGCAATATTCCATTTAAATCCGAGGGTCAGAATTTTAGAAAGCTGGTTAGTGATTAATTAATTTTTAGTTTTTTAACAGTTGTAATTTTATAACATCATTTTTTTCTATTTTCATCATTAATAAAATTTACGTACACTCTTGCAATCACTAATTTTATTCAGGATGAACCCGTTTTTATTTTTGCTTTTGTTTTCAATAATGGGCTAATATATATTATTACTATTTTTAAAAAATATGGGCTTTAGTTACTTTATCCTTCTATTAAAGCCTAATAAAATCAAAAATTCTATTAATTAATTACTAGTTCTATTTTAGTTAAGCATTTATATATATCTAGGTGTTGTTATTTGCTACCATATTATGCTATTTATTATCATATTGTATGTTATGTTTTTAAAACCCAAAAGAAACACCAAAAATATTGACAATCTTGTATTATACTAGTCTTATATATATGATATGTTGTTATTTATTATCATAATTTACCATATTGTTATGCAGACATCCAAAAAAAATTGCTATCACATTAGATGTTCTATTACTACTATAGAAACCAGAATATATAAATTAAATAAAACCCAATATGTATAAATAAAAGCCCAACTGTTTAATTACATCAGTCCATTTACATTTGAAAGAAAACAAAATATTACATATATTAAAAGCCCATTAATATAAATAAAATATAAGGACCAACAAGCTTAACCAAAACCCTAATTTGGTTCACTCTTTTGTCTGCGCAGCCACCCCTCCCAGCCGTTAGATCTGGGATAGATCTAACGGCCCACGATCAAAGAAGCGTCCTTCCAAATTTTCCACGCGCGACCTTTGGTGTCACCCACGCGCGCATGCAACCCACGCACTCGACTCCTCGGCTTCCCAAACCGCGCCGTCTCCTCAGCTCCCAAGCCTCGTCCGAATGCTTCCAACGCTGCCATCTCTCCACGACGACTTGCAGCCACCAGCCACGACACACAAAAAAGCAAAACCAAAATGTCAGAGGCATATTTCAACAGCATTTCAGGGGGCACACCAACAATTTCAGTATAGCAGATGAATATAGACAAGGAATTGTAGAAAAGAAATGGGCAACCAATAGAAAATTTCTATTCGATTATTCTTTATTTCTAAATTCACGTAATTTCAATTATATAAACTGAACCCAACGCATTTGTAACCCTAATCACAAAACGAAAGGGGAAAAAACTTCAAAGCAATACAAACGTAGCCTTCTGAGGTATATCCCCTTCTTTATTTTGAAGTATTGCATGCATAAATAGGGTTAGAGTTTCATTTTTGTTACCTTTGCCGTTTCAACTTCCTCTGCCTTTTCCTTTCCTTTCGGTGACAAGCCCATTGTGTCTTCCTCTAGGAACACGAAGGGGTGAGCCGTTGCAAGGAAACACAAAATAGGGGCTTCTAAAGGTTTTTCTGTTTTAGATAAAGGGGTTTTCGTTTTTGTTTTGAGTTTTTAAGGAAAAAAGGTCTTGGTTTTGAAAAAAGGTTTCAGATTTGGGTTTAAAATGTGAAAATGGTTAGTTTTGGGCTGGTTTTGAGTTTATCGGCCGCCGACAAACGAGGGTCGATGCGGCGGCGTACGACAGAGAAGTCGTCAGATTCTGGAAATACGACCGAAAGTTGGGTTTGGGGATGAACACGCGGCGGTGTTCATCCCCGCTTTGGGAGAAAGGAAAGAGCGGTGAGAGTTTTAGGGGTTATCGAAAATGGCCAAAAGAGGCTAACTCTCGGCCGGTGGGGGGGTTTATAGTGGATAATGTTTTAAAATTGGGTAAATTGCTTTTTAAATACCTTCGCCCTAACCTTATTACGTCCACGGTCCTTCCGTATTGGCAAATCACAGTATTGGTCCCTCTGTGTGGGCTAATTGCGATAGCAAGCCATTCCGTGTTTTGTTATTACTTACCAAATCCCTGTGATTTTAAACCAGTTAGCAATTTTGTCCCTCTTTTATTCAAACTATTTTTTTCTTTAAATATAGTCCTTTGATTTTGTTTCTTTGCAATTTAATCCATTTTCCAGTATCATGTTTCCCTTATTTCATGCTTTAATTTCCAGTTTTGTTGTTTAATGTGGTTGTTCTTATTAAAATTAGTAGATCCTTTGATTTGTGGTTGATAAAGAATGCTTCTTGTGGTTATGGTTGATGTTTTTATGTATTTGTATATTGTGTGCTTATAACATATAATTTATGTCTAATATATAGTCTTTGTATAACCTATAGTCTCATTTATAATACATATGATATATGGTTTTACATAATATATAATATATATAGTTCTTTATATATATTATATATAACATGTAGTTTTATATAAAATATAATATATAATTTTATATAACCTATAGTTCTTTTAATATATAAAATACATTTTTGTATATAATATAGTTTTATATAATATATATATATAATATGGTTTCCTTATAATATATAGCTTTACATAGTATATATAATCTATAGTTCTTATATGATATATATAGTATATGATTTTTTGAGTAATATATGTTTTCTTTATAATATATATAATATATAGTTTTTTTAAAATATGTAATATGTAGTTTTTTTATATATAATATAAGTTCCTTTTTCTTCATGTAATACATAAGTTTTTTTATAATGTACATACATAATTTTTTATAATATATATAATATGGTGTTAAATATATATAATATATTTTTAGTATAGAATATATACTAAATATATTTATATTTGTATGTTTGGGCTTAGGATTAGCTTTAGCTTAGTAGGCCTTGGGCTTAGTTTTTTTGGGCTTTGGGTTGTTAAGTTAGTTTTAGATTAGAATTAGACAAATTAATTTAATTCGCTTAGGATCGTGTGCTCGTCTCATAAGGGCACAATCTTTAAATTAATTAGATTAATTAATTTAGGATTAGCCTTTTAGAGCCTTAGTTAGATTAGGGTTCAAATTGATTTAGTGAGTTTAAATTTACCCTTGACTTATTGGGATAAATGTTAAATTCATTAAATTAGTTGGACATCTCTTAATTACTTTTAGGATAAAATTAACATGGAGATTAGATTGAAATTTAAATTAAAATCATGATTAATTAATTTGATTTACTTTAAATAGTATTATTGGCTTATTGGAATACTAGTTTAAAATCGATCGAATTAGTTATCATGTTACAAGATAAATCATAATTTGTTAGTTTTTAGTCTTTTGGGGCTAATTAATTTAGGGTTAATATTAGATTCGCCTAATTATGAACTAGATCACTAATTGGATCTTCCATAACTTGGGCCTTATAGGTTAGGGCCTTAGGCGGGCTTTTGTGTGTTTATCTTTAAGCTTTTGTTTGTCATCCCTTAATTGTCATTCATGGTACCCTTTATCTCGAATAAATTAATTTAATTCAAAAAGTGAGGTATCTATTAATTCTGATATTTTTGTCGTAACAGTCCGAGCTCAAAGGATGTTGACCAAATATTTGAATTAATCCTTACCGTCCCAAGGTAAAATTAAAAGTTGATAAGATCACCACATCCTATTTTAACTGTTTTCACCATGCATAAAGGTGACGTACGGGATTTGAACCATAAACTAACATGGCAGTCAAGCTTATATGATGTCGGTTTAGTATATGATTCGGTGTATCGTCAACCTTATTAATTAAATGTCCAATTAATTCGAACCCACTAACTTGATAAAGCCCGTGTAATTAAGGTCAAATTTTCAATTAAGTACGCCGAGTTAAATTCAATTCAAATTCCAACAAATTCCATCAATTTGAAAGCGAAAAATGTTCAGGTACCGATTCTCGGGCGTGATGGGGGTGCTCCTTCCAAAAAATTCCATCAATTTGAAAGCGACAAATGTTTCGGTTTTCCATGGTGCCTGACCCACCTTATCCAAGTGGTGGCGACTCCAACTTTTTATCAATTTTCAAAAGAAAAAGAATTTTCAAAAGAAATCCCTTTAAGCAATATTTGTCTAACATTTCAACAATGTACGCAATATCCGAACGAATACATAATTGAGCATAAATTAGATTCTCAATAGCTTATGCATATGGAATCATTTGTATTTTCTAAATTTGAAGGTTGCTTTTAGATCATTGAGTAAGACTAAATTTATCTTTTTTAGCAATGTGGGTATCAGTTGGTTTACTCCCACTGAACTTGTAATATATACAATGACCAACCAAATTTATCTCAAAACTGAACGAGATAAGTACTTGGTGAAATTTGTAATACCATTGGTGAGAGAAATACTGTAATACCCCAAAGTTGGTTAGTGACCAGAATGAATAAAATGAAAGTTTGGTGGCTAAAGTGAAAATTTCTGAAAAGTTTGAGCACTAAAATAGTAACTTTTTTGGAAATAATTTTTATCCCGTAAATGGATAGTTCACCTACGAGGAGTGGGTTGGAAACTTTTTAAATTAATCTGAGATTTTAATTTTATGGAAATTATCCTACAAAGTTTCTAGATTTTTTTGGATAAATGGATCGAATATAAATTCAAGAAAGTAATATTAGCCATTGTATGGAAGAGTACAAATGTCAATACACATGGTTATAATATTAGAATTAATATGGACCATAGGATTAAGATAATTTTTCCATGTTAAATCTTAGCCATTGGATTAAAGGGACAAGATGGAAATTTAAGCTTGATTTAAGGGCAAAATTGGAAATTGATATAGTTCAAGGGAAAATTGGTAAACTACTAACTCAAGATTAAATCTAGGCCATTGGATGAAGGATGATGACATGTGGAACACTATGGATTCATTGGATTTGAGGGCAAAATAGTCATTTGACTATTTGGAAGATATTTTACTAACTATGGATATTAAAAATGACAAATGGCATAAAGGAAAAGAAAAGAAAAATACAAGATTGTTCATCTTTCTTCTCCAAAACCTAAGCTACCATGAACAAAGGTAAGAATTCTAATTTTGATTTTTCATCCCTAAATACTTGGATTTAGGGTTATGGCATGAAATACAATTTTGTTCTATCATTTGGAACAAGAAATTCATAGAATAGTTCAAGATAACTCTTGAATTTTAAGGAGAGATAATTTAGGGTTTAGGGATCCAAATAAATTAGGATTGTTATGTGATGTTCTATCATTTCCACGCTTGATCGAAGTTGAAATTAATGTATTATGGATGGAATACCATTTGGTTAAGTATGGTTTAATTTGGGGTTTAAGGATTCAAGTTGGATTTGGAGTTTTCATAAAAGGAAAATGTTAGAATAATATAATTAAAGGTTAATTTGAGGTGTTGGAATGGTTAAATGATGCTAAAGATGTGAACTATGAAATCTGCCCAGAATTTTAGTCTTTGGCAATGAATTTGAAAATCCACCAAAAATTTCATAAAAATGATTAGAAAGTGAGCCAAATACCATTGTATTTTTGGTTCAGTCTAGTTTCGTTTAAAACAAGCGGTGACTGATTTCAATTTTTATATCAAAATTTATGAATTTTTAAGTGATAAGAGGTCAGAAAATATAGTAGCAGTCTGATCATAAATTTAGCATTGGAATTCAACTTTGAAAATTCTTCGTAAATTGTACGAGTTGAATTTGGACTATTCGTTTATACGGTTGAAAGACTTATCGAATCTAGTTTTTTCAAAACAAACAGAATCGAATTCTGAGTTATAGATTATTTTATAGAAATATTTCTTTGAAGGTAGCGAAGCTAACATATTATAAAATGAATGTTTTATTAGTATTATTAATTGTGCATGTAAGGGATAAATGCGAAGCATTCCAGTAAACACGAGAAATAAAAAATTCAGTAGATAAAGCAAAAGACCAAACTCGAAGTTCTCTTAAGTTATTAAATTTAGTTTTGGATAAGAAGTGTCAAGGTGAGTGCAATTGCATACGTATCATGATACATTGATGTTTTATACATCATTGGGATGGCTTGCGATGAGCCTACCAAATTTTTATTGTCATTATATTTATGCCATTGAGCATATCATTGACATATTATAAATATGTCAAGATTATAATGTAAAATGCATTGATCATTTAATTACTTATACATGTATATTAGAAATGTTAATTCTGGTATGAACTACCCAACTTTGATATATATATATATATATATATTGCAATGGATGAAAAATTTAATGATATAAAGCCCAAGTATTTTATAGAGATTCGAAAGTATAGTTGGCTAGCCATGGAGTCATAAACAACTGTATAAATAATCTAAGCACTACGGTGCAAGATTTATGCATACTCAAGGAAGGTTGGGTATACGAGAGTACTTCGGTACATATTAAAGCACTTCGGTGTAACTTTCATATATACTCAAGGAAGGTTAGGTATATGTATACTCAAGGAAAGTTGGGTATACGAGGATGATTTGTGTACTTAGATTCTCTTATTTAAATACTTTGGGCTATGATAAAAAAAGAAAATGACTAAAGTGCAGATAAATAAGCATTAGCTTAAGATATTGATGTTCCAATGGCAACAAATGGTAAGTAAGTTAAGCTTGAAAGCTTAATATTAATGGTAAGTATTGATATAATTTTAAAGGAATTGAACAAGCATATTCATTAGCTTGTATCATGGAATATATATTCATGCATTGATGCATAGATAACATATTATGAAAAATGGACAAGCATGAAAGTCTGATGACATTGGCAGATAGTAAATTATTACTAATGCAATGTAAAAGTTGAGGGCATATATTATGTTATATAAAAATAACCATGAAGCCGAATAATTTTAAATTATTAGTATTAACTTCTTTTATTGCCTCACTAATTTCGTACTTAGCGTGTGTTTTGTCTGTGCTCACGTAGGTGGTTCGAGTCATTGGACTAAGCAAAGAGTTGTATCAAGTTCAGAAAATTTCATCAAGCTACCGCAGTAATTACATCCCACTTGAGGTTTTTAATTAATTTTAGTGGCATGTATAAATGAGATAATTCTTTCTATTTTGGTGCAAAGTCTGTTACTTATTGAATAGTCAATTTTTTTTACAAAAGTAAATGAGCTCTAATTTTGTATATTAGTCGATATAAATATTCTCCAATGTTTTAAATTTATAGTATTTTTAATAAAAAAATCATGTTATTGTTCTGTGGCATCTCTGACTCATATTTGGTAATCAAATACGGGAAAAGAGTGTTACAAATAGTTAAACCCATAGATGAATTTCCTTAATTTGCATATCATTGACTTTGTATCATCAAACACAAATTTTCTTTCAATGAAACTAAAGAGAAAGTCTCTACACAATTAATGTCTTCTTTTAGCGTATATCCTTTAAATACAAGGCATGTCTTATACTTATCCACATTACCATTTGCATTCCTCTCGGATTTAAATATCCATTTACAATCAATTGGTTTGCACCTTAAGGTAATGAGACAAGTTCCTAAACTTTTATTGCCTTGTATAAAATTATACTATCTTTGCGACATCAATCCATTTTTGAAAGTTATCATTTTTTATCATTATTTTCTTGAAGAAATAAAAAATAATAATGTTAAATAGTATTTTTCATTTTTCTCGTGGACCTCATTAATGACACTTGTTTTTGAGGTTGTTAAGTTTGTTCTTATAAAATAATTATCTTATCTTGCATGAGAGTTGTTCAACATTGTCTTGTTGAGGTTCTGAATTCACTTCTTGATCAGTGATAGGTGTGAAAACCTAAACATCATCAAAAGTGATAGTAGGAATTAAATTATAATCCAATTCATCCTCAAAAGCAATGTATCTAACCTTATTTCTCCCTCTAAACTCAACATCCTAAAAAAGTTACAGATCTCTCTTTAAATAATTCCTAATTGTGGGATCATAAAACTTACAGCTCATGGATCACTCAAAATAAACGAAGTAGTTGCTCGCTTTTGAAGTTTAATTTCTTCACATGTGTCATAACTTCTACAAAAGAATCAACACACTACAAAAAAATGACATATACTGACGGGTGGCAAACCGTCGGTAAAACATCAACAATCCGTCGCTATATGGTCTAAAACCCTGTACCGACATACAAAGGGATATTCCGACAGATAAAATGCCGTCGATAATACGTTAGTCGGTATAAATTTATAGCGACGGCAACAACCGTTGGCATAGACATTGGGACCCTATACTGATGGCCATATCCGTCGATATAGGTATGGACTACCCCGACAAAATAATTTGTTTATACTGAAAGTTTGCCCGTCGCTATAGGTTTTATCTTTACCGATGATCTGTTCGTCGCAATTGATTCAAACGTGTAGCGACTATTTCGTCCATCAGTATATGTATCATGTATATCTTTATCTATCCCGACGGTTTTGTCCGTCGGTATAAATTTAATTGGCATTTTTTATTTTTTTTAAATATTAATAATTTATTTTTAATTTTAAATATTAAAATTACTAATACTATTATAGCAAAAATTGTCTCATTTTTAAAGGAAAAAATATCCGATTGATGCATGTAATGTCAATTTTCAAGGAGATAGCAACCGATACATGTAAAGGAGGTGCAGAATCTTACCAACATAACCAAATATTGATAAAATTTCTTCAAGGATATTGTAGAAGTAAAAATAAATTCAACAATCAGAGTTTAGGTAGGCAGCTTAAAGATTCTCATAACCACTTTAAATGCTAAACATAAGTAAAAATAGAATAATTCAGAAAAATATAGACAGTATGATGCATTGATAGCATGTGTTGCTCGCAATGATTGATAATGACGAATCGAAATACAATTACTTGCCCTCTTAATACACTCCCTGAACATCCTGAGCTGCCTTCTTAAATTTCTCGATTCCCTGAACATAATCAATTATTCACGATTATCATTGAACATACTGGCAATACACTAATCATTACAGGAAGATCATATCTAAAAACAATTAAGCAACATGGCTAGTAGAAGGAACTATGAAGAGCACATCAAAAGTTTGAAACTCAAAATGCTAACTTATTGTTATAACAAGTGATTCCAAAACAAGTTTTTCATTGTTTGAAGGCCTTTCGAAATCGTAGAAATATGTTAAAGCATAAATATTATCTATTAAGCTGCATGAAATTAATGTTATGTTACATGCTCACCTTCACCAAAATCTTCCCAAAGCTCGCCTCTTCTGCAGCAATTATGTCTCCAATACATGCCTTATGCTGCCCCATACGTGCAGTAATTCATTTTTTAAAGGAAAAAATATTAAAATTACTAATATTATTAAAAAATTGTCTCATTCTTTACTGACAGCCATGAAATGTCAATTTTAGAATATTGAAATGTCAATTTCAATTTCATTTATTAACTACAATATGTGACATGAAAAATATTATAATTAAATATAAAATCAATACAGCCATGGTTATTGACATCAATTACTACAACTTATTAAATAATTAATTACATAACTAAATTAAGGATTGTTAAGTCAAGAAACATAAGGGCACAAACAATAAACTTCTTTTAAACAAATTGACCATCTATAGTTCCACACCACCTGAATATATACATAAATAGGAAAGAATAAGGAAATAAAAAAACAAACCTTCAATAGCTTCACGAGGAGTCTTGAAGCCCAAACCGGTGCTCTTCCAAAATCTGTTTCCTCCTTTTTCAGGCCTTTTTCCTTTCTCAGATTTCTTGGAACTAAAAACGACGATATAAAATCAATAAAACCATCCAAAACCCAAATAGAAAAATGTAAAAGTAGATGAAAATCTCAAGCACATATACAACCAAATGTATCAAGTTATTAGAGAGATATACTAAAAGTGCACCAAACAGCCAAATGTGCATCTAATCTCAAGCACATATGGATTATAAAGAAATTGTGCAACTCCAGATATGCAAATATCAGACCAATATATATGCATATAGATTTTTCACAGTGAAATAACAAATTACCCTAAATAAAAATTCAAACAAATGCATTGCTGAAAGATAATAGGACAAACATATTTCCACAGCTAAACTTCAAAATCCTGAAAGTCTAAATCTTTATTAGATGCCATGCGACAGAGCAGGATTTCAAATTTAACAAAGGCATCAAGAATTTTTCAAAACATTTCTAATCTAGAATACTAAAAGAGCAAGCAATTGAATTGTAAAATATTAAGGAAATAAACAACTATAACCAAATGTAATTTTGGAATAGAGCATGTCAAAACCTAACAGACACGGCAACGGTCACTATCTGTAGGTCAAGAAAATCACTTATTTTTTCACTCATATTGTCATTTGACTAAAAAGCTCTTTGATATGCAAAACAAGCCGGCAAGCAAATGAAATTTGAGCAAACAATCTCAAGAATGTTCTCCTAAAATCGACATATTTTACAATCGACATTTTTTCCTCTCTCTTTATGGCTAATTCAGCTGATGCCCTAAACTATAGTCAAGATTCCAAAACAATGGATGGTTCGTGGTAGAAAAAAAAAGCAAGGATTGAAGAGCACGAGAGACGATTACCTGTGGGCTGTGGCTGCTTGGGTGGCTGGTAGTGTGTCTCCTACCACGACGACCGTTACGAGCGCGAGGGAGAAGAGCACGGCAAGTGCAGCGTGGGTGGTTTGTGAGGAAGATGAAATTCTAATTTAGGGATTTCAATTTCAAAGTGGTCACGAGCGCGATAGAGAGAAAGCACTGCAGGGGTTCTGTTAAGATTTTTGTAATAGGTAAATAAATAAATATGTTCTTATTAAATATGAAAGAATTAATCTAAAATACAACCTATACCAACGAACATATATAACCGTCGGTCAAACCTAAACCTATACCGACGGTATATATATCCGTCGGTAACAATTATATCTATACTGACAGACATGATAAACCATCGGTATATGGTTTAACTATATCGACGGTGACTTTAGTTCGTCGGTATCGAGTAACTCTATCGCGACGGTTTTTTGTAATCCGTCGGTATATATGTTGTTTACACTAACAGATAGAACATCTGTCGGTGAAAATCGTAGCTTTTAGCAAAACTTCAAAAATGTGTCCTTGAAAGAGTGTGTTTGGATGAAAAACTTTAAGTTTTGAAGATTGGGGGAAAAGGGTGAAGGGATAGGGTTTGAGGAAGAGGATGAGGATAGTTTTTGGTAAATTAAAATCAATTTAATGAATATTTTTATATATTAAACATAAAAATAATTACGTGACGTGGCGCGTTATGATTGGTAAGGACAACTTTTTTTTAGCGGTGTTAGTTTTGGGGGGCAATATGGATAACAACATAAATTTTAGGGGGCAAAAGAGCCCAAAAAATACGTTGGGGGCAAGTTGGGAAAACAAGTAAACGTTAGCGGGCAAAAAGTGCATTAAGCCAAATATATACTATATAATATATAATATAAATATACCGATATCCAAATTTAAAATTTTATAACAGTCAAAACTGAAATTTTTGATAACACCTAAGTTTCCAAAATAACCAAAAATAAGTTT
Source organism: Hibiscus mutabilis (assembly GCA_019671005.1). NCBI lineage: Eukaryota > Viridiplantae > Streptophyta > Magnoliopsida > Malvales > Malvaceae > Hibiscus > Hibiscus mutabilis. The sequence continues at coordinate 37,482,796 of CM033718.1, read as the reverse complement.
GTCTGAATGTGGCTATCAGAAATCGAAAAACCTAATTCTTTGACTATTTCTTAAAAAAATGTCTTAAACATTAACCATGCATTTACCAAAATCAAAGTCAAATTCAAAACACTAAATCTTTAACTAAAAGTCAAAATCAAAAGTATCATACATAATTCATATAATGATCACATAAAACCTTAAAATATCAATAATAACCTAATGATCAGAATTGAAATTTTAATCAAACTAAAACGAATATGCATCAATATCAAATGCAAATATGTATATTCCGTTGATAACATTAAGGATATAATTAAGCATAATGTCAAATAAATTTAAGCAAAATATTTTGCACAAAACTAAACATGATCAACAAAATTCAACCATAATTTATTAGTCATAAACCAAATATAAAATTTCGAGAGCTAACCTGATTATTAAGTTTTCAAGTCATGGTAAATTTACCACAACAAAGCCCAAGTCAAACTTTGCTTTTCTTTCTTAATTACTAATGAACAAAACTAAAATTTTGATCAACCGGATTGAATTTATATTTTAAATATATATTTTATAAAATAATTAAAGTGTATGTCTTATACTAAATCAAAAAGAAACATACTCATCAATCAAAACCCTAAAAGATGTCGATAAAGAAAATATAATAATTTTAATACTTCTGTAAATCATGATGTACCGACATTAAAACTCAAGTCTCATCAACCTCAATTAACGAAATAGACAGAAACATAATTGCTTTAAATTTCTAAAATTTAATGAAACGAACCGTTCACAACATATATTAACTTCAATCTGCCGAACTTAAAAACAATGGTCATTCATGGATTAAGGAAAAATTGCACCCAAAACATAATGACGCTTAAACAGTAAAAAACTTAAATACACCGAATTGAAACCTAAATATTCGATTGGCGCTTAAACAGTAAGAACTTAACTCAAATCACATACATAGATGATAAAGAAAAATATGATTGTGATTTTTCACAATAGCAAATTAATCGATTCTCAATGATTCAACATGACGAGTCTCTGATGCTACTTGTTAGAATCAAAGTATACATGTTAACTCTTCAAAAGTACTGTTTTTATGCTTATTTTACAAAGCCTTTGCTAGCCCTTTAAGTACATTTAGTTGTATTTAATTGTTAAATTCATGCATTTGCATAAGGAGTTAGAGAAAGAGGGAAATTTTTGTGCTTTGTCAGTGTGAAGGGTTGCTTTGTTTGCATTATTACAGGCTTGGCAGTACAACACAGGAGCAGAAGCATGGAATGCCGAAGAGAATACTGAGTTGCAGTTGGCAAAGTTGGACCAGAGATTGCCAAGCTTGGCTGACATAGAAGTGAAGTCTGATGCCCGGTCAAATAGCAGTTGGACCTTGTACACGTCAACCTTAGGATTCAAATTTGGATAAGATGATCACACCTCTTATCCCTTGCGCATTCAAATTTCAAACTCAAAGGTTTATCCTAGGGATCCCACGCAAGCCTATTTAAAGAGATCGAGCAAGCACTTGAGGAAACAGATCGGAGAGAAGAGGCTGCACTATAGTGAACCAAGAACGACGTGGTTCGACCAGCTAAAGACCGAGAGCTTGGAGCCATTGAAGGGCTGCATCGATGGACCTCCTTCGAGCCCATTCTCTTAGTTTTTATTTATTTAAATGATGATGTGGAGAAACGATGATATTCTATGGATGGACCCCCAACTATGAACTAAAATTTTACAGTTGGTTGAGGGATGTTTGTGTTTAATGCTGGTTTTATGTTTGGTTTTTAATACTACAAATGCCTTGGCATTATTTTTTCTATCTGGCACGTACTTCAGTATTCTTAATTCTTTGCCATGCGACCACTGGCATTGTTTGCTTATTACTCCTTAATATCTTAATAGACTTGAGGGGTAATGATTAGTTACCAGATACTAAGAAGAGAAGCTTCGAAAGAAGATGTTCAAGTAGATGAGCTTACTTCTGAAGTGAATCTACCCCTTAGGAGTATAGATTGGAACTTAATCAAAATAATTAATGAAAAACTTCACTATAGACATATAGGGGGTTTTAACATTGTTAATTTCGGGCATTGCAATCGAGAAATGTAATGCCATCCTTGAATCTGCTCGACAATAATTCTAAGGCATGGCGTTATTAAAGGCTGGCATGAATAGCGTGAAAACCAGGCATCCTTTGCCAACGCTCATCACTCATTTCAAGCCTCTTCTTGCCAACGTTGTCTTAATTTTTTTTGTATTTCTTTAAGTTACTCCTTAAACAAACTTCAAGTCATTCTAACATTTTTCCTTTGACATGTAACAATCAAAGCAGTCAAATTCCTGGTCAATCCTTGTGGATTCGATACTCAGCTTACTGTTGTATTACTTGCTGACCGTGTATACTTGCATGCAAACGACTCATACTTGGCATTATTGTTATATATTTCTATTGCATTTTCTACTCTTTTGCCAAGCGTTAGCATCGTCTACAAGTTTTTGGTGCCATTGCCAGGGATTGCAACAAAATTTATTGTTTTAATTTTTACTTGTTTTTTTTCTTGTTTATTTTATTTTTGTTTTGACCGGTGTATGACCAGAAGCCGCCTTGTGGTGGAAGATTGGTCATATGACCCAAAAATCGAAAGAACCCTATAAAGTTTAAAGAAAAAAGTTCAAGAGATGGCTCAACAAGGCAATGGAAGATTGGTCATACGACCCAAAAATCAGAATTTCTTTTTGCTAACTTGCAATTAAACCTACCAATTATTGATCTGTGAAGTTTCGTTATTAATTGAGATCGTTTACCTATCCAATTAGGCTGTACAAATTTTAGTGACCATTTTGCAAACTTCTTAAAACCAGTTTCTATGTCTTTTAACAGAATTAACTAACCTCGTACCGATACCCTTTGGGCCATATCGGTACGCTAAGCTAAACTTTTTTCCCAGATTCAAAATAACATCTCGTATCGATACAACTATTCCCGTATCGATACGCGCTGGCTAAGGTTGATCATTTTGGTATGGCCTAGGGTTGTATAGATACCATTTATTTTTTAGACCTTACTATCCAAATTCGTATCGATACACCTCCTTTGGGTATCTATATGCCGTGTTCTACTTGTCCCAATTATGCAAGGCCGTATCGACACGCCATCACCCGTACTTATACGTCTGCCCTGTAATGATAGATTTTTGCTGGTTTTTTTTCGAATTAGCCTACCATTTGTTGTGCAAACATTACCAAATTTTACCAGGGAGTCTAATATCCACACTCTTAATAGCATACAAAATTTTAGAGCGTTTCGAATCCATTTACCTAGTTTTTAGCTTTTTGCGCTTCTAGGCTCATTTAACTAGTTTAACCAATTCACAAGCTTGCCATATTAGCCATTAAACATTTGGTCACCTTTTGGCTATTACACACACATCCAAACGCATATACGTAACATGTTTAGACCATATTCCACCTTACTAGGAGTTCAAGACAAAAGATAAGCATACATATGATTTGTAGGAGTGACTTGCAACCGCAACACACGATTGGAGGTCGAAATTCTTTAAGATCCTGAAATGCATGAGACACGAATATTAGGCTTACATAGCCTAATGAGGTAGTCATAAGAAATGCACAACTAGTTTATCAAATGTATGAATGACATGTAGGCATGCTTGGTTACATCTCATATAGCATCAATCGTATAAAATCATATTCAAACAAATAGTCATGATTTCATATAGCAATTGTAAAACATAACAACATATCATTTACTTGGACGTGGTAATCAATGGTTACGCGGATTCCCCTATACACCATGCATATCGGAAATAGGGCGTAACCTTGAGCCGTAGCTCTGGATAATGTCCCATACACAATCCATCATTTTCTCCCCCACATATAGGCCGTAGCCCCGAATCGTAGTCCAATCCCTTACTTGGTGAGCTCGAATAACCCTATGGCATGCCAATTGTATCCAATGTCCACAATAACCAAGATTACATATTTCATCATAATTCTTACCTTTCGGATCACATCATATCGGATAGCAAATCGAGCCTTAGCTCCACATTACATATCATAGCATAATCATATCAAAATCCATATACAAGCATGAATCTGATATCATATATGAACTTACAAATATATCAAACATTATTAAGGCTTACCATGTTTACCATTAGAGTCCACATATGCTTGCTCTATTTGAGCCCTCAAACAAAAGTATGATTATAACACAAAACGATTCAACGGAATGGCACCTTGCCTATCCATTGACAAGACTACACTAACCTAATACACGAAAGCTTTTAGGATTCTCGAATTTCGATTCCTTTGCTCCTAGGCTCAGTTGGGGATAGTGAATTGATTCCCTCCAACTCTTGAGCTAAGAAGAAACACAAGAAATTATTATAATCACTATAACGATATAGTACTCATTTCAAGACTAGCTTAGAATTTCGATTTAAAATTAAACTCCAATTATCCATAGAATTCAACAATTGATTGAGGGCTTTTACTTACCCGATCGATAGATATGGAATGATACCTTTGAATCAAGGAAAGCTTGGAATTAAGAGACTTAATAGGAGAGGTGTGTGCTTGAGCTTAGGTTGAAGACAACAATAGTGGTACTGTCCCCCTAACAAAATTGGGTACAAGGATCATGAAATTACACTTTTTGGGTATATCCGATACAAAATTTCCGATCACCGGAGTCTTATTCTGACTAGGTCAGTTTTCGGGATGTGACAACTCCCCCTTTACGAAAATTCATCCTCGAATTTTCACTCTATTTGAATAGATAGGGGTACTATCTCTGCATCGTCTCTTCAGGTTCCCACGTTGCTTCTTTAACCAAATGACTTCTCCAAAGGACTTTCACTAAGGGCACAGATTTATTACGAAGTCCTTTAACTTCTTGTGTGAGGATGTGCACAGGTTCTTCTTCTTACGTTAGATTAGACTGAATCTCCACAGACTCCAGCTTGATCACATGAGAAGGATCTGGCCGGTACTTCCGTAGCATAGACACGTGAAAGACATTATGAATTTGACTTAACTCTTCAGGAAGAGCTAATCCGTAAGCAACAGGTTTAACTTTCTCGATCACCTCGAACAGTCCAATGAAACGAGGATTCAGTTTCCCCTTTTTGTCGAAACAGAGGATCTTCTTCTACGGAGATACTTTATGGAAGTCTTTCTCGTCAACCTCATACTAAATGTCTCTCTTTTTTAGATCGACATAAGCTTTTTGCCGATCAAATGTAGCTTTGAGCCGATCTCAGATAATGGTCACCCTTTTTTCGGTTTCTCGAAGTAAGTCAGGGCCTAACGCTTTGCCTTCACCAAGCTCAGTCCAACAAAGAGGGGTCATACACTCCTCCCGTAAAGGGCTTCGTAGGGTGCCATTTGAATCGAGGCTTGGTAGCTATTGTTGTAAGAAAATTCTACCAAAGGAAGGGATTTTTCCCACGTATTCCCGAAGTCAATAACACATGCTCGGAGCATATCTTCCAGAATCTACGAGGCAGAATCGGAATTGATACAAAACACTTATGCACACGAATCGAAGGGAGATATAAGGTTACCTAAATAACCCTTTCGGATTGACCATCGGTCTGTGGATGGAAAGGAGTGCTTAGGTGCACTCGAGTTCCCAAAGCCTCTTGTAGGGTCCTCCAAATCTGAGATGCAAAACGTGGATCACGATCGGAAATAATGGAAATAGGAAATCCGTGTAAATGGATAACTTCTCAAATGTACAACTCAGCAAGCTTAGGCAAACCGAAGTCCATTCTCACCGGAGTGAAATGAGCAGATTTGGTGAATCGGTCCACTGTGACCCAAATAGCATCATTCATCTTCGGTGTCACCGATAAGCCACTTACGAAGTCCATTGTAATACTTTCTCATTTCCATTGTGGAGGTTCAATGGGTTGTAAAAGACCAATAGGCACCTTGTGCTCAGCTTTAACCAGTTGCAAGTCAAGCACCTACCCACGAAGTCTGTGATCTCCTTTTTCATGCTGGACCTCTAGTACAATTCTTTCAGGTCTTTATACATCTTGATAGCTCTAGGATGCATAGAAAAGGGTCTCGAATGAGCTTCATTCAGGATTTGATCCTGAAGATCATCATCATCAGGGACAAAGATACGTTTCCAAAAACACAACAGACTATCCGAATTTATAGCAAGGTCATGATATGATTTGTCCTTGATTTTAGCAATAAGAGTTCACAACTCCTCATCAGATTCTTGGAGAGCTTTGATTCGAGACACAAGGGTTGACTGAACTCTCAATTCAGCCAATAACTTGCCATGCTTTTTGAGTCAGAAGTGAGCATTTAAACATCTCGGAGAGGGAACGGGCTTCCGACTAAGAGCATGAGCTACAACATTGGCTTTACTAGGGTGGTAATCAATAACAAAGTCGTAGTCCTTCAAAAGCTCAATCCACTGACGTTAACAGAGATTCAACTCCTTCTAAGTTAGGAGATATTTCAGACTTTTGTGATTCGTTTACAAATAACACTTATCACTGTAAAGGTAGTGCCTCCAAATCTTCAAGGCAAACACAACGACGACCAACTCCAAATCACGTGTCGAGTAGTTCAGATCGTGTTGTTTGAGCTGACGTGAGGCATAGACAATGACTTTTCCCTCTTACATCAATACACAGCCTAATCCCAAGTGGGTTGCATCACTATATACGGTGAAGTCCTTGCCTGACTCGGGTTGCACCAAGATAGGGGCATGGGTTAGGACTTGCTTAAGCTGATAAAAACTTCTTTATTGCTCGGTTGTCCATACAAAGGGGGTTTCTTTACAAAGAAGTTTTGTCAAGGGTGCAACAATCGTTGAGAATCCCTTAACGAATCTACGATAGTAGCTTGCAAGGCCTAGAAAGCTGCGAACTCCTCCAACATTCTTCGGAGGAATCCAGTCAAGAACTACTTGGATCTTTTTTGGGTCAACTTAAATTCCCGCAAAAGAAATCACGTGTCCCAAAAAGGATACTCTAGAACTCACATTTGTTAAACTTAGCGTATAGCTGTTTATCCCGGAGAGTCTGTAGCACAATCTGGAGATGTTCTTCAGGAGTGGCTGTGTCTTTGGAGTAGATCAAGATGTCATCTATCAACACAACCATGAATCTATCTAGATAGGACTGGAACGCACAGTTCATCAAGTCCATGAAAGCTGCAGGTACATTGGTAAACCCAAAAGGCATTACCAAGAACTCATAGTGGTCGTATCTAGTTTGGAAGGTAGTCTTTGGAACATCAAACTCCTTCACTTGCATTTGATAGTATTCAGATCGTAGGTCTATCTTAGAAAGACAGAAGCATCCTTCAACTGATCGAAGAGATCATCAATCCTCGGCAACAAATACTTATTGTTAATGGTCGCTCTATTCAACTAACTATAGTCAATTCACTGACGCATCAACCAATCCTTCTTTTTGACAAACAAAACCGGTGCTCCCCAAGGCGAGAAACTCGACCGGATGAATCCTTTGTCTAAGAGGTCTTGAATTTAGACCTTCAACTCCTTTAATTCAAATGGAGCCATTCGGTATGGAGTGATGGAGACATGTGTGGTTTCTGATTGCACTTTGATTCCAAATTCCACTTCCCGCGTCGGAGGGAGTCTCGAAAGTTCATCGATAAACACATCAGGAAAATTTTTCACGACTGGCACATTTCTGATTTTTGGAGCTTCTCTAGATTCCATAGCACACAAGGTAGCCTTACTAGGCTCAGATTTGGTTTTCATCAAGGTTATGCTCTCCTTATCGAGTCCACGAAGGTACAACTTCTTCTTTGAGCAGTCTACCCAGGCTTGATGCTTAGCTAGCTAATCAAGGTCTAAAATGTGGTCGAACTCATAGAAAGGTAAGGCCATCAAGTTGGCCGAAAATGGGATCCCTTGGATCTTTAGAGGACAAGCTTTACAAATTGACCGAATAACCACACTATCTCCTAGTGGGTTAGAGACAACAATCTCATAAGTAAATGGTTCAAATTCTAGAGCATACTTTTCAATCAACGGTTCACTAATGAAAGAATGCGTGGATCCTGGATCTAACAAAGCATAAACGAGTTCGGTACATAATTCCACCATACCTGCTATCATATCAGGATCATCTTCTTTTTCTCGACCTTGAATGTGGTACATCTGAGCTGAGGTCTGAGGGTTATGTCTAGCTGAAGGAGTATTAGTGTTGCAAGGTCTCCCTACTGATCCAGGCTACACTTGCTTTGCTCCTCTTCCTTTGTTCGGACTATTCTGAGAAGCCACAGTGGTAGGAGCATTTGGATTCTGCGGACACTGCCTGATGAAGTGACCAGACTCACCACAGAGGTAACAGGATCCAGACTATCTGCGGCACTGCCCAAGGTGCCTCTTCTGACAAAAGTTGCACAAAGGAAGTTGTAAACCTCTTTTAGAACCGCCCGTACTATCAACTGAAGCTGTGAGAGTAACAGATGTCCCCGAAGATTGGGAATGTGTACATCTCTCGACCTTGGTAGCTTCTGATAGGTGGCAGACTTTTGATCCCACTGTCTACCTTTCTTCTGAGGCATATGAGGTCTAGATTCGTCTAAGAATCTCTTGTCGAATATGGATTGGTTCCCCTTTCTTCTTTCATGAGCCTTTTGGAGGCTTTAGTGGCAATGGCTCGGTTGACCAAGGTCTGGAAATCCTCTATCTCCAATGTAGTAAAAAAGGACGTAGTTCTTTGTAGAGGCCGTTAATGAACATTCTGTATTTCTCATTTTTCATGCCTATGATCTTAGCACCATACCTCGCATACTTGCAAAAATCGTGGATATACTACTCCACAGGTCTTTCTCCTTGTCTCAGGTGGAGGAACTTCTTACATCTTTCGGAAATATAGTGCTCACTGATGTATTTCTTGCAGAATTCCTGAAGAAAGAAGTCCCACGTGACTTTATGCTCGGATACCGAAAGCGTCACAGTGTCCCACCAGCTCTGAGCTTCTTCAGAGATTAGCGCCATAGCGTACTATAGCTTGTGTTCCTCAGAGGACTTCATTTACTTATTCAGAACTTTAAGAGTATTCTCCAGCCAATACTCTACTATCTCCAGATTTTCCAGGTCCTGTCCAGTGAAGGTGTAAACTGGATACTGACGGAGCCTGTCAATAGGGGCTATCAAAATAGATGGAGATGCTTCAGCAGGATACGGTGGCAGCTCTTGCCTAAGAGACACGACCAATCATTTTAGCCATTGACATCATATGCTCCTACTGAGCGGGAGGCATCGGAGGAGGATGAGGCGGGTCATTCTGCCCTACTTATTCGGGCCTTACTTCGGCCCTTAGATTGTCCCCCTATGTTGAGGAGGATCCAGGATGTAGTTCATTTACAGCACGTCTATTAACAGGTCCAGACATTTTCAGATCTAATCATACAGAAAAGGTTTAATCGTGTAAGTTGCAAATCACAGATAACATGTACGAATAAACTCCTAGGTGGTATATGCAGGTGCAGACTCATAGCAAACTTCAGTTTAGTCCTAGAACCAACTAAACCTAGGCTCTGATACCACAAATATAACACCCCTTCCTAGTCTAGTAGAGAATCGTGTCAAAAAATGCTATTGAAAATATATAAGAGATTTAGAAGCTTAATCGGAGTACGAAAAATTATTCAGATAATTTATTAATCTCTTTTAAGGCTTAACGAAATCATCTTATTAAGACTTACACAATTTCGGGATCAATTTTAACCCTTTTTAAACTTAGGGACTAATTCATAATTTTTACAAATTGAAGGTCCTTATTAGAATTTTTTTCTAACCTACAATTAAACCTACCAATTATTGAACTGTGAAGTTTCGTTATTAACAGAAATCGTTTACCTATCCAATTAGGTTGTACAAATTTTAGTGACCATTTTGCAAACTTCTTAAAACTGTGTCTATGTCTTTTAACAGAATTAACTAACCTCGTACTGATACCCTTGGGGCCGTATTGGTACGCTAAGCTAAATTTTCGTTTCCCAGATTCAAAATAACATGCTCGTATCGATACACCTAATCCCGTATCGATACACGCTGACTAGGGTTGACCGTTTCGGTACGGCCTAGGGTTGCATCGATACCATTTAATTTTTAGACCTTACTATCCAAATTCATTTTGATACACCTCCTTTGCGTATCGATACTCCCTGTTCTACTTGTCCTAATTATGCAAGGTCGTATCAACACGCCATCACCCGTACCGATACGCATGCCCTATAATGATAGATTTTGGCTGGTTTTTATTCGAATTAACCTACCATTTGTTTTCCAAACATTACCAAATTTTATCAGTGAGTCTAATATTCATGCTCTTAATAGCATAAAGAATTTTAGAGCGTTTCGAATCCATTTACCTAGTTTTTTCCTTTTTGCACTTCTAGGCTCATTTAACTAGTTTAACCAATTCACAAGCATACCATATTAGCCATTAAACGTTTGGTCACCTTTAGGCTATTACACACGCATAAAAAATCACATACGTAACATGTTTAGACCATATGCCACCTTACTAGGAGTTCAAGACAAAAGATAAGCATACATATGATTTGTAGGAGTGACTTGCAACCGCAACACATGATCGGAGGCTGGAATTCATTAAGATCCTGAAATGCATGAGACAGACGAATGTTAGGCTTACATAGCCTAGTGAGGTAGTCATAACAAATGCACAACGAGTTTATCAAATGTATGCATGACATGTAGGCATGCTTGGTTACATCTCATATAGCATCAATCATATAAAATCATATTCAAACAAATTGTCATGATTTCATATAGTAATTGTAAAACATAACAACATATCATTTCCCTGGACGTGGTAACCAGTGGATATGCGGATTCCCCTGTGCACCATACATATTGAAAATAGGCTATAGCCTTGAGCCGTAGCTCCGGATAATGTCCCTTACAGAATCCATCCTTTTCTCCCCCATATATAGGCCGTAGCCCCGGACCGTAGTCCAATCCCTTACTTGATGAGCTCGAATAACCCTATTGCATGCCAATTGTATCCAATGTCCACAATGACCAAAATCACACATTTCATCATAATTCTTACCTTTCGGATCACATCATATCGGATATCAAATTGAGCCTTAGCTCCACATAACATATCATAGCATAATCATATCAAAATCCATATACAAGCATGAATCGGATATCACATATGAACTTACAAATATAACAAACATTATTAAGGCTTACCATGCTTGCCGTTAGAGTACACATATGCTTTCTCTACTTGAGCCCTCAAACAAAAATACGAGTATAACACAAAATGCATGCAATGGGATGGAACCTTGCCTATCCCTTGACATGACTACACTCACCTAATACACATAAGCTTTTAGGATTCCCGGATTTTGATTCTTTTGCTCCTAGGCTTAGTTGGGGATAATGGATTGATTCCCTCCAACTCCTGAGCTAGGAAGAAGCACAAGAAATGATTATAATCACTATAACGATATAGTACTCATTTCAATATTGGCTTAGAATTACGATTTAAAATTAAACTCCAATTATCCATAGAATTCAACAATTGATTGAGGGCTTTTACTTACCCGATCGATAGCTATGGAATGATACCTTTGAATCAAGGAAAGCTTGGACTTAAGAGACTTAATAGGAGAGGTGTGTGCTTGAGCTTAGGTTGAAGACAACAATGGCGATGCTTGCTTGTTGGATGGCAAAGGGTGGGTTTAGCTTTCGGAAGATTCAAACGAGGAAGAAAACTTCCCATTTTAGGGGATTAAACCCTTTTATCAATGCCCTACCTCCACATGAACTAATAGGAAGCTTTCCTATTAGCAAGGGAAATATTAAACAATTGTTTCCCATCTTTTCATGCCTTTTATCATTTTTAAGGCAATTGATAACCATCCATCACTCAATCTGATGGATCTCACGTGGAAGGGACAAGCAAGAAGGTGACTAAGCACCTTACTTTTCATTTCCTTCAATTTGGGCCTTAAAATAGATTTTTACAACCGATACAGGTATTACTGTATCGAAACACCTGGTTTAAAAGCGTATCGATACCTATCCAACCGTACCGATACACCTAGGCTAAAATAGGTAAGTTAGTTATGGTCGTTAGACCGTATCGATATGCTTGACTTATTTTTAGCATTTTAGCTTTTAATTTCTTACAAAGAGGTCCATAGATCAATTTAATACCCCACAACTTCCATCGATTACAAAATTGGGTACAAAGATCATGAAATTACACTTTTTAGGTATATTCCATATAGAATTTATGATCACCAGAGCCTTATTCTGACTAGGTCAGTTTTCAGGATGTGACATACATGTATGGTTTGTTATGTTTGATAATTTAATGTGAAGTAATATATGTATACGAGATGCTATGATTTGAAGTCCTGTGGACTATTTGGTATGTAAACAAGTATATTTGGGTCTGACTGAAGCAAGTATATTGTATATACATGCTTATTGGACTGTTTTGCCATGAATTAATTATACATGGATTGTTTTGCAATGTATAAGTGTGTATACATGACTATTGGATTGTTTTGCCATGAATTAATTATACATGGATTTTTTTGCAATGTATAAGTGTTTATACATGCCTATTGGACTGTTTTTCCATGAATTAATTATACATGGACTGTTTTGCAATGTATAAGTGTGTATACATGCCTATTGGACTGTTTTGCCATGAATTAATTATACATGGACTGTTTTGCAATGTATATTGTATATACATGCCTATTGGATTGTTTTGCCATGAATTAATTATACAAGGACTATTTTGCAATGTATAAGTGTGTATACATACCAAACTTCTTAAAGATCAACGATAAGATTAACTTATACAAACCATAGTTAAGTGACCTTATATATACATGCCTAAGGTGCCACCATCATAGGAGAACTAAACAAAATGGAAACATACTCTTTTGAGCAACAAGTGACTTGTATGAGCTTAGACTTCAAGGATATCCAAAATCAACTTGTATCGTAGAAATGAGACTAGAATAAGTAAAGCTTAGTTAGTGAGTTAAAGTTTCAAGGCAACAATACAATAAGTCTCAACGAGCCATCAATTGGATGGTATGGTTCCCCCATCAATAGGGAACCATTCGAATAGGCTTACACCACAAGATACATAGTCAAATTTTCAATCCAATAACAATACAAGGCTTGAAGTTTAGGCATACTCAATCACCCAATTCGAATAACAATCCAACTCAAGCAATCTAGTATGAACAAGGCTCAATCAATGTTTCAATTGCAATAGATCCTAGAATTTGATTTTCCTTTACAATCAAGTCAACTCATATAAGCAATGTTCAATCAAGGTTTCAATATTTATAGTTCATGGCATTCAATTTTTCATTTACATTCAATCAATACAATTCAATGTAGCACTAGGTTCATTGTGCTTGAGTTATTAGTTCATTTTAGGTATAGCCTTGAGAATCAATTACTCAGCCTAGATACCCGAGTCTCCAACCAAACTGTAGCCAATACAATAATCAATATGGTACCAAGTACCTGGTCAATCCCTCCTACTGTCGCCAATGACCAATAACAATACTTCCCTCCTATTGTAGCCAATTAGGGACCAATGTCTCGGACCGTATTCCACCCCGACAATGAGCTCTATAGACTCTATGGCATTCCAACTATATCTAAGACCGAATCGAGACCAAGGCTTTCAATAGTTATTCCTTTCAATCAATTAGAAGCATGTGTTCAATTCAATGTGCACAATTTGTGCCAATATTCCCTGTTAATCAAATAGGGCTCAATCCAATCCAATATCAATGTTTCCATGGTTAATGTAGGAGTACCAATCATTATGTCATTCAACAATGAATTGTGTACTTCTATCTATATCATCATGCTTCAATTCAATCTAATTCAATTAGGCAATAAGCATAACAATTCAATCAATGACAATTCAAGCATACTTCACAATCAAGTAACCACTCAAAGGAGTACTTACCTTGCTATTGCTTCATAGCAAGCTCATTAAGAAATTTACACTTATGATACAATAAATTTTACAAATCAAAACAGACTTGGAGAGGTTACCGCCCTCTCCAAACTTTAAACTACAATCACATGAATTTTTCCAAGCTATTGTTGATCCCGGATGGTAATCCCTTTTCCTCTACTAGCTTGTTGATTTAAGTGAGCCCCTTTACCATCAATTTCAACTTGATATAACATTCATAAAATACATAAGGTATTAGATACAATCCAGCAATCAATTGAGTCATTATGTAACTCCATACATAAGCATACAATTCAATATAAACATCTAAACTGTTACTGCCTGGCAGCATGTGCACTGCCTACTTAAATATTCATATCTTTCATTCCGTACGTAGGAATTTCAATTGGTTTAGACCGTTGGAAAGCTAACAAAATTTTCTTTATGACCATATAAGTCTTGCATTTTAGTTATTTTCCAATTAATACAGTTTTTAACTTAAAGACAGGGCATTTTGTTACACTGGGCAGTTTGTATTGTCTCTAGTATTTCTTCTCTACATTTCTGTACACATCCCAGAGTTAAGTTATGTTTCCTCCTAGTGAATTTAGACATATCAAGGTGTTGTCCATAAATATTTCAACCTTAAATTCATTATACACAATTTGTAGTGATTTTTCAAATTTACTGCCCAGAACAGAGCATTCTGGGCAGATTACACTAGGTTGGATTTCAAGCTTCTTAATTCATTTTAACAAGGTCCTAACATGACAATTTCATTCATGTTCATGTTCTTACATGTCTAGGCCATCATAATTCACCTAGAAATGTTCTTAAAATAGGGAATAATCATGTTGAACCTAGTTTGATCTATTTGATCACATTTGCACATCCAATTCATCAACTAGGCAGCCCATTACCTAATTTAACTAGTTCAATTAGGTGTAATCACATTTCCAGCAACACATGTATTCAATTCAATCTTCTTTTTATTCAGCATCATGATCAAAACAGGGTTCTATGTTCATTTAACATGTTTACACAATTTCTCAATCAAAACAGTCCCTAATCAAGACTGTTTTCAATCATGCTCATATACTTCAAATTTCCAGCAACTATACATATATCCTTTATCAAATTAGTTACTATAAATTACAATCTCAAGTTCAAATTGAAGCTAGCATGTTCCTAACACACATAGAAACCATCCAATTTATCAAGACAACAAGAACATCATCATATGCATAATCAAACAATCTATAACACATCAAGGAAGAGATTTTACCTTCCTATCAAGATTATATGAGTGCTAACAACTCCAATTTCACCAAATTCAAGCTTAAATCTATGATTATGGTGCTTTCTTACTCAATCCTCTTTTCTCTCTTCTTTCTTCCTTCATTCGGCTATAGGGAGGAAGATGACAATGGTTCATCAATTAATTCCTCCCTTAAATGACTAATTCACCCTTAATTATCCCCTAACTAATGACATGTGTAGGGGCATTATAGGAATGTGAAAATTTTACATGCATTCCTTCAATTTAACAATTGTTTCGGTTTGGTCACTTATACATTAGGTTACTACTTTTTTCAATTATAGCATTCTAGTCCTTATTAACTAGATTTAATATCTTGCTTTCAATCAATTAGGGATTAAATGAAGGCATTGTAGTAACTTCTTTTATACTAGATTTGAGGATATTACATTTTCCCCCTTAAAGAAATTCGTCCTCAAATTTACCTGAGGGAAAAAGATGAGGGTACTGCTTTCTCATTGTTGCTTCGGGTTCCCAAGTGGCTTCTTTTACATTGTGATTCTTCCATAGAACTTTCACCAATGGTACAATCTTATTGCGGAGCCTCTTGACTTCTTTATCAAGTATTTGAATTAATTCTTCATCATATGATAGATCAGCATTAAGTTCCACTTCATCAGGATTTAGAACATGTGACGGATGTGATCGATATTTCCTTAACATCGATACATGGAAGATGTTGTGGATTCTATTGAATTCAATAGGGAGTGCTAGCTTGTAAGCAACTGAACCAATCTTCTCTAAGATTTCAAAAGGTCCAATGAATCGAGGGCTTAGTTTACCTTTCTTCCCGAATCTGAGGATTTTCCTCCAACGAGATACCTTCAAGAATACGTAATCTCCCACTCGATATTCAATATCTCTTCTCTTGAGACAGGCATAAGTTTTTTACCTATCAAAGGCCTCTTTCAATCTATTATGGATCACCCGAACTTGATTTTCGGTTTCACGAAGCAATTCAGGTCCTAAGACCTTGTTCTCACCCAATTCTGACAAGCATAGGGGAGTTCTACATCTTTGACCATACAATGCTTCAAATGGAGCCATTTTGATAGAAGCTTGATGGCTATTGTTGTAGGCAAACTCAGCTAATGATAAAGATTTCTCCCTATCTTTACCGAAGTCAATAATGAAAGCTCGAAGCATGTCTTCAAGCACTTGAATTACCCTTTCAGATTGTCCATCACTTTGTGGATGGAAGGCAGTGCTAAGGCTCAGCTTAGTTCCCATAGCCTCTTGAAGTGCCCTCCAGAATCGAGAAGTAAAATGAGAGTCCCGATCATATATGATAGATCTAGGAACACCGTGAAGTTTGACTACTTCTTTCAAATATAATTCAGCTAGTTGTTGGAGGCTCATGTTCATTTGAACAAGTAGAAAGTGAGATGATTTAGTGAATCTATCAACGATCACCCAAATAGCATCATTTTTCCTCGGTGATAGAGGCAATCCCGATATAAAGTCCATTGTTATACACTCCCACTTCCATTGAGGCAATTCGATGGGTTGAAGGAGTCCTATAGGTAGTTGGTGTTTGGCCTTCAACTTCCTGCAAGTGAGGCACTTCGATACAAAGTCAACAATATCGACCTTCAATTCCGGCCACCAATAGACTTCTTTTAAGTCCTTATACATCTTGGTCACTCCCGGATGTATTGAAAAAGGACTGCTATGTGCTTCTTGAAGCATTTCTCTCTTAAAGATTGGATCATTGGGTACACAAACCCGATTCTTGAAGTAGAGCACACCATTTGAGTTGATTGAGAATTCAGTGCTTGATTTGGATTCAATTCCTTTCAATATCTTCAAAAGTTCAGGATCATTTTGTTGAAGTTCTTTGATCCTTGAATTCAAATCGGATTGAACTTGAAGTTCTGCCACGTATCTCCGATTCTTTAGGAGCTTAAAATGCGCATTGAAAGTAGTTGAAGCTACAATTAAAGAATTTCAATTAGTGGATTTTATATCATCCAATTGAATAGGGGAATAACAATGTTCGAAAAATTGTATTCGATCTTACCAATTGAATGTTTGCGACTCTTACCAATTGAATGTTTGCGACTGAGTGCATTAGCCACAACATTTGCCTTGCCCGGGTGGTAATCAATGATCAGATCATAGTCTTTTAGTAGTTCCACCCATCTTTGTTGTTTAAGATTTAATTTCTTTTGGGTTAGAATATATTTTAAGCTCTGATGATCCGTAAATACTCGACATTTCTCTCCGTATAGATAATGTCTCCAGATCTTTAAAGCAAACACGACCGCAGCTGGCTCTAAGTCGTGTGTTGGATAGTTCAGTTCATGTGGCTTGAGTTGTCGAGAAGCATAGGCAATGACCTTGTCATCTTGCATCAATACACACCCTAAACTGAGATGGGAAGCATCGCTGAAGATCGTAAAGTTTTTTCCCATTTCAGGTTGGATTAGAATATGAGCTTGAGTTAGGACTTGCTTCAATTGATCAAAGCTCCTTTGCTGGTCCTCAGACCATTTAAATGAAGTATTCTTTCGAAGAAGTTGAGTCAACGGAGTAGCAAGAATTGAGAACCCTTTTATGAATCTTCGATAATATCCGGCTAAACCAAGAAAACTCCTTGCCTCACTAACATTCCTTGGAGGTCTCCATTCAATGATGGTTTGAATCTTCTTAGGATCAACCTTTATCCCTCCGGCTGAGATAACATGGCCCAGGAAGGATATTTCCGAGAGCCAGAACTCGCATTTGCTCAATTTGGCATATAGCCGATTCTCCCTCAATGTTTGGAGTACAATTCGAAGGTGATTAGCATGTTCTTATTTGTCCTTTGAGTAGACAAGGATGTCATCAATAAAGACAACAATTTTTTTTTCCAAATAGGGTTTGAACACTCGGTTCATTAAGTCCATAAAAGTCGCTGGAGCATTGGTTAGCCCGAAAGGCATAACTAGGAACTCGTAATGGCCATATTGAGTCCTGAAAGCCGTTTTGGGTACATCCAAGTCTTGTATTCTCATCTGATAGTACCTCAATCGTAAATTGATATTGGAGAAGACTTTGGCATCCTAGAATTGATCGAACAAGTACTCAATCCTTGGCAATGGATACTTGTTTTTTTATAGTGAGCCGGTTTACCTGACGATAGTCAATGCATAGCCTCATTGACCCGTCTTTCTTCTTAACATAAAAAACGGGTGCTCCCCAGGGTAAAGAGCTAGTTCGGATGAAGCCCTTGTCTTGAAGCTCTTGCAATTGTTGCTTAAGCCCTTTGAGTTCAATAGGGGCCATTCGATATGGAGCGATAGACACCGGGTCACTCTCGGGTTGAACTTCAATCTTGAATTTGACTTTCTGAATAGGGGGTAATCCCGACAATTTCTCACGAAAAACATCAGGGAAGTCAGAAACAATAGGGAATGAACTCACCCCGAATTCAATTTCATCACTTTTAATCATGGCAGCAAAAATGCTAATAGGTTTCATGTCGATCAAGGTAATGGATTTTTCTCCTAAACCTCAGAGAAACAATTTTCTCTTTTGGAAATCTACCCAAGCTTGATGCCTTGCTAACCAATCTAATCCCATAATGAGATCAAATTCAACAAAAGGTAACAATAACAAGTCGGCTAGGAATGGAATGCCCTGAATAAACAAAGGGTAATCCTTGCATAATTGGTTTACTATTACATTATCTCCTAAAGGATTGGTAGCAATTAAGCTACAACTGACATATTCAGGCTTCAATTTAAGTTTTTCAATTAAAGGAGACCTTATGGATGAATAGGTTGATCCGTATCAAATAAAACATAAATAGTATATGTATGGAGGAAGATTGTACCTGCAATTACATCGGTCGATTCTTCATTCTCACGCCCCCGGATGTGATAGACTCGAGCAGGTGCCCGAGACTCTTGATATGTAGCATTAGACCCTTGGCCTTTGCTCTTCTCGTAGTTGCCTGAGTTAGCTTGTGTCGAACCCTTTCCCCTGGGTGAAGGAGCTTGATTCGATTTATGAGAAGTATGGGAAGACAACTTGTTCGGGGTTTGAGGGCAATCTTTGACATAGTGTATTGTGTCTCCACACAAGTAGCAAGCATTGGTGAGCTTTCTACAAACTCCGGTATGGTTCTTTTGACAAGTCTTACAAGTAGGGATTTGATTCTCCCTCCCGGTATCCCCAACACTGTCCAATGACACCATAGGTGTTGAAGATCTGGACATAGCTTGTGGTTTAGGTATATAGCTACCTTTTGAGAAATTTCCTTGATTGGAAGAATTTCCTCCATGATGCTTTTGTTTCTTGTTGCGTCAATGAGGCTTATGATCATCCCTCGATCTTTTGTTATCTCGGGACTGATTCTCTGATCACTTTGCTGAAGTCTTCATCTTTGCTTTGGTAGCTATAACTCTATTGACCAGTTCTTGAAAGTCAGTAATCCCCAAGGCAGTGAACATGGGGCCTAACTCATCATTAAGTCCGTCGATGAACATTCTACACTTGTCCTCTTCTTTCTTTATGAACTCTGAGCCGTATTTGCAATATTTATAGAGTTCATTGACATACTGTTTGATAGGCTTTCCTCCTTGCTTCAGATACAAGAACTTCTTTTAGCGATCAACAAGATATTGATCACTTCTATACTTCTTTTTGAATTCTTTAAGGAAGAATTCCCAAGTGACAGCTTCTTTAGGTGCTGCCAAAGTAGTAGTTTCCCACCAATTCAATGCCTCCTCGGCCAATAAAGCTACTGCACACTCTAGCTTGTGTTCAGCTGAGCACTGCAGTTGCTTAGACAATATTCTTGTTGTATTCTCCAACTAGTATTTTGCTTCTTCTTGCTTATCTTTACTTGTTCTAGTGAAAGTGTAAGCTCAGTGTTGAGCTAACTTATCAATATGAGCTCTTGCCGATTTTGCTACCGGAGATTCAGAGGTACTTTATCTCATTGAGACAATCATTTCATCAAACATCTCTTTAGAATGGAGAAGCATTCTTGTTGAATAGGATGAATCACAGGGACTTCCTGCAGAACTTATTGGGGTTCAGCAGGATTTAGGGGATCCTGATTCATCCTTACGCTTCCTCCCTCATTGGAGGAGCCAGTCGGGCTTTCATTGTCTTGCCCAATCTTGTTTCAGACATTCTATATATAAGGAATAAGAGAAGTCAAGCTCAAGTCACAATCCAATCAATATTCAAGTAACTCCTAGGTGGCACCTAAATGACCAATGACAATAACTTATTCATGCAATAGACCCTAGAATCATGAAACCATAAGCTCTGATTACCATTCTGTAACATACTCTAACCACCCTAGTAGGATTAGGTAAGTTACTGCAAATACAATCAACCATTCAAACAATATTAGGTATTAAGTACCAATCGATTAAGACCTTTCTTGCTCAATAAGTTATATTTCGATTAGGAGAGATCCAAATACAACATACATGATGCATTCACTTGATAAACTAGATCTCATATTACCATATCTTATCATATTCAATCTATCTATAGTTTACTTGAGTTCCAAAGTACCATTCGGACCATAAGAGAAGTGTATGGATCATCTTGACATTCATTGTGACTATTAAGCATTTCAACTAGTGTTTTATAAGAATTACATATGTGACTTTAATTAAACATATAGACCTACAAAATCATCTACACCATTCGGCTAGAGCTAAATGTGACCATAGAGGTTCAAGTCTAGACTTATAGTTTATTCACTTACTTAAGTTACCATAATCAATCATTCATGCTTCCAAAGTTTTATAGACAATATGACTAGTTCCTTAGGTGATCAATATAGTTCATGTCTAAACATGTGGATTACTACATTTAGCTAATGTCATCTAACCAATTTCAATGAATCCATTCAACCATTTCATGCATAATTCATCTATGTAAATTAAACATTAGACTATCTAGCATACAAGTTCATTATAGTGCATACATGCTTATATATACATACCAAACTTCTTAAAGATCAAAGATAAGATTAACTTATACAAACCATAGTTAAGTGACCTTATATATACATGCCTAAGGTGCTACCATCCTAGGAGAACTAAACAAAATGGAAACATACTCTTTTGAGCAACAAGTGACTTGTATGAGCTTAGATTTCAAGGATATCCAAAATCAACATGTATCGTAGAAATGAGACTAGAATAAGCAAAGCTTAGTTAGTGAGTTAAAGTTTCAAGGCAACAATACAATAAGTCTCAACTACGAGCCATCAATTGGATGGTATGGTTCCCCTATCAATAGGGAACAATTCGAATAGGCTTACACCACAAGATACATAGTCAAATTTTCAACCCAATAACAATACAAGGCTTGAAGTCTGGCATACTCAATCACCCAATTCGAATAACAATCCAACTCAAGCAATCTAGTGTGAACAAGGCTCAATCAATGTTTCAATTGCAGTGGATCCTAGCATTTGATTTTCCTTTACAATCAAGTCAACTCATATAAGCAATGTTCAATCAAGGTTTCAATATTCATAGTTCATGGCATTCAATTTTTCATTTACGTTCAATCAATAAAATTCAATGTAGCAATAGGTTCATTGTGCTTGAGTTATTAGTTCATTTTAGGTATAACCTTGAGAATCGATTACTCAGTCTAGATACCCGAGTCTCCAACCAAACTGTCGCCAATACAATAATCAATATGGTACCAAGTACCTGGTCAATCCCTCCTACTGTCGCCAATGACCAATAACAATGCTTCCCTCCTATTGTCGCCAATTAGGGACCAATGTCCCGGACCGTAGTCCACCTCGAAAATGAGCTCTATAGACTCTATGGCATGCCAACTATATCTAAGACCGATTCGAGACCAAGGCTTTCAATAGTTATCCCTTTCAATCAATTAGAAGCATGTGTTCAATTCAATGTGCACAATTTGTGCCAATATTCCCTTTTAATCAAATAGGGCTCAATCCATTCCAATATCAATGTTTCCATGGTTAATGTAGGAGTATCAATCATTATGTCATTCAACAATGAATTGTGTACTTATATCTATATCATCATGCTTCAATTCAATCTAATTCAATTAGGCAATAAGCATAACAATTCAATCAATGACAATTCAAGCATACTTCACAATCAAGTAACCACTCAAAGGAGTACTTACCTTCCTATAGCTTCATAGCAAGCTCATTAAGAAATTTACACTTATGATACAATAAATTTTACAAAGCAAAACAGACTTGGAGAGGTTACCGCCCTCTCCAAACTTTAAACTACACGCACGGGAATTTTTCCGAGCTATTGTTGATCCCGAATGGTAATCTCTTTTCCTCTACTAGCTTGTTGATTTAAGTGAGCCCCTTTATCATTAATTTCTACTTGATCAAACATTCATACAATACATAAGGTACTAGATACAATCCAGCAATCAATTGAGTCATTATGTGACTCCATACATAAGCATACAATTCAATATAAACATCTAAACTATTATTGCCTGGAAGCATGTGCACTGCCTACTTAAATATTCATATATTTCATTCCGTACGTCGGAATTTCAATTGGTTTAGATCGTTGGAAAGCTAACAAAATTGTCTTTATGACCCTATAAGGCTTGCATTTTATTTCTTTGCCAATTAATACAGTTTTTAACTTAAAGACAGGGCATTTTGTTACACTGGGCAGTTTGCATTGTCTCTAGTATTTCTTCTCTACATTTCAGTATACAACCCAGACTTCAGTTATGTTTTCTCCTAGTGAATTTAGACATATAAAGGTGTTGTCCATAAATATTTCAGCCTTAAATTCATTATACACAAGTTTTAGTGATTTTTCAAAGTTACTGCCCAGAATAGAGCATTCTGGGCAGATTACACTAGGTTGGATTTCTAGCTTCTTAATTCATCTTAACAAGGTCCTAACATGACAATTTCATTCATGTTCATGTTCTTACATGTCTAGGCCATCATAATTCACCTAGAAATGTTATTAAAACAGGGCATAATCATGTTGAACCTAGTTTGATCTATTTGATCACATTTGTACATCCAATTCATCAACTAGGCAGTCCATTACCTAATTTAACTAGTTCAATTAGGTGTAGTCACATTTCCAGCAACACGTGTATTCAATTCAATCTTCTTTTTACCTAGCAACATGATCAAAACAGGGTTTTATGTTCATTTAACATGTTTACATGATTTCTCAATCAAAATAGTCCCTAATCAAGACTGTTTTCAATCATGTTCATATACTTCAAATTTCCAGCAACTATACATATATCCTTTATCAAATTAGTTACTAGAAATTACAATCTCAAGTTCAAATTGAAGCTAGCATGTTCCTAACACACATAGAAACCATCTAATTCATCAAGACAATAAGAACAACATCATATGCATAATCAAACAATCTATAACACATCAAGGAAGAGATTTTACCTTCCTATAGGATTATATGAGTGTTAGAAACTCCAATTTCACCAAATTCAAGCTTGAATCTATGATTATGGTGCTTTCTCACTCAATCCTCTTTTCTCTCTTCTTTCTTCCTTCATTCGGCTGTAGGGAGGAAGATGACAATTGATCATCAATTAATTCCTCCCTTAAATGACTAATTCACCCTTAATTATCCCTTAACTAATGACATGTGTAGGGGCATTATAGGAATGTGAAAATTTTACATGCATTCTTTCAATTTAACAATTGTTTCGGTTTGGTCACTTATACATTATGTTACTATGTTTTCAATTATAGCATTCTAGTCCTTATTAACTAGATTTAATATCTTGCTTTAAATCAATTAGGGATTAAATGAAGGCATTGTAGTAACTTCTTTTATACTAGATTTGGGGATATTACATTTAATATGCTAGGGTGAGTAATCAAGTATGCATGTATAAGCCCGTTGATCCCTGTGTGTGTGTGTGTTTGTACATGTCTGATACGAATACCTTGTATAAACATATATGCTTGCTTGCGTACCCTAAATGGGTTAACCTCTTATCCAATCCTAGCACTTCTTTCTAATAAAAGAAGTAGGTTGTATAGAATTTGAGGAAAGGATAGTTCAGTACTTCATACTATTAATTTCTTTAAGCTACCTCACTAAGCCTATGCTTACTCTATCCTTTCAAAGTATTTCAGGATGAACTTGTTTGTGAGAACCTCTGAGCTCGGACGAGATCATGAGTATCATGTTGTTCGTGGGTATTCTTTAAGAACTCCTAGATGGTGGCACATATTTTGTTAGGAGTGCATTGTGCATTACAATCCCTATTGATTTCATTTGTTTATAAGCCTTATAAGTGTTCAAAGTTTTGTAAAGGGGCCTATAATTATTTTATAATTGCTTGCTATATGATTCGTATGGTTAGCATGATCGTATGGTTGATTAAATATTTACTTGTGATCTAAGTTGTAGACCACTTTGATGACATGTGTGTATGAAGGCTAATTTATATATATGTATATGTCTATTAAATAAGATAATGTAGTCAAATGATTAAGTTGATAGTTAAATCAAATAATTGGTAAGTAAGTCAATGAACTCGTATAAGGTAATGCTATGTCAAAGATATATGAAAAAGGATATGATTGGTGCAAACTTTGAAATGACTTTAATCTTGCATTTTGTTTGTATCTATCACCTTTAACAATGGTTTTTAAATGCCTTACGTTTTCTTGATGGATTAAGCTAGGTTATTTACGAAATTGTTTGATATGAAATCATTTGAAATATGCATGTTCGTAATCTGTCTAAGATTAATAAGGTGTCATTAATGAAGAAATTGTATGTGATAGTCAAAGTACTTTGCTTATGCATGTAATCTTGTTTGTGCATAAATTAAAAGATAAGGTTAGACCTTACATTTGTATAAAAAGTTTTAAATTACCCCAATATTTGAATGCATGCTTAGTTGTGATGTGCTAAGACATTACTTGTTTGTTTGGCTTTTCGTTTGGTAACACTTCTTAAACCGGTTTTCTACTATACCGGGTAAGGGGTGTTACATAATCAGATTGCCATAGCTTTGGAAGATGAAGAGAAAACCATGTTCACGTGTCCATATGGAACATTTTCCTTTAGAAGAATGCCATCCGGGTTGTGTAATGTCCTGGCAACATTTCAACGTTGCATGATGTCTATTTTTTTCCGAAATGATTGAACATAACTTGGAAGTGCTCATGGACGATTTCTCAGTGTTTGGTAGAATATTTGAGGAATGTCTTCAGAGTTTGGAGCAAGTTTTGAGGAGATGCATTGAGACAAACCTTGTCTTGAACTGGGAAAAATGCCACTTCATGGTGAATGAGGGCATTGTTCTTGGGCATAAGGTGACCAAGAGAGGATTAGAGGTTGACAAAGAAAAAGTAGAGGTAATCAAGCAATTGCCACCCCTTACAAGAGTAAAAGGTATAAGAAGTTTTTTGTGACATGCAGGTTTCTACCGTCGTTTCATTAAATATTTTTCTAAAATTTCTAAACATTTATGCTTGCTTCTAGAATAAAATGTCGCTTTTGCATTTGATGATTCTTGTTTAAGAGCTTTTCAGGAACTTAAGGAGAAGTTGATTAATGCCTCTATAGTCGTGGCATCAGACTGGAATGAGCCATTTGAGCTCATGTACGATGCCAGCGACTATGCCGTCAGAGCAGTGTTTGGGACAGCGGCGTGGAAAAGTTTTTCATACCATTTACTATGCTAGCTAGACATTGAATGAAGCACAACTGAATTACACCAGTACGAGAAAGAATTTCTCGCGGTTGTTTTTTCATTTGACAAGTTCAGATCTTATTTAGTTGATAACAAAGTTGTGGTGTATACAGATCATTCGGCACTGAAATACCTATTGGCAAAGAAGGATGACAAGCCCAGACTGCTTTGATGGATGCTTCTACTACAAGAATTTGATCTCGAGATCCGAGACAAGAAGGGTAGTGAAAACTTAGTAGTTGACCACCTATCACGCCTAGAGCATCACCTTGAAAATTGTAAGACCACTACCATAAGAGATGAATTCCCTGACGAGTATTTACTTGCAGTCAATGCCATGCCATGGTACACTGACATAGTCAATTACCTAGTAAGTAATATCATGCCACCAGACTTGGCATATAATGACAGAAAACATTTCCTACGGGATGTTCGGTAATATTATTGGGACGAGCCAATATTGTTTACTATGCTAGATAGACATTGAATGAAGCACAACTGGATTACACCACTACCGAGAAAGAATTTCTCGCGGTTGTTTTTGCATTTGACAAGTTCAGATCTTATTTAGTTGATAACAAAGTTGTGGTGTATACAGATCATTCGGCACTGAAATACCTATTGGCAAAGAAGGATGACAAGCCCAGACTGATTTGATGGACGCTTCTACTACAAGAATTTGATCTCGAGATCCGAGACAAGAAGGGTAGTGAAAACTTAGTAGTTGACCACCTATCACGCCTAGAGCATCACCTTGAAAATTGTAAGACCACTACCATAAGAGATGAATTCCCTGACGAGTATTTACTTGCAGTCAATGCCATGCCATGGTACACTGACATAGTCAATTACCTAGTAAGTAATATCATGCCACCAGACTTGGCATATAATGATAGGAAACATTTCCTACGGGATGTTCGGTAATATTATTGGGACGAGCCAATATTGTTTAAATAGTGTGCCGACCAAGTGATAAGATAGTGTGTGCCGGAAGATGAACATCACAACATATTGCAATTATACCATGCAGCACCGTATGGAGGTCACTTTGTTGGGATGAAAGTTGCTTCCAGGGTGCTGCAATAAGGATTCTTTTGGCCCACACTATACAAAGATGCACATAACTTTGCCAAGGCATGTGATCGATTCTAGTGGACAGGAAACATCTCCGGCAGACACCAATTGCCACTCTAGAACATCAGGCTAGTAGATTTGTTTGATGTATGGGGAATAGACTTCATGGGTCCCTTTCCCTCATCATTTGGTAACCTAAATATCGTTGTGCCTGTTGACTACGTTTGAAAATGGGTTGAGGCCGTTGCACTGTAAACAAACTATGCCAAGGCCGTTGCCAAGTTCCTGCATAAGCATATATTTACTTGATTTGGTGCCCCATAGTTATTATTCATAATGAGGGTACACATTTAAATTCAATTTAATTTATAAGGCTTTGTGCAGGTATGGAATTCAGCAGAGGATTGATATGGCATACCATCCCCAAACGAATGGTCAAGCAGAGATTTTGAACAAAGAGATCAAGATTATTTTAGAGAAGACTGTGAATCCAACAAGGAAAGTCTGGTCCTTGAGACTAGATGACTCCTTGTGGGCTTATGGGAAAGTTTTTAAAACTCTTTTGGGAACCTCCCCATTCAGACTTGTTTTTGGGAAGGCATGTCACTTACTAGTGGAGATGGAACACCGAGCCTATTGGGAAATCAAAACGCTTGACGTGACATGAAGGGCTACTGGAGAAAAAAGGTTATTAAACTTGAATGAGTTAGAGGAATTCAGAATGCATGCTTACGAGAATGCTAGACTATACAAGGAAAGGACCAAACGATGGCATGACAAAAGGATTTTGCCAAGGCAATTCAAGGTAGGCCAACGTGTATTGTTATTTAACTCAAGGATAAAGTTGTTTTTAGGGAAGCTCAAGTCTAGATGGTCGGGACCCTTTGAAGTTGTGAAGCCATCTATTCATGGAGTAGTAGATATTAAAGATTTGAAGACGGGAACAATCTTCAAGGTAAACAACCAAAGACTGAAACACTATTTGGAAGGCACGCAAAAGAATGCCAAGGAAGTTATCCTCCTAGAAGAGGTACCGTGATCGTCATCATCATTGTTTGATTTTTGTAAATAGTAGGTTGGATGTTTTTATTTTTAGTATTTTTTTATTTATTTATTTTTCTTTTTATTTTGATTTTTCTCTTGTTGCATAAAAGGTTTTTTCTTTGAGTAAGTGCAGGTTTCGTGTGCCAGGCAGTATGCCAAGGCAAGGACATGGCATAGGGCGAGTGGAGATGTGAAGAAGGAAATTTACCCTAGCCACCGAGGTCTGATGGAACTCGGCCCAAAGAGAAGATTGAGAATTTGTTAAGTGTTGAGATTTACCCTAGCCGCCCAAGGTGAAAGTTGAAATTTAAAATTTTAACCTAATTACCTTATCCCTTCATCCTTTTCCCGCTCCATCTTATCACTTAAACCATCATCACATCATCTTTTTCTTTTCCCCAAACACGCCAAAAGCAATCATTATCTCCTCTTATACCAGCCACATTAAACACTCAACCTTTTTACCCTTCCATATACTTAAAACTTTAACCGTTTCAAGAATTAAAACCTTTGCACTCTTTCTTCTATTTTCTCTATTGAGCAAAAACCCAAGAATCACCTTCTTTTCTTCTCAAAAATCTCTCAAGCCCCCAATTTGTTTCTATGGCATCATCGTCGACACCCTTCAAGATCTTTTTCAATGATGAGATACGCAAGAAACATGAAGAAAAGTTTGCCTTAAGGACGTTTTGCCATGAGAAAAATTTTGAGATCAAGAACGATTTGAACTTGGGATTCACCCTAGAGTTCATGGCGGTAGTGACCAAGCACAAGTGGGAACTACTCTGCCAACAAACATGAGATGTTTACTCTAACATTGTCCAAGAATGTTATGTCTATCTGACAACCAAAGATTCACCCTTTCTGATGATACGAGGTACATGTGTGCAATTTGATGAAGGGTATATTAATACCATGTTTGAGTTGGATGGTGCCGAGGATAAACATTTGGAGTTTTCTGACTCAATGAATTTCTTCAATAGGAAAAAGCTTTTGACAGATTTATACGAGCTGAGCACCACTTGGACTGTGTCATCAAAGGCACATTGGACAGTTAAGTGGCTAGCATTAAAATCACAACCGAAGGGGTGGAATCATTTTCTAAAGGCGAACTTGATGCCAACTACTCACAATGAAATTATCTCAAAAGAAAGGCTGGAACTACTACACTCAATCATGGTGGGATGAAAGATCAACGTCGGCCAACTCATCATCGAGGAAACCTATAAGTGTGTTGATAGGAGTAATGGCAGTTTGTTTTTCCTCTTGTTGATTTCTAACATTTGTAAGAAGCATGGTGTGCCAACGATCAATTCGGACAAGGTCTTAGAAACCAAGGGAAAAACAATCAAACTTCCTTGTGGAGGTAACTCACTGCCACCGAGTTAAAAAAGGCAATGGAAAGGCAAAAGAGCCAACGCCCAAGCCCAAGGTGCCAAAGGAAAAGCCTGGCACTCCTATGTCAGCTAGTTCAGTGGCAACACTTTCCCAGATCTACTAGTGCTAGGAGATCATTTTCCAAAAGTTAGAGAAAGCTGAGGAGCAAAATCTCAAGCTATGTCATTATGCTCATGCCAGAGACATGGCATTAGGAAGACTCTTGAAGGAATGTCCCTGAGCATTTTGCCAGCCTTCCCCGAGTTCCCCACTGATATATTTTCCAGCAATGCCATGCCAGCCAGTCCCTACTCTGTCCATACTCTGACCCAGTCTAATGTTACCATTCCAATCTCACAAGTACAAGTTGAATCTGCCAGAATTGACACACCACCTGAATCTAAAAATGAAGGAATCTAGAGCCATGCCAAAGCTACTACCACGCCAGCCATACCAGCCTCATCTGTCGCCACTGATGCTCCTGCCACCTCGGAGCCGGTGTAGATTGTTAGGGATGTTCTCCATGACCTTGGAGCTTCCACAACAGCCTCAAAGGCAAGTCTTAAGTGAAAGAAGCACATGGCTCCTGATAGAGGAAGCTTTGTCAAAAGGAAGACATGCGTATCACAGCTAGAACCCTCTGAATGGGAGTCCACTACTTCCTGAAATCTTTTACATTTCATTCTATTGCATTCACATGTTCATGCATTTTCCTGTTTTCATTTGTATGTTGTTTTCATGCATTAAGGACAATGCACATCTTTGGTTTGGAGGTGTGCATCCTCACATCTGTTGCTATGCCATGCATTCATGCTTATATTTTGTCTGTATTTTGTTTTCATGCTATGCAGATTAGGGTCAAGCCATGCATACCAAACCACTATTTTTTTTCCTCGGTCAAATTTTGAAAGAATGCTAACATTTTGCTATTTTAGTATTGCTTGTTCTAGAATATTTTGTCCAATAGTGAAATTTTAAATCCTTACATTTGTCTATGACAGCAGAGTAGTAATGCCAGGACTACTTGGCAATTGATCTCTAGTTTAGGGAATTGAACTTTCACTTAACACGTAGTATGTAGGCAATAATGTTTTGCCAAGGTAAGAAGAAAAAATGTTGAACTCTTTTTTACATTAGGGATAATAAGTAACTTGGGGCTTCGTGGTTTGCTCCCTCTTAGTTATCAAGTCAAAAACTTTAGGGTATGAGTTGAAGAGTAAAAGCCTAGTAATATGGATTAACGTGGGGGTTCATGGTATGCTCCCTCTTATTTCTCACGCCAAACAATATTACAAAGCAAGCTTAAAATATGGTCAGCAGAAACCCTTGGCAGGAACAATAGAAAAAAATAAAATTTTGAGTTTAGGTAGTAAATTTGACTAAGGGAGTAAAAGGAAATTTGATGCATATTGCCAACACTTCATGCACTTTTCATGACTTTAGACTAGAGTTATATTGTTGCACTTGAATTTGCTTATATGCTTGGCATTACTGCACTGGGATATCTGAGGACAGAACTAGGGCTATATTATGCTTGCCAGCACTTGTTGGCATTCCAACCAAATTTTTGCCGAGGTACTTTTCTTGCTTTTATATTTTTAGCTGCATTACTTGAGGACAAGCAATGAGCTAGGTTTGAGGGTGTGTCAACTCCTCAAAAGTACTATTTTATGCGTATTTTACAAAGCCTTTGCTAACCCTTTAAGTACATTTAGTTGCATTTAATTGTTAAATTCATACATTTGCATAAGGAGTTCGGGAAAGAGGGAAATTTTTGTGCTTTTCCAGTGTGAAGGGATGCTTTGTTGGCATTATTACAGGCTTGTCAGTATAGCGTAAGAGCAGAAGTAGGGAATGCCAAGTTACAGTTGGTAAAGTTGGACCAAATATTACCAAGCTCGGCTGGCATAGAAGAGAAGTCTGATGCCCAGTCAAATAGCAGTTAGAACTTGTACACGTCAGCCCTAGGATTCAAAATTGGATAAGATGATCATGCCTCTTATCCCTTGCGTGTTCAAATTTCAAACTCAAAGGCTTATCCTAGGGATCCCACGCAAGCCTATATAAAGGGATCGAGCAAGCACTTGAGGAAACAGATCAGAGAGAAGAGGTTGCACTGTAGTGAACCAAGAACGACGTGGTTTGACCAGCTAAAGATTGAGAGCTTGGAGCCATTGAAGGGCTGCATCGACATACCTCCTTCGTGCCCATTCTCTTAGTTTTTATTTATTTAAATGATGATTAGAGAAACAATGATATTTGTGGATGGACCCCCAACTATGAACTAAACTTTTACAGTTGGTTGGGGGATATTTGCGTTTAACGTTGATTTTATGTTTGGTTTTTAATAATACAAATGCCTTGGCATTGTTTTTTCTATCTGGCACATACTTCAGTTTTCTTAATTCTTTGTCATGCGACCACTAGCATTGTTTGCTTATTACACCTTAATATATTAACAAACTTGAGGGGTAATGATTAGTTGCCAGATACTAAGGAGAGAAGCTTCGAAAGAAGATGTTCAAGTAGATGAGCTTACTTCTAAAGTGAATCTACCCCTTCGGAGTATAGATTGGAACTTAATCAAATTAATTAATGAAAAACTTCACTATAGAAATATGGGGGTTTTAACATGGTTAATTTCGGGCATTGCCATCGACAAAGGTAATGCCATCCTTGAATCCGCAAGGTAATAATTCCAGGGCATGACATTATTAAAGGCTGGCATGAATAGCGTGAAAACTAGGCATCCCTTGCCAACGTTCATCAGTCATTTGAAACCTCTTCTTGCCAACACTGTCTTAATTTCTTTGCATTTCTTTAAGTTACTCCTTAAATAAACTTCAAATCATTCCAACATTTTTCCTTTGACAAGTAACAATCAAAGAAGTCAAATTCCTGGTCAATTCTTGTGGATTCGATACTCAGCTTATTGTTGTATTACTTGCTGACTGTGTATACTTGCATGCAAAAGACTCATACTTGGCATTATTCTTATATATTTCCATTGCATTTTCTACAAGCGTTAGCATAGTCGACAATACCCAAAACATAACTAGTATAAAAACTAACCCAAGATCTTCATTGATGGACTAAAAACCTTAAATCTTTTGATGGAGATCACCTAAAAGGTGGTTGTGATCTTCCAAGAAGATGGGTTTGCCCTTTCTGTAAAAGATCTCTGACCGGGATAAGAGTAATACAAGTTAACCTATTTCTTGGCGATCACTACCTCTATATAGAGTTGATTTAATAAATTAATTATTAAGTATTTACAATTATGCCCCTCATTGAAGTATAAATACATCTTATGGTATATACACTTTGTTTCCACAACATTTTATTATCCATGACACGACTGACATAATTGGTCACTTAATTTTATGTAATATTTTATAATAGAATCATGTATTTTACACATGTGCCCATAATTTCATATTTTAATCTAACATTAATCACTTATGTAAAATTTTCTACCTACTCTTTTGTTTTGTTGACGTTGTTTATTAGACTGGACATTAATTGAAAAATAGCACTCAAAAAATTATTTATAAAATTGATGTAATATCCTCAAAACTAGTATAAAGAAGTTACTACAATGCTTTCATTTGATCCCTAATTGATTGAAAACAAGATACTAGATCTAGTTAATAAGGACTGGAATGTTATAAATGAAAAAGTAGTAACCTTTTGTATAAGTGACCAAACCAAAACAAACAACAAATTGAAGGAATGCATGCAAAATTCATACATTCCTAGAATGTCCCTACACATGTCATTAATTAGTGGATAATTAAGGACAAATTAGTCATTTTGGGAGAATTAATTGATGATTCATTATCATCTTCTTTCCCTAGTGCTGATTAGATGAAGCAAGGAAGAGAGAAAAGAGTTTAGTGAGAAAGCTCCATGATTCTTAGATTCAAGCTTGGAATTTGGTGAAATTGGTGTTGCTAACATTCATATAATCTTGATAGGAAGGTAAAATCTCTTCCTTAATGTGATATAGATTCAAATGATGCATGTATATTTAGGGTTCTTTCTTGAATTACATGAATTTGATGAATAGATAGTGAATTGATGCTATAAACTAGTTAAGAAGTTCAATTGATTGATTAATCCATGAAATTGATATGTCAATCGAATGAGTAGGAGAACTTGATGTTGTCAATGGCCAAATTGATTGTAAAGTGCTATGCTAGATGCTGGAATAATTTGGATGATGATTAGAATGGATGATTGATATGTGAATTGAAATTGTAGATGCTGGAAATTCTAGTGAATTGATGTCCTAATGAATCAAATTAAAAATATTGCTCAAATGCCCTATTTTAATCACATTTATAGGTGAATTGGATTGGCATAGACATGTAGGAATATGAATATAAGTTGAATTGTAATGTTAGAAACTTGTTTAAATGAATTATAAAGCTAGAAGCTTAACCTAGTGTAATCTGCCTAGAAAACTCTCTTCTGGGTAGTAACTTTGAAAAATTACCATAAATTTTAGTGGTGGAATTTAAGGCTGAAATTTATATGTATGAGACCTTAACATGTCTAGTTTCATTAGGAACAAACAGAACTGAATTTTGGATTGTATAAAAGATTGCAGAGAAGAAACACTAGGGACAGTGGAAACTGTCCAGTGTTGTAAATTGCCATGTCTTTAAGCTAAAAACTATATTAATTGGCAGAGGATTAAAATGCAAGACCTATATGGTTAGAAATACAATTAATTTAGCTTTTTAACGGTGTAAACGGTTCGAAATTCCGACATATGGAATAAAAGATATGAGCATTTGAGCAAGTAGTGCACATGCTGCATGGCAGCAACAATCTTGATGTTTGTATTGAATTGAATGCTTGAGTATATGGTGTCACATAATGACTCAATTGGTTGCTGGATTGTACCTAATACATTATGCATTGTATGAATGATAGATCCAGTGGAAATTGAGGGAAAAGGGGCTCACTTAGATCAGCAAGCTAGTAGAGGGAAAGAGATTACAATCCGGGATCGACATTAGCTCAGAAATTCCTGTGAGTGTAGTTTAAAGTTTGGAGAGGGCGTAACCTCTCCAAGTCTAATTCTGATTTGCATTTCTTATTGATTCTTAAGTATAAAATTGTATAATGAGCTTGCTATGGAGCATTAACAAGGTAAGTGCTCTTTTGAGTGGTTACTTGATTGTGAAGCATGCTTGAATTGATTGATTGACATGATATGCTTATTGCCTAATTGAACTATATTGAAATGAAGCATGATGTTATAGATATAAGTAACTCAATTCATTGTTTAATGACATATTGATTGATACACCTTCATTAACTATTGAAACATTAATATTGGTATTGGATTGAGCCCTATTCGATTGAAAGGGAATATTGGCACAAAATGTGCAGATTGAATTGAATCATGCTTCTAATTGATTGAAAGTGATAACTATTGTAAGCCTTGGTCTCGAGTCGGTCTTAGATATAGTTGGCATGCCATAGAGTCTATAGAGCTCATTATCGGGGTGGACTAAGGTCCGGGACATTAGTCCCTAATTGGCGACAGTAGGAGGGAAGTATTGTTATTGGTAATTGGCCACAGTAGGAGGGATTTGACCAGGTACTTGGTACCATATTGACTATTGTTATTGGCGACAATTTGGTTAGAGACTCGAGTATCTAGACTGAGTAATCAATTCTCAAGGCTATATCTAATATGAACTAATAACTCATGTGCATTGAACCTATTGCTACATTGAATTGCATTGCTTGATTGTAAAGAAAACATCAATTACCATGAACTATTGAACATTGCTTATGAGATTGCTTGATTGTAAAGAAACCATCAAATGCCATGAACTATTGAACATTGCTTATGAGATTGCTTGTGTTTTGAAACATTGATTGTGTTCAAAAGGATATGTTATGCCTAGTAGCTGAATTGGATGATTAAGCATGTCTAAACTTCAAGCCTTGTATTGATATTGGATTGAAAATCTAACAATGTACCTAGTATTGTTTGCCTAGTTACGAATGGTTCCTTATTGATGGGGAAACCATACCATCTAATTGATGGTTCGTAGTTGAGACTTATTGTATTGTTTGCCTTGAACTTTAACTCACTCACTAAGTTTTGCTTATTCAAGTTTCATTTTTACGATACAAGTTGATATTGGATACTATCTCGAAGTCTAAGCTCCTATAAGTCACATTTTGCTTAAAAGAGTATGTTTCCATTTTGTTATAGTTCTCCTAGGATGGTGGCACCTAAGGCATGTATATTCATGATCATTTAGCAATGGTTTGTATAAATTAACTTGATCTA
This sequence comes from Hibiscus mutabilis, assembly GCA_019671005.1. Classification (NCBI taxonomy): domain Eukaryota; kingdom Viridiplantae; phylum Streptophyta; class Magnoliopsida; order Malvales; family Malvaceae; genus Hibiscus; species Hibiscus mutabilis. The sequence continues at coordinate 37,446,981 of CM033718.1, read as the reverse complement.
TGACTTATAAAGAGTATGGTATGTATATATAAGCATGTATGCACTTTATTGAGTTTGATTGCTTGTTAGTCTAATATTGATTTTCCATGGTTGAATTATGCATAAATGGTTGAATAGAACTATTGAAATTGGCTAGTTAACTATAGATAAATGTAGTAATCTACATGTTTAGACATGAACCACATTGACCACCTAAGGAACTAGCCGAATTATGTAGATAATATTGGAAGCGTGTATGATTGATTATGGTAACTTAAGTAAATGATGTGATCACCTATTGGTATGCATAATAAGTACACAAGAACTTGAAATTTCTCTTTCATGTTATCCATCTAGTCGAATGCTTGCTTGAAGGACGAGTAAGTCCTAATTGGTATTAAACATGATATCTAATTGCTTTATTGCATCATACATTGTTTAATGTATCCTCACCTATTTGAACTCTATCTTAATGTGCAAGTAAGGCTTAAACCGAATTGAATTCACTAGCCATAATTGAATGGATTATTGATTGTAATTGTGGTAACTTACCTAATCCTACTAGGGTGGTTAGAGTATGTTACAATTGACACATTTTTATCAGGTGTGCCACGTAGGTAGGGATGTAAAAAGCTATTCTGACCTAAAAGTCCCACTGAAATTGACTCGAGTCTAAATTAGTTGTACTCGAGATAATGATGACCCAAACTCGTTCGAGTTCGGCCTAATGGAGACCATAACCCGAGTTAGACCCAAACCCTACCTGAGAACAACTTGAATTTGATAATGTGATAACCGAGTTCAACCTGATATGAACCCGAACATGTACTTAACTTGGTAAATATATGATATAACCTAACTTGAAACGACTCGAGATTCAATTTCACCGACATGTTAGTTGACCCGACCTGTAAATGAGTAGAGTAGGTGGTACCTTTTGTATTAAGTTTAACCTCAAAATTCTTAATTGTCTGGGAGGAAAATTACTTACTCAACCCAAAATTCATTTTTTTTCATATACCAAAACTATTAATTGTTTGGGAGGGAAATTACCCACCCAATTTAAAATTTAATTTTTTTTTCATTTTTCATATACCATTAGGGATGATTGACTGATACAATTTGGCAGATTCTACACCGCATATGAGTTTGGTGGGTAGTGGGCGGGTGTGGATGTCAAAGGTCATATCCTTCGTTGGTAGTTGTTAAGTGATGGAATTAAGACCTTGCATACCCATATCCACATATCCCGCATGTAAGACCCTTAACGTATACTTGTAAATCGAATATACATTAAAGATATTACAGAGTCGTTTAAAGAAATCTCGACTTATAAATTTATTTTTACAAGTATTTACAAATTTTAGTTTGTAAATCTAATCCTTTCTTAGTTTTCTTGAAAACATAACCTATGTGCAGTTAGCTAGTTTCAACCCTGAATTAATTATTTTAAAACATATTTGACAATTATTGAAAAACAACAGTTCAATTCAGGGTGAGAACTAGGTTCGCTATCTAGGCCCTTTCTTGACTTTAAAATCTTTATGCGATTACCGATTATTCTTATTAGCAAAGTAATTATCCTTTCTACCTTAACTTTACTCTGTTACAATGTTAATGCCTTATTTTTCTTTATTCATGTACGATTCATCATCAAAACCGATTACTTATCTATCCTTTAGTCTAATTTAATGCATCATACTCTACTAGCAATTAAATAATTACATGCCCACTAGAGATTTTCATAAGATAGAATATCTTACTGATGTTTTCCAGATTGAAGCTTGATCAGCATGCTCGACTCCTCTTCAAATACTCCATCTTAATCTACGTGTGAAACAAACACACTCTAAGTACAAACTTAGTGAGACAAAACTTATAAATCAAATTAAAGCACTTTAATTTTAATAAAAATTGCATAATAAATAAAATATTGAATATAACATATAAGAATTTAGAATCGTATAGAACGACTTATCGAAGTCGTTCCTTTGTCATGTAACCTGTAAAAAACATCTCATATACATATATAAGGCAATGTCACGTCAAATCAAATATCAGTAAATCAATTATTTTCATTTGAATCATATCACTTTCACTTTTCACTTTACTTTAGATCACTTGTACTTGTTACTTTTTATTCATTTCATAGCCCAAGGTAATGTAATTGAGAATGCATGGTGTGCGAGTTTAATGATGAGTAATGCACATGTGCCCGTAACAACTAATCAGTTGTGTTTGGATCAATAGATCAATGCTAGTGTATCACTAGAAATACTACCGTAACTTAACGGCATTAATAACCTTCACTGGATCATAGTTGTAAAACACAACTCACCGTCTCGCCTGCCGTAGTAGTATTAAATGTATAATGATGAGTAATGCACATGTGCCCACAACAACTAATCAGTTGTGTTTGGATCAATATATCAATGCTAGTGTATAACTAGAAATACTACCATAACTTAACGGCATTAATAACCTTCACTGGATCATAGTTGTAAAACACAACTCACTGTCTCGTCTGCCGTAGCAGTATTAAATGTATCGCCTGCTTAGTAGCAGTATTAAACCAATATACTCTAACTCTTTGGCATGCCAATATACCAAGACTCTCAATAGACATACAATAGGCATTCAACATTTCAATAATATGAACTTTCCTTTTTATTAATAATACCAATAAATCATAAAAAATCACTTTCATATATAGAAATTTGCATTGGGTAGTTCATACCCTAAATCATTTATAAACCATTCAGACATTTCATAATAATAAATAAATAAAAATGCACTCACCTGGGCCATTTATTAGCTTGCCTTACTAAGCTCTACTCGATCCTTTCCTTCATAATACCTCGACCCTTCTTTTGATCCAAATCAAACTTCGTTGATCATATAAATACGAATAACATTTGTTAGATTCAAATCTAACAATACTTTAAACATGCTATCGAATCTAGTCATTCGAATATAAAAAATTTCCAAAGTTTTTCCTTTCTTCCGTGTATTGCTAAAAAACTCATTATGGTCCTTAGTGACCAATTTGAACTTCCATTAACCCTTTTCAAGCTTACTAATCTACCTTAGATACAAAGTGTATCAATTTTCATTTCCTGGCAGTTTGCAGTACCTCCAAAGAAATATTTCTATAAAATAATATACAACTCAGAATTCGACTCCGTTTGTTCTGAAAGAAACTAGATTCAATAATATTTTCACCCATATAAATTAATAGCCCATATTCAACTTGTACGATTTATGGCGAATTTTCAAAGTCAATTTCCAGTGCTAATTTTGGAACAGACTGCATATTGTTTTTCTGACCTTTCGTCACTTAAAAATTCATATCTTTTGACTCGAAACTCGAAATCAGTTTCCGTTTGTTGGAGTAAAAACTAGACGAACAAATCTTTATATCGGTATAAAATTCACCTTCTAACCATTTTTTTAGAATTTATGGTGAATTTTCAAAGTTACTGCCATAAACCAGTTTTTCTACACAGCTTCCATAAACAACTTCAACTTTTATACTAACTTCTCCTTACTTCTCTACTTTTCAATTTAGTACAATTACTTGCTTTAAACCACCATCTTATAACCTTCTTCATCAAATAATTATTCACAATAATTCTCCTTAATTTTCCTTCTTTACCAAAATAGTCACTAAAATACAAAGATAAGGATTCTAGCTTCTTAACTTTACAATTTAGTCCTCAAATCAACATTACTATCTTAATTCCATCATTATAACTTAAAATCAGATTTAATCCTTCTCTAAAACCTCATTTACGAATTGGTCACTTTGACAATTTGTCAAAATGGTCACTAACTCAATTTAACATCGGTTTTGCATTCTAACTTCAATTTCATATCTTCAATATCCCTAATAACATAAATACACACCAATTCCATAAAAATCAGATTTAGTCCTTCAACTTTTAAACTTCCTGAATTGGTCCCTAAACATTTAAATTAGGGTTTTGCTTCCAAACAACAAATCAAGCTTACTAGATCATTTATCCAATATCACAAACCCTAAATCAAACTTGAATCCATAAACCCTAATCATCTTCATCATAATCAAAACATGTAGAGTTTAAATCCCAACTCAATAACATGATTTTAACATCACAAAAGCTTGATTTCAACATGGAATCATAAAATCTCAAAACCCCCCAATTGAGTCCATAAACCCTAATTTCTTCTCATACAAAATTCTCATAAATCAAGCATGTTTTCCACAAATTACTTACACCAAAAGATAGAGCTTGATAAGTAGAACAACTTTGTAGTTCGAAAGATTGCCTGAAAATCGAGTTTCGGGGCTTGAATCGAACTTAGAAATTTTTTCTCTCTTCTCCCCTCTCAAATTTCGAATTTTTGGGATGAAGAATTGTCTTCATCTTTGTTATTTCATCCAATTAAGCCACTTGTAAAGTATAAATGAATTTTAAATTCATTTAAATAATGAAATTACTAAAATACCCTTTTAATCCAGCGGTTGAGATTGATTTTATCATCAATCAAGGGCCAAGCTTAAATCTTCCATTTCCTTCTTCCAAAAATGCCCTTATAACTTTTTAAATATTTCAAAAATGCCATTGGGGCAAATGGCCTCCAACCAGCTTTTATTTACTAGCTTGTTTCAAAATTTCCATCCCATTACAATCCAACTAAATTAGTTCATTTCCAACCAGCCTCTATTCTATAAGTATTATTTTATGACTTTTCCATGGCTTATGGAACAACCTCTGAAATTTCGATTCGATCCGATCTCCCGATATTCGTAAAATACTTCTACTGTGATTTTACCTTTTTCTGAGCTATTGGATTTATTCCAAAAATTCTATATTTCCATATTCGGGAATAAAATCTATTATCCTATAAAACTTCCTTTTCCAAGGACTTATACTGAATTTTCTTAACTCAGTCTATTTTCCCGATACTTATCGAAAATCTTCATAGAATAAAATTCCTCTTAGAATTCCTTTATCGATAATCCATACGAATTTTCTCTACTCTTAATGAGTCCAAAATATCAATTAGAAAAACTTTTATGGGACCTTCCCGAAGGTCACCCATCCTTGTATTTCTCTGGCTTGAGCACGCTTAAGAATTTCATTCGATCCAAATTCTGTACCTTTTTCTGCATCTTAATTCTTATAACCAATATCAAGGTACTTATTTCGATTCGATTCACTATTCTACTGAATAAAATTACTTGTTGGGAAAATTTACACTTTAGTCCCTAAACTTTTCCAAGATTTATACTTTAACCCCCTAAACTTTCAAAATTTACAATTTAGTCACTAGCCAAAATTTGGGATATTACACCGCATCCGCTCATTCACTATCCATCATATGAATAAGGTTATCTTAATGAAAATGAAACATAATTTTATTTAAGCTTAATAGTAAAAAAGTGTCCAAATTGTACTATTTTCTATATATGTGCCTAAAGTATTTTATGACTCTAGTAGATGCCTAACATTTCACCATTACCATTTTAGGCGTCTTTCCGTTAATAGCCATTTACAAAATTCCGTTAGCCAATTAAAACATGACACATGGCATGCTTTATTTTATTTTCTTTTTTAAAAAAATTGAGAATTTTCAAAAATATCCTAAAATTTATCAAAAATTCCCAAATAGTCCATAAGTCCCCAAATCCCTAAGTCCCAAATTCCGATTCCAACTGTTTCCACCACCAATTGCCGATATCGCGCCTACCATTTTCGTCACCAGACCCCCACAATCATTTCCCCTATCCTCCCGTCGCTGAAAGTCAATGGTCAGAGTGCCTAACATCAAAATAAAGCCAAATGACAAGATGAGGAAAAAAGAAACAATGAGCGGCAAATGGCAACCAATCAGATGACGAACGACGTGCATGGTCTTGCGGCGAGAGGATGAGGCTTCATTCTGTCACCGAAAGCATGATGAATGGCAATGATAATGGCCCGATTTGGGGATCTAGGGATTTGGGGTTATTTTGTGAATATTATGAAATTTAGGGATTTTTTAAATTAAGTTAAAAGAAATAATAAATATATTAAAATCAAAGTCATGTTTCATGTTTTGATTGATTAAAGGAATTTTTTAAATTATCTTTAATGGCAGGCACCTAAAATGATAATGGTGAAAACGTTAGCACCTACCTAGCAAAAATTATAGTTTGGATACTTTTTTATATATAGGGATAGGATCCACTTACACATAATGTAAAACTCATAGTTTTACACGTTTTTTAGATCGTTGGATGGGTGAAATGGATGGCTGAGATTAACTCCTTACTTTTTCCAAGTGATAATTTTCACATAACCCACTGTTAATCTCATATGTCCATTTCACTCATCTAATGATCCAAAATACGTGTAAAAGTTAAAAACTCTTACATTGTGTAACTAGATCCTATATATACATATATACATATATATTGTGTAACGAGATCCTATATATATATATTAGGTGGTGTGGGGTGGGGTGGCATACACCAATCTCCCACTCCTATCATATAATTTCCCCTAGATTCTATGTGAATAATGTATGTGTAATTGTTTGATAGATGAATATGTGTGTTATCATTAATGTGAAATATGTTTGTAAACATTTAGAATAATTTTGGAATAATTAATGGGGTAAAAAACCAAGTTAATGAAATCTATCTAGAATTTTATGCATATGCAGTGAGTTCGAAAAATCATCAAACGATCTATATAAATAATTAGAAAGTGATCCATATATCATTATAACCATGAGTAAGTCTAGTTTCATTTAGAATAAATGGAGATCGATTTTGGCCATTATTTTAAAAGATAATTTTTTAAGTGGTCAAAATTTAGAAAAAGAGAGAGTAGACTACTCCTAATACTGGTTCGACGGTGACTAAAAAAACTCGTCATAAATTATACAAGTCGAATTAGAATTACCACATTATATGGTTAGAAAGACATTTGAGTCTAGTTTCTTTTGAAGCAAACATAATGAAGTTTCGAGTTATATATTATGAGATAAGTGAATTTTTTTGAAGGTAGTATGAGAGGGTACGGGCTGGGTGGTGGTTACCCAACTAGGTAATGGAATATACCCTCATGGTTGGGTGTGGATTTGAAAATTGTACTTGTCGTGGGTGATGGATACGTGGCAGATATGAAAATTTTATGTGAGTATGGATATGGGAATAGGGTATCTGATCCCGCCCGCTCCATTTGTTAACCTTATATACCCTAAACCTTATTATCTAAACTTCAAACCTCAAACTTCATACCCCTAAAAACGTATTATAATCATTATTATTAAAACTAAAAATGTCATTTTTGTTATTATTTATTATTTTAAAAAATATTTGTTTTTGTTTCCTTATTAATTTGTTATTGTTGTTATTATTATTATTATTATTATAAGTAAAAGTAAAAATATTAGTTATAGTTAAAGTATGATTACAAAACAAATTATGAAATTATATAGTTTAAAACTGTAACTATCATAAATAACGAGGGTTAAATTAGGACTATCTTGATTGAATGTGCTATTATTCAAATTTTTATAACTATCACATCATTCACTTAATGTCAGTTAACAGTGACCATTTTGTAACAGAAACTAAAGTTTAATGCGTATTATGTAACTTTTGAAATTTGTGAACATTTTATATTTTTGAGATAGTTTAATGCTTTTAAAAAGGGTAAACTACCTATTTAGTACCCCAACTATGAGCGTATTATTGTTTTGGTATCTCAATTATTATTTTTGACAAAATCATATCTAACATTATGTTTTTGTTCTATTTTGGTACCCTAGCTGTTAAAATTAACGGAGATGACGATGTGGCTTGGTATAATCACAGTTTTAGCCCAAAACACTTGTATATTTTTTTTTATCAATTTAGTCTAAAATCTATTAATTTAGAACATCATTTTCATTTCAGGGTAAAATTGCAAATTACACACTTATTCTTCTTCTTTATTGACAATACTATCCTTATGGATGATCAATCAATCGGAAAACTAAAAATTGACAAAACAAATTCTAAATTGATGGATGATCAATCATTTTCATTTTGGGGTAAAATTGAAAATTACCCACTTTTCCGTTGACTTGATCGAAGAAGAAAGGTGGGTAATTTATAATTTTACCCCAAAATTAAGATAATGTTTTAAATTGATAGATTTTAGACTAAATTGATTGATAGATTTTAGACTAAATTGATAATATATATAAGTATTTTGGACTAAAACTATAATTATACTCAACCGTGTCATTATCTCCGTTAATTTTTAACGACGGGAGTACCAAAACTAAACAAAAATGTAACATTAGGTACCATTGTACCAAAAATAATAGTTGAGATACTGAAACAATAACACGGACATAGTTGGAGTACTAAATTGGTAGTTTACCCTTTTTTAAAAAAACTTGTTTATTTTTAAAGTGAAATGCAGCAGTAATAGTAATAAGTAGTAGTAATACTGTGGTTCAAAAGTAAAAATGTTTTGAATACCGCCACCATGTGGTTTAAAGCCCGAAACCCAAAAACGGACAAATGGTAAACACAGAATCTAAGTTTGGATGCACCATATGATTAAATCAGAGATTGGTGATCCCAGTATCTCAATGAGTCGGCTAAGGCAAACACCTTTTGACTTGAGTTTGGGAATCTAATTATTGAGGCGGCTAAAGCTCTATTAAAGCCTAAAGGCAATGGACAGAAATTAATTAAAGCCTTGAATTGTTCCAGAAAAAAAAAAGGATGGTAATGTCCCCTTTGCTCCTCGCTTTCAAGTTTCAACGGAGAAACCATACGTCGGAGTCCAGGTTTGAACCAGTGCCGCTCAAATTCCCCGCTTCGCTGCCTCTTGCCCCTGCCCCTGCCCCTGCCCCTGCCCCTGCCCTTGCCTACGTTACATAACATCAAATTAATTAATGTTGAACTAATTAAAAATACATACTCTTGATTAATTAACTTCTAAGTTTTGATAAAAAAAAGATTAATTAATTTCTAAGCTATTTGATCAACATAGCAGGAAACTAATTAATAGCGTACAACTGCACTACAATCAATCATCGAATTAAAAATCGAAATTGCATAACATTTATCAAAATTTTATGTGAGATTAACAATTATAAATGGCTACAGGGCATCATTATGAGTAAAATGATCTTATATCTTAGTCTATTATTTTTATTAGAAAAAACTGGCCTTGTTATTTTATTAATTTAACAGAACAAAGAAACTATCAAATTATTGTTTTATAATTAGTGTAAAAGTGAAGAGGGTACACACAGTGATTTTACATCATAAAAAATTGATCTTTCCCAGTTTTTTATTCAACTGAGTTAAATGGAAATTGTGCGTTTCAAGGAAAACAAAGAAATACTAAACTTCCCCTACTTTATGCAACATAAAATATTTATCCAAACCGAGAAAAGATCATCGTTTTCCTTTATGCTTTGCTTGATATGAAAAATGGAAATGGGGAATGATAAAAAAAAATTGTTAATCAAATGGTTAAGATTCATAACCACTTCCTTACTTTGAATTTTAACCATTTGATTAACAAAGTTTCTATCCTTCGTACCAAGCAGAGTCTTAGTATCCTTCCTTTACTAGAACTCGAACATAAAGTTAATTAACTTGTGCTCTATATATCCAATGCATTCTCTACTTGTGGATTAATTAACAATAGTAATTACTTAAATGTTGGCCTAAAATAAAATAACATCATCATATTTGTTACAGTATTACCTGTTGTATGATGGTGGTATTCCTAGGAGGGAAATTTGCCGATGGACAGTACATATAATGCCCTTGAAGATGAAGATATGTAATCGGAGGTGCTAAATTCCTGCGAACATGAAAAATAAGATTACACCTTTTGATATATATCTAAATATAAATAAGTTGAGAAATTATAAAAAAATTAAAAGTAATTTTGGCTAAAGACCTTGAGGGTTGCTGAAATCCATTTGATTCATCAGTAAAAATTCTTGGAGCTTGGAGATCACGGTTCATCCAATTGTAGTTTAAACTGGGCGGTATCGTAGCCTTCCCTCCAGCAAATGGATTCTAAACGTCACAACACCCAAGCCATCAAAAAACAAATTTCTATGTCCTTTATAATTCTATAATCAATTATACATTATCTTTATTGTCATTACCATTAAACTAAAATTCTTTAATTCATTATTTGTCTACTACTTTCTTTTTATTTATCATTATATAATGATAGAAACGATATAATTAGTTATTGAATGTGATAAATGCAATAAAGATAGTTCATTATTGGTATTTAAGGAATTGATTGCTTTTAATTCTCCAGTGAAGCAATTTATAGATTAAAGAAAATGATTGATTCGCGTTATACGAAAATTTTGTAAAGTTAGCAAGTTGATAGATATGTTATTAAAAACGAGAAATTGGAAAGCATCATTATAAGGAAAAACTCATGCAATCAATTTCTTCTTGAGTTTCAAGAGGATAGGATGAAAGAAATGTTTGTAAAGAGGGGTGCGATTGGATATCAGGCCGGTTTGAAGAATTCAAACCATGGACGTGTTTGGACTAAATAAATTTCAAAGTCTACTAGGGACTAGGGTAATGGTGATTCAAGTCTCTTTCACAGCTAAATACAGATAGTAAACAAAGGAGGTTAATCATCAATCAAGGAAAAAATAAGTTTTCCTGTAGGAAAAAAGAATGTTGTTAGCCCTAGGTGATTTGGGTTCGAGCTGTTTCGTGTGCACAATGTATGTATGCTATTAAAAATCTAAGATAAATGAACATATACTATCCTATAATCACATAAGACAATTAAAAAAATTAGCAGTAACAGGTTAGAATTAGGTTTTTACCTCGCTAGGCACAATGGTAACTCCAAATTCATTTGAAGTTGGTTGAACAATACGATTTGCTTCTAAACTTGTCTGCAAAATCAGAATTCATATATAAAGATTTCAGCTGTAACGAGAGGAATCTAAAATTCAACGGGTGTGTGTGTGTGTGTATCTTGCCTTGCGAAGATGGACAAGCTTCAAGGTCTCTTCCAACACCATTTCATAGTATGTAGCCTCGTTCATTGATTCAAGACAGCCAGGATTTCTCAGGAAAAGCCTTCAAATAACCAATCCATGTGTTCATTTTCTTTAGGTCAGAATTAGAATTATGTCAAACATATATATATATATGTATATATATCAATTTGATATTCCATACTGTAGTTGCCTCTCCACATCTTCCAGCTGAGTACCGCGTATAAGCATTTCTTTTTGGACTTCCTGCATTATTAATTTATATACGATTACGTATTAAAGAAACTTTATAAAGTTCTAATTTCCATTTACTCCTCTACGTACCTTCAATTGAGTGGCAATGTCTTTGTTGCTTCTATAATATGAGGAAGTAAAACAAAATTAATTCAAACATAACCAATCAATCACCATCAAATTTAATAATACATGTGATCTTTGTGTGTGCGCACTTTATTAAATAGTTAAAAAAATTCGAGCATATACTACTTTTTTTATTTGAAAAGTATGATTTTTATTAAACATAAAAATCATACAAAAATACCAACACGAGCCTTATTAAAAACTTCACTAAGCCTAATTGGAAGAAAATAGTACGACGTGCAAGTGCATATACTACTTTCTAATCACACTAGTATATTAAAAAATACAAGTCATCGGTTGAAGAATCAAATTAATTAATCTAAGAGATCAAACCTATAGATGGTAGAACGATCGTAATAACCAGCTTCAAGGCTCATCTGAGTAATAATGCGTCGGACCACCTGAAATAGTTTATATAAAATTTTTCATATAGGTAAACTTGTACTCAAATTATGTAGTAATCAGTATCTAAATAAATAGTTTGGAAAAAAATTGGTTAATTACCTCTTGATTTTCCACCCTTTGAATAACAATTCAGCGGTTCATCAAAAGAGAAAAAAAAATGTCAACAAAAGTGTTGTTGAGTAGATCTTAAAAATATGTATAATGTTTTTATAATTAAATTTAAATAAAAACATTAATATTTAATTAAATGATAATTAAAAATTAATTAAATAATAACAAATTAATATATTAATTTTATATAATAAAAATGATTAATATATCACTTTTTATAGACAAATATCTCAATAATTATATTTGTTATCAATTTGGTAAGGAATAGGCCATTAGGAACTGTCATTCCTTTTCAGAATAACGGACTGTGAGCAACGTCTTACACCATCAATAATTGTATGTAATCATTGAAATCCATGTAAGTAATATATTATTATTATTATTATTATTATTATTATTTAAATCTCTATTTTTTTCTCTTCTCAACCAAACATATATATTTTTTAAAAACACAGAATCATAAAACAACTGAAGTATCGCCTAAATCATACAGTATAACAGTAAGTACAAACCTCTTTCTTAGTAGAAATCTTTTTCCTTCAGGAATAATTTATTTTATAAAAAATTTTAGAACGTAGAACATACATCATTATATAAGACTATATATTATTATTTTTTTAATAATTTTAAAAATTAAAATAATTGTTTAGTTTCATCATCCATTAATATTTATTCAGAAGCCTTGTATTCATTTAAAAAAAAAATACTTACCATCCACGACGACGAGCAGGAAGTTCAATGTAACGAGCAAAAACTTCTTCGATCCTATAGAAAATGAAAAGATTAAAACCGAAAGAGGGAAGATGAAGAAAAAGAAAAAAAAAAGTAAGAAAAGCAAAGCAAACCTTTTGTTGGCATCAAAAAGGAAGAGTTTTCCAGCTGGAGAGAAAATAAGAAGAGCAAGGTCAACATCACAGAGAGTGGAAAGTTCATAAGCTTTCTTAACAAGCCCACTTTTTCTTTTGGCAAAAGTTATATGCCTATAAGTTTTGTTCTCTATCCTTTTAATCTCCACTTTAACCCTTCCCATTTCTCTCTTAATTGTGCCTTTTCTTTGCCTTTCTATAACCTGTTTATATATAAACTTAAAATAGCCTTCTTTTCCCTCTTTAATTTTGTTTAGGTCCACCATTCTTCAAATTAAAGTGTAGTAAATATAACTCCTTTTTTGTAACTTTTGCTGCCATACAAGAATGCTTTGGACAACTGTCACTGCATTCACTTTTGTTTAAGCAGATTCTATTATTAAAGAGGTATTAAAGGTACAGAGCAGCAAACTTAATCCACATGCACACTCAGCTATGGACAAAAATCCTTTGGTTCTTTTCGGTGCCATTTTCTATGGTTCAACATTAAAAAAATTAAATTTTAAGCCCTAACCCTAAATTATAAATTTTAAACCATAAATTTAAAAAAATACCATATTTCTAATTTCTTAAACCCTAACCTTAAACCTAAACCTAATTTTTTAGTACGAGGGTATAAATAAATAGAGGCAAAAAAAGGAAGGATTTCTATTCTCCAACCATATACTTATTATTTTTCATTTGGACGTGTTTTAATTCTTTTGCTTCTGGACCCTAACTTGGATTGGACCCAATACAAATCTCCTTATTCAAAATCTACACTTTTCTATTAAAACAAAAATCATTGAATATACACAAACTTCCTTATTTTTTCCTTCCATTTGGATCTTCAAAGAAAGTTTTATGGTTGAAAAATCTGTTTCTTGTAATTTAAGATTTAGTTGAATCCAAGGAGTGGTTTGACTAGTATAAGATATTTATTCCCTCCTACTGATTTAAGTTCAAACATCATTATCCAATTAAAAAGAGATACATGTTCAAAGCATTTTTCTCGGCATGGTTTCAACGAGTGGGTCAAGATGAACTTATCTCGGCCAGAGTATTTTGCACGAAATCCTACAAATTGGGACCTTCTGTTTAGTGCAATTGTGTGGACTTTGTGGTGGTTCCGTAACTCGATAGTGTTCAATAAACCCATGGATAGTTGGGTTCTGTATTGGAGCAAAGTCGACTTTTGATGTAGGTGACTGTGAGCATGTTGAATGCTACTCCATGTCGCACATGTACGATTTCTTCATTGCCTCGGAGTGTTGATCATTGGTTACCTCCGGATGCTGATTGGGTAAACCTTAACCCGAACGATGTGAAACGAGGATCAGATGGCTTGGAATCCTACAGTGGGGTATTACGAGATTGCACAGGTAATTAGATTTGTGGCTTTGCTAAGCTCATTGGAGTTTGTCCGATGCTGGAAGCATAATTGTGGGGTGGGGTGTATCTTGGGCTTTCATGTGCCTGGGATAATGGGTATTGTAACATTATTCTAGAACTTGATAGTATAGATGTAGTATAGATACTTCGGTCTGACATGCCTGACAAGGGGGCCTCCTCTTTGGTTGAGTGTCTACATGAGTCACGACAGCGGGAATGGGAGATTCAAATTCAACATGTGTCGCGGCCATGGAATAAGGTAGTGAATGAGCTTAGTAAGGTTCTACTGTTAGATAGCTTTGATGTCATTTAGTTCTCCTCGCCTCCATTAGTAGTTTTATCTCTTTTATTTGAGGATGCTATGATTAGTTGATTGTAATTATTACCACGTGTACTTTTTTTCTCCAACTAGGTTTAGGGGGTTTTCAATGAGGCACGTGGTTGTAACCCCTTTTTCATCTAAAAAAATAAAATGTATAATAAATTTAACTATTGTATTAAACAAGTAATTTTTATTTTCCATTTCCATTTTTTTCTCCAATTAAATTTTGTAGGTTGAGAAAAAAAGGAAAATAGTTGAAAGTACATAATGGATCCCTCCATTATATGGACTATATCAATTTAGTTATTCTATTATTAAATATATTAATATAGTTCCTTTACTATAGATACTGCTTCAAATTAGTTCATCTACTATTAAATAAACCAACTTAGTCCTTGCACTCATAAAAAGAATGAAACAAGATCATACTTTTACGGATATGTCTAGTTGTGTTGTACTCTTTTCCTCCAATTAGGATTAGGGATGCTTTTTAATGAGACACCCGACTATGGCCAAAATCATATTGACAACATTTGATTGCTTAGAATAAAAATTCATACTTTTACAGATTTAACATTTAATGTTTAGAAAATGACATGAAAATTGTTGACCCAAAGCTGAGTTGGGCCTGATGATTTCAAGTCAACCGAGTCTGACAAGATGTTGACCCAAAACTGAGTTGGACACGTTGATTTTGGATCTAAACTTGACCTGAGAATAATTCGAACCTAAATTAAACCCGATAATGTGATAAACAAACCAAACTTACACTCGATATGATATGAATCCAAACTCAAAATTAACCCGGTAAATATTTGATCATAACCATACTTGAAATGACTCGAGATATGATTTTACCTATCATGTTATCAATCGACTTGTTTACTCAACCTGCAAATGATCGGCTTGCTGTTGACCTGTCATGTTAACTAACCCAACATGTAAATTAGTAGAGTAAGCGATACCTTTTTTATTCAGTTTAACGCTCAAAATTCTTAATTGTTTGGGAGGAAAATTGCACACTCTATCCAGAATTCAATTTTTTCCCATTATTTCATATACCAAAACTCTTTATTGTTTGGAAGAGAAATTATCCACCCAATCTAAAATTTAATTTTCCATTTTTTTCATACACACCAAAATACTATAACCCCAATTTCTAAACCTTATAACAATAAACCATATAATCTAAATCTTAAAACCAACTCTAAACTCCTAAAACATATTATAACCATCATCATCGTTATTATTATTAAGACTAAAATGTTGTTGTTTTCAATTTATTATTAATTAAAAATAAATATAATTTGTTCTTGTTTACTTGTTAATTTCTTATTGTTGTTAGTGTTACTATTAAATGCAAAAATATTACTTAGTGTTAAAGTAAGATTATAAATTTACAAATTATAAATTATAAATGTATCATAATAATACGTATTAAATTACATTTGAATAAAATCACCACAAAATATGTACATATGCAACTCGACGCTATGTACATAACGGATGCATCTCAATGCTTTGGGAGATTACGGAGGCAAGTCAACATTTAGTGCGAAGACACAACGCTTAACAATACGTTTGACTCTTAACTGGTTTAATTAAGTTTTAACATATTTAGGGTTTCTTATTTAGTTGTTTTTATATGGGGTAAAAAGAATATTTGGGCGTTTGGGCTTGAGAGAAAAATACTCTCCCAATTCAAAATTTAATTACTAAAAAATTATCATTTTTTTCATATACCATAAATCTTAGAACCTAATTTCGTTAAATGCTATATACGATACGTAAAAGTCACTAAGTGATACATATATTGCAAATTAAAATAGAATAAATTAACTTAATCTGATATCCAAAATAACATAAACTTAATTTGATAAAAAAATGACCCAACTTCAAGTTAATCGATACTCAATTTAGACCCGAACTGAAGTTCCCTCGAAATTGGTAATGACCCAAATTTTATCTAAAACTGGCGTGACCCAACCTAAACTTAACATGATACCCGAAATGGCTCGACCCAAGGTCTATCTAAACCTGAATTAACCGCTAGCACGCTAATCTTTTTACCCAAACCTGATCTTGACCAACCTGAAACTAACTAGACCCGAACTCAAACTGAGTCTGAGTTGGGATCAACTTGAAGTTGATCTAAATCTGAGTAGACTCTTGTAACGACCCGGTTCTCAGATTAACTATTTGGATCTTGGATCCAGGTTGGATATTTTTAATTCAAGTACTAATTAAAAGAATGGGATATGGAAAGATTAATTTTAAAATAAGTAATGTCTGTGTTGTGTAAGGAGTGAAGGTTGAGGACCTATGATGTGATTTTACAATTTTGATTTGAAAGATGATATTTTGAAATAAAATGGTTGGAAAGGGGAGGAAAATCATGTTTTTATTTCTTTTTCTCTCTCTCCCTTTTCTGCTTTTCTTTTCTCCCTTTTATTCCTTAAGCTTTCCAACTCCGATCTGTTGTCGACTGATCATCCGTTTTCGATACCTCCGACACCATAGCATTTATCTCATCGAGACAAGTTGATCGGTAGTCTCGGAATCACCAACAGAGTTTCTTTTGGAGGGGGTGAACAAAAAGAAGATTTGAGTTTTACAAGTTTGACATGGTCAAGTGTTCAAAATCGAAAATGAAGGTCACTATCGGGTTCCATTGTAAAAAATATGTTGGACTAGAGCTTACCGCTGCTGTCCAATCACCGAAAGCTGACACACTCTTCGGTGCATGAGAGTGGGCATTGTCCAGCAACTGGGAGTGCACCATGCTACCATGCACCTGCACTGCGCTGGATCACGCCTGTAACACCTTAAACCCAGATGGCACATTTGAGTCTTAAGCCCAAACCGTTACCATAAAAATTTTCAACTTGGTTTAGCCCAAATAAAATATTTCCCAAAAAACATTTAAACACAATATTTGAAAATATAGATAGGTGATTAAATTGTTACAAACGAGCTCCAATTTAATTTAAAGCGTTTAAACATACAACTTGATCAATACAATTCCAAAATAAGAGTTACAGACTCTACCACGTAAGATCCTATGAATATACAACCTATTAAATACAAGTGTTGTACTTTGGTCATCACTGCTTGCTGGAGTCCCGTACTGATAGTGCTCTTTGATCCCGCAATCCAACGATCAATCTACATACGAAAGCAATGATTTCGAGCGCTAAGCGTACAGAGTTCAATGGTACACATCTACTCTTCTAAACTTCATGCTAAACATAAACATAAGCATGCAAGCTAGTACGAGGAATAAGAAGAGATAAATAATCACGTGGTGCTACCACTAGTCACATAAACACATGTTAACATCATAGCAATCCTCATACATGGCACACAAGGCCCAACCATACCCGAGATCTCATCAGATTATCTAGGAAAAAACACACATATCAACAACAACTCTAGAGTGAGGCATGGGTCACACAACATCAGGAACGTACACTCCTCGGGTGAGGCCGGGTCATGTAGCATTAGAACATACAACCTGGGTGAGGCCGGGTCACGCAGTATCAAAACACACACCCATACTTAGAATCCTCCTCGAGTATTTTCGAATGAGGCCCGAGTCACACAACATCGGTAACCTTCATTTGGTATCTCTAACCATGGTATTGCAACACTCTTTCTTTAGGTATCTGCTTCTCATCAATCATCGACTCAACCAATCAAATGCCTATCCAGCATACAAGTTACACAATCCCAAGGATCCCCTATTGTTGCTAATCATCAACACATCAGTAATTTTACATTACCGAGTTGTTAATACATTACGGAAAATTATAGAATTAATCTCATTTATTATCTCCATTAATATACATTTTCACATTAATTAAGACATTAATAAAACCATTAATCTTCCACCTCGATTCCCATATTTAGCTCGCATTATAGGTTATTCAGTTTAGTAGGTACCGGTACTCAAACACAAGTACCGGTATGGTACCACTAATACTGTACTCACACACGTACCGATACTAAAATTTCTTACTCGAATTCTTAAATTTCCTCTAGTACTGATACGGGTCAACCCATATTGATACGACATCGAACAACATACCGATACAGCCCAAGTCCATACTAATACCCTACTCATGATTTTGTACCATTTCTGCGAATTACGACGTCACAACGCTTTATTCGATCCATAAAGCTTATGAAAGTCATTAGAGTTTGTTTACTAATACATTTAATCATTTAATATCAATTCCCAACTTTATGACTATTTATTAGAATATTACCAATTATCACTCCATTAAGTATAATTTTCAACGAGCATGCCAATTTCATATTTCAAGTACTTAAGCAACACAACAAGTAAATCAACCAATCAGATAATTATACGACTATTCAAATGACCCTACACAGTCTCCAAAACTCATACGAGTCTCGAAATATTCTCAAACACATTAGGCATCTTATAATTATCAAGTCTAGTAATACCAGTCTCAACACATGCTTATTTTCATCCACCTATTTCACAAACACTAAAAAGAAAGGCAATTACAGTTATGATGCTCATGAAGTATTTCGGAGTTCAAGGTGTACAAACCTCAAGCACTAGCGCTAAATCCTCATTCGAGCTTCTCGACTACTCTATTTGTCCCGATATTTGATCTCGACTATTCCTCAAATAAATACAAACACAATATGAATTAATTTTCTGCATTCACTAAATAATTCACAAGGTCAAGCACGTAAAAAGAGCTTACTGAGTTTGAATTTGGTGAAGCGGACTGCGCCAACAAACTTAGAACGTCGAAAAACCCCTGTGTAGGGTCCTTGAAAAAAGTGAATGACGGTCAACGCCAATTGCGGCGGTCAACGTCGGCGGTCAAAGGCACTAGTGTTCTAGTGCGATAGGGTGCACAACACCAATAGTGCACCTACGAGATGGGTTCTAGTGAGGTAGGGTGCATAGCAGCAATGGTGCACCTTGGTAGCGTGATCTGGTGTGACATGTGTATATGGGAGAGCTGTGTACCCGGCCCTGTTGCTGGTGCTCGCCCACTCTTAGAGGTGGCATGTGGGGGTGCGTGGGTTGCCCTCTAGTGGTCGAACAACAACGGTGAGCTCTAGTCTCATTGCCGGTGGCCTCCATTTTTTGCCCCCTAAGAATGCTTCATTTCAAGCTTAGGTAAACTTCTTTTCTCTTTCCCCCTCTGATGGCGGCTTTGATGATGACGCCGCTTGTATTGGTGAACTTGTCTCGACGAGATGAAAATAATGGCGGTGAAGGTGTCCATAATGGACGGCCGATCTCGGTGGATCAGGGTTGTAAGATTTGAAGAGGGAGAGAGGAGAAAAGGAAAAGTAAAGAGAAAATAGAGAAAGAGAAAAAGAAATAAAATCTGATTTTCTCCCCCTTCCCACCTCTTTATTTCAAAAAACCATATTCTAGAACAAAATGTTAAAATTGCATCATAGGTTCTCAACCTTAAATCCTTACACATCACGGTCATTACATTATCCGAAAATTAAATCTTTCGTGATCACTTTATTTTTTTACACTTAAATTGAAATGCCCAACCCGAATCAAGATCTAAAAGACTAATCCAAAATCTGGGTCGTTACAACTCTCCTTTCCTTAAGGAAAATTTTCCTCGAAATTTGCATTCCCTACTCAACAGAAGATAATGGAACTTTATTAATTATTTTGAGTCCTCACATATTTCACCCTGTATTACTTTAATCTCTCATCTGGCTGTTTTTTTTAAAGAGATACATTTTCACTTGGTGCATAACCTAAGCCATGGAACAAACCCAGCGGTACTTCGACAAACTCGTCACCCGAACACATCAGTGAAGGAATCTAACTCATGTTGTAAGACCTCAAAAGATGAATATACAACAATATCCTTTCACAACCCTGTACGATTTAAAAGAACAGGAGGTTAAATAGCCATTATAACCAAAACGAAACGATTCCTCTCACGGTGACTTCCGAAAGAAGACCCTAACTTTGATAATAACCTTTATCAAAATACTTGCTTGTCTGGTACAAGACCTTTGAAAGCGAAAGATGTCTCAACTTGTCTCATGTATAGACCTTAACTCTTGGCCCATTATCAACTTGTGCAATTGACATAGCTCTTACAAACCTTGTTCCACACCATGAAGGGTCATGCTCGCAACTGTATCGTATCTTAGAAGGTGTTATCCATACACTCACTGGAATCTATCATCACGTGAAATCCAACCAAATGAGAGTTTCACCAAGAACTCAAATCTCGTATCGAGAGATTGAAGTGTACACACTGAAGTGTCATACGACCCAGCAACCCTTAGTCCAAGTAGACCCGACCGGTGTGAAAATGTCACACTATTATTGCAAGCTTTATTATCGTCGCAAGAATAGAAACAGGGAAGTCCTATTTGAATATCGATCCCACGAGGATGGTGTATTACACTTATACTTATGTAACTACAATACAGTACTATGAAAGTGGTAGTTGTGAGTGTAATGGTGGTTTCAATAATAGGATAAAAAGGTATATAATTGATTAATTGTGGTAACAATAACAGAGTGTAATAAGAGATACATAAATATAAGAATAAAGCCTGGATCTCCTTGGTTCAGCTCAGCAAAAAGATCAAGTACACTTCGAGGGAAAATGATGGTTCAATTAACAATGTAGTGGTTAGCTTGAGTATTAACTTCCATTTAACCTTCAACCATTGACTCAGGTATGTATACCAGCTTCAACTTTTTTCGTAAGTTGAGACTATAGCGCTTCGAACAAGTGGACCAACTTTCATCGCATCTAATCAACTTTCATTGTAAAACTCATTAATTTGACTCGTCATTGCATTTTTCGATGTCAGTGGCTGGTTTAACACTCTCATGCAAAACATAAATCGGATCCAACAATTAAAGCTTAAGAAAAAGCTAACACAAATATATATTAAACTGAAGAAACAATTTAAACAAGTTCATAAAGCTCCAAAAAATCAAACCATTATCAAGATAGCACAAATACAAAGTAAATCTCTAAAAAACATCAAAATATAGAGAAGTTTAAGAAGATAACAACATGTTTCCTCGATTCAACACTTGACTCCTCATTTCCTTAGATAGATATGCCTTACTTCACCTCAGATCTCCAGAAACAAGCTTAAGTAGCCATAGATGGAGGGAGAAAGCTCAAAGGTTGAAGGTGATATGAAAAATGGGAATAGCGTGACCCTTTCTCTCCTCTAAATAGTACTTTTTATAGGCCACCTAAGGAAGAACATATGTCCTGCAGGTTACTTGCGTGCCTAATGTCGTAAATAATTTGTTGTAACAAACTGGACAACTAGCATATTCGTCCTTATCCTTAAGCAGACTGGACAGTTGACAGATGTAGTGTTGAACTAGCTGTAGTGGTGAAAACTTCCTCTACAGGGACATTAGTAATGCAGCGACAACAAGACAAAAATAGACAAAAATATACAAAACACGAGACACTAGAACTAAGTTAGAAAAAATGCAGAAATAGACATGAAAATGCACAAATGGATGCAATGAACATCAATTTGGGGACAATTAAACCTATAAATCCAGGGAAAATACATGTTCTTTAAAGAGATATCAAGACCCTCTGCTCGGATTTTGTTCTTACTAAAGATACACGTGTGATGCTCACCAAGAATGTTATCATTATTCAAAATGTGTTCCAATCCAAGCTGCATACCCGAAAATCTTTTACATGTATCCACGATCGTTCTATATACTTCCACTGAAGGAAATCTCAAAGCATCTTAAACAACTCTAAAGGACTCGATGGTTGACTCCCAACTGATAGCGGTCAAATATTCATCAACAAACTCACTTAAATTTCTTTACCGTCTTTCAAAACCTACGACAAGAGCTGATATAAACTGTCACCACGGGAAAAATACCATATACTGACCACTGTACCATACACGAAGGATCTCCTACCTTGATATATCATTCTTCTAAAACACACACAATAAAATCTCAAGGTCCAGTTAAAACCATCGAACCTAAAATCAACCAAAACATTGTACCCGCTTAACTACAGTTCGATGCAACATCTTATGGCTTCCAATGTTAACCAATCCTCAACTCAAAGCTTAACTAATGAAACAAACGAGTAGAGCTACTGATCGATCAATACCGACACTAGATGGATCGAATACCAGTACCAAATGTAGCTAGTATCGATACTCCTTCACACGATCATCACTTGCGATCCTTGATCCCCAACATGGTCAACATGATACTCTAACTCAAACTAACTCTGTACAATCCATCACTTATCAAGTTTACTTTACTTAAGTGACGATCGATCACACGATCAACAATTTTCAATTACTTCGACTCACGTCACTGCCCTAATCTAGAATTACTTGGTGCTCAAGTACTTATAATTTCTCGATGTTAGGGGTAAATGCGACATTCCATCTTCTTACATAAAATAATCCATTGTCGAAATAACAAAACATCCTTAATGATCTTGAATTCTTACTTGACTCTAATTGAGTCAGCCCCACTATCACTACAAAACTGCCTCGAGCAGCTCGAATCTCCACTAATGTTTCTCGACTCATTCTAGGGAAACTATGATACCTATCAAAAACATTTACGAAGTCTCAAACACTTTGTCTTTATAACTGATCACACGGTAACTAGCCTCTCCCACACATGAGGGTATTTGGGTAAATATCTTGTTAACACTTATAATTAAATAATCCTTATACATTCACACATGTCATGCAAAGCATCAAATTAATATTTGGGAGACAATCTGGTGGCCCATCTTGACATGGCTGAAACATCTCAAACATCAATGTAGACATCAACCTTTACTACGATATGTCTTAGAGAGAGAGAAAACCTTATTCTAAATTCTTTTCAAAATTTCTAGCCTTCTACACTTTAGCCTTAAGAATTTTATTCTTAAACTAGCTTCGAAAAACAAACATGTACTCTACAACTGATTCACAAGCTATATTCCATAGGAGGCAAATAACAGTTCTTCACTGTCACTTAGCAACTATCAACGGTCCACGCATAATTTAAATGAACCAAATCCTTATTAGCAAACAAGTTCGTTTCACCCCTGGGTAAAACACTCAGACAAAAGAAACCTCGTTCATGTTGTGCCCTCGCAACTAGACCTTTGGCTTTCTCAATTAGGTTGGTGTCCTTCGATAAAAGAGATGGGCACCGAAACCTAACTCGGTCTTACCTTAACGTCTACTCACGTCCTTGACGGAGAGGAAGTCCTGACTCCTCCTCCAAGAAGCATAAACAAATACTCTGATAGTCCAAAAGCTCTGAAGCGTAGAACCCTCTATATTGGCATTTGTTGAACGGTTAAACGTGTCTCACAACCTCGTCGTGCCATTCTCTAAATTTCCATTATGAAAATCATGGTAGAAGGGCAATATTTCAATATTCTCATTACCAAAGGTTGGGTTCCCTCGAGGTCTTGAAGCCTCGAGCACAACTCTTGACATTACAGGCTAGCGTTGCATTTATTTAACCAAATCAATTTCCAAGGGACAACAACTATCAAGAAGTTAGCTCTATCAAACTTGTAGAACGTCTAACTCCAGTCACACTTAAGTGAACCAGTGGATCATGAGTCCACTGTCCCCGAGAAATGCCCTTGAGAAGGGCGATGATACTTATTGAGTATCAACAAGACACATTTTGAAGCGAACAAAGGCTCCTCCAATCAACAAGCATCCACTGATTGATTTCAAGAGCGGATTATCCATACCCACATCACAACGTTATTCATGTATAATGGTGAAAATTCTCTATCGCAAACTCTTCACAATGTATCCAAAACTTTGAAACTACTACTACACAAAATGAAGGCACCATTTAGGTGGTGGGAGAAGGTCACATATTTGACTCCAATATTATTCAAATAACTCGTATCTCAACAATTAGGGGCGACCTCGCACCCATAATCACTCCCGTAAGCGGCTCAACACTTAACTTGACCCTTTTGGCCATAAGCATAACCATCTTAGCATCACATCTATCAAGATCCGGTTTTCCGTTGTTGACACCTCCACTACCATTATGTTTATCTCGTTGAAACGAGTTCGTTAGTACTAGCCTCAAGGTTAGAGATACTGAATGAAGGTTACCAATGTTGTGTGACCTGAGCCTCATTCGAAGTTACTCGAGGGGGATTTCGAGTATGGGTGTATGTTCTGATGCTGTGTGATCCGACCTCACCCAAGGTGTATGTTCATATATTGTATGACTTGACCTCACCCGAGGAGTGTACATTCTTGATGTTGTGTAACTCGGGCCTCAATCTAGAGTTATTGTTGTTTATATGTGTGTTTTTGCCTAAATGATCTAATGCGATCTCAGGTATGGTTAAGACTTGTGTGTCACATATGAGGATTGCTATGATGTCAGCATGTTTTTAGGTGACTAGTGGTAGCACCACGTGTTTATTTATCTCTCCTTATTGCTCGTACCTAGTAGCATGTTTATGATTAGCATAAAGTATAGTAGAGTATAAGTGTACCACAGAGCTTTATAAGCTCAGTGCTCGAGTCGATGTTTACATGCGTAGGTTGATCGTTAGATTTCAGGATCGATGAGCACTATAAATACGAGATTCCAGCAAGCGGTGTTGACTATAGTACAAAACTTCTATTTAGTGGGTTGTGTATTCGTAGGACCTTACGTGGTCGAGTCTGTAACTCTTATTTTGGAATTGTATTGATCAAGTCATTTGTTTAAATATTTTAAATTAAATTGGAGCTTCTTTATAACGATTTAATCACTTATGTATATTTTCATCTATTGGGTTTAAATGTTTTTGGAAAATATTGTATTTGGGCTAAACCAAGTTGAGAAATTTTATGGTAACCATCTGGGCTTAAGGCTCAAATGTGACATCCGGGTTTAGGGTGTTACATTTAGTGGTATCAGAGCTTAGGTATAGCAAATTCTAGGAAACCTCGGGGTGATATAGGTGTTGTAGTAAGGTGTCTAGTGAATACAAGCCTTTAAATTAATTTTGTACTCCTTTAAGACTGGAATCTTGATGGTGCATCCATATTCTTGAATTATGATGCTAAGATGGCTATGACCATGGCCGGGAGGGCTGAGTTAAGAGCTGGGCCGCTCATAAGAGCGATTCATGGGGTGAGATTATCCTGATTTGTTAAGATAAAAGTTTGTTGAAAGATGCCAAAGTTGAGGATGTGCCCCCTCCCACCACCTAAATGGTGTTTTCATTATGTGTAGTAGTTATTCCGAAGCCTTTGGATACGCTATGAGAGTTTGTGGTAGAGAATCTTTATCGGTTTATGCGAATGGCTTTTTATGAGACGATTATGGATAACTTATCCTTGAAATCGACCAATGGTTGCGCGTTAGTCAGAGAATCATTCGTCCATTAGAAGGAGTATTGTTGATACTTAGGAAGTATCATCGCCCTTCTCAAGGGAATTTCTTAGAGATAGTGGACTTGAGACCCACTAGTTCCTATGTTGTAGTAGGGTTACTCGTAAGCCGAGTGAACCAGTTGAAGATTCAAAGTTTGAGAAAAGGGGATTTATCTTAGACACTCGTTGTAGACCGAAGTTAGACTGATCAGTGTGAAAACGTCACACTTTTTAGTGCAAGCTACACTATTGATGAAATGATAGCAACAAGGAAATCTTGTTTGAATATTGATCCCACGAGGATGGTGTATTATGCTTATACTTATGTTACTACAATACAATACTGTAAGAGTGGTAATTGT
Organism: Hibiscus mutabilis; assembly: GCA_019671005.1. NCBI lineage: Eukaryota > Viridiplantae > Streptophyta > Magnoliopsida > Malvales > Malvaceae > Hibiscus > Hibiscus mutabilis. The sequence goes on along the minus strand of CM033718.1, from coordinate 37,420,774 downwards.
ATGTGCAATGGTGGTTGCAATAACAAGAAAAATAGGAGAGTAAATGATTCAATGAGGTAGATATAACAAAGTGTAATAAAAGATATAGAAATATAAGAAATAAGCTTGGATCTCCTTGGTTCAGCTTAGCAGAAAGATCAAATGCACTTCGAGAATAAAGGTTGGTTCAATCAACAATGATGTGATCAGCTGCGTATTAGCTTCCATTTAACCTTCAACCCATGACTCAAGGATATAGATTGACTTCAGCTTTCTTCGTAAGTCAATATTAAAGCTCCTTGAATGAGTGGATCAACTTTCGTTGCATCCTCATCCAACTCTCGTTGTGATGACTTGTTAATCTGACTTGTCACCGTATCATTTGATGTTAGTGGCTGGTTTTAACACTTTTATGCAGAACATAAATCAAATCCAATAATCAAAGCTTAAAAAAATCCAATATTGATATATATTAAACTAAGAAAATAGTTTAAACAAGTTCAACAAGCTCAAGAAAATTAAACCATTGTCAACAAGAGTGATGGGTGTCGAATCCCTCAAAAATAAATACCTACTTGTTCTTGAGATTTTCTAGTAGCGACAAGTAGGCTCGATCCCACAAAGAGCACTAAGAGATTAAGTTTGTAAAGTGCAAATAAAGTAAAAAAGGGGGGGGTGAATTTGTGATCAATTGAGAAACTAAAGAAAGTAACTAAGGGAGATTTCATTTTACCCCATTTACCCAATCTAGACGCAAGACCGAACCGAGTGAGCTACATTGGGTTTGCTGAAACAAACCTGTAAAGATTAAACATGAGTCACGTCCATTTTTTATTTTATCTTATGTAGATGCATCATTATAACCTATAGTGTATAGACTGGCAGCGGGTGAAATCTCAACTTAATCAGGCGTTGAATCGACATCTAATTGCACCACAATTGCAATTTAGGGGAAAAATTGCAATTCTAGAAAATTATAGGGACTTAGTTAAATTTCAAGTTACTAATCCTTAATTAGTCAGGTTTCATGCTCAATTGTCAAATTTTAGCTTCAAACGACCATACGAACTTATTTAATTCCATGCTCAACAATCAGGGACCAAAATGGAAGAATCTAAAACCTTTAATATCAATTATAACAAACATAACGACCAGGCGTACATATACGGTCCCAAATTGTATATATACTCGAGGGCGTATCAATACGATCCCTAGGCGTATCGATACGCTGATTACAAATTATTTTCCCAGAATTCCAGTAGCTCAAAATCGTATTGATACACCTCTACCCGTACTGATACACATGCCAAAAATACACTTACCCATATCGATACACCTCTACCCGTACCGATACACCTGGGCATGAAATGTCCAACGTTTTTGTTTTTTCATACAATCAAGGGTCCAAACATGTTCTATCAAACCCCAAACATTTACACAACAATTCTGAAGATCAAACCTTGTTAAAACATCACAGAAACATGACCAAATCATGGCATCTTACTTCAAACGGAAATCTAGATGCATGCTTCCTAGAAAATAACCAACCACCATACGAAATATAAATCTAAAGCAACAACAAAACATATAAGGCCAATTACAACTCCAACACAACCTAGCAAACTTGCTCATAAAGGGAATTTAGCAAAAACCCTTTCAAAACAACAATGAACCCTATTGCCTTTATTACTGCAAGTTTAGTTCAAAAAGTCATACTTTCGCGTTAACAAGTCGTTGGATCTTCCCTCGCCTGCTCACTGCCTCCAACCTTTAATTCTCTGCATTGATGGACAAAGAGAGCGTAAGCACACAAGGCTTACTGAGGAATGCTCAAAACACGACATCATCAATGCAATTAAAATTGATTTCCAACTCACAAAGAGTTCATCATTTAAAACCACTTTCAAAAATATTATCATGCCTTTTAAACCAAAACATGCTTACTTTCCGAGCACTTCACATTTGATTAAAAATCCATTTGAAAACAATAAACTATCTTGTTTTCAAAACATGCTTTACTACCCAAGCATTATCTCATTTGTTTCCACAACAAATCATGCATAATAACCACATGCATCAAAATCATTTATAACTCTTTTATCACATATATTATCATATATTGGCATTGTTGGAGTATGCCCAAAGACCAATCATGAGATGGTTGTAAAAGACATACTTATTTTATCTTGTTTATTAATATAAAGCCATTATTATTATTTCAGTCTTATTCTGTGTACCTATAAATAAACTGAATTATAATAAAGTCCTTAGAATAATATAGTTATTGAATGTCCTTAGTCAAGAATTATTGTGGGCTTGGACAACAATAATGTATTAAGACTAATATGTAGTTGATTGATGACAAAGTGTTGTCATTGACATGGAGATGTCAAAATCAATACATAAGTATGTGTTAGGGAACAACATACTGGACTGACCCACAATGAGCATGTTTCTCGGATTATTATGTGGCAGTCACAACATTGCTTATGGTGATAACTACATGTATAATCCTCAGACTTAAGATCATCATTATTATGTGACATATTTGATACAGTCAAACGTGTGTCGTAACTGACTACACTATAAAGACTGATATTAGATATGTCATAATCCATCTAGCGAAATATGGTTGATCAAGATAGGATTTGTCCCTCCTACATAATAGAAGTAATATCATAGGCCACTTGATTGAGTGAGACTAGAAAATGCATGGCCATACTCGAATAAATTGATATGGGATATCATAATTATTCGTTTATAATAGTTTACTCAAGATATCAAGAAACATTAGGTGGACCATACAAGTGTGACTAATCCATGACTTGTGTCCGATCTAGATATGATGACAAAATGATGAAATACATAAAAGATGTTAATCACGGAAAAAGGTTAAATCGAACCACGATTTCATGTAACTTAGGTAGCAATGATGTATTGCTAGATGCCACTCATTGCTTGTAATATTAGAATTGTTTTGGATATTACTACTAACGTTACGTGAACCTACAAGGGTCACACCCTATGATTGAAACGAACAAATATCGATTAGATAACATGTGTACAAACTTGTTGTACACGTAATTAGTGAGAAACCGAAATTGTTATAATTATTGTAATTATGGATAATTTCGTTTATATATATGTTAATATTTGATAATTATATATATATCTAAAAGGAACCTAATTAATGTAGAACCATATTCTACATATTTAATTATTTTCGGTTAAATATATTGTATATTTAAGAATCCAAATTTAATTAGAATTAGGTTTTTAAGTGCTATATAAAGGCATAAGGTCTAGCAGCCATTCATCCCTCGTTTTTGAAAAACCTCTCTAATAGTTAGAGAATAAAAAATATTGTTCGTTTCATTCGGGTGGATTGCGTAGAGGTCGGAACACTATTGCGACGACTCGAATTCGATTTGGTTATTATGAATTCCCTACGGATTTCTAGATTCCAAATTTATTAAGGTAAAGTTTCATCCTTTATCACCCCGAATTCGTCCCTTGTACATGGACCACTGGTAGATTATGCCGAATAATTTTTTCGTTGCGCCATGAGGTGTACTGACATTTCCCAAAAGTGGTATCAAAGCCACTTGTACGATAGAAATTTTGACTTAAATACTTGGATGATGTTTTTGTATGAGATGCATGTTTTAAGTCAAACATCATCCAAGTATTTAAGTCATACAGTCACGCACTCTAGTCAACCATTATTCATCATGTTTTGATAATCATATGTTAATAGTTGACTATTAACATATGATTATCCAAGTATTTAAGTCATACAGTCATGCCAAGGTTTTTCACGCTTTTTCTATTTTGACGAGTGCGTGATGTTTGTGCGAAACGTAGAAATTGAATCCAGTCGCGATTAATATGTTAATCTATTTTAACAAGTACTTATGATTGATGGTTAAGTGTTAATCATGTGTTTGTTGTGGTAAGCTTTTGATAATCATATGTTAATAGTTGACATGATGAATATGAAGTTAAGATAGCATATCATTTTTGGCAGAGGAATAATGGTTGTTCTAGAGTGAAAAACCTTAGTGATTGAAAATCCCAAAAACACGGATATGTTGATAAAAATTATCAAATCGTGATGTTTTTCCATAATAATCGAAGTGCTAAAATTTAAAAATTTTCCCAGCATACCGAGGCTGCCAGACTGCCCAGGATTTGCTGACCGTGTAGGTAACAAAGGTCATAGGAACTATTTAGGTAATCTTAATTAACAAGATAAAACATGTGTATGTTTGGGATGATATGCCCAGTGTTTGAGATGCATGGTTATATCCCAAATAGCCTATTCTTACTCCCTCGTATGTAAAACGAGTTTCTGAAAAATTGTAATATTTACGGAGAAAGCGTGGACCAAAGGAGGCAGACTGATGGGCCGATCAAAGGTGGATTAGGTGCTTGAGAAGCAAGTTCTATCTTTAGTAATTTTGGTTCTCCCATTGGCTTGGGATGGGCCAGCTTAGTTTTAAGGGCTATAACCATTGCATTTATATTTACTGTTTTACATGTATGTGATACAATGTATGTTTTTTAGCATGATGCTAACTGATTAAATCATAATAGAATGGTGAGATTAATATAACAAAAAACCCTCCATATTTAATTAAAACTAGTCATCCAATATTAGCCCTCGTTAAAACCTCGATCGGTACTATGTAGATCTTGCCAAAGCAAAATACTTAGATCTATCCTAGTTAAACATGAAGAATAAGCAAGTGATATTCACTGGTAGTAATATTGGTTAAACTAGGTTGTTCTAATAAGATTAGAAACCTAAAGACTAATGATTGTTCAAGAACTTTGGTGATTGAAAAACAATACGAATGTGCATGTTTAGGATTGGTTCTTTGAAAGACTTGGTATTTAAGCGTGCCCAGTATACCACCTCTCTTACATAAGTTACCTACCTAGTGCACTGTTCATTACTGTTATTTCTATTAGACCATATGAACTTTTGTTTTGGACAAATAGTTGTTCATCAACTATAGGAATTACATGAGATGTAATTAGAAAGTGTTACTTACCTAAATAATTGAATTCTAGGAGTAAAGCCGAAGCTGACTTAGAATAAAATGAAATATGGATCCTTACCCACTACAAATACTTTTAGCAAGTTTTTCGATTTTGAGGTTTTTAATAGTGGGAATGTTATTACTTTATAAACATGATAAATAGGTACTTATAAAACATATTTTATCATTGTAGATTTATGGCAAACACATTATCATTGCGATCCGTCCTTGAGAAGGACAAATTAAATGGCTTGAACTTCCTTGACTGGTTCTGTAATTTGAAGATTATCCTCAAACAAGAAACGAAACTAACAATCATCAAACAACCTGTCCCTAAAAAACCAGTAGATGATGCCTCTAAATATGAATTGGAAGCCTTTGAAAAATACTTAGTGACATGGTAGATGTCGGTTGTTTGATACTTGCGACCATGACCCCTGAGCTTCAGAAGCAACATGAAGACATGGTTCCCTATGAGATGGTTAAAAATCTCAAGGAATTATATGAGGGGAAAGCTCTTCAAGCGAGGTATGAGACGTCTAAGCCTTTGTTTTGATGCAAGATGGTTGAGGGAACTCTAGTGGGAACTCATGTTCTCAAAATGATAGGGTATATTAAGACCTTGGAAGAGTTGGGCTTCCCTCTAAGTGTTGAATTGACTACTAATGTTATCCTGCAATCGTTGCTGGATAGTTTTAATCAATTTGTTCTTAATTTAAATATGAATGAAATTAACAAATCATTGCCCCAGTTGCTTGGTCTTTTAAGAACAACAGAGAACAATATGGAAAAGGTTAGCTGCAAACCTATTCTAATGGTCCGAAAATATGACAGAAAAGGAAAGCCCAACACCAAGGCAAAGCCAAAGCCCAACAAAGGAAAGGATGTATTGAAACCCAAAGGAGGAGTTGCAAAATAAGGAAAGTGTTTCCATTGCAACAATGCTGGACATTGCAAGAGAAACTACCCTGTCTATCTTGAGGACATCGAGAAGGCAAGAGAAAATGGATAGTCCGGATCAGGTATTTATGTTATTGATATTAATATATCAAAATCTACTTCTTGGGTATTAGATACCGATTGTGGTTCTCACATTTGTACTTCTGTACAGGGACTAAAAAAGAGTAGAAAATTGGCAAAAGGAGATGTGGACCTATGAGTTGGAAATGGAGCAAGGGTTGCTTCATTAACTATAGGAACATATACTTTGTCATTACCTAGTGGACTTGTTTTAGATTTAGATGATTGTTATTTCGTACCTAGTTTGACTAAAACATTATTTCAATTTCTTGTTTGGACAAGATTGGTTTTGAGATTATTATTAAGAATAATAGTTGTTCTTTTTCCCTCAATAATGTTTTTTATGGTACGGTTCAATTAATCAATAGCCTCTATGTCTTAGATCAAGACAATTCTATATATAACATAAACACGAAAATATAAAAAACAAATGACTTTAATCAAACTTATCTCTAGCATTTTCGCGTGGGTCATATAAGTGAGAAACGCATATCAAAACTTCATGAAGATGGATTTTTGGATTCTTTTGTTTAAGAACAATTAGATATTTGTGAACCTTGCTTAATGGAAAAAATGACCAAATCATAGTTTGATGGTAAAAAACGAACAAGCAAGTGATTTATTAGGTCTAATACATAGTGATGTATGCGGACCAATGAATACACAAGCCAGAGGAGGGTTTCAATACCTCATCACTTTCACTGACGACTTCGGTAGATATGGGTACGTTTACTTAATGCATCATAAATCTGAAGCCCTTGAAAAGTTCAAGGAATTTAAGAATGAAGTACAAAACCAATTAGGAAAGAGTATCAAAGCTCTTCAATCAGATCGAGGAGGAGAATACTTAAGCCTAGAGTTTGATGAACTTCTTAAAGGATGTGGGATTATCTCACAACTTACACCTCCAGGTACTCCACAACACAATGAGTCTCTGAAAGGAGAAATCAAACATTGTTAGACATGGTTCGGTCAATGATGAGTCATGCTGATCTTCCAACTTCTTTTTAGGGACATGCACTAGAAACAACTGCTTTCACACTAAATCGTGTTCCATCTAAATTGGTTCAAAAGAGACCATATGAGATGTGGACTGGGAAAGGTCCTAGTATGTCTTTTATGAAAATTTGGGGATGAGAAGTTTATGTTAAACATTAGATGTCTACAAAACTCGAACCTAAATCACATAATTGTAATTTTAGGGTATCTTAAAGAAATAAAAGGATACTATTTCTTCAATCCATCTGAGAACAAAGTGTTTGTTGCTCGAACGGGAGTCTTCCTCAAAAGAGAATTTATTTTCAGAAAAGGAAGTGGGAGAAATATTGAACTTGAGGAAATTCAAGATCAACCATAGATCAATGAACCAGAGATTGAACAACAACAAGTTCCACAAATAGTTGAGGAACATCTAATCATTCTTGAAACACAACCATTGCGAAGGTTTATGAGAGAAAACAATGCACCTGAGAGATATAGATTTCTTGTCACATTGCATGGATATGTTCTTCTCATGGACCAAGATGAGCCTATGACTTATTGGGAAGCAGTGGAGAGCCCAGACTCTAAGAAATGGCTAGAAGCCATGAAATCCGAGATGGATTCAATGTCAGAAAACCAAGTATAGACTTTGGTTGACCCACCCAAAAAAATTAAGCCCATATAGGGTACAAATGGGTTTTCAAAAAGAAAAGCGACATGAATGACAATATACAAACATGCAAAGGGCAATTGGTCGCTAAGGGATTTCGTCAACCGAGTCATAGCTACCGAAGCCAAGATGAAGACTTCGGCAAAACGATCGAAGAATCAGTCCCGAGATAACAAAAGATCAAGGGATGATCACACGTCTCATTGGCGCAATGAGAAACAAAAGCATCAAGGAGGAAATTCTTCCAATCAAGGAAATTTCTCTAAGGGTAGCTATATACCCAAGCCACAAGCTATGTCTAGAGCCTCAACACCTATGGTGTCCTTGGATAGTATCGGGAATACCGGGAGGGAGACCCAAATCCCTGCTTGCAAGACTTGTCAAAAGAATCATACTGGAGTATGGAGAAAGTTAACTAATGCTTGCTACTTATGTGGTGAAACGACTCACTGTGTCAAAGATTGCCCCCAAAATCCAAACAAGTTGCCTTCTCATGTTTCTCACAAGTCGAATCAAGCTCCTTCACCCAGGGGAAAGGGTTCGAAGCAAGCTAACTCAGGCAACTAAGAAAAAGCAAAGGCCAAGGGTCTAATGCTACATATCAGGAGTCTCGGGCGCCTGCTCGAGTCTATCATATATGAGGTCAGGAGAAGGAAGAGTCTCCTAGCGTAATTGCAAGAACAATCTACCTCGATACTTACCCCATTTATGCTTTATTTGGTACGGGATCAACCCATTCATTCATAAGATCTCCTTTAATGGAAAAGCTTAAATTGAAGCCTGAATATGTCAGTTGTAGATTAATTGCTACCAATCATTTAGGAGACAATGTAATAGTGAACTAAATATGTAAGGATTGCCCTTTGTTTATTCGGGGCATCCCTTTCCTAGCCAACCTATTGTTATTGCCTTTTGTTGAATTCAACCTCATTCTGGGATTAGATTGGTTAGGAAGGCATCAATCTTGGGTAGATTGCCAAAAGAGGAAACTTTTTCTCCGTGGCTTAGGAGAAAAATCCATTACATTGATCGATAAGAAACCTATTAGCATCTTTGCTGCTATGATTAAAAAAGATGAAATTGAATTCGGTGTGACCTCATTTCCCATTGTTTCTAAATTCTGTGATGTTTTCCCTGAGGAACTACCGGGATTGTCCCATATTCGGGAAGCTGAATTCAAGATTGAAGTTCAACCTGAGAGTGATCCAGTGTCTATTGCTCCATATCGAATGACCCCTGTTGAACTTAAGGAGCTCAAAAAACAACTACAAGAGCTTCAAGATAAGGGCTTCATCCGACCCAGCTCTTCACCCTAGGGAGCACCTATATTGTTCGTTAAGAAGAAGGACGGTTCGATGAGGCTATGTATTGATTATCGTCAGCTAAACCGACTCACTATTTAGGTGGTGGGAGGGGGCACATCCTTAACTTTGGCATCTTTCAACAAACTTTTATCTTAACAAATCAGGATAATCTCACCCCATGAATCGCTCTTATGAGCGGCCCAGCTCTTAACTCAGCCCTCCCGGCCATGGTCATAGCCATCTTAGCATCATAATTCAAGAATATGGATGCACCATCAAGATTCCAGTCTTAAAGGAGTACAAAATTAATTTAAAGGCTTGTATTCACTAGACACCTTACTACAACACCTATATCACCCCGAGGTTTCCTAGAATGTGCTATACCTAAGCTCTGATACCACTAAATGTAACACCCTAAACCCGGATGTCACATTTGAGACTTAAGCCCAGATGGTTACCATAAAATTTCTCAACTTGGTTTAGCCCAAATACAGTATTTTCCAAAAACATTTAAACCCAATAGATGAAAATATTAACATATGATTATCCAAGTATTTAAGTCATACAGTCATGCCAAGGTTTTTCACGCTTTTTCTATTTTGACGAGTGCGTGATGTTTGTGCGAAACGTAGAAATTGAATCCAGTCGCGATTAATATGTTAATCTATTTTAACAAGTACTTATGATTGATGGTTAAGTGTTAATCATGTGTTTGTTGTGGTAAGCTTTTGATAATCATATGTTAATAGTTGACATGATGAATATGAAGTTAAGATAGCATATCATTTTTGGCAGAGGAATAATGGTTGTTCTAGAGTGAAAAACCTTAGTGATTGAAAATCCCAAAAACACGGATATGTTGATAAAAATTATCAAATCGTGATGTTTTTCCATAATAATCGAAGTGCTAAAATTTAAAAATTTTCCCAGCATACCGAGGCTGCCAGACTGCCCAGGATTTGCTGACCGTGTAGGTAACAAAGGTCATAGGAACTATTTAGGTAATCTTAATTAACAAGATAAAACATGTGTATGTTTGGGATGATATGCCCAGTGTTTGAGATGCATGGTTATATCCCAAATAGCCTATTCTTACTCCCTCGTATGTAAAACGAGTTTCTGAAAAATTGTAATATTTACGGAGAAAGCGTGGACCAAAGGAGCAGACTGATGGGCCGATCAAAGGTGGATTAGGTGCTTGAGAAGCAAGTTCTATCTTTAGTAATTTTGGTTCTCCCATTGGCTTGGGATGGGCCAGCTTAGTTTTAAGGGCTATAACCATTGCATTTATATTTACTGTTTTACATGTATGTGATACAATGTATGTTTTTTAGCATGATGCTAACTGATTAAATCATAATAGAATGGTGAGATTAATATAACAAAAAACCCTCCATATTTAATTAAAACTAGTCATCCAATATTAGCCCTCGTTAAAACCTCGATCGGTACTATGTAGATCTTGCCAAAGCAAAATACTTAGATCTATCCTAGTTAAACATGAAGAATAAGCAAGTGATATTCACTGGTAGTAATATTGGTTAAACTAGGTTGTTCTAATAAGATTAGAAACCTAAAGACTAATGATTGTTCAAGAACTTTGGTGATTGAAAAACAATACGAATGTGCATGTTTAGGATTGGTTCTTTGAAAGACTTGGTATTTAAGCGTGCCCAGTATACCACCTCTCTTACATAAGTTACCTACCTAGTGCACTGTTCATTACTGTTATTTCTATTAGACCATATGAACTTTTGTTTTGGACAAATAGTTGTTCATCAACTATAGGAATTACATGAGATGTAATTAGAAAGTGTTACTTACCTAAATAATTGAATTCTAGGAGTAAAGCCGAAGCTGACTTAGAATAAAATGAAATATGGATCCTTACCCACTACAAATACTTTTAGCAAGTTTTTCGATTTTGAGGTTTTTAATAGTGGGAATGTTATTACTTTATAAACATGATAAATAGGTACTTATAAAACATATTTTATCATTGTAGATTTATGGCAAACACATTATCATTGCGATCCGTCCTTGAGAAGGACAAATTAAATGGCTTGAACTTCCTTGACTGGTTCTGTAATTTGAAGATTATCCTCAAACAAGAAACGAAACTAACAATCATCAAACAACCTGTCCCTAAAAACCAGTAGATGATGCCTCTAAATATGAATTGGAAGCCTTTGAAAAATACTTAGTGACATGGTAGATGTCGGTTGTTTGATACTTGCGACCATGACCCCTGAGCTTCAGAAGCAACATGAAGACATGGTTCCCTATGAGATGGTTAAAAATCTCAAGGAATTATATGAGGGGAAAGCTCTTCAAGCGAGGTATGAGACGTCTAAGCCTTTGTTTTGATGCAAGATGGTTGAGGGAACTCTAGTGGGAACTCATGTTCTCAAAATGATAGGGTATATTAAGACCTTGGAAGAGTTGGGCTTCCCTCTAAGTGTTGAATTGACTACTAATGTTATCCTGCAATCGTTGCTGGATAGTTTTAATCAATTTGTTCTTAATTTAAATATGAATGAAATTAACAAATCATTGCCCCAGTTGCTTGGTCTTTTAAGAACAACAGAGAACAATATGGAAAAGGTTAGCTGCAAACCTATTCTAATGGTCCGAAAATATGACAGAAAAGGAAAGCCCAACACCAAGGCAAAGCCAAAGCCCAACAAAGGAAAGGATGTATTGAAACCCAAAGGAGGAGTTGCAAAATAAGGAAAGTGTTTCCATTGCAACAATGCTGGACATTGCAAGAGAAACTACCCTGTCTATCTTGAGGACATCGAGAAGGCAAGAGAAAATGGATAGTCCGGATCAGGTATTTATGTTATTGATATTAATATATCAAAATCTACTTCTTGGGTATTAGATACCGATTGTGGTTCTCACATTTGTACTCCGCATGGGGACTAAAAAAAGAGTAGAAAATTGGCAAAAGGAGATGTGGACCTATGAGTTGGAAATGGAGCAAGGGTTGCTTCATTAACTATAGGAACATATACTTTGTCATTACCTAGTGGACTTGTTTTAGATTTAGATGATTGTTATTTCGTACCTAGTTTGACTAAAACATTATTTCAATTTCTTGTTTGGACAAGATTGGTTTTGAGATTATTATTAAGAATAATAGTTGTTCTTTTTCCCTCAATAATGTTTTTTATGGTACGGTTCAATTAATCAATAGCCTCTATGTCTTAGATCAAGACAATTCTATATATAACATAAACACGAAAATATAAAAAACAAATGACTTTAATCAAACTTATCTCTAGCATTTTCGCGTGGGTCATATAAGTGAGAAACGCATATCAAAACTTCATGAAGATGGATTTTTGGATTCTTTTGTTTAAGAACAATTAGATATTTGTGAACCTTGCTTAATGGAAAAAATGACCAAATCATAGTTTGATGGTAAAAACGAACAAGCAAGTGATTTATTAGGTCTAATACATAGTGATGTATGCGGACCAATGAATACACAAGCCAGAGGAGGGTTTCAATACCTCATCACTTTCACTGACGACTTCAGTAGATATGGGTACGTTTACTTAATGCATCATAAATCTGAAGCCCTTGAAAAGTTCAAGGAATTTAAGAATGAAGTACAAAACCAATTAGGAAAGAGTATCAAAGCTCTTCAATCAGATCGAGGAGGAGAATACTTAAGCCTAGAGTTTGATGAACTTCTTAAAGGATGTGGGATTATCTCACAACTTACACCTCCAGGTACTCCACAACACAATGAGTCTCTGAAAGGAGAAATCAAACATTGTTAGACATGGTTCGGTCAATGATGAGTCATGCTGATCTTCCAACTTCTTTTTAGGGACATGCACTAGAAACAACTGCTTTCACACTAAATCGTGTTCCATCTAAATTGGTTCAAAAGAGACCATATGAGATGTGGACTGGGAAAGGTCCTAGTATGTCTTTTATGAAAATTTGGGGATGAGAAGTTTATGTTAAACATTAGATGTCTACAAAACTCGAACCTAAATCACATAATTGTAATTTTAGGGTATCTTAAAGAAATAAAAGGATACTATTTCTTCAATCCATCTGAGAACAAAGTGTTTGTTGCTCGAACGGGAGTCTTCCTCAAAAGAGAATTTATTTTCAGAAAAGGAAGTGGGAGAAATATTGAACTTGAGGAAATTCAAGATCAACCATAGATCAATGAACCAGAGATTGAACAACAACAAGTTCCACAAATAGTTGAGGAACATCTAATCATTCTTGAAACACAACCATTGCGAAGGTTTATGAGAGAAAACAATGCACCTGAGAGATATAGATTTCTTGTCACATTGCATGGATATGTTCTTCTCATGGACCAAGATGAGCCTATGACTTATTGGGAAGCAGTGGAGAGCCCAGACTCTAAGAAATGGCTAGAAGCCATGAAATCCGAGATGGATTCAATGTCAGAAAACCAAGTATAGACTTTGGTTGACCCACCCAAAAAAATTAAGCCCATAGGGTACAAATGGGTTTTCAAAAAGAAAACTGACATGAATGACAATATACAAACATGCAAAGGGCAATTGGTCGCTAAGGGATTTCGTCAACCGAGTCATAGCTACCGAAGCCAAGATGAAGACTTCGGCAAAACGATCGAAGAATCAGTCCCGAGATAACAAAAGATCAAGGGATGATCACACGTCTCATTGGCGCAATGAGAAACAAAAGCATCAAGGAGGAAATTATTCCAATCAAGGAAATTTCTCTAAGGGTAGCTATATACCCAAGCCACAAGCTATGTCTAGAGCCTCAACACCTATGGTGTCCTTGGATAGTATCGGGAATACCGGGAGGGAGACCCAAATCCCTGCTTGCAAGACTTGTCAAAAGAATCATACTGGAGTATGGAGAAAGTTAACTAATGCTTGCTACTTATGTGGTGAAACGACTCACTGTGTCAAAGATTGCCCCCAAAATCCAAACAAGTTGCCTTCTCATGTTTCTCACAAGTCGAATCAAGCTCCTTCACCCAGGGGAAAGGGTTCGAAGCAAGCTAACTCAGGCAACTAAGAAAAAGCAAAGGCCAAGGGTCTAATGCTACATATCAGGAGTCTCGGGCGCCTGCTCGAGTCTATCATATATGAGGTCGGGAGAAGGAAGAGTCTCCTAGCGTAATTGCAAGAACAATCTACCTCGATACTTACCCCATTTATGCTTTATTTGGTACGGGATCAACCCATTCATTCATAAGATCTCCTTTAATGGAAAAGCTTAAATTGAAGCCTGAATATGTCGGGTTGTAGATTAATTGCTACCAATCATTTAGGAGACAATGTAATAGTGAACTAAATATGTAAGGATTGCCCTTTGTTTATTCGGGGCATCCCTTTCCTAGCCAACCTATTGTTATTGCCTTTTGTTGAATTCAACCTCATTCTGGGATTAGATTGGTTAGGAAGGCATCAATCTTGGGTAGATTGCCAAAAGAGGAAACTTTTTCTCCGTGGCTTAGGAGAAAAATCCATTACATTGATCGATAAGAAACCTATTAGCATCTTTGCTGCTATGATTAAAAAAGATGAAATTGAATTCGGTGTGACCTCATTTCCCATTGTTTCTAAATTCTGTGATGTTTTCCCTGAGGAACTACCGGGATTGTCCCATATTCGGGAAGCTGAATTCAAGATTGAAGTTCAACCTGAGAGTGATCCAGTGTCTATTGCTCCATATCGAATGACCCCTGTTGAACTTAAGGAGCTCAAACAACAACTACAAGAGCTTCAAGATAAGGGCTTCATCCGACCCAGCTCTTCACCCTAGGGAGCACCTATATTGTTCGTTAAGAAGAAGGACGGTTCGATGAGGCTATGTATTGATTATCGTCAGCTAAACCGACTCACTATCAAGAACAAGTATCAATTGTCGAGGATTGAGGACTTGTTCGATTAATTCAAGGATGCCAACGTCTTTTTCAAGATCGATGTGCTATTGGGGTACTATCAGATGAGAATACAAGACTCGGATGTACCAAAAACGGCTTTCAGGACTCGTTATGGTCACTACGAGTTCCTAGTTTTGCCCTTCGGGCTAACCAATGCTCCAACAACTTTCATGGACTTAATGAACTGATTGTTCAAATCCTATTTAGACAAATTCGTGGTTATCTTTATCGATGACATTCTCGTCTACTCGAAGGAAAAAGAAGAACATGCTAATCACCATCAAATTGTACTCCAAACACTGAGAGAGAATCGACTATATGCCAAATTGAGCAAATGTGAGTTCTAGCTCTCAGAAGTAACCTTCCTTGGCCACGTTATCTCGGCCGAAGGGATAAAGGTAGATCCTAAGAAGATTCAAACTGTCATCGAATGGAGACCTCTAAGAAATGTTAGCGAGGTTAGGAGTTTTCTTGGATCAGCCGGGTACTATCAAAGATTTGTGAAAGGGTTCTCAGTCTTCAGTGATGCTTCCATTTAAATGGTCTGAGGACCAGCAAAGGAGCTTCGATCAATTGAAGCAAGTCCTAACTCAAGCTCTTATTCTAATCCAACCTGAACTGAGGAAAGACTTTACAGTCTTCAGTGATGCTTCCCACCTCAGTTAAGGGTGTGTATTGATGCAAGACAACAAGGTCATTGCTTATGCTTCTCGGTAACTCAAACCACATGAATTGAACTATCCAACGCACGACTTGGGACTAGCTGCAGTCGTGTTTGCTTTAAAGATTTGGAGACATTATCTATATGGAGAAAAATGTCGATTATTTACGGATCATCAGAGTTTAAAATACATCCTAACTCAGAAGGTATTAAATCTTCGACAACGAAGATGGGTGGAACTACTAAAAGACTATGACCTAATCATTGATTACCACCCAGGCAAGACAAATGTTGTGGCTGATGCGATCAGTCGCAAACATTCAATTGGTAAGGTCGAATATGAATTTCCAATGTTGTTTACTCCTCTATTCGAATAGATGATAATGAAATCCACTAATCGAAATCCTTTAATTGTTGCTTCAACTACCTTCAATACCCATTTTAAGCTCCTAAAGAACCGTAGATATGTGGCAGAACTTCAAGTTCAATCCAACTAGAATTTGAGGATCAAAGAGCTTCAACAAAATAATTCCAAACTTCAAAAGATATTGAAAGAGATTGATTCCAAACCGAGCACTAAATTCTCACTTCGATTGAATGGTGTGCTCTACTTCAAGAATTAGGTTTGTGTACCCAATGATCCATCTCTTAAGATGGAAATGCTTCAAGAAGCACATAATAGTCCTTTTTCAATACATCCAGAAGTGATCAAGATGTATAAGGACTTAAAGGAAGTCTATTGGTGGGTGGGATTGATGGCCGATATTGTTGACTTTGTATCGAAGTGCCTTTCTTTCTAGAAGATGAAGGCCAAACACCAACTACCTACTGGACTCATACAACACATCAAATTGCCTCAGTGCAAGTAGGAGTGTATAACAATGGATTTTGTGTCGGGATTACCTCTATCGCCAAGGAAAAATGATGCTATTGGGTGATCGTTGATAGCTTCACCAAATTGGCTCACTTCCTACATGTTCGAATGAACATGAGCCTCAAACAGCTAGCTGAATTGTACTTAAAAGAAGTGATCAGACTTCACGGTGTTCCTAGATCTATCATATCAGATCGGGACTCTCGTTCTACTTCTAGATTCTAGAGGGCACTTCAACAAGCTATGGGAACCAAGCTAAACCTTAGCACTGCCTTCCTCCACAAACCGATGGACAATCTGAAAGGGTAATCCAAGTGCTTGAAGACATGCTTCGAGCTTGCATTATTGACTTCGATAAAGATTGGGAGAAATCTCTACCATTAGCCGAGTTTGCCAACAACAACAACCATCAAGCTTCTATCAAAATGGCCCCATTCGAAGCATTGTATGGAAGTAGATGTAGAACTCCCCTATGCTGGTCTGAGTTGGGAGAAAACAAGGTCTTAGGACCTGAATTGCTTTGTGAAACCGAAAATCAAATTTGGCTGATCCATAGTAGATTGAAAGAGGCCTTTGATAGGCAAAAGGCTTATGCCGACCTCAAGAGAAGAAACATTGAATATCAAGTGGGAGATTATGTATTCTTGAACGTATCTCCTTGGAGGAAAATCCTCAGATTCGAGAAGAAGGGTAAACTAAGTCCTCGATTCATCGGACCCTTCAAAGTGTTAGAGAAGATCGGTCTAGTTGCCTACAAGCTAGCGCTCCCTACTGAATTCAATAGAATCCACAACATCATCCATGTATCGATGCTGAGAAAATATTGATCGGATCCCTCACATGTTTTAGAACCTGATGAGGTGGAACTTAATCCTGATCTCGTATGATGAAGAACTGCAACACCCTAAACCTGGCCTAGGAAGGTTACCACTATCTAAGCTATTGACTAATTGAATTATGTGCTAATCAAATTAAAGAAGAAAGAACCTTAGCTATCTTTTAGATCAAATAAGTGAAATTAGAACCAAATTGAGTTGAAATTAAAACTACAAGGTTTAAATAGAGGGATAGAAATGTGAACATACAAAGCTCTAGAGTTTGCATGTAAATTGAATTAAAATTGGAGGCCTAGACACATGTTCTCATTTGATGAAAACATCTGCCTTGTGAGTGATGACTCACGACAACTAGGTGAGAAAGGTGAACAAAAATTGTGTTATCTTCTTTATCCACCATAGCCGAATGTTTGAGAGAGGGAGAAGGAGAAAAAGATTCTTAGACCATCTTCAATTCTTGTTTCTTGCTGAGCTTTGATCAAATTAGATTAGAAGAAGGTAAAATGCTTGATTCCTCACTTCAATTACATGCTTGAATCTTGAATAAGTGGTATTCTTGTTGCCTAATTTGAATAAGATGATTGTTATGCAAGTTATAATGATGTTAGCTTCTAATGATCCTTGAAATTGTGAGTGTTAGTAGCCAAATTGCTAAAGAGAATGTGTATGGTTGCTGGAAATTGAGGATAGGGATCATAGTTGAAACTAGTTTCGATTAGGGACTGTTTTGCTAGATGAAAATGTGTAAACATGCTTAATTGTATATGCTGCCCTGTTTTGATCACATTGCTAGATGAATTGAGACTTGAATAGAGTAAATAGGTTGCTGGAAAATGAATGGATATAGTTGGATTGGTTAGAGCTAGGTAATGGACTGCTCAAATGGTGGATTAGAGGAATGTTGTTGATCAAATGGATCAAATTGAACATAGCACTATAATGCCCTGTTATAATCACATTGATAGGTGAATTACACTGACCTAGACATGTAAGAACATGAAAATAAGTTGAATTATAATGTTACAATCTCGTTTGGATGAATTATGAAGCTAGAAGCTTAACCTAGTGAAATCTGCCCAGAATACTCTGTTCTGGGCAGTAAATTTGAAAAATCACCATAAATTATATAAATGGAATTTAAGGATGGAATTTTTATGGAAAATGACTTAACATGTCTAAATTCATTAGGAGAAAACAGAAAAAATTATGGATTGTAGAATGAATTGTATAGAAGAAACACTAGAGACAATGCAAACTGTCCAATGTTGTAAGTTGCACTGTCTTTAAGTTAAAACTGTATTAATTGGAAAAGGATTAAAATGCAAGACCTATATGGTTAGAAAGAAAATTAAGTTAGCTTTCCAACGGTATAAACTAATTGAAATTCCAACGTATGGAATGAAAGTTATGCATATTTAAGTGATCAGAGTACATGCTGCCTGGTAGTAGCAGTTTAGGTATTGTGCCAATTTTGTAAACAATTTTGCAAACAGTTTTGGGACAGTTTAATTGCTGCCCTGTTTTGCCTTAATAAGGAATGTAGGCAGTTTGTTAATGTGTATTAAGGTGTGTATATGAATATACTATATGTTTTGTATATATAATGTATTAACCTTGCTGCCATGTCGAATGATTTTGCGATTACATGTTTTGACCTGGTTCTATCTATGTGATTTACTAGAGCAAGGGAAGGACTTTGGAGAAGGATCTAAAGTCGAGCATTCAAGGGACAAGCAAAAGGGAATAGTCTTTCGAGACTTGCTACCTTGGGGAGTATTGTGAGTGTAGTTTATTCTAGAGTTAGGTCTAGGTCCTAACTAAAGCAAGCATGTCTAAATTCTTGAATTTTTAAATTGGACTTAATATGATCTTGACCTAATAAGGGAAGTATGAGTTAAGATAATACATGAAATAGAATGCTAGCATGTAAATGTGGTAACATTGATGCTTGTATGTATGACATGGTATTGTGACCAATTGCTTAAACCGAATGCTTGATGTGCTAGCTTAAATGATGCAATGAACACTTGAAATGTTGAGTTATGGCTCAATTGGCGACAGTAGGAGGGTTGGCTAGTACTATGGTACATCTTGTGGCGACAATTGGTTAGAGACTCGATATGCTAGTCAAACTATGAACCAAGGATTATGTTAAAAAGATAATAAATGAGCTAATAAGCATGAATAGCTTGATTACTTGTCATGTAAGCATGATTTGCTTGGTTTCTTGTTATGTAAGCATGAATTGCTTGAGTTCTTGTTATGTAAGTAGGAATTGCTTGACTACTTGATATGTGACCACGAATAGATTGATTACTTGAAATGGATACTCATGAATTATGATTCATTATCTCTTGCTTCATATCCTTTTCGAATGCCTTGAAATCCTTAGCTAGGATCATTCTTGACTAATTGACACTTAATTTGATGTAATAATTGGTTAGAACTAGTTACTACCTCACTAAGTACATTCTTGTACTTATCACTCTTGTTTTCATCATTCCCAACTACATGATAAAGGATTCGATCGTTGCTTGATCCTGAAGCTTGATTTCTTGATCTCGAAGCTAGACACAAGTATAGCTAAAGTATGGTTCACACTTGTTTTGTATTTCTCCTAGGTTGTGGCACCTAGACATATACATGTTGCTAGGACTAGACCATGCATCTTGTTTGTTTTGGGAGGATTGTATATATGCATGAACATGGCTACTTGATGTTTTGAATACTTGTATATATATGCTCTTGTATAGTCCTTCCATGTTAAGAACATAGTTGTTAAGACTTAAGTATGTATTGAACTCAAATTATATGTAATGTAAAAGTAGTTGCTGCGCATATGTGAATATATGTGGAATGTTCAAAGTGATTGATCTAGCCTATTGTGCCATTCGAAAGCCTTGTGAAATTATATAGTCACTTGTGTGAATATACCATGTTGTAGGTGTTTTTATGTGTGTGTATGGTAAATGTCGAATGGTATGGCTTGTTGGGGGATAAGATACATGCAATTGTTTGTTCAAATTATCATGTTTAGTGAATTTAGGTAAGAAATGTTACATGTATCAATCTAAGGAACAATGAAATGAAATGGAAGCATGTTTGTTCACTTAGGCAATTTGAATGCTAGCGTATGGTGATTTTAATTGAAATGTTGAAGTAGTAACCTATAATGTCTTGTAAACAAAATATGAGATTGCTTGCTAGTTAAGTAACTCATCTAATAGGGAGGAGTTAACCTATTCTTGCCTCATTCTTGCTTGTAATGTTCTTGCTTGGTAATGCTCCCAGCCTATTTGCTACTAACCTGGGGTAAGGGGTGTTACATTAATTGGTAATCAGAGCTTTTTAGTCGGTTCTAGGACTAAATCGAGCTCTCTTGCATCATATAGGATACTTGTGCCACCTAGGAGACTTGTATTGTATAGCTTGTGTCTTTGATTAACTAAACCGAATTCCTAATTGTTCTATTGCACGTAGAATGTTTGAAACAAGTCTCACTCGGGATGATGAAATTCCTGAAGGCTCCTTGAATGAAGGAGATAATGTGAGGATGGAGCAAAATCCTCCACAGCAACAAGCTCAACCCTGAGCCCAAGCTGCTGCTCAACAGGAAACTCCTACTATAAATCCTGTGCAACAGGAATGTCTCCTATGCATGAAGGAGATATTCGATCATCTTGTAACTACTTTGAAACGAGACCATCCTATTCCTCCTCCTGTTGCTGCTTCAAATAGAGCCCCGATTGACAAGCTGGCTCAACACCGAGCTTATACCTTCACCGGTACTGATGAAGCCAATCCTAAAGTAGCTGAGTATTAGTTAGAGGCCATTACTCGAATCCTGACCAAACAACTGCCCTGTTCTGAAGAACACAAACTCGAATGTGCTATAGCCCTATTAGAAGATGAAGCTCTGAGCTGGTTGGAAACCACTACCTTGACTGCTCCTGCTGAAGCTGTAACTTGGAAATTCTTCCTTGAGAAATTCAGGAAGAAATACATCAGTGAACAATACTTGGCCGAGCGTCAGAAGCATTTCTTCTACCTCAAGCAAGGTGGCTTACCTATCGAACAATACGTGAGCGAGTTTTGCAAATATTGCAAGTACGGGTCGGAATACATTAAGACTGAAGCTGACAAGTGTCGGATGTTTATCGATGGAATGAATGATGAACTAGGTCCAACATTTACTGCCCTGGGTATCACTGACTTTCAGAATTTGGTGAACCAGGCTATTACAACCGAGGCAAAGATGAAAGCCTTTGAGAAACGCAAGAGTGGCAGTTCCTGGAAAGGCAAACGATCCAGGAATGATGACAAGCATCACTGGGAGTCAAAGAAATCTAAACACTCCAAAGAACACTCTATGAATTACACTCTTGTTCAGAAGAGGAACTACATACCGAGACCCCAATCAGTATCCAAGCCTTCAGCCCCGATCATCTTTGTTGATAGTACGGGGAATTCTTGTAAAGCTGCTCAATATCCTACTTGCAAGTTCTGCCAGAAGTACCACACTAGCCAATGTAGAACTCAACAAAATCTATGTTTCTTATGAGAAGCCTCCGATCACAATATCAGGGATTGTTCTCAGAATCCTAACAAGGTTCCGAATCGAGCTCCTGCAAATGTTAGCTCAGCTTCTTCCATTCGAAACAAAGGTCCCAGACAAGCTCAGTCTAGAAATCAGGGGAAGGGCAAAGGACAACATTCGAACACCCCTACTCACCAAGAATCTCGAGCTCCTGCTCGAATCTATCATATCCGGGGAAAAGAAGATGAAAAATCACCCGATGTCATAGCAGGTACCGTTGAGCTAAATTCAACTCCTATTTATGCTTTAATAGACTCGAGATCCACACATTCTTTTGTATGCTCATATTTGATTGTAAAATTGAAATTGAAACCTGAAACTGTTGATAAAGGCCTTGTAGTTTCGAAACTTATAGGGGGAATCACATCCATTAACTTCCTTTTCATGGAATGTCTCATAATCATTCGAAACATACTCTTTCTTATTGATCTATAAGTATTGCCAACTTGTGAGTTTGATCTAGTGCTAGGACTAGATTGGTTAAGCAAGCATGAAGCTTGGGTAGATTGCCCAAATAGGAGACTTTATCTCTGGGGTTTAGGAAAGAAATCCATTCTCCTATTTGATATGAAACCGACCTTAATCTTTGCTACTATGGTCTTACAAGATGAACTTGAATTCGGCTTACCTAGTATGCTAATTGTATCTGAATTCATTGATGTTTTCTCGAGGAACTCCCTGGTCTCCCTCCAACCTGAGAAATAGAGTTCGGGATCAAAATTCAACCTGGAACAACTCTGGTTTCCATCACACCTTATCGAATGACACCTGTTAAGTTGAAAGAACTCAAGAAGCAACTCCAAGAGCTACAAGACAAAGGCTTTATTAGGCCTAGCTCGTCTCCCTTGGGTGCTCCAGTCTTGCTCGTGAAGAAGAAAGACGGGACTATGAGACTCTATATTGACTATAGACAATTGAACAAGTTTACAATCAAGAATAGATAACTCTTGCCAAGAATTGAAGATCTTTTCGATCAACTCAAAGATGCTGCAGTATTCTCAAAGTTTGATCTTCGATCGGGATACTACTAAATGAAGGTAAAAGAAGTAGATATACCCAAGATAGCATTTCGTACTCGATATGGCCATTTTGAATTCCTTGTAATTCCATTCGAGTTAATGAATGCTCCGGCTTCTTTCATGAACCACATGAACCGTGTATTCAAGCCCTATCTTAACAAGTTCGTGGTTGTCTTCATTGATGATATTCTAGTGTATTCTCAGAATAAGGAAGAACATTATGAACACCTTCGAATTGTATTGAAAACTCTTCGAGAACATCAATTGTTTGCAGAGTTCTCTAAATGTGAATTTTGGCTACCGGAAGTCCCGTTCCTTAGCCATGTCATCTCGGCAGAAAGGATTAAAGTAGACCCAAGCAAAATTCAATCCATCCTGGATTGGAGACCTCCGAGGAATGTTGGTGAGGTCAGAAGCTTTCTTGGTTTAGCTGGGTATTATCGACATTTTGTCAAGGGATTCTCATCCATTGCCGCAAGCTTGAATAAGCCAACTCGCAAAGATACACCCTTTGTATGATCGGAGAACCAATAACGAAGCTTTGATCAGCTTACACAAGCCCGACTCATGCTTCGGTTCTCATCCAACCAGTATCGGGAAAAGAGTACACTGTTTACAGTGATGCACCTCATTTGGGACTAGGATGTGTCCTAATGCAAGATGGAGAAGTGGTAGCTTACACTTCAAGGCAACTAAAACCATATGAGCCAAACTATCCCACTCACGATCTAGAATTGGAAGCTATCGTGTTTGCACTCAAAGTTTGGAGACATTACTTGTACTGGGATAATTGCAACATGTTTACAGACCACAAGAGTCTCAAATACCTCCTAAATCAAAAAGACTTGAATTTGAGGTAAAGGAGATGGCTAGAGTTACTTAAAGACTACGATTTGGTTATCGACTACAATTTGGGGAAAGTAAATGTGGTTGCTGATGCCCTTAGTCGTAGACCATACTCGGGTAAACCCTTAAATCTAAATCCTAGAATAATTCATTTGAAATGTTCCTTTCTTGACTTGCAAGTAACCGTTCGAATTAAACCTTTCTTGACTTACAAGTAACCATTCAAAAATCTCCCGTAATGATCTTGTCCATTCGTTTGTAGCTTCCTTGGCTATCAATGCTCATTTCTGTTTATCCAAAGGACAAAAATTCTTGTATGAACTTCAAGTTCAATCTAGTCTAATCTCGAGAATCAAAGAAGTCTAACAAATTGATCCAGATCTTCAAAAGATCATGTCTAAGCTAGACTCTAAGTCTAATTCTGAATCCTCCCTCAAGTGGAATGGACTCCTCTATTTCAATGATAGAGTATGTGTTCCTAACAACTAGGAACTAAGATACGAGATGTTACAAGAAGCTCACCAAAGCTCTTTCTCGATTCACCTGGGATCGATTAAGAGGTACAAGGACCTAAAGCCACTATACTGGTGGCCAGGCATGAAATCGGCTATCACAAACTTTGTTTCAAAGTTCCTAACTTGTCAAAGAGTCAAAGCCAAGCATCAAGTCCCCACTAGACTGCTCCAACCCATCGAATTCCCTCAGTGGAAATGGGATCAGATTATAATGGACTTCGTTACTAGTCTTCCTTCCACTCCAAGAAAGAATGATGTTGTATGGGTGATTGTTGATAGATTCACAAAGTCTACTCATTTCATCCCTATTCGAATGAACACGAGCTTGGAAACTTTAGCCAAGCTATACACCTGTGAAGTGATTCAATTACACAGTGTATCTACATCTATATTCTTTGACCGAGACCTCAAATTTGCTTCCCGATTCTAGAATTCCTTACAGAAGGCTCTCAGAGCTAAAGTGCACCTTAGTACAGCCTTTCATCCTCAATCAGATAGACAATCTGAAAGAATCATCCAAGTGCTTGAAGACATGCTACGTGCTTGTGTTATAGACTTTAGAAAGAACTGGGAGAAACTCTACCCCGAGTAGAGTTTACTTACAATAATAGCTACGAGACATCTATCCGTATGCCTCCCTTCGAAGCTCTATACGGAAGGAAATGTAGAACTCCTTTGTGTTGGTCTGAATTGGGAGAAAACAAAGTATTGGGACCTCAATTGCTCAGAGAAACCAAAGAACAAGTGAAGATCATTCACAATCGATTAAAAGCAGCCTTTGATAGGCAGAAAGCATATGTAGACTTAAAAAGGAGAGACATCCAACATAATGTTGGAGACAAGGTCTTCCTTAAAGTCTCCCCTTGGAAGAAAGTCTTTCAGTTTGGAAGAAAAGGGAAACTCAGTCCCCGATTCATTAGTTCGTTTGAAATCATTGAATGGATAGGGCCAGTGGCCTATCGATTGGCTCTTCCCAGTGAATTTGACAAGATTCACAATGTCTTTCACATATCTATGCTCAGAAGATATAGATCTGATCCATCACATGTATTAGAGCCTGAAGAAGTGGAATTGAATCCTGGCTTGTCTTATGAAGAATAACCAGTCCAAATTCTTGATCGTGAAGTTAGAAAGCTCAGGAACAAAATCGTTCCTCTTGTCAAAGTCTTGTGGAGATACCACAAGGTAGAAGAGGCAACGTGGGAATTGGAAGAAGTCATGAGGAAGCAATATCCTCACCTATCGATTCAGGTAAATTCGAGGACAAATTTATTTTTAAGGGGAGAGAATTGTAACACCCTAAACCTGGCCTAGGAAGGTTACCACTATCTAAGTTATTGACTAATTGAATTATGTGCTAATCAAATTAAAGAGGAAACAACATTAGCTATCTTTTAGATCGAATGAGTGAAATTAGAACCAAATCGAATTGAAATTAAAACTAGAAGGCTTAAATGGAAGGATGGACATGTGAACATGCAAAGCTCTAGAGTTTGCATGTAAATTGAATTAAAATTGGAGGCCTAGATACATGTTCTCATTTGATGAAAACATGTGCCTTGTGAGTGATGACTCACGACAACTAGGTGAGAAAGATGAACACAAATTGTGTTATCTTCTTCATCCACCATAGCCGAATGTTTGAGAGAGAAAGAAGGAGAAAAAGCTTCTTATACCATCTTCAATTCATGTTTCTTGTTGAGCTTTGATCAAATTAGCTTAGGAGAAGGTAAAATGCTTGATTCCTCACTTCAATTACATGTTTGAATATTGAATTAGTGGTATTCTTGTTGCCTAATTTGAATAGGATGATTGTTATGCATGTTATAATGATGTTAGCTTTTAATGATCCTTGAATTTGTGAGTATTAGTAGCCAAATTGCGAAAGAGAATGTGTATGGTTGCTGGAAATTGAGGATATGGATCATAGTTGAAACTAGTTTCGATTAGGGACTGTTTTGCTAGATGAAAATGTGTAAACATGCTTAATTGTGTACGCTGCCCTATTTTGATCACATTGCTAGATGAATTGAGACTTGAATAGAGTAAATATCTTGCTAGAAAATGAATTCATATAGCTTGATTGGTTAGAGCTAGGTAATCAACTGCTCAAATGGTGAATTAGAGGAATGTTGTTGATCAAATGGATCAAATTGAACATAGCACTATAATGCCCAGTTATAATCACATTGATTGGTGAATTAGACTGACCTAGACATGTAAGAACATGAAAATAAGTTGAATTATAATGTTTGAATCTTTTTTAGATGAATTACGAATCTAGAAGCTTAACCTAGTGAAATCTGCCCAGAATACTCTGTTCTAGGCAGTAACTTTGAAAAATCACCATAAATTGAATAAATGGAATTTAAGGCTGAAATTGTTTTGGGCAGTGCCTTAACATGTCAAAAATCATTAGTGGAAAACAAAACTAAATTATGGACTGTAGAATGAATTGTAGAGAAGAAACACTAGGGACAGTGCAAACTGTCCAATGTTGTAAGTTGCACTTTCTTTAAGTTAAAAACTGTATTAATTGGCAAAGGATTAAAATGCAGGACCTATATGGTTAGAAAGACAATTAAGTTAGCTTTCCAACGGTGTAAACCAATTGAAATTCCAACGTACATAATGGGTGTTATGCATGTTTAAGTGGGCAGAGTACATGTTGCCTGGTAGTAGCAGTTTAGGTATTGTGGTAGTTTTGTAAACTGCTTTGCAAACAATTTTGGGACAGTTTAATTGCTGCCCTGTTTTTCCTTAATATGGAATGTAGGCAGTTTGGTAATGTGTATTAAGGTGTGTATATGAATATACGATCTGTTTTGTATATATAATGTATTAACCTTGCTGCTGTGTTAAATGATTTTGTGATTACATGTTTTGACCTTGTTCTATCTATGTGATTTACTAGAGCAAGGAGATGACTTTGGAGATGGATCTAAAGTTGAGCATTCAAGGGACAAGCAAAAGGGAATAGTCTTTCGAGACTAGCTAGCTTGGGGAGTATTGTGAGTGTAGTTTATTCTAGAGGTAGGATTAGATCCTAACTAAAGTAAACATGTCTAAATTCTTGAATTGTTAATTGGACTTAATTTGATCTTGACCTAATAAGGGAAGTATGAATTAAGATAATACATGAAATAGAATTCTAGCATATATATGTGGTAACATTGATGCTTGTATGTATGACATGGTATTGTGACCAATTGCTTAAACCGAATGCTTGATGTGCTAGCTTAGATGATGCAATGAACACTTAAAATGTTGAGTTATGGCTCTATTGGACTAAGGGCTTAATGCATGTATACACCTCCCATGCAATACTCGAAATGACTGTTGAAAAAGATAAGGCTTGACATGAACTTGTACACTTGAATGATACATGATCTTGAAGTTGAAAAGCTTGAAATCCTTGAATAAATGAATTATAATCAAACAACCTTGGTTGCTAGTTGAATAGGTAGAAGTGAATGCCTTAGAGTCTAGAGCTCATTGTGTCTAGGTGGACTACGGTCCAGGGCTAAGGCCCCTAATTGGTGACAAACGAAGGGTATGCATGTGGTCTTTGGCGATAGTAGGAGGGTTGACCAGTACTTCGGTACATATTGTGGCGACAGTTGGTTGGAGACTCAATTACCTAGTCAAACTATGAACCAAGGATTGTGTTAAAAAGATAAAAAATGAGCTAATAAGCATGAATAGCTTGATTACTTATCACGTAAGCATGTTTTGCTTGATTTCTTGTTATGTAAGCAAGAATTGCTTGATTTCTTGTTATGTAAGCATTAATTGCTTGACTACTTGATATGTGACCATGAATAGCTTGATTACTTGAAATGGATAAGCATGAATTATGATTCTTTGTCTCTTGCTTCTTATGCTTTTCGAATGCCTTGAAATCCTTAGCTAGGATCATTTTTGACTAATTGACACGTAATTTGATATAACAATTGGTTAGAACTAGTTACTACCTCACTAAGTACATTATTGTACTTATCACTCTTGTTTTCATCCTTCCCAACTACATGATAAAGGATTCGATCGTTGTTTGATCCTAAAGCCCGATTTCTTGAGCTCAAAGCAAGACACAAGCATAGCTAAAGTATGGTTCATAATTGTTTTGTATTTCTCCTAGTTGGTGGCACCTAGACATATACATATAGCTAGGACTCGACCATGCATCTTGTTTGTTTTGGGAGGATTGAATATATGCATGAACATGGCTACTTGATGTTTTGAATACTTGTATATATATGCTCTTGTATGGGCCTTCCATGTTAAGAACATAGTTGTTAAGACTTAAGTATGTATTGAACTCAAATTATATGTAATGTAAAAGTAGTTACTGCGCATATGTGAATATATGTGGAATGTTCAAAGTGATTGATCTAGCCTATTGTGCCATTCGAAAGCCTTGTGGAATTATATAGTCACTTGTGTGAGTATACCATGTTGTAGGTGTTTTTTTGTATGCGTATGGTAAATGCCGAATGGAATGGCTTGTTTGGAGATAAGATACATGCAATTGTATGTTCAAATGCTAATGTTTAGTGAATTTAGGTAAGAAATGTTACATGTATCAATCTAAGGAACAATGAAATGAAATGGAAGCATGTTTGTTCACTTAGGATATTCAAATGCTAGTGTATGGTGATGTTAATTGAAATGTTGAAGTAGTAACCTATAATGTCTTGTAAACAAAATATGAGATTGCTTTCTAGTTAAGTAACTCATCTAATAGGGAGGATTTAACCTATTCTTGCCTCGTTCTTGCTTGGTAACGCTCCCGAGCCGGTTTGCTACTAACACAGGGTAAGGGGTGTTACAAGAACCAATCCAAATACTTGATAAAGAAGTCAAGAGGCTTCGCAATAAGACTGTGCCATTGGTGAAAGTTCTATGGAAGAACCACAATGTAAAAGAAGCCACTTGGTAACCCGAAGCAACGATGACTACAATGCCTTCATTTAATCCCTAATTGATTGAAAGTAAGGTACTAGGTCTAGTTAATAAGGACTAGAATGCTATAAATGAAAAAGTGGTAACCTAATGTATAAGTGACCAAACCGAAACAAACAACAAAATGAAGGAATGCATGCAAAATTCTTATATTCCTAAATGCCCCTACACATGTCATTAATTAGTGGATAATCAAGGGAAAATTAGTCATTTTAGGAGGAGTTAATTGATGAATCCATTGTCACCCTCTCCCTAATGGCTGAATAGATGAAACAAAGAAGAGAGAAAGGAATTGAGTGAGAAAACTTCATGTTCATAGATTCAAGCTTTGGAATTGTGTTCAATTTTAAGGTAATGTTTAGTGTTCATGAATTCCTCTTTGATTTTGCGATTATAACAACTTGTTTGTCTTGAGAAATGTTAGATTGATTGCTGGAAATTAGGAATTGACTAAGAGTTTTGTATGTGTTCTAATGTTGAATCAATTGATATATATGTCTAGTGAGAACACATTAGAATCGAATGGCCTTTGAAATTGATGTTGTCATTAAACAAATTGATGGTGAATTGTTATGTTAGTTTTTGGAAAACTTAGAAGATAATCAGAATGGATGATTGATATGTGAATTGAAAGTCTTGTTGCTGGAAATTCTAGGGAGATGATGTCTTATTGAATCAATTCGAAAATATTGCTCAATTGCCCTATTTTTATAGGTTTGACACATAATTGGACTGACTTAGACATGTATGAATGAGTATATATGTTGAACAATCATGTTAGAATCCATGTCTAAGTGATTAATGAAGCTAGAATCTAGCTAAAAGAAAGCTGTCTAGAAGACTCTGTTTTGGGAAAAGAGTTTAAAAATTTGTAGAAAATCACATAGACCAAATTCGGTAGTAAATCTTATATGTACAGAATCATGAGTATGTATAGTTTCGTATAAAACAAACATAATCGAATTCTGAGTTATAAAACAGTTTGTAGAGATTAATCTCTAAGGACAGTGAAAGCTATCATGTGGCATAATTTGGTCTGTGTTTAAATAAAAAATTGTATTAATTCACTATGAATAAAAATGCAAGGCCTATATGGTTAGAAAGACAATTAAGTTAGTTTTCTAACAGTGTAAACGGTTCAAAATTACGACGTACGAAATAAAAGATATGAACATTTAAGCAAGTAGTGCACATGCTGTGAGGCAGCGACAATCTTGATGTTTTGAATTGAATGCTTGAGTGTATGGAGTCACATAATGACTCAAATGGTTGCTGGATTTTACCTAATACACTATGCATTGTATGAATGATAGATCAAGTGGAAATTAAGGAAAAAAGGGCTCACATAGACCAGTAAGCTAGTAGAGGGAAAGGGATTTCAATCTGGTATAGACAATAGCTCGGAAAATTCCTGTGAGTGTAGTTTAAAGTTTGGAGAGGGCGGTAACCTCTCCAAGTCCATTTCTGATTTGAATTTCTTATTGATTCTTAGTATAAATTGCATAATGAGCTTGCTATTGAGCATTAGCAAGGTAAGTACTCTTTTGAAAAGTTTTGAGTATTTACTTGATTGAGAAGCATGTTTGAATTACAATTGATTGCCATGATATGCTTCTTGCTTAATTGAACTCTATTGAAATGAAGCATGTTTGTTATAATTAGAAGCAACTCAATTCATTGTTTAATGACATATTGATTGACATACCCTCATTGACTATTGGAATATTGATTACTTGACTATTGATATTGGAATTGACATTGAACCCTATTCGATTGAAAGGGGATATTGGCACTAAATGTGCATATTGAATCGAATCATGCTTGAAATTGAATGAAAGTGATAACTATTGTAAGGTTTGGTCTCTAGTCGGTCATAGATATAGTTGGCATGCCATAGAGTCCGTAGAGCTCATTATCGGGGTGGACTACGGCCTAGGACATTGGTCCCTAATTAGCGACAGTAGGAGGGAAGTATTGTTATTGGTCATTGGCGACAGTAGGAGGGATTTGACCGGTACTTTGTACCATATTGATTATTGTTATTGGCGACAGTTTGGTTGGGGACTCGAGCATCTAGACTGAGTAATCGATTCTCAAGGCTATACTTAAAATGAACTTATACCTCATGTACATTGAATCTGTTGCTACATTGAATTGCATTGATTGATAGTAAAGGAAAATTGAATTCCATGAACTATTGATATTGAGACATTGCTTATATGAGATTGCTTGAGTTTGAAACATTGATTGTGTTCAAATTACATGTTATGCCTAATGTTAATCGAATTGGATGATTGAGCATGTCTAAATTTCAAGCCTTGTATTGATATTGGACTGAAAATTAAGCAAATGCATCCAGTATTGTTTACAGAGTTTTGAATGGTTCCTTGTTGACGGGGGAACCATACCATCTATTAGGTGGTTCGTAGTTGAGACTTATTGTATTGATTGTCTTGTAACTTGAACTCACTCACTAAGCTTTGCATAATCAAGTCTCTTTACTACGATACAGGCTGATATTGGATACTATCCCGAAGTTTAAGCTCGTACAAGTCACATTTTGCTTGAAAGAGTATTTTTCCATCTTGTTATAGTTCTCCTAGGATGGTGGCACCTAAGGCATGTATATTCATGATCACATAGTAATGGTTTGTATAAATTAACTTCATCTATGACCTATAAAGAGTAATGTATGTAAATATGGGTATGTATACACTTAATTGAACTTAAATGCTTGTTAGCCTACTGTTAGATTTCCATGGTTGGTTTACGCATGAAATGGTTTGAGTAGACCTATTGAAGTTAGCTAGTTAACAACAAGTAAATGAGTAACCTTCATGTTTAAACATGGACTACTTTGGTCATATATTGTGCTAGTCGAATGATGCATATAACATTGAAAGCATGT
The DNA here is from genome assembly GCA_019671005.1 of Hibiscus mutabilis. Taxonomy (NCBI): domain Eukaryota; kingdom Viridiplantae; phylum Streptophyta; class Magnoliopsida; order Malvales; family Malvaceae; genus Hibiscus; species Hibiscus mutabilis. The sequence goes on along the minus strand of CM033718.1, from coordinate 37,388,640 downwards.
ATGTTTGATTATGGTCACATAGGTAAATGATGTAAATCACCTATTGGTATGCATAATAGCTAAATGAATGTTGAAATTTTCTATTGTGTTTTCCATCTAGTTCGAATGGTTGCTTGAAAAATAAGTAAGTCCTAAATGGTATTGATTATGATAACAAATTGCATTATGAGTCCTATTATATCTAGTAGGTGTATCATGCATTGTCCATTGGGTCCTCACCTATTCGAATACTTACTTAATGAGCAAGAAAGACTTAAAACGAGTTGAACTCACTAGCTTCATTCGAATGGATCATTGATTGTAATTGTGGTAACTTACCTAATCCTACTAGGGTGGTTAGAGTATGTTACAGATCTCTCTCCACTTTTTGAGCCTATCGATATCTATGCAAAGAATTTGATAAATCGAAGGAAGCTAAGCTTGAAACCAAGATCCAATGGAAGTGCTTGCTTAGGTTGAAGACAATGGAGAGATGGTTGCTTCTTTACTTAATTGGATAAGTCCTTCTTTCATTGTTTTATTTCCCCTTTGATAATTGCTAACCGATATTTTTCCTTCATACGAAGGAAGGTAAGTTCTACTATACACGTAAGTAGTTATTTAATTTAGAGAGGGGCTAATTGCAAGGTTAGTCCTTCAACTCTTGGAAGCTTAAGCATTTACCCCCAAATTTCCTATTTCTACAATTTAGCCACTAGATAACTTTCAATGTATTCAAGAAGGCCCTTAATTGATAAATTGACTCAATTAGAGCCCAATGTCAATATAATTCACCATACGGTCAAAGTCAATACAATATTTCAACTATTTGAACATCTTTGATGTAGGGTTTTCGATCGTCGGAACCCAATTCTGACTAGACCAATTTTGGGGGTGTTACATTATCGACATCGTTCTTTATCACGGTCATGCCTCCTTTCTTTGACACGCACTGGACATGACTCACCCAAGAACTATCCGAGATAGGGTAGATGATCCCAACATCGAGCCATTTTATGATCTCCTTCATAACCACAGTCCTTATGATTGGATTGAGTCTCCACTGTGGTTCTATCGAGCTAATATGGTTATCTGCAAGCAAAATCTTATGCATACACAAAGTAGGGCTTATGCCTTTCAAGTCAGCAATAGTCCAACCAATATCTCTCTTATGTTGAGTCGAAACATGCAACAATTTATTTTCTTAGTCGGGTGTTAAGCTAGCATAAATAATCACAAGCAATATGTTATTCTCCCCTAAGAATGCATACATTAATTGTCAGGGTAGAGGTTTTAAGTCAAGTTTAGACGGATGCTCCAACGATGGCTTGGGAGATTTAAATTTTGAAAAATCCAAAGGTTCGAAGGATATTCGCAGCTTGGTGAGCACAAAATTGGACTGTTTAGTTTCTTCCTTACCTTCTTCTTTAGCTTCCTGTATTTCCTCAACAATTTTAGATTGCTCCGAACTAGAAAGTGTTTTTCAAACAAACTCAGCAAACTTTCTTGGTACTTAGAATAGATAAGTCGTACAAGCTTCCAAAAATTAGGTTAATTTTAATACTTTTTGAGAGTTTATTTCAAAAAAATTAAAATTCTGACTTACACACTGAGTTAAACCAATATATACAAACATACATTAATCAAAATATTAGAATCACTAAACAAGCAATCAAACATACAAAGACTTATACAGATAGGTTGAGCGTAGGAGACTAATGAACAAGGTGAGTTTGATGTTCTTCATCACTCTCATCACTATTTCAAACTTATTCCATTAAACATATTGTCTATTAAATATTAACAGGAACAAAAGATAACATAATGATGTCCCCAAACATGAAGGATCTTCATTAATCCAAACGTTATCCAAAATACTGGACTCTAATAAAATGAGTCAACAATCATTTTTTTTTTAGCTTAGCTTAACTTATTAGACTTTAAATTCAAGTCGTTAATTTTACAAGATAATATCGCCAAATTGAAACTCCCAAATCATAACACATGAAAAGCCACGAATAAAAAATAAGTGTTCGAGAGCTTATACCCCTTTATTAGCGTATCAACCTTTCAACCAATAACCATTATAACAAGCATTCTTAGCAACACAAGTAAAACCCCAACCTTTCAATAAATATATCGAACCTTCATGTAATATCCCAAAATATAGTCCATAAGCATGAGCAATTTGTATTGAAATTCAATTTAGATTAAAAACATCCTTAACATTGATAATGGAATGAGTTAAGGACCAAAGTGGAATTCTTGATGAGTTTAATGATTAAATTAGAATGATCATTCCATAAAGCTCTAATCCTTGAGAGGTTGCATGAAAAGAAAATTACAACAAGTGACCTTGCTAGGTGTCATGTGCATGGAAAAACCATGTGTTAATAGGAAAGATAAAAACAGCTAGGTGGCAAAGAAAAGCCTATACTGTTGGAAAGAGGGTTAAATAAGCTTTGTAACGGTATAAACTAATTGAAATTTCGATGTAGGAAATAAAAGTTATGCATGATTAAGTGAGCAGAGTACAAGCTGCCTGGCAGCAACAGTATAGGCAATTATGGACAGTTTTGAAAACTGTATTGTTAACAGTTTTGGGATAGTGGTTACTACCCTGTTTTACATGAATTAGAGTATAGACAATTGTAGTTATGTGTAGTAAAGAATATATATGAACATGTTTCCAGATTTGTATATGTTGTGTACTAATAATATTGCCTTGGTTGAATGATTATGTGAACTTGTTTTAATATGTATTTACTTGTGTAATGTGTGAGAACCAAGAGTGAACTTGGTGGAAGAGGAAAGGGTGGAACATCCTAAAGCTAAGAACAAAGGAGTGTGGATCCAAGACTAGCTAAGCTTGGAGTATTGTGAGTGTAGCTTTGGTAGGGTTAGGACTTAGGTCCTAACCAAATATACATGTTTAAATTTCCTGCCATCCTTGTATTATTTTAAATGGACTTAATAAAGGCTTGATCATGCATATAAGGGAAGATTGGCTAAGTTAAACTTGTAAGTAAATAAGAGCATGAAAGTTGACTAGATAATCAAAAAGAAAAGTGAAAACAAAAGTGTGAATTCTTGTTCTTGAATGTGGCTATTCGAATAGTAGCATATAAGTACTTCCATGATATATGATGTGTGATCTTTGTGTCTTGAATTTTATTCATTCGAATGCATGCTTGATGCCTAATATAGTGTCTGCTAAATGCTTACTTGATGAATAAGATGGTTATGTGAATGCTTGCTTGTATATTCTCCATGGTGTAATACTTGCTAACAAGATGTGATTCATGATTTATAAAACATTGCTTGATCCTTCGTACCTTGATTGTGATCTACTTGACTTGCTTGATGCCAAAGATGGCATATATTCGAATGGCTAGCTTGAAATAACATGTGTACTTGACTTGACAATATGTAAGCATGAACTACTTGTTACAGGATTGGTATACTTGACTTGTTACATGTCGATACTTGAGTGTCTTGTTTGAATATGTTGCTTGACTTTTGAAGTATGCATAATGCTTGTACATGTTAAATGACTTGAATTGAATATGCTAAGCTTGTACTCGAATGCTGGCTTGATAATACTCTATGATGTATATGTTGATAGCACGAATTGAACCATGAAATAAAGACATTGCTTGTTGCCTAAGGGTATATATTCGAATACTTGCTTGAATGTCAAGGTAAAATGTGAATTGAAGAGCTAAGGCTCAACTAGCCTAAGGGCTAAGCATGATATTGCTATAACTTGCTTGAATATGATTCTTAAATATAATTATCTTGACTTGAACATGAAAGCATAAAACATAAGAAACAACAACAAGCTTAAAGTAAAATAAGAATTCTTGTGCCATAAGATACCCTCTAATGAAAGTTAAAGATTTAAAAGACTTAAGTTGCCTACAATGGAAGTCCTTGGATACAATGGTATGATGCATGGTATACTTGGGACTACGGTCCATGAGCCACAGCTCGAGGGGATGCCCCATTACATGTAATATGTTATTGGCGACAGTAAGAGGTAACGGGGGAATTGTACGGAGATTGGCGACAGTTGGTTGGATAGTGAGAAGTATAAGATTCTTGGACCTTTATGGTCAAACACGGACCAATGTCATCTGTAGCCAATTTTGATCCAAGGAAAACATGTTAAAATAAATGAACCTTATTGAGAAATCGAATAAGAAATTCATAAGAAAATCTTGAACACTTGAATTATATCTTGAAATACTTAAATTACTTGACATGAAACCTTGAACACTTGAATCACTTGACATGAATTCTTGAAATACTCGAATTGCTTGACCTAAAAATGCTTGATTCTTGACATGAAACTCTTGAAATGATAATTGCCTATGCTTGGACCTTGTATTGTATGATTTATTTCTTCAAATGGCTTATGGCCTCACTTGAGCCGATGTTTACTTGATTGGCTTGCTTAAATTGCTTGACATACAATCTTGATTACTTGACCATATTACTTGACTTGTATACTCAAATTTCTTGCTACATGATTGTTAGTTGTAAAAGATCTAGATCTTACTCGAATTAATGAGTGTTTCTGCCATGTACAACTTGTAAGGCTTGTTACTTGTCACGAAAGCAATGAAATTCTTATTGTTTGACATGTAAACTTGGTCTACTTGATACATGCTTGTTATTCTTGATCACTATACGAATGGAACTAGAAATTGGATAACTTGATAACTACTTGATAAGCTTGTCATGCTACTTGATTTACTTGACAATGTTGTTACTTGACACTTACTTGCTATGCTTGTCTTGATGTTCGAATGCCTTAGGTATGACAATACACGATTTCATGATTTTGCTTGACTTGAAATGCTATTATCCTTATTAGGTCTACTTGATTAATTACGACTTGATTCAAAAATTGGTTAGAATTAGTGCTACCTCACTAAGTACACTTTTGTACTTATCACTCTCGTTTTCTCTCCTCCCAAACCCCAGGTTAAGAGTTCTTCAAGAAGACTACTTGACCTTGAAGACAGATTCCTTGAGCTTAAAGTAAGACACAAGCAAAAGGACAAGTAGGAATCCACACTTGTTGTAATACTCCTAGTAGTTGGTGGCACCTAGCTTGTATTTAGTTAACACTAGATCATGCATTTTAGATGTTTGAAATATTGTATATTTATATGTTCTTGAAATGGGTCTTCCATGTAATAGAACTTGGTTGCTAGAACTTGATATGTGAATACTACGATTTCCATGTATATGAAAGGGTAATGTTGTGCATATGTATAAACATGAGTGGAAATGCTTATGATCTAGCTTACTTATGTTATTCGAATGTCTTGTGTGAAATATGGACACTTGATAGAATGTTACAAATGTTTACATGAACAAATGAACACCTGAATGACTAACATGAATCCTTGCTATCCATGTATGCTAATCGAACACCTAAAGTGTTTACATGTCTTGCATAAGATATCTTAGAAGATCTTGCCTTGTTAAGTTGGTATGTGTATGCTATTGCAAACATGTTCTAGTCGAAAGGTATAATTTGAATGCTAGGCCATTGTATACATGTTATTGTTAATCGTTATGAATTAGTCAAACTTCATGAAATGTTACATGTACTGATTTAAAGGAGAATGAAACAAAATGAATGCTTGTTTGTTATCTATGTCATTCGAATGCAATGTGTATATATATGTATGATAACATTGAATGAAATGTAAAATGGAAGTGGCTAATCAAATGATTGTTAAATCTTGGAGCTTATAATGTTAAAATTTTGCGAATGCAATAGTGAAGACTTGTTGAATGTTAGAATGACTTATGGTATGCACGAACTAGTATTTTCCAAAGGTGTAAGGAATGAAGACGTTATTGTCTAATTATGATACATGAATGCTATGCACGTTCACATGTTTAAGTAATAAACATCCTTGATTATAGCTTAGAAGTGAAATACAAAGTGGTAACCTATAATGAAAAGAAATATGTCTATGCTTGCATAATTGAAAGGGAATGTTTATGATCCTTGAAATGTTCTTGAATGAAAGCATGCTCTTGGATATATGATTGATTGTATATGCCTAGGTTGCTTGCTAGTCACTCAACTCATCTATTAGGGATGAGTTCGAAAAATTTCAATTGGATCTCGTTTCCAGTGTACTCCATAATGCTCCCGAGCCAGTTTACTACTAAACCGGGGTAGGGGTGCTACACTTCAAACAGTAACTATATTAAGTGGTATTTGAACATCAATTTAACATAACCTATCTATTGAGAAATCATCAAAGATCACTATCTAAATAGGGTCTAACCTGAGGTAAAAGATATATGTTTGTATGTTTATATATATTTATCAACTCTTAATCATGCATGAAAACAAGGTGGTTCATCAGCTTACTACTCATATGGATTTATAAGAAATCAAAAAACATGGCAACCACATTAATACAAATAGCACATGACCAAAGAAGAATATAAATAAGGGCCCATTGCAACTTAAAACACTTACAGAGCATCACATAAATACACATATGATCAAGATGCTCTTAAATGCAAAATGCTTACATATTAACCATGTGCCACCACCTAGGAGTACATAAGAAGTTACAAACGTACTTCCTGACACTCGTGATCTAATCCAAGCTTGATAGAAAATCAGAAGCATTGATACTCTGCAAGGCAATGAAAGAAAGGGTAAACTAATACTTAGTGAAGTAGTTTAAAGCCAAGCAAAAATATGAACCCACATCTATCCTTTTTGCCAAAGTCTATCAACCGGGTAGACATTCTAAGCTTGGACATTAGAATTAACTAACCGAATTATCATTATTTACAAACAAGGGTATTTATCACAAGTCTTTTGTATAAATCTTGAACAAGTTTAGACACTCATATATAAATATATGTATAACATTCAAACGAGCATAAACATTCATAAACCGATACTCCCATTATTTTTATTCGTATTCACTTAAATGATCAAGCCAATTAGATACATAGGCATCCTATTAAAGTGCATCTATTCACCCAAAAGATCACTCATTAATCATTTTGTAACACCCCTAACCCAGCCTAGGAGTAAATCGAATTAGGTAGTGTTAGGAAAGCAACATTCAAACATTCATGTGGCACGTGGTTACTCCTTAACGAGGAGTAACCAAGAAATCAGGGAAATTTAATTTTTTCTTCTTTAATGACACTCAGTCAAATCAATGTTATTTATTTGGGCATTATTAATTATGAATTCATTTTCGAGTCGTCCATTTAGAATTATAAGACTAACAATCAATTGTCACCTTAAGCATCACAACAACATGTAAGCATAGCAGTATGCATTCAAGGAATAATACAACCAATCTAGCTTATTCATCAAGCAATCATAAAAGAATATTTAAAGGCTCATTACAAGCTTTAGTTACTTTTAAAGACTCAGAAACATATGAGCCAATAAGATACCATAAGCTCTAAACTTTCCAAACTATTTGTGCCACCCTCTAGGAGTCTATTAAACATGAAATCAAACCATATTGTGGGTTCTTGTGATCACGTCCATGCTCGGAAGAAGACCAAGGTAGCACTTTCCCTAAAATGTAACGAAGAGATAGAGTGAGCAAGCGCTTAGTGATGTAGTTCAAAATTGAGTTTAAAGTATGAATCTTATCTCTATCCCTTCTCACAAAACTGATTGTCCAACAAACGATCAAAAAGGCAGCAAGAGAATTAACCACCTGTACCAATGTTCATACACATACAAGAGTGTTCAACTAGGATAATTACATGTAATAACTAAATACATAGCAAAACGATCCACTCATACTTCATTCGAGTGAAGGAAGTCCATTATTTATTCATTTCATTCCAAACAACTCATGATTCATGTATACACTTTTACACATTTCAAAATAGTCCATTAACGTTTTATTTTAGTCAAATCAATCCCTTTGACTTATATTAACATTTATACACTGCAAGTCAGTCCATTATTTAGTCAATCCATTCAGAACGGCTCATAATTTGTGTATACACTTTTTATATCGAAAATCAGTCCATATCATGTTCAATTATGCTCAGAGCTGTCCATATATCACATGTATACATTTACACACGCAAAACAGTCCATATCTGTATCAATTACCCTCAAAGCTGTCCCTAAATAACATGTATACATTTACACAAGCAAAACAGTCCATATATGTATCAATTACCCTCAAAGCTGCCCATATATCACATGTATACATTTACACAAGCAAAACAGTCCATATATGTATCAATTACCCTCAAAGCTGTCCGTAAATAACATGTATACATTTACACAAGCAAAACAGCCCATACATGTATCAATTACCCTCAAAGCTGTCCCTAAATAACATGTAAACATTTACACAAGCAAAACAGTTCATATATGTATCAATTACCCTCAAAGCTGTCCATATATCACATGTATACATTTACACAGGCAAAACAGTCCATATATGTATCAATTAAGCATATCAAGGCAGCAACATGTGTATGTACGATTAACATACTCAAACAGTCCATTTTAACCACAATTAAACATATCAAGGCAGCAACATGTGTATGTACGATTAACATACTCAAACAGTCCATTTTAATCACAATTAAGCATATCAGGGCAGCAACATGTGTATGTACGATTAACATACTCAAACAGTCCATTTTAGCCACAATTAATCATATCAAGGCAGCAACATGTCTATGTACGATTAACATACTCAAATAGTCCATTTTCATCACAATTAAGCATATAAGGGCAGCAACATGTGTATGTACGATTAACATACTCAAACAGTCCATTTTAATCACAATTAAGCATATAAGGGAAACATGTGTATGTACGATTAACATACTCAAACAGTCCTAACATGATTAATTCTAAACAAAGTTGTCCATATAACATGTTCATACAATTTAAACAATACAAAACAGTCCATTTTACAAGTATACACAATTTATACTTCATTTTATTTTATCCAACATAGCTTTGATCTTCAAGCAATCTAGATACTTGAATCCAATGACATCTATCGTCAACAGGGGTACTCAAAGTACCAAACAGGGGACCAGAGTCCATACAGGGGAAGAATCTATTTTAGTGTACTTACCTCGAAGCACTTACCTCTAGCTGAAGTTAGCATTTACAGTATTACAATCAACAATGAAATAAAGCATGTAAGTTAAATACAAACATTGCTCAGAAAAGCCATGAGCTAATCCACAACTTTAAAATTACACTCACCTCCTATCCCGAAGTTACGGGATACCTGAATCCACAATTTCCTTAGCTTCCACTAACTCAATCTCCTATTCTCCCTTTTCGTGACATGTACCTCAACCAGAAATAACAAATCATTACTACTAATTCAATTCATTTGTACTTATAATTACACAAAACAACCCCTTTTACTTTTATATCAATGCAAAACAATCCCAATTATAGATATGCATACACACATATTCAAAATAATTCCATATGTTTTCCATACTTTCAATTCAGCCACCCATTCTTACTTATACATTTTTATATTCTAAAACAGTCCCCTATCTTTGGATACTCAAATTTCACATATACGAATACTTTATCACATCAAAACAATCCTTAGTTTATTTATTCATGTAGAAAACAGTCCCAAAAATGTATTCGGAATACTTTATCACATCAAAACAATCCTTAGTTTATTTATTCATGTAGAAAACAGTCCCTGAAACATATATTTACATACTTTGACATATCAAAACAGTCTCAAATTTATATATATGAATATAACAAACATTTTTGAGTTTATATTTGTATAAAAAACAGTCCAAACTTCACATATACGAATACATAAACTTCATGGCAGCTTACATGCTTTTCAAACATAACAAATCAGTCCAATCTTCACATATATACACATTTAAACACCATAAAACAATCCACTAATTTCCAGATTAAAACAAAACAGCCCTTGTTACATGTGTACACATTCAAACACCATAAAACAGTCCACAAATTTCCAGATTTAAACAAAACAGCCCTTGTCACATGTATACACATTTAAACACCATAAAACAGTCCACTAATTTCAAGATTTAAACAAAACAGCCTTGTCACATGTGTACACATTTAAACACCATAAAACAGTCCACTAATTTCCAGAAGTAAACAAAACAGCCCTTGTCACATGTGTAGACATTCAAACACCATAAAACAGTCCACAAATTTCCAGATTTAAACAAAACAGCCCTTGCCACATGTATACATATTTAAACACCATAAAACTGTCCACATGTATACATATTTAAACACCATAAAACAGTCCAATTTTTCCATGTACTTCTATCTATAAAAATACAAGGCAGTGCACCAACATCTTTACCATGTATCACAACCCTGAACTGAACACATACATGCTAATTTATACATTTATACATTCATATACTCAGAATTGGACAGCTTGCTTATATGTATACACAATAAAATCAAATTACATGTCTATACTTTCATATAGTCAAATCTGGGCAGCATGCTTATATACACAAATTAGGCATACAATTCCTCCAACCGAGTGGAGTACAAACATATCCCTGTTACTACAAACCACTAAGAACACCTGACAATATAATGAATTGATAAAAGCATCCAACAAATCCTAGCAATTACACAACTAACTCACAAATTCCAGCTCAAGCAAGAAGGAATTACAAAGTAATTTACCTTCTTTCAAGGATCTCCCTTCAATTTGAGGAGGACTAAACATGCTCCTAATTCCATTTCCAGCCAAGATCGTGCTCTCCCTCTTCCTCTCTCTTTCTAATTTTTAGAGGATGAAACGGTTCAATGGAGAAAGGAACAAAAATGGCTAAGTGAGAAATTGATTCTCCATTAACCAACCCCTCCATCCTCCCATAAACGTGACACTTGTAAAGGCCCTCTCCCTAATTATAATTTAGCATGCAATCATAATGTGTTGACTAGTGTTCATTTTAGTCCTTGCACATGGAGCCTCTTTTATTTTATTTTATTTTCTTATTTTACCCCAATTTCTTAAATTAGTCACTTTAATTTACAAGAGACTAAAATTTCTTAGCACTTAAAAGTGGTAACATTCTTCTAGGTCTAGTTTTGGGATGTTACACGTTTGATTTATTGTTTTCTAGCATGCCAGCCCTTTCAATAATTCCTTGACTTAATACCTAAACTTTTCGAGATTCCCTTTGTTCAGGCCAAATTAATAAGTAAGTTATTAATTATAACTTAGCAAATACAACATTTTACATGTAGTACTAGTTACTACCATGATTTATCCGATTAATCTACGACATCATTACTTTCCTTACTACATCTCATGATGCCAAATATCTATTAGTCAACTGATTAATATGAAATCTTTAAAATCAATTATTACTTGTCGTAGAAGTTGTTTTCACAATCATACCGTAATCATAGTCCATCTCAATATAGGATTCCAATATGAATTAGTTGAAACTTACAATTTCTCGACTTACAAGCTATCAAATTTAACTTATAAATTTAGTTTACAACTTTCTCATTTAATAAATACATAGGTATTTATGTTACCATTTTTGTCCATATAGATATCAAATATATATACAATTACTAGTCGTTTAAGTAGAAGCATTAGTCTAATCATTTACAAGACATAACTCTTATTTACTTGCCATGCGAACTATCCAACATGGTACTACAATCTCATAGTAGGACTAAATACATTCATTCGCACCAAGGGGTATAATTAAGAGATCATTTAGGTAACAATTGCTTGTCATGCAAAATAACCAAATTGATTCAATAATATGTTTCATAATTTGTATCATTTTCTTAAACATAGCACTTCATAGTCATGTTTCAAACGGGGTATGAGTCTTTGATTGATAGAGTGTACAAGATTTGATTTCTAGTTTATCACTTACTAAACATACATTAAAACACAACGGTGTTTTTCTTAACAAGCATTCGAGATTTCTCCTCATCTAATCTTACTTAACTTTTAAGTTACCAACTTTGCATATCATCATGAAATGTACAAGGATCTTGATTCAATAAACATTAACATTACCTTATAACTTAAATACTAATTTTCATTGAAGATCTTTCATATCAGTCATTCGAAAGCATATAACATTTATCACATACATGTATTTCTTATTTCACAAGTTATCATATCTATCAAATCATAGTCACTAGACTTCTTAACACAGAGTATCAAGATAAGTTCTCAATTGAACTATATCATACCATATAGAGTGTAACATACTCTAACCACCCTAGTAGGATTAGGTAAGTAACCACAATTACAATCAATGATCCATTCGAATGAAGCTAGTGAGTTCAATTCGTTTTAAGTCTTTCTTTCTCATTAAGTAAGTATTCGAATAGGTGAGGACCCAATAGACAATGCATGATATACCTACTAGATATAATAGGACCCATAATGCAATTTGTTATCATAATAAATACCATTTAGGGCTTACTTATTATTCAAGCAACCATTCGAACTAGATGGAAAACACAATAGAAAATTTCAACATTCAATGTAGCTATTATGCATACCAATAAGTGATTTACACCATTTACCTATGTGAACATAATCAAACATACATGCTTTCAATGTTATATGCATCATTCGACTAGCACAATATATGACCAAAGTAGTCCATGTTTAACCGTGAAGGTTACCACATTTACTTGTTGTTAACTAGCTAACTTCAATAGGTCTACTCAAACCATTTCATGCATAAACCAACCATGGAAATCTAACATTAGGCTAACAAGCATTTAAGTTCAATTAAGTGTATACATACCCATATTTACATACATTACTCTTTATAGGTCATAGATGAAGTTAATTTATACAAACCATTACTAAATGATCATGAATATACATGCCTTAGGTGCCACCATCCTAGGAGAACTATAACAAGATGGAAACATACTCTTTCAAGCAAAATATGACTTGTACGAGCTTAAACTCCGGGATAGTATCCAATATCAACCTGTATCATAGTAAAGAGACTTGATTAAGCAAAGCTTAGTGAGTGAGTTCAAGTTACAAGACAATCAATATAATAAGTCTCAACTACGAACCACCTAATAGATGGTATGGTTCCCCCATCAATAAGGAACCATTCAAAACTCTATAAACAATACTAGATGCAATGGCTTAATTTCCAATCCAATATCAATACAAGGCTTGAAATTTAGACATGCTAAATCATCCAATTCGATTAACATTAGGCATAACATGTCATTTGAACACAATCAATGTTTCAAACTCAAGCAATCTCATATAAGAAATGTTCAAGCAATGTCTCAATATCAATAGTTCATGGCATTCAATTTTCCTTTACTATCAATCAATGCAATTCAATGTAGCAATAGATTCAATGTACATGAGGTATAAGTTCATTTTAAGTATAACCTTGAGAATCGATTACTTAGTCTAGATACTCGAATCCCCAACCAAACTGTCGCCAATAACAATAATCAATATGGTACCAAGTATCGGTCAAACCCCTCCTACTGTCGCCAATGACCAATAACAATACTTCCCTCCTACTGTCGCCAATTAGGGACCAATGTCCCAGACCGTAGTCTAACCCGATAATGATCTCTATGGACTCTATGGCATGCCAACTATATATATGACCGACTCGAGACCAAGGTTTACAATAGTTATAACTTTCATTCAATTTCAAGCATGATTCGATTCAATATGCACATTTAGTGCCAATATCCTATTTCAATCGAATAGGGTTCAATGCCAATTCCAAAATCAATAGTCAAGTAATCAATATTCCAATAGTTCATGAGGGTATGTCAATCAATATGTCATTAAACAATGAATTGAATTGCTTCTAATTATAATAAACATGCTTCATTTCAATAGAGTTCAATTAAGCAAGAAGCATATCATGGCAATCAATTGTAATTCAAGCATGCTTCTTAATCAAGTAACTACTCAAAACTTTTCAAAAGAGTACTTACCTTGCTAATGCTCAATAGCAAGCTCATTACACAATTTATACTAAGAATCAATAAGAAATTCAAATAAAAAATAGACTTGGAGAGGTTACCACCCTCTCCAAACTTTAAACCACACTCATAAGAATTTTCTGAGCTATTGTCGATCCCGAATTAAAATCCCTTTCCCTCTACTAGCTTGCTGATCTATGTGAGCCCCTTTTTCCTCAATTTCCACTTGATCTATCATTCATACAATGAATAGTGTATTAGGTAAAATCCAGCAACCATTTGAGTCATTATGTGACTCCATACACTCAAGCATTCAATTCAAAACATCAAGACTGTTGCTGCCTGGCAGCATGTGCACTACTTGCTTAAATGTTCATATCTTTTATTCCGTACGTTAGAATTCGAACCGTTTACACCATTAGAAAGCTAACTTAATTTTCCATCTAACCATATAGGCCTTTCATTTTTATTCATAGTGAATTAATACAGTTTTTTATTTAAACACATACCAAATTATGCCACATGACAGTTTGCACTGTCCTTAGAGATTAATCTCTACAAACTCTTTTATAACTCAGAATTCGATTCTGTTTGTTGTATGCGAAACTAGACATACTCATGATTCTGTACATATAAGATTTATTCCCGAATTTGGACTATTTGATTTTCTACAAATTTTTAAACTCACTGCCCAAACAGAGTCTTAGCTTCATTAATCACTTAGACAAGGATTCTAACATTATTGTTAAACATATATACTCATCCATGCATGTATAAGTCAGTCCAATTATGTGTCAAACCTATAAAAACAGGGCAATTAAGCAATATTTTTGAATTTATTCAATAAGACATCATCTCCCTAGAATTTCCAGCAACAAGACTTTCAATTCACATATCAATCATCCATTCTGATTATCTTCTAATTTTTTCCAGCAACTAACATAACAATTCACCATCAATTTGGTTAATGAAAACATCAATTTCAAAGGCCATTCGATTCTAATGTGTTATCACTAGACATATATACCAATTGATCAATATAAGAACACATACAAAACTCTTAGTCAATTGCCAATTTCCAGCAAATCAATCTAACATTTCTCAAGCCAAACAAGTTGTTATAATCACAAAATCAAAGAGGAATTCATGAACACTAAACATTACCTTAAAATTGCACACAATTCCAAAGCTTGAATCTATGAACATGAAGTTTTCTCACTCAATTCCTTTTTCTATTCTTTGTTTCATCTATTCAGCCATTAGGGAGAGGATGACAATGGATTCATCAATTAACTTCCCCCAAAATGACTAATTTGCCCTTGATTATCCACTAATTAATGACACGTGTATGGGAATTTAGGAATATAAGAATTTTGCATGCATTCGTTCATTTTGTTGTTTGTTTCGGTTTGGTCACTTATACATTAGGTTACAACATTTTAACTTATAGCATTCTAGACTTAGTACCTTACTTTCAATCAATTAGGGATTAAATGAAGGCATTGTAGTACTTCCTCTATACTAGTTTTGAGAATATTACAATTCCCTCCCCCTTAAAGAAATTCATCCTCGAATTTACCTTAGGGGAATAGATGAGGGTACTGCTTTCTCATCGTTGCTTCAGGTTCCCAAGTGGCTTCTTTTACATTGTGGTTCTTCCATAGAAATTTCACCAATGGCACAGTCTTATTGTGAAGCCTCTTAACTTCTTTATGAAGTGTTTGGATTGGTTCTTCATCGTACAATAGATCATGATTAAGTTCCACCTCATTAGGTTCTAAAACATGTGAGGGATCCGATCGATATTTTCTCAGCATCGATATATGGAAGATGTTGTGGATTCTATTGAATTTAGGAGGGAGTGCTAGCTTGTAGGCAACTGGACTGATCTTCTCTAAGACTTCGAAGGGTTCGATGTATCGAGGGCTTAGTTTACCCTTCTTCCCGAATCTGAGGATTTTCCTCTAAGGAGATACCTTCAAGAATATGTAATCTTCCACTTGATATTCAGTGTTTCTTCTCTTGAGGTCGGCATAAGCCTTTTACCTATCAAAGTCCTCTTTTAGTCTACTATGGATCACCCAAATTTGATTTTCGGCTTCACGAAGCGATTCAGGTCCTAAGACCTTGTTTTCTCCCAACTCAGACCAGCATAGGGGAGTTCTACATCTCCTGCGATACAATGCTTCGAATGGGGCCATTTTGATAGAAGCTTGATGGCTGTTGTTGTAGGCAAACTCAGCTAATGGTAGAGATTTCTCCCAATCTTTGCTGAAGTCGATAATGCAAGCTCAAAGCATGTCTTCAAGCCCTTGGATTACCCTTTTAGATTGTCTATCGGTTTGTGGATGGAAGGTAGTGCTAAGGTTCAGCTTGGCTCCCATAGCTTGTTGAAGTGCCCTCTAGAATCGAGAAGTAAAACGAGAGTCCCAATATGATATGATAGATGTAGGAACACCGTGAAGTTTGATCACTTCTTTCAAGTACAATTCAACTAGCTGTTTGACGCTCACGTTCATTCGAACAAGTAGGAAGTGAGCCAATTTGGTGAGACTATCAATGATCACCCAAATAGCATCATTTTTCCTTGGCGATAGAGGTAATCCCGACACGAAGTCCATTGTTATATGCTCCCACTTCCACTGAGGCAATTCAATGGGTTGTAGGAGTCCAGTAGGTAGTTGGTGTTCGGCCTTCACCTTTTGGCAAGTGAGGCACTTCGATACAAAGTCAACAATATCAGCCTTCAATCCCGGCCACCAATAGACTTACTTTAAGTCCTTATACATCTTGATCACTCCTAGATGTATTGAAAAAGGACTACTATGTGCTTCTTGAAGCATTTCCCTCTTAAGAGTTGGATCATTGGGTACACAAACCCGATTCTTGAAGTAGAGCACATCATCAGTGCTCGGTTTGGAATCAATATCTTCTGAATTTCAGAATCATTTTGTTAAAGCTCTTTGATCCTCAAATTCAAGTCGGATTGAACTTGGAGTTCTGCCACATATCTTCGGTTCTTTAGGAGCTTAAAATGGGCACCGAAAGTAGTTGAAGCTACAATTAAAGGATTTTGATTAGTGGATTTCATTATCATCCATTCGAATATGGGAGTAAGCAACATTGGAAATTCATATTTGACATTACAAATTGAATGTTTGCGACTGAGCGCATCAACCACAACATTTGCCTTGCCCGGGTGGTAATCAATGATTAGGTCATAGTCTTTTAGTAGTTCCACCCATCTTCGTTGTCGAAGATTTAATTCTTTCTGAGTTAAGATATATTTTACACTTCGATGATTCGTAAATAATCGACATTTCTCTCCATATAGATAATGTCTCTAGATCTTTAAAGCAAACACGACTGCAACTAGTTCCAAGTTGTGCGTTGGATAGTTCAATTCATGCGGTTTGAGTTGCCGAGAAGCATAAGCAATAACCTTGTTGTCTTGCATCAATACACACCCTAAACTGAGGTGGGAAGCATCACTAAAGACTGTAAAGTCTTTCCCCGGTTCAAGTTGGGTTAGAATAGGAGCTTGAGTTAGGACTTGCTTCAATTGATCGAAGCTCCATTGCTGGTCCTCGAACCATTTAAATGAACATTCTTTCGAAAGAGTCGAGTCAATGTAGCTGCAAGAATCGAGAACCCTTTCACGAATCTTTGATAGTACCCGGCTAAACCGATAAAACTCATAACCTCACTAATATTTCATAGAGGTCTCTATTCGATGACGGTTTGAACCTTCTTAGGATCTACCTTTATCCCTTCGGCTGAGATAACGTGGCCAAGAAAGGATACTTTCGAGAGCCGAAACTCGCATTTGCTCAATTTGGCATATAGCCGATTCTCTCTAAGTGTTTGGAGTACAATTCGAAGGTGATTAGCATGTTCTTCTTTGTCCTTCGAGTAGACGAATTTATCTAAATAGGTTTTGAAAACTCGGTTCATTAAGTCCATGAAAGCCGTTGGAGCATTGGTTAGCCCGAAGGGCATAACCAGGAACTCGTAGTGACCATAACGAGCCCTGAAAGCTGTTTTGGGTACATCTGAGTCTTGTATTCTCATTTGATAGTACCCCGATCGCAAATCAATCTTGGAAAAGACTTTGGCATCTTTGAATTGATCGAACAAGTCTTCAATCCTAGGCAATGGATACTTGTTCTTGATAGTGAGCCGGTTTAGCTGACAATAATCGATACATAGCCTCATGGACCAGTTATTCTTCTTAACGAACAATACGGGTACTCCCTATTAAGTGTTCAAAAGTACTATTTTTATTACCCTTTTTATTCTTATTATTGCTAGACTTAGGCTCATATTAGTTGCATTATTAGCCATTCATGCATATTTGCATTGTTTCCTTGGTGGACAAGCTTGATTTCATATTTTGCTTAATTTTGTGAAAAAAGATACTGCTTTGGTGTGTTTTGTGTGTGTGTGCAGAATCACTTGCCAAAGCAAGGCTGGAACCAGTTGCCAGGGCAATGCATGAAGGAGATGCCAAGCTAGTTGCCAGGGTAATTTTTGATAAGGGATAAGATGATATGGTAGTCGAAATTGATGACTAGATAAGCCCAAGATGACGTGGAGCAAAGTTAAATCCCAAAGGAGTTTGATTTCCATGAAGAGGTTAAAGAGAAATTAAATCCCAATAAGATAGGAGAAGTTCTAGAAGGAATTTAAATATAATAAAGAATTATATTCTTTAAAGATATTTAATTCCAACTTAACTTCCTCCTCAAAAAAGACTTTGACCTAGCCCTATAAATTGAGGACCAAGCTGTCAACTCCAAGTGGAGAGAGGAGAGAAATTTCGACAAAGAGAAGAGGGAGATTTTGACAAGAGCAAGGAAAGATTTCGACAAGGCTTCAACCATTCTTCATCTTTTTCTTTCTTGTTCAATTAGGTTTATGTTAGGAATTCTTTGTTTTGTGTTTCTTTCGAACCTATCCATGAACTAAATCTATTTGGCTAAGGTTATTGTGTTTTGTGGTTGTGAGAAACAATTGGATTTTGTTTAGGTAATAAGATTTTGCACTTTCAATTCAAGGTTTACTCATTGTTGGTTCTTATTCTTGTTTGCGAGTGAATTGGGAGAGGATCTCGTAACTTCATCTATTTATCTAATATCGGGAGAGTTAGATTCAGGAAACGAATGAGTATGGTCTTTATTCAATCTATTGATGGTGAAGATTAATCCGGCTTAGGAATAAGCTAAGGATTTCAATGGCTAAGAGGAGCACAAGATTGGTTGTTGTTAACCCTTGATTCACGCAGGGATGTATTGTCAAGGCATGCACAATTAGCTAGAGTTTTGACTTAGGGACAAGAAAAAACCATTAAAGAACGCTCTGCCGAACCTTGAAGTTGCTTCCTAGCCGCCCAAGTAGTTGCTCAGCTAGTTGCCCAGGCAACCGTCGATTAGTTGCAAGGCAACCCCGCTGTGCAAGTTGCCATGGCAACTGAGTTGCCCTTGCACTCTTTTACCAAGACGATCCAATCGGCTATCACACCTCAACTCACGATAACCTGGCCTATTCTCTCTCATTTGATTACATATTCTTTTACTTTATTGCTTTCTAGTTTAGTTGTTAGTTAAAACTCCTACAATCTTCTACTTGTGTTCTTTTACTTTTTACAGTGCAAGAGATTAGATTCTTGAAGTGGCACAAATCCCTGTGGAGATGATATATTTTATACTATAACTTGAGACGTGTACACCTACACAATTGCGGATCACTTATTACGCGCAACAAGTTTTTGGCGCTGTTGCCGGGGATTGGCAATAGCAATTTTGTTTTTATTTTCTTTCACTTTTTATTTTTCTTGTTTAAGATTCAAAGGGCTAACAAACTTTGGTTTTGCATTGGTATGTGACCAGGGCGAGACTGATTACACCAGAATATCCCTTTGATCCAGAATTTGAATGAACCTTGCAAAGACTTAGACAAAGGTTAAAAGTAGCACTGGCTAATCACGACGGCAATATGAATCAAGATGTTCCAGCAGGAGGAGGAGTGATTATTACAGGAAATAGAACTATTCGAGACTATCTTGAAGAAGATTTTGAAGGACTTAATCCAGTAGTTGTCACACTGAAATTTAAGCCGGCCACTTTGAGTTGAAACCGGTGATGTTCAATATGATCAACACAATTGGTCACCCCCGATGTTTTACGACTAAGATTATTCCCCTATTCATTAAGGGATAGGGGAAAACATGGTTGAATAGTATTCCTGCCGGATCAATAGGATCTTGGACCGATCTTTGTCGTGATTTCCTTGCTCGATTTAATCCTACAAATTTGACTGATAAGCTTCATAACGAAATTACTTTTTTTCGGCAGGCAGAGAATGAATCCATGTACGAGGCTTGGGAGCGATATAGGGAACTTCTACACAAATGCCCCCTACACGAATTCCCAGTGTGGACACAAGTAACAATGTTTTACAACGCTGTTGATACACTAACAAGGATGATGCTAGATGCCTCGGCAAATGACATACTCCTAGATAAGTCACCGGAGGAAGCAATGCAAATTCTAAACATGCTTGCCAAGAATAATTATCAATTCCATCTGCTAGAAGAGCAGGAATTAGACGCGAAGCCACAATACATGAACTGGGATCATCAGATTCAATTTCGCCACAATTGGCCACTCTAACCAAGATGGTCTAGAACATGTAGAAATCAAACAACAAACAGGAAGTCAAGGTAATGGATTCCTTTTGTGAGTTATGTGGTGGTAACCATGATTCTTCTGAATGTATGCAGAATTCGGAATCCAGCTTTTATGTCGGGAATTACAACGGAACAACAATGTGATGTCCAACACATATAATCCAGCTTGGATGAAGCACCCAAAATTTTCATGGAGTAATCCCAACAATGCTCGAAACCAGAATAATCAGAATGTACAAGCATCGGGATTCTAGCAGAATATGCCATGATAACAGTTGCCGCAACAACAACCGGCAACATCTAGTTCTTTGGAAAATTCTCTCAATGCTTTTATGTTGAAAACTGAATCTTATATGACTGAGAATAGTAACTTCATAAAAAGAACTGATGCTTTTATTAACATGACTGAGATGAGATTGCAAAGCCAAGAGGCGGCAATCAAATCATCGGAAAATCAAGTAGGACAATTTGCTCAAAACCTAAATACTAGACCACAAAGAGGTTTGCCTAGCGATACTGAAGTCGCAAGAGGAACTGGCCATGAGCAATGTAAGGCAATCACCACTAGAAGTGGCCAACAACTTAGAGAGGCTCAAGCTCGCTCATCAAACAAAACTCCACAAAAAGAACAAGACGAACTCAGCGGCAAAGCCTCAGATGCTGAACCAAGAATTGCCGCAGCAACCAGCAATAAGCATGCCTCGGCAACCAGCGATAAGGATGCCTCGGCAACCAACGATAGGCACGCCACGACAACCCAGTTGACGATGCCTCGGCAACTCCAGTTGCCCCAGCAATGCCATAAATTAGGTTTCAGACCAATGAAAGGATCGAAGATATCAGACTTCCACCACCATTCCCACAAAGGTTGAAGCGACAAAAGCAAGAATATCAATTCAAGAAGTTTCTTGATATCCTAAAGCAAGTCCACATCAACTTGCCATTCGTTGAAGCAATTGAACAAATGTCGAACTATGCCAAGTTTCTTAAAGACATTGTGTCCAAGAGAACAAGGCTAGGAGAGTTTGAAACAGTTGCCGCAACAGAGGGATGCATGGCCATGTTGCACAATCGCATGCCACCCAAGTTGAAGGATCCCGAAAGTTTCACAATACCTTTTTCCATCAGAAACCACTATGTCGGGAAAGCATTATGTGACCTTGGAGCAAGCATAAACTTGATGACTAAATCAATTTTCCAGAAACTAGGAATCGGGAAGACAAGACCTACAACAGGTAAGCTACAGCTAGCCGACAGATCCTATGTGCATCCAGAGGGATAAATCGAAGACATACTGGTAAATGTTGATAAATTTATTTTTCCCGCTGACTTTATTGTTTTGGATTGTGAAGCAGATGAGCATGCACCTATCATTCTCGGGAGACCCTTCCTAGCAACAGGAAGAACCTTGATCGATGTTGAAAAGGGAGAACTCACAATGAGGGTGAATGACCAGCAAGTTAAACTAAATGTGTTCCAAACACTAAGGCATGCCGATGATCCAGAAGAATACCAACTTCTTCATGCCACGACAGAGTTTGACTTCGACGAGGAATTTAGTTGCCTCGGCAACTACATTGCCGATCAAGAGGAACCTGAAGAGTATGAAGAACCGATCAATGAGGAACAACAAGAAGAGGCAAATTGGTTAGTCAATCGACCAGGTACATACTTTGAACCACTGGATTACTCATGTTAGAAAGGTAAACTCGAAAAGCCCTCCATTGAACAACCACCGATTCTTGAGTTGAAACAATTGCCAGGACAATTAAAATATGCTTACTTGGGAACCGATAATACATTGCCTGTAATTATTTCCTCTAAGTTACAACCTGAGCAGGAAAAGAAGCTGATCAAAATGTTGATACTACACAAGAAGGCAATAGGGTGGACAATTACCGACTTAAAAGGGAATTAGCCCGGTAGTGTGCATGCACAAGATTTTGTTGGAAGATAATCACAAAACTTCGATCGAGGCCCAAAGAAGACTGAATCATGCCATGAAAAGGGTTGTAATGGAAGAAATCATCAAGTGGCTTGACACCGACATCATATACCCTATCTCTGATAGTACATGGGTAAGTCTGGTTCAATGTGTACCGAAAAGGGAGGTATAACGATGGTAAGTAATGAAAAGAATGAACTCATTCCAACCAGGACTGTAACCGATTGGAGGGTTTGTATGGATTATCGAAAGCTAAACAAAGCCACTAGGAAAGATCACTTCCCATTACCCTTTATTATTCAAATGCTTGACCGTCTTCCAGGTAAACCCTTTTATTATTTTCTTGCTGGTTATTCAGGTTACAATCAAATTGCCACAGCACTAGAAGATCAAGAAAAGACAACCTTCACATACCCATATGGTACTTATGCTTTCCGAAGGATGCCGTTCGGATTGTGTAATGCCCCGATAACCTTCCAAAGATGCATGATGGCACTCTTTTCAGACATGGTCGAAGACTTCCTTGAGATCTTCATGGATGATTTTTCCATTTTTGGTAATAACTTCGACAGTTGCCTCGGCAATTTAGAGAAGGTGTTGGCAAGATGTGAAGAAACCGATTTAGTCCTTAATTGGGAGAAGTGCCATTTTATGGTAGATGAAGGAATAGTGCCCGGCCACAAGATTTCATTTAAGGGAGTTGAAGTAGACAAAGCTACGGTGGACGTGATCGAGAGATTACCCCACCAAGTTCGGTTAAAGGAATCTGAAGCTTCCTTGGACATATGCAGGTTTTTATAGGAGGTTCATTCATGATTTTTCTAAAATTACTAAACCCTTGTGCAATTTGCTTGAACAGGATAAAGTCTTCAATTTTGATGATTCTTGTGCCCACGCATTCGAAACCCTAAAGGAAAAGCTTACCTCGGCACCCATTGTCATTCCACCAGATTGGACTCTACCTTTTGAGCTTATGTGTGATGCAAGTGATTTCACGGTAGGAGCAGTCCTAGGCCAACGCACAGGTAAGACCTTTCATGTGATATACTACGCTAGTAAAACTCTTAATAGTGCTCAAGTGGATTACACAACAACAGAGAAAGAGTTACTAGCCATAGTTTTCACATTTGACAAGTTTTGATCCTGTTTGATTGGTACAAAGGTAATTGTTCATACGGACCATTCGGCAATTAAGTATCTATTTGCTAAAAAGGATGCCAAACCCTGTTTGATTCGTTGGATATTTCTTTTACAAGAGTTTGATATTGAAATTAAGGATAGGAAAGGAACAGAAAATCAAGTGTTCGATCACATATCACGCTTAGAACACAATAGGGCGGAGGACGCGGATTTAGAGATATGCGATGCATTCCCGGATGAGCAACTGTTAATTGCCTCAACAACCATGGACGCGTATGCCTCGACAACCACTGACGCCTCGACAACCATGGATGCGCATGCCTCGGCAACCCTCAACGCCTCAGCAACTCTTGACGCGCATGCCTCAGAAACACTTGACGCGCATGCCTCGGCAACTCCAGATGCGTACGCCTCGATAACCACTGATACGTACGCCTCGACAACCATGGACGCGTATACCTCGGTAACCCTTGACGCACATGTCTCAGCAACCATGGATGCGCATGCCGCGGTAACTCTAGACGTGCACGCTTCGGCAACCTTGGAAGCAGTTCCCAGGGTAACACATGCCTCGGTAATACCCTGGTATACGGATTTAGTTAATTTCCTTGTTTGTGGTATTTTACCTTATGGCCTTACTCACTAAGGGAAGAAACGGTTCCGCCATGATGCTAAGCATTACTTTTGGGACAAGCCTCTTTTGTTTAAACAATGTGCATATCAGGTTTTACGCTGATGTGTCCCTGAAGATGAGCAGCAGAATGTACTCCAACAATGCCATTCTTCACCCTATGGAGGACATTTTGGAGGAACTCGCACCGCGGCCAAAGTTTTGCAATCCGGTTTGTATTGGCCAACACTGTACAAAGATGCCCAAGAGTTTTACAAGCAATGTGATCATTGCCAGAGGATGGGCAATATCTATAGATGACATGAGATGCCGCTCCAAAACATCATCGAGGTGGAATTGTTTGATGTATGAGGGATCGATTTTATGGGACCTTTCCCATCATCATTCAGCAACTTCTACATTCTACTTGCCGTTGACTACGTGTCTAAATGGGATGAGGCAGCTGTAGTTCCCACCAACGATTCCAAGACCCTGCAACGATTCTTGCAAAAAATATATTTCCACGGTTTGGGATACCAAGAGCAATTATCAGTGATGAAGGCAAGCACTTTGACAACAGACTTATTGCCAAGATGTTGCAACGCTTCGGCGTGTCACACAAAATTGCCACAGCATATCACCCACAAACCAATGGGCAAGCAGAAATTTCCAACAGAGAATTGAAGGGTATACTCGAGAAAGTTGTAAATCCCTCTACGAAGGATTGGTCAGTAAGACCCTTAGGTATGTCTCCCTTCCGACTTGTCTATGGAAAAACATGCCATCTACCGGTGGAAATAGAACACAAGGCATATTTGGCAATAAAGACCGTGAATATGGATTGGGAAAGTACTGGGCAAAAGCGTTTGTTGGACCTCAACGAGATAGAAGAATTTCGTGCACTCGCCTATAACAATGCACGAATCTACAAGGAGAAAACAAAGCAATGGCATGACAAGAAACTATTGCCGCGCCAATTCATGCTAAGGCAACTAGTTCTCTTATTCAATTCTCGGCTGAAACTTTTCCCGGGAAAACTGAAATCAAGATGGTCGGGACCATTCGAAGTTGTCAAATCGTTCTCCCATGGTGCTGTGATAATCAAGTCCATCATTGACGAACATGAATTCAAAGTTAACGGACAAAGATTGAAGCACTACAATGGTGCCCATGTGGAACGTAACAAAGAAGTGGTCACCTTATGAGATGCATGAGCATGCTCTCCTTTTGATATTTTCTTTTTATTTTTATTATTTTTGAACTATTTAATTTTTATTTTTATCTATTATTTGCAATTATTTTTCTTTTTAGGATAGATTTATTTATTTTCTTTAAGATTAAAACTACATCTTTCTTTCATATTTATCTATTTGTTTTTAAAATTTTAAGTTTAAGAATTTCTTTGCACATCTTTATTTATTTTCTTTTATTAGTTTATCTTTAATTTTAATCCTTATTTCATTTGTTTTTGAATTGTAGGAAAACAGTTCAAGATAAAGAGGAATTTTGATTCAAGAAGAAAACTTCTTCAACAAGGAAATTAATGGGCTGAATCTAAGGCTTATATTAAGCATCCAATTTACCCCAAATAAACCCTACATAACCGGCCAAACCCTTCCCCTTCCCTAAACCCCCTAGCCGTCACCTTCCCCCAATCTAAACCCTTGTTTTCTTTCTCTCAAAATTACTCACACCCACTACATTTACTACCTATCTTTTCTATTTAACCCATCACCCTTAACTTCCAAGAAACTTATTCCTACTTTTCACCTTGCAACTCTTTAGTTTCTTTTGCTTTCTTTTCTTTGTTTCTACCAAACTCACAACCAAGATCATCCACGGCATCCAAAATCGAATTTTTGGTTCATCCAAGTTCCTCCAAAGAACCAAGATACAAGAAGTTTGCTACACCGGTGGTTCAAGAAAAATTTCACTCCAAGTTTGAAAGCTGGAAGATTTGTGAAGAACAAGGCTTCGAATACTCCAACTCTCATCAAAATTTTGGCCTTGAACCATTCATCTTTGAAAGGATTTCACATCAAAAGTGGCAAATCTTTTGCCATCAATCGGAACTGGGTAACATCTCATGGGTAAGAGAATTTTATGCTCACTCACCTAACCCAGATAATCCTTATGTTTTTGTTCGTGACAAGGCTATACTCATAAGCCCCGAAAACATCAACACCTTTTATGGGCTCTACGTTGAGAAGGAAGAGCATCAAGCCTTTGTTGATCAACTCACGCCCAAGCAATTCGACAAGGTTCTTCAAGAACTTACTCTATCGGGAACTCATTGGAACGACGCACAAAAGACAAGGGTTCTCTTTTCTTCCCGTGCTTAATTTCCAATCTTTGCAAAGAGATGCATGTCCTAAGTGAGTCCACTGATGAAAAGGCCATACCAAAGTCCGGCTGGAATCGAGCACAAATTCGAAATCTAATGGGAGAGGCACCGATTTGGACGAGTCCTCCATTGCACTAACAAAGACCGCACCAATCGAATCCTCCAAGCCCAAGCGAAAAACCAATGACATTGATGAAGAGGAAGATGAGGACAACCCCGTACGATGATCGATTCCACCATCGGCAACAAGGAAGCAACCATCGCGTTCAAGCAAAAGAATCAAGACACCGACCAAAAGGAAACTAATCATCCACGACGACAAACTCTTAGAGTAAGTCCTCGTTTGTATTTTACTTCTCTTTATTTTTATTTTTATTTTTCTTTGTTGCATGCATTGAGGACAATGCCTCACTCGAGTTTGGGGGGGATTGTTATTAGTTAGTTACCATGTTTAGTTGCATTCATCTTAAGTATTGCATTTAGGATACATAAATTTCTTGCCATGCCTTTAGTTGGAACAAGAATTGCCTAGATTTGATGAATATTCGATGATGACTTTGCCAATGTACTTAATTGATAGAACTTTTTATTCTAGGATAAACATGGAAACACTTAGAATCGTACTATGATGCTAAACTTGATGAAACACTGTGTGGTTTGATTGATTTAAGGAATTCAGGCGAACTTAGGTTGATAGTTAAAAAGTTGGGGGATTAGAATAAAAATTGGATGAATGCTAGAGGTGCCCGAATTGGCTCTAGTATGTGCTAAAAATTGATCGCTAGAGGTGCCCGAAATTGGCTCTAGTATGTGCTAAAAATTGATTGCTAGAGGTGGCCGAAACCGGCTCTAGTCGAATAAATTAATCAACTTAAGAAAACTAAAAACAAAACACTAGAGGTGCCCGAAACTGGCTCTAGTTAAAACATGTTAAAAGAACCCAATGCAGTAAATTGAAAACCTCTTGTTTGCATAGAATCCGAAAAATCAACTTGCACACAACTTCACACACACTCACAAGCATTATAGTTTGATTCCGAGTAACTCCTAAGTTTTCCGAAAAATGAAAAGCCAATCATACTTTATGCCATGGTTCTGAGAATTGAAATCAAGTTCAAAGCTAAGTTTGTGAAAATTGAAGTCTTGGCGGGTAATTATTAGTTCGCATTGCTTGAGGACAAGCAATAGTTTGAGTTTGGGGGTATGTTAAGTGTTCAAAAGTACTATTTTTATTACCCTTTTTATTCTTATTATTGCTAGACTTAGGCTCATATTAGTTGCATTATTAGCCATTCATGCATATTTGCATTGTTTCCTTGGTGGACAAGCTTGATTTCATATTTTGCTTAATTTTGTGGAAAAGGAAACTGCTTTGGTGTGTTTTGTGTGTGTGTACAGAATCACTTGCCAAAGCAAGGATGGAACCAGTTGCCAGGGCAATGCATGAAGGAGATGCCGAGCTAGTTTCTAGGGCAATACATGAAGGAGATGCCGAGCTAGTTGCCAAGGCAATTTTCGATAAGCGATAAGATGATATGGTAGTCAAAATTGATAACTAGATAAGCCCAAAATGACGTGCAGCAAAGTTAAATCCCAAAGGAGTTTGATTTCCATGAAGAGGTTAAAGAGAAATTAAATCCCAAGAAGATAGGAGAAGTTCTAAAAGGAATTTAAATATAATAAAGAATTATATTCTTTAAAGATATTTAATTCCAACTTAACGTCCTCCTCAAAAAAGATTTTGACCTAGCCCTATAAATTGAGGACCAAGCCGTCAACTCCAAAGGAAGAGATGAGAGAAATTTTGACAAACAGAAGAGGGAGATTTCGACAAGAGCAACGAAAGATTTCGACAAGGCTTCAACCATTCTTCATCTTTTTCTTTCTTTTTAAATTAGGTTTTTGTTAGGAATTCTTTGTTTGTGTTTCTTTGGAATCTAGCCATTAACTAAATCTATTTGGCTAAGGTTATTGTGTTTTGTGGTTGTGAGAAACAATTGGATTTTGTTTAGGTAATAAGAGTTTGCACTTTCAATTCAAGGTTTACTCATTCTTGGTTCTTATTCTTGTTTGCGAGTGAATTGGGAGAGGATATCGTAACTTCATCTATTTATCTAATATCAGGAGAGTTAGATTCAAGAAATGAATGAGTATGGTCTTTATTCAATCTATTGATGGTGAAGATTAATCCGACTTAGGAATAAGTTAAGGATTTCAACGGTTAAGAGGAGCGAAAGATTGGTTGTTGTTCACCCTTGATTCATGCAGGGATGTATTGTCAAGGCATGCACAATTAGTTAGAGTTTCGACATAGGGATAAGAAGAAACCATTGAAGAACACTCCGCTGAACCTTGAAGTTGCTGCCCAGACGCCCAAGTAGTTGCCCAGGCAACCATCGATTAGTTGCCAACGTAACCCCGTTGTGCAAGTTGCCACAACAACTGAGTTGCCGTTGCACTCTTTTACCAAGACGATCCAATCGGATATCACACCTCAACTCACGATAACCTGGCCTATTCTCTCTCATTTGATTACATCTTCTTTTACTTATTTGCTTTCTAGTGTAGTTGTTAGTTAAACTCCTACAATCTTCTACTTGTGTTTTTTTTACTTTTTTCAGTGCAAGAGTTTGAATTCTTGAAGTGGCACCAATCCCTGTGGAGAGGATATCTTTTATACTATAACTGGCGACATGTACACTTGCATAATTGCGGAGCACTTATTACGCGCAACAAGTTTTTGACGTTGTTACCGGGGATTGGCAATAGCAACTTTGTTTTTATTTTCTTGCACTTTTTATTTTTCTTGTTTAAGATTCAAAGGGCTAACAAACTTTGGTTCAAAAACTTGTTGCGTGTAATAAGCGCTCCGCAATTGTACAAGTGTACACATCGCAAGTTATAGTATAAATGATATTGTCTCCACAGGGATTGGTGCCACTTCAAGAATTCAATCTCTTAAACTATCAATCCTTTCAT
This sequence comes from Hibiscus mutabilis, assembly GCA_019671005.1. Classification (NCBI taxonomy): domain Eukaryota; kingdom Viridiplantae; phylum Streptophyta; class Magnoliopsida; order Malvales; family Malvaceae; genus Hibiscus; species Hibiscus mutabilis. Next base: position 37,358,956 of record CM033718.1, on the reverse strand, counting down.
AGCATCTCATATTTAATCATACTTAGCTTCCAAACTATTAAGCATTTCATGGCATATCATGTATATATTACAAATATATAGCTTTCAACCAAACTTCACACCATTGAGTACTTTAGAAAGATACATACCTTGTATCCAAGCTTAGCCACATTTAACGCTATTACTTTTAAGAGAAAACAAAATCATTTAAAGTAGACAAAGGAAAATGTTCAGGATAGTTTCACTCTATCCTGAGACTTTAAACTATGCTCACCTCTTATCCTGAAGTTACGATATACCTGAACCCTTATTCAATTATGCTACTTAAGCCAATTCCTCTCTTAGATTCTTCTTGGTCTAAGGTTAACAAGGAATACATTTAAAGGTATTAGAACCATTTCAATTATCTAAGCATTCACTAAATAGTTTAGCACTCCAACTTGTAGGATTTTTCATACAAAACTGATCATTACTAGCTATAAGTATGTAAAACAGTATAGCATTCGCAAGTATACCTATTTATCCAATAAAAACAATCCACTCATAACACATGTGCACAATGTTGAACCAGTTACACATACGTCCATTAATTCAATCAAAACAAGGTAGCATGCTTTCAATATATATCAAACAACCCTTAACTTGTATTTACCCATTCAAGAACACTTTGTTTTCATGCATATTTGTTTACATGCTTGTCAAACAACTCATTGATGTTTATTTATTTCAATCTAGTCCCTTAGCATGCATATTTGCACATTTAAACTGAATACAGTCCATCAACTTTTATGTTCATGCAATTCTGCCAAATATATGTGTATACATATGTCTTAAAAATAGTTCACTTAAATACATGTTTATACAAGACAGGGCAGTTTAGACATATAGGCATTCACCTATCTAAAACTATTCAATTTCATCCATAGATACACTTTACATGTAACATCCTAAATTTTGATATAATTTTTAAGCTTGATATAACTCTTGAGAAATTAAAGTAGTATCTACAAATGCAAGCTTGTAGGACCAATTTGAACTAAAGAAATCTATGGGACTCAAACTGAGAGGACTAAATGGATTAATTAGTAAACTACGTGAATTGCATGGTGAATTATTTTTTAATAGGAGATCAAAGTGGTGGCGCCATTGTATGATTCCATGTGTGGCTAATTTAAGTTATTTGCAAAACAAACAAATATACATCATCCTTTTCATTCTCTTTAGGTAGAGAAAATTGAAATTGAAAGAAGAATGAGAGAGTTTTGTTCTTGGTGTCTATCTCACTTGGATTTTGGTTAGATTTGAAGCTTGGATTATGCTTGCATGCTTGAATTGTAAGTTTTCTATGTATTATTCCCTTGAATTGAAATGTGATTGAAGTAGTATAATTGAACCAATTCTTACTTGATGATGGTGATTGTTGCTTGCTTGGTTGACTAGGTTTGATAGATTGTTAGATAGAATTGTGAATTTAGGTTGAATGACACATGTTTTGACAACCTAGAGTGGTAATGATTGAATCTAGAATCATAAGGATGACTCAATATGTTCAAATTACATGAATTCAACATGAAACAATGTAATTGAACTAAATTAAAAAGAAAAGAGGAAACTGACCTGTTCGATCATGATCTTTGATGAAACAGTTTTAGGGATTGACAATGTACTATAGTTTGAGCTACAAATAAGTAACAAATAATGATGTTAGGGAAAGGGCCTTAAAAAGGATTTTTATAATTGAATTGTGATTTGGGATAGGATTTGAAACTGCCTTGTGCTAGACGGTACCATACCAAATTGTTATGAGGAAATCTGGAAAAATTATGTAAATGTTTGACGCTATTAAGTCTTAGTTGTCATCGTAATAACTTAATAACAAGATTATTGATACATGGATGTTCATAATTGAGATTTAAGAATTGTTTAAATGAACATTGGTGTGTAGGAGATCATTGAGCAGTTTCGAATTGTTGAATAATTAGAGGGAAGGACTGTATTGTATAATTATGATATGTTTAATGTCTAGATTTGTTTAATGAGGAAAATTTAAAGGTTTGAATTGAATAATCTATAGAGAAGCATGAGAAATTACACCTTAAGGATTGTTTGAGCTTGTGTGTGATAAGTAGAAACAATTAAATGATGATGGAATGATTTTAATACCCCATTTGGATTGTTATTGAATTTAGACAAGAAGGGAATCGATTGAGGGGATAAGAGGCTTAAGGGAGTGGTGATTCAAGATCAAAATTAGCTCGGTATACTTGTGAGTATATTTATGTTTTAATGAACTTGGATTTGTTGAATGTAATACGATTACTTGGTTGTATGGCGGTGGTTATATTGCCTATAAACTGCTTGGTAGTGCTGATATTTGGTAAGATGATAGTGGCCAAGGTATCGGAGTGTTTAATGAAAAAAAAATCTAATGTAATTGGCTATGTAATCGATTAGTTATGAAGAATAGGGATTGAATGACTAAATATTTCACATATATGCTTCAATAGAATATGATACTATTGCCTGGAATGGAATGATCAAATGGGTCATATGTTTCAATGGTACCGAATACTATTGCCTGAAAATGCTTAAATAAGTTTGTATTCCAATGGTACCAATCACCATTGCCTGATTATGTTTAAGTAAATAGTATATATAGTTTCAATGGTATTGATTACCATTGCCCGAAAAGCTTGTACAAATGGATTATATATCAATGGTGTAAGTTGCCATTGCCTGATAACATTTCATTGAATAGAACACACCTTCAATGGTACATGCACCATTTCCCGATAAAGTTGGAGCTAATATGCTTTTTCCTAAACTTTATCTAATCAAGCCGTGTTAAATGATGTAGTCTGCCATGATGGATTTGATTATTAAACTGCTCAACTATAATAGTCACTTGATGGTACATTTTCATTGGAAGGACGATTCGGCTATTCTGTATGTATGCTTAGATAAGCTTTCGGCTAAGTGAATTGAGATCTTGTATTTACATTGTTGTTATCTATGATCGAAGCCAGCAACCTAATTACTCACTCTGTTTCTTTTCAGGTGAAGCTAGTTTGTAGTTAAAGTCATGGATTTAAAGGAAGATCACTAGAGGAGACAAATGTATGTTATGTAAACTCCTAGAAGGCGGCACTAGCTAGAATTCTAAGCTTCAGAATCTTTAGATTTGCTATGGTGGGATGTAATTATTTACTAGCAAGACTTATATATAGATACATATATATCTTGTGTATGGTTATTGTTTGGTAAACTGTTGATTTGGTTAGAATAGCTATGGATGAATCTGTGATTATGGTAGTCTCATGCTTGGGATTGTTTCGATGGCTTGTAAGACATATAGAAAGGTCTTGATCATCATTTTAGCATGAAGTTAGGTGATCGAATGCCCTAGGTAGATAAATCAAAGATAATACACAAAAATATCTTGCTCATTCGTTGAAATGATTAAATGGATTCATGTCTCGTAGGAACTTTAAAAATTCACCTAGTCCTTATTTTGTTTCATAGCTATCAACTTAAAATTTCAAATTCTTAACAGATCATTGATGGATTATGATAGTCTTCCCTTCTCAAATTGTCTTATAACTATTTTCTATGTTGTTTTAAAGATGCCTTGAATATTATGTGGTTTACTTGATACTTCCTTGATGCTTAAACTTTGTGTTATATGCTTGATCATCAAAGGACTCACATTGAGTCCTCCTCTTTGAGTACTAAATTGCTAGTCAAGTTAGATTGCCTTCTCCTAGATCATCTCCATTTTCTAGGCATAGGGTTGGGGTATTACACCTCACACATTTCGGGTCTCCTCAAAATGTCCCTTTAAACATTATCATATCTTTAATGGCTTACTTTAATCACAATTAATTACACTCAATCCCTAATTCAAAATTTAGAGTATTACAATTCCCTCCCCTTAAAAGAAATTCGTCCTCGAATTTACCTTACTGGAAGAGATGCGAATATTGCTTTCGCATAGCTGATTCTGTTTCCCTTGTAGCTTCTTCTATTTTGTGATTTCTCCAAAGTATTTTTGCTAGAGGTACCATCTTATTTCAAAGTCTTTTAACTTCATTGTCCAAAATTTGGATTGACTCTTCATCATATGATAGATCAGGATTAAGTTCGACTTCATCAGGTTTTAGAATATGTGATGGATCTAAACGGTATTTCCTTAACATGAATATATGAAAGACATTGTGGATTCTATCAAGCTCTCTAGGAAGATCTAGCTTGTAAGCATCTAGACCAACTTTTTCTATAATCCTAAAGGGTCCAATGAAACGATGGCTTAATTTTCCTTTCTTACCAAATCTAAGTATTTTCTTTTAGGGTGACACCTTCAGAAATACTCGATGTCCTAATTCATGTTGAACATCCCTTCTCTTAGCATCAACATAAGCTTTTTGTCTGTTAAAAGCTTCTTTCAATCCATTGTATATAACCCAAATTTGATCTTCAGTTTCCCGAAGCAATTCAGGTCCTAAGACTTTGTTCTCTCCCCGTTCGGACTAGCATAAATGAGTCATACATTTTCTCCCATACAATAATTCCTCACACATTTTGGGTCTCCTCAAAATGGCCCTTTAAACATTACATATCTTTAATGGCTTACTTTAATCACAATTAATTACACTCAATCCCTAATTCAAAATTTAGAGTATTACATGCCCAAACAATCGCTCCATTCCGAATTGCCTAGGCAATCACAGAATTGCCTAGGCAATCCGACTAGATTCAATTGTTGAAGCAATTGAGCTATTCTAGCAATCAATTACCACAACGGTCCATTCAATTATCATGCCACGACTCACGATAACCCGGCCTACTCTCTCGTATTCATTTACATCTTTCTTTTATTTAATTGCTTTTTTATTTTCTTGTTAATTAGAACTCTTACAATCACCTACTTGTGTTTTTACTTTCAGTGCGAGAAGTTAGATTCTTGAAGTAGCACCAATCTCTGTGGAGACGATATCTATTCTATACTATAACTTGCGACGTGTACACTTGCACCAATTGCGAAGCATTCAATACGGGCAACAAATAACAATGCAATAGACTTCTGTTTAGTCCTAGAATCGACTAAAATCTACCCCTGATACCACAATAAATAACTCCTAAGTGGCAAAACAATATAATAACAATGCAATAGACTTTAGGTTAGTTGAGAACCGGGTCAGAGTATATTACAGACATGCAATATAGTAATCAGAATAATATTTTAAACCTTGTTCAATCTAATGTTGTAAAACAAGATGAAGACTATACAGAGGACCAGTGTCTCGGTAAGACTGCATAATCTTGACTTTAGGACCAATTTCTAAACTTTTACAATTTTTAAGGACTATACTAAAAATTTAATAAAGTAGGTGTTCTTTACACAAATTAACCTTACCCTAATGAAATTCAGCCTATAATTAGTGTGCATGCAAAATTTCATATTAATCGGAATCCATTTACCCCTTCAATTAAGCCCATCAATAATTAGCGACCAATATGCAAGTTCTCAAAACTATTACTACAACTTTTAACTGAATTACTTGAATAGGTACCGATACTTGAGAGGCCATATCGGTACGTAATGCATATTCTATTAATTGATAAATTCTAGTGACCAAAACTCGTATTGGTACAGCCTTAGTTGTACCGATATAGAAGGACTAGTATCGGTACGTCTTGAAGCTGTACCGATGCATTTTTACAAACCAAGTTCGAATGTTAACTTTTCGTACTAATACACCCAATTCTGTATCGATACGCCTTGCTGACCATAGTTGTCTTGGATCTAATATACAATATTGTACCGATACACCATCGCATGTATCGGTACAATATGATCTGTAATGACAGATTGAGTCTGGTTTTTATCCATTATGTATCGAGGGAGCCAAAAGTTCCGTAGGAAATCCTATCGAGTAGAAAAAGATCTTAATGGTTTACGCAGACATGTACAACCAGTTGCTATAGCATTGAAATAAGTAAACAAGCATATATCCTTAGCAATAATCCTAGCTTCCATAATTATCTGTTATTTTTCGCAGCTATTCATCTTAATCATAGCTACTTCTAGTTTTGATAAATGAACATCCACCACTACATGCAAACTCATTCTTAAGCTCGATAACTTCGTAGTTATTGATATAATCCTTATGGGTTCTACACTCTAATTATCACTTTATTACTTTATTCGATGAATATACTTTCTCTAAAGTGCATCACTATTCGACACAACACTATGGTATGCTAATTTTGTAAATTACTTGGTGTGTGGAAAAACTCATTTGGATGTAACTAGGCACAAAAAGGTAACATTTCTCTGAGATGCAATGAAATATCATTGGAATGAACCTTATTTGTTCAAGGGTTGCAATGAGAATATAATTTGATGTTGTATTCCTAAGGAAGAAATGACATCAATATTACAACATTGTCACAATGCGCCTCATGGAGGGCATTTTGGTAGCATGAGAATGACTGGAAAAGTACTTCAATGTAGATTGTACTAGTCGTCATTATTTAGAGATGCCCAAGAGTTTGCTTAATGTTGTGATCATTCTCAATGCACATGGTCAATATCGAGACGAGATGGGATGCCACGATAGCCAATAATGAAAATTGAGCTATTCGATGTTTGGGGATTGGATTTCATGGGTCCTTTTCTAAATCTTTTTGGCAACTTATATATTATAGTTGCTTTTGATAGAGCTTGTGGATGTGCCTAAAAGTGATGGCAGAACGGTCTTAAAGTTCTTTCAGAAACGTATACTCACCCGTTTTGGGACACCAAGAGCACTGACCAGTTACCAGAGAAAGCATTTTCACTACAACCAGGTGGCTGCTGCATTGAAACATTATGGACCAAATCATAGACTAGCCATAATGTATCACCCCTAGTCCAATAGACAAGCTGAGATTTCCAAATAGGCCATTAAAAATATCTTACAAAAGTGGTAAATACCACTAGGAAGGAGTGGTCTTCGTTATGCATTGTTGGCTATTCGTACTGCGTACAAAACTCCACTGGGAATGTTACCTAAACAACTTGTGTATAGAAAATCTTGTCATTTGCCTATTAAGCATGAATACAAGGCTTTGTGGGCTTCAAAGTAGGTTAATCTTGACTATGAGGCTGCGGGGAAGAAATGATTGCTGGACATTACTGAATTGGAAGAAATTCGCTGCAATGCTTATGAAAATGCTTCTATTTACAAGGACAAGAGTAAACGCTGGCATGACAAGATCATAGTGCAGTGAAAATTTGAAGTTGGACAATTGGTTTTGCTATTCAATTCAAGACTGAAGTTGCATATAACACCATCTTCTCATATTTGGTCCTTGAACACGAGTTGGTGATGTCAGAAAGCCAAGTTAAAACAATTTTCATTATCAAAATTTAAACTGACAGTTTGTACTATTCTTAAACAATTTTTTTTTATAAATTCTTATAGATATCAAAAATTCATTATGGAAAATTTTAATTAAACTAGATTCACTAATATTTTTAACCATATAAATTAATAACTCAAATTCATTATACAAAAAATCATAAAAATGCACAAACTCACGACACAGTAAAGAATTTTAAGAAATCAACTGCCCTGTTTCTGACCTTTCATCGGTTAGAAATTCATATCTTTTAGTACAGACCTCAAAATTTGTCACAGTTTTTTTAAATAAACTAGACTCAATTTCCAGTTCATACATATAAGACTCGCTTCCCAATTCAAACCATGGAATTTATACTGAGTTTTCAAACACACTACATCTACACAATTTCTAAACAGATTTTAACTCTCTACTATGAACAAATTAATTACTAATAATTTAATACTTCATACATTAAAAACATAATGAGACTTACTTTGATCAAAACACACACCATATAAGTTACTAGACCAACCATATTTTAATTATAAGTTAAAACAAACCAGAACTAATTATTAGACCATCCATCGATAACTATTATACATGCCATCTAGTATATCCAAGTAGAAAGGATAGATGTCATTACTATGAATATAGTAATATACTCACAAAATATGTAGATGATGCCCAACTACTCTTCCCCTTGAGCTCTGTTTAAGCTACACATGAAAATCATGACACGCTAAGAATACACTTAGTGAGGCAATAATCCATAATCAAGTGCTGTAACACCCCCTTCCCGGTCTGGTAGAGATCCGAGTCAGATAGTGTTATCAGAAGACTAATAGAAGGTTCGGAAAAAGTTTCAGAGTTCAACAACCTAATCTAAGTGTCATATTGATTATTCTTAAGACTTATCCTGTAATACCCCAACCCCAGACCTAGAAGATAGTGATGATATAGGAGAAGACAATCTAACTTGACCAGCAAGTTAGTACTCGAAGAGGAGGATTCAATGTGAGACCTTTGATGATCAAGCATATAACACAGAGTTTAAGCATCAAGGAAGTATCAAGTAAACCACATAAGCTTTAAGGCATCTTTAAAACAACATAGGAAACAGTTATAAGACAATTCGAGAAGGGAAGACTATCATAATCCATCAATGATCCGTTAACAATTTGAAATTTTAAGTTGATATCAATGAAACTAAATAAGGTCTAGGTGAATTTTTAAAATTCCTATGAGACATGAATCCATTTAATCATTTCAACGCATGAACAAGATCATTTTTGAGTATTATCTTTGATTTATCTACCTAGGGCATTCAATCACCTAACTTCATGCTAAAATTACGATCAAAACCTTTCTATATGTCTTACAAGCAATCAAAAGAACCCCAAGCATGAGACTACCATAATCAAAGATGCATCCATAGCTATTCTAACCAAATCAACAATTTACCAAACAATAACCATACACAAGATATATATGTATATATATAAGTCTTGCTAATGAATAATTACATCCCACCATAACAAATCTAAAGATTCTCAAGCTTAGAATTCTAGCTAGTGCACCTTCTAGGAGTTTACATAACAAAACATAACATACATTTGTCGCCTCTAGTGACCTTGTTTTAAATTTAACTTTAACTACAAACTAGCTTCAGCTGAAAACAAACAGAGTGAGTAATTAGGTTGCTGGCTTCGATCATAGATAACAACAATGTAAATACAAGATCTCAATTCACTTAGCCGAAAGCTTATCTAAGCATACATACAGAATAGCCGAATCATAATTCCAATGAAAATGTACCATCAAGCGACTATTATAGTTGAGCAGTTTAATAATCAAATCCATCATGGCAGACTACATCATTTAACACGACTTGATTAGCTAAAGTTTAGGAAAAAGCATATTCACTCCAACATTATCGGGCAATGGTAAATGTACCATTGAAGGCATGTTCTATTCAATGAAATGTTATAAGGCAATGGCAACTTACACCATTGATATATAATCCATTTGTACAAGCTTTTCGGGCAATGGTAATCAATACCATTGAAACTTATATATACTATTTACTTAAACATAATCAGACAATGGTGATTGGTACCATTGGAATACAAACTTATTTAAGCATTTTCAGGTAATGGTATTCAGTACCACTGAAACATATGACCTATTTGATCATTATTTTCTAGGCAATAGTATCATATTCTATTGAAGCATACATGTGAACTATTTAGTCATTCAATCTCTATTCTTCATAACTAATCGAGTGCATAGCCAATTACATTAGATTTTTTTCATTAAACACTCTGAGGAATCAATTCATGGTTCAACTAAAGAGAAGGCACAAGTAATTGTTCCCCTTACCTTGGCCACTATCATCTTACCAAATATCCGCACTACCAAGCAGTTTATAGGCAATATAACCCTCGCCATACAACCAAGTAATCGTATTACATTCAACAAATCCAAGTTCAGTAAAACATAAATATACTCACAAGTATTTTGAGTTAATTATGATCTTGAATCACCACTCCCTTAAGCCTTTCATCCCCTCTATTGATTCCCTTCTTGTCTAAATTTAATAACAATCTAAATGGGGTATTAAAATCATTCCATCATCATTTAATTGTTCCTATTTATCACACACAAGCTCAAACAATCCTTAAGGTGTAATTTCTCATGCTTCTCTATGGATTCTTCAATTCAAACCTTTAAATTTTCCTCATTAAACAAATCCAGACATTAGACATATCATAATTATACAATGCAGTCCTTCCCTCTAATTATTCAACAATTCGAAACTGCTCAATGGTCTCCTACTCACCAATGTTCATTTAAACGATTCTTAAATCTCAATTATGAACATCCATGTATCAATAAGCTAGTTATTAAGTTATTCCGATGTCAATTAAGACTTAACAGCATCAACATTTACATAATTTTTCAAGATTTCCACAGAACAATTCGGTAAGGTACAGTCCAGCACAGGGCAGTTTCAAATCCTATCCCAAATCACAATTCAATCATCAAAACTCCTTTTTAAGGCCCTTGTCCCTCACATCATTATAGTCTTGCGATACAATAATTCCATTCTTTGTTACTTATTTGTAGCTCAAACTATAGTACATTGTCAATCCCCGAAACAATTTCATCAAAGATCATGATCGAACAGGGAAATTTCCTCTTTTATTTTTAATTTAGTTCAATTACAATGTTTCATGCTGAATTCGTGTAATTCTAACATATTGAGTAATCCTTATGATTCTAGATTCGATCATTACCACTCTAGGTTGTCAAAACATGTTTCATTCAACCTAAATTCCCAATTCTATCTAACAATCTATCGAACCGAGTCAACCAAGCAAACAACAATCACCATCATCAAGCAAGAACTGGTTCAATTATACTACTTCAATCACATTTCAATTCAAGGGGATAATACATAGAAAACTTACAATTCAAGCATGCAAGCATAATTCAAGCCTCAAATCTAACCGAAATCCAAGTGAGATAGACACCAAGAACAAAACTCTCTTCTCCTCTCAATTTCGATTTTCTTCGCCTAAGGAGAACGAAAAGGATTATGTATATTTGTTTGTTTTACAAACAACTTAAATTAGCCACACATGGCATCATAAAATGGTGCCACCACTTTGATCTCCTATTAAAAATTAATTCACCATGCAATTCACCTAGTTTGCTAATTAATCCATTTAGTCCTCTCGGTTTGAGTCCCATAGATTTCTTGTAACACCCTAAATCCTAGCCTAGAAGTATTGAAATCAATTGCTTAAGTTGATAGCTTAATTGAATCTAGACATTAAGCTAAATTGATTAGTCAAGGGTCTAGTTGAATGAATGAAAGAACAAGTGACCAAATTAAGATGACCAACATGTAAACTCTAGTAATTTCAAGGAATGCGTGCTAAATTCATCAATTCCCCTAAATGTCGTTGACTAAGTTAATATTAAGGATTAATTAAGGGACATTTTAGACATTACACAAATCCAATAACTTGGATTAAGTGTTATCGTCTTCCTCACTTTCTCTTTGTTTGGCCGATTGAAAGAGAATGAAAAGAGTGAAAGGAAGCTTGAGGGAGAAAGCTTGAATTAATGCCATACAACTTTGATTTAGCTTCAAATTAAGTTATTATAGCATAGTGATAAAGGTAATTACTTGTTCCTCGTGTAAATTTCATGTTAAATTGTTTGAATAGATGATAGAAATGTTGTGAATGTGGAATCAATTCATGTAGTTGATGGAATTGATTTTGAATCTGTTTAGATGACATGTTAGGTTGCATTACATGTTGAAATGTTGTGGTTATATGCTGGAAATTGATTGCTAGTAATCAAATGGCTAATGAAACTCTTGTGTAGTTGCTGGAAAATTGAGAAGCATGAACATGGTTCAAAACAGTCTAGATTAGGGGACTGTTTTAATTGAAAAATTGTGTAAGCATGATAAATGAGCTTAAAACTCTGTTTTGAACATGTTGTTAGGTAAAATGGAGATTTAATTGAATTGGTAACTTGCTGGAAAAATGACTACACCTAATTGAACTAGTTAAATTAGGTAATGGACTGCCTAGTTGATGAATTGATGTGTAATTGTGATCAATTGGATTAAACTAGGTTCAACATGACTATGCCTTGTTTTGAGAACATTTTCAGGTGAATTATGATGGCCTAAATATTTATGAACATGATCATGAATGAAATTGTCATGTTAGGACCTTGCTAGAATGAAATAAAGAACTAGAATTGCAACGTAGTGTAAGCTGCCCAGAATTGCTCTGTTCTGGGCAGTCACTTTGAAAATTCACCAAAAATTGTATAAATCAAATTCAGGGGTGAAATTTTAATGACATGATCCTTTGTATGTCTAATTTCACTAGGTGAAAACAGAACTGAAAACTGGGTCCTATGGTGGAAACTGTAAATAGAAATAGCTGGACAGTGCAAACTGTCCAGGCTGTGTAAATGCCCTGTCTTTGAACAATAAACTGTATTAATTGGATCAGAACTAAAATGAAAGCCTATTATGGTCTTAAAGACAATTTTTTTAGTTTTCCAACAGTATAAATTTAATCTAAATTCCGATGTAGGAATTGAAAGATATGCCTGTTTAAGCATGTAGTGTACAAGCTGCCAGGCAGCAGCACTTAAGCTAGTTAGAAACTGTTTTGTACACAGTTTTATTGGACTGTTTGTAATAGTTTGGGATAATTAGACCCTACCTAGTCTTTTTTATTGAATGTTGACAGAATTGTATGAATATGTTTACATGTATTGAAATAACCTTGCTGCCATGTTGAATTGTCTTGTGTATACATATTGATGAATGTGTTTAATCATGAATTTGCTAGAGCAAGGAGTGAACTTAGGGTAAGGAGAAAAAGGAAATCATTCAAAGGCTAAGAACAAAGGAATAGGTATACAAGACAATTTCTAGCTTGCATGGATTGTATTGTGAGTGTAGTTATATCTAGAGTTAGGACTAGGTCATAACCATTGCATTCTTGTTACAATCTTCACATGTAAATGAATCTAATTTTGAACTTGACCTAATAAGGGAAGGATGATTAAAGAAACACATGAAAAATGATCCTAGTATTGTATACATGTCTATTCGAAATGCTTATGCATGATTAGTGATAGCTTGAATGTTTGTATGTGCTATGATGCAACATGATTGAATGCTAATGACTTGTTTGAGATATAATGCTTTCTCATTTTAATGAAATGGATCTTGAAATCACTTGACTTGTGAGCTAAGGCTCAATAGCCTAACGGCTTAACATGAAATGCTCTTTATTGACATGAACATGATCTTGAACTTGATAACTTGACTAAATGGTATTTCGAACAACCTTGGTAGCTAGTTGGATTAGGTAGAAGGGTATGCCTTAGAGTCTAGAGCTCATTGTGTATGGGTGGACTATGGTCCAGGGCTAAGGCCCCTATTTGGCGACAGACAGAGGGTACGTATATGGTCTTTGGCGACAGTAGGAGGGTTGACCAGCACTACAGTGCATATTGTGGCGACAGTTTGTTGGAGACTCGATTACCTATACAAACTAAGTACCAAGGGGTTATTTAATGAATTAACAAATGTAATAAGAATTCAATTATACATGATACTTGTCTTGAATGCCATGAAATGTATGTTACTTGACTTGAAAGCATGACTCCTTGGTTTCTTGTTTTGCAAGCATGTTGCTTGATTTATGAATTATGACTCCTTGATGCCTTTACATGTTGGTCGAATACTTGCTATCCTAGATAGGATAATCTTGATGCTTGTAAGACTAGATAAGGTCACTCTTGATGTTTGAAAAACTAACTAAGTCTACTCTAATGCTTGGAAGCCTTAGCTAGGTCTACACTTGATATAAAAGACATGAAACATGAAATAACAAAATGGATAGACTAGATACTACCTCACTAAGTACATTTTTTGTACTTATCACTCTTGTTTCATTCTTCCCAACCTACAGGTTAAAGGATTCAACATTGCTTGATCTTGAAGCTTGATTCCTTGAGCAAGAAACATCCTTCACAAGCTTTGTTAAATTATGATTCCATACTTGTCTTGTATCTCCTAGAATGGTGGCACTAGGTGTATCTAAGTAGCTTGAACATGCATTTTGAAGGATTGTATATAATGCTTGATGGGCCTATCTATGTTATATATATAGTTTACGGTTTGTAATGAACTTAGATAACTTGTAATGGTTGAATGTTTTGCTGCGCATATGTTGATGATATGGAATGATCATATGATGACCTAACTGGCTATGAAATAGTTGATAACCTTGTCATGCTTGAGTGCATGCCTGAAATGAATGTAGATTAAGATGAACCATGTTGTATAACCAACCATTTGAATGCTTCACGTCATGTATGAAATTGCCATGTTGAAAGTATTGTTGTGTGATTGTTTTGAGGTATGGCTGAATGGTTTCATATGGTTATCCCATGTTTGCCGAATGCATGGTAGTAGAATAAGGTTGGAATGATGGTGTAATTGGACGAATGGTAATACATTGAAATAGACTTGAATGGAACTAGATACAAGCTATTAAAGGTTAGATAATTATGATTAGTAAGTGAAGGAGTGAAATGACTAATGTATACGAGATGAGGAACACCAGATTGTATTGGAAGCATGTAATACTAAGTAGTTCAAATAGGATTGGTAACTTGTAGTGTAAGCATGAAAGCAATTTAATCTAATGATTTTGTGAAATAGCCGATTGCCTTAGATGAAAAGAAGTTACATATTAGGTTGCTTGCATGATAAGAAATGTATGAATGGTTGCCTATGCCTTGTTTAAAGGATTGTTTCTTCTTGGTTGATAATTGCCGATTGCTTGGATGATTGTTGTAGTCATGTATGATCGATTGCTTTTGCTTGCCTTGCCATGTGTCTTGCTCATCATTCGAATGGTATAAGATAATTGAAGTCTAGTGTGAACTTACTTGTTAACTAAGTAAGTTTGAATGCATTGTTGTTCTATGATTACTTCAATGTTCTTCTTGGTTCGAATGCCATGCCTTGATTTGTCCTTGCTTGCTTGTTAAGTAACGCTCCTCAATCGAGTTACTACTAACCCGAGTAGGGGGTGTTACATTTCTTTAGTTCAAATTAGTCCTACAAGCTTTCATTTGTAGATACTACTTTAATTTCTCAAGTGTTATATCAAGCTTAAAAATTATATCAAAATTTTGGATGTTATAAATCCCTCCCCCTTAAAGAAAACTCATCCTCAAATTTTAAATAAAGAGAAAAGTTGTGGATATTGCTCTCTCATGGCACATTCAGGTTCCCAGGTAGCTTCCTTAATCCTATGGTTTTTTTCCGCAAGACTTTGACAAGGGAGATTGTTTTATTTCGTAGCCTCATATCTTCACGATCAAGAATTTGGATTGGTTCTTCCTCGTAAGATAAATCCTGAATCAATTCAACTTCATTCGGCTCGAGGATGTGAGAAGGATCATAAAGATAACTACGCAGCAATGACACATGAAACACATTGTGTATTTTGCTAAATTCTTTTGGAAGAGCCAATCGATAAGCAACAAGGCCAATCTTTTCTATTATCTCAAAGGGTCTTATAAACCAAGGACTAAGTTTTCCTTTCTTACCGAATCTGAACACTTTCTTCCACGGAGATACCTTGAGAAACATTCTATCTCCCACATCGTATTGAATATCTTGTCTTTTACGATCAGCATAAGCTTTATGTTGATCAAAAGCTTCTTTTAATCGATTGCAAATAATTCATACTTGATCTTCTATTTTTCGAAGCAATTGGGGTCCTAAAGCTTTATTCTCCTTCAACTCTGACCAGCACAAAGGGGTCTTACACTTTCTTCCATAAGGGCTTCAAAAGTGGCCATTTGAATGGAAGATTGATAGCTATCATTGTATGAGAATTCTGCCAACGGTAAAGCTCTCTCCCAATTCTTCCCAAAATCGATTATACAAGCTTGTAACATATCTTCTAACTCTTGTATAATTCTTTCAGATTGACCATCTGATTGAGGGTGAAAGGCCGTACTGAGATTGATTTTAGTTCCAAGAGCTTTCTACAGAGATTTCCAAAATCTATAAGTAAATCTGGAGTCCTAATCAGAAATTATTAACGTAGGAATACCATGTAGCCTAATAACCTCTCGAATGTAGAGTTCAGCTAACTGATCCAGGCTCATGTTCATTCGAACAAGAAGGAAATGAGCTGACTTTGAGAACCTATCCACAATCACCCAAATTACATCATTCTTCTTTGGTGATGAAGGCAATACACTACCAAAGTCCATTGTTATTTGCTCTCATTTCCATTATGGAATTTCAATAGATTGAAGTAATCCCGAAGGAACTTGATGTTCTGCCTTCACTTTTTGACAAACCAGACATTTAGATACAAAGTCTGTTACAACAACTTTCATCATGTGCCACCAGTAGAGACTCTTTAAATCTCTATACATTTTCACTGATCTGGGATGTATTGAGAAAGAAATATTGTGAGATTCCTGTAGGATTTCCCTTTTTTAAATTTGAATCATGGGGGATACACATCCTATTACGAAAATAGAGTATTCCATCTTCCTTTAGAACAAAGTCTGATTCAACATCCTTAACAAGCTTAAGCTTAATTTCTTGCAACTGAGGGTCTGATTGTTGCATCAATCGAATTTTTGATATCAAGTCAGAGTAAATTCAAATAGAAGCCAAAGTTCTTTGCTTCCTACCCATTCGAAGTCAAGCATTGATGGAGGACAAGGGACATGTGTGTTGGCGACTGAGTGTATCAGCCACAACATTAGCTTTCCCAGGGTGGTAGTCTATGATGATATCATAGTCTTTAAGTAATTCGATCCAGCGTCTTTGTTAAAGATTGAGCTCTTTTTGAGTTAGGAGGTATTTCAGGCTTTGTGATCGGTGAAAAGGTAACACTTTTCTCCATACAAATAGTGTCTCCATATCTTTAAGGCAAAGATCACTGCAACTTGTTCCAAATCGTGGGATGGGTAATTCAGTTCATGAGATTTTAATTGTCTAGAAGCATAAGCTACCGCTTTGTCTCCTTGCATTAAAACACATCCCAAACCCAAGTGAGAAGCATCACCAAATACCGTATATTCTTTTCCTAATTCTAGTTGAGTTAACACTAGAGCTCGGGTAAGTACTTATTTCAACTGGTCAAAGCATTTCTGTTGTTCTTCAGACATATGAATGGCACATCTTTACGAAGAAGTTTGGTTAGGGGAGTGGCCAAAATCGAAAATCCTTTAACAAACCTTTTGTAATATCCAGCTAAGCCAAGGAAGCTTTGGACTTCACTAACATTCCTCGGAGATCTCCATTCAATTACCGATTTAATCTTTTTCAGATCAACCTTAATTCTAGAAGCCAAAATTACATGTCCAAGAAAAGATACTTTGGGCAACCAAATGACATCACTAGGAAGTCATAGTGACCATATCGAGTCCTGAAAGCGATCTTAGGTATGTCTGATTCTTTAACCTTCATTTGGTAGTATCCAGATATAAGGTCAATCTTGGAGAATACCAATGCACCCTTCAGTTGGTCAAACAAATCTTTAATTCTTAGAACAGGGTACTTATTCTTAATCATAACTTGATTTAGCTGTCGATAATCTATGCACAATCTTATTGACCTGTCCTCCTTCTTGACAAAGAGTACTAGGGCTCCCTACGGAGATGAGCTTGGTTGAATGAATCACTTGTCTTACAATTCTTGTAACTGCTTCTGAAGTTTTTTTAATTCAACAGAAGCCATTATGTAAGGATTAATTGATACAGGTTGGGTTCCTAGTTGAATTTCAATTTTAAACTCCACTTCTTGAGTCTGTGGCAGTCCTAGAAGTTCCTCAGGAAAAAAATCGAGGAATTCAGATACAATCATAATTGAATTTATATCAGGCTCAATTTTCACATCTCTAAGTATATTAGATAATAAGGCATTCAGCTTTTGAGCTTTTGATCAACTAGGGATATCGATTCTTTTCCCAAACCCTTTAAATATAGTTTCCTCTTTTGACAATCTACCCAAGCCAGTGTTTTCCTAACCAGTCTAATCCCAAAATTAAATTAAATTCAAAAAAGGGTAGTACGTACAGATCCACAAGGAAAAGAATATTTTGGATGTATATGGAGCAATTTCTACAAATGAGATTTATGGTCATAATTCCTCCTATATGATTCAAAACTACCAACCCTTGATTAATAGTTTCAAAATTTAGATTCAATTTCATAAGCAAGGGGGAACAGATAAATGAATGGGTGGATCCCGAATCAAATAAAGCATATACAGATTCATTATTTAACTCAACGATACCTTCTATTACGTCAGGCGCCTCTTCATCGTCACGGTTCTGGATGTTATATACACGAGAAGGGGCCCGAGACTCCTGATGAGTAGTAGAAGGAGCTTGGCCTCGATTTCTCCCTGAGTTTTCGGAATGTGTTTGTTTCAGCCCCTTGCCCCGAGGAGAATGAAATTGATTCGAATTGGAGGCCACTTTTTCTAAATATTTATCCATGGTTTGGGGGCAATCATGAACATAATGATCTAGGCTTCCACACCGAAAACATGCATTTGACTGCTTTCTACATTGGCCAGAGTGATAATTCTGATAGATGTTAAAATGTCGAGTCTGTGGATCCTTGCCATAATTCCCCGAGCTATTAATAGAGATTGATGGTGCAGAGGATTTGATTATTGTCTGAGGCTTCGGAATGAAGTTGCCCCTTAGAGAAGCAACGTAGCTTGAGGAATCCCTTCCTTGATTTTTCGGCTTCTTGAAAGGCCATTGAGATTTGCCATCATTCATTGGCCTATTGTATTTCTTAGGAAATCCCTCCCTTCTTTTATCAGCTACTTTCGTCCTAGACTCGGTAGCAATCACTCAATTCACCAAGTCTTGAAAATCAGTTATTCCAAGAGCTGTAAACATCGAGATCAGCTCATCACTCAGTCCTTATATGAACATTCTACATTTATCTTCCTCTTTCTTAAAGTATTCAGATCCATACTTGTAGTATTTGCAAAAATCACTAACATATTATTCTAAGGGTCTACCACCTTGCTTTAGATGTAAGAAACGTCTTATTCTTTCCGCCAGATATTGTTCGTTCACATACTTCTTCCAAAATTCTTTTAGAAAGAATTCCCAAGTAACAAAGTCTTCAGGGGCGGTGAGGATTGTAGTTTCGCACCAATTTAAAGCTTCATCAGCAAGTAAAGCCACCGCACACTCCAATTTGTGTTCATTAGAACACTGAAGTTGTTTAGCAAAATTCTGATGGTAGTTTCCAGCCAGTATTCTGCTGCTTCTGGGTTCTCTTCATCAGATCCCGCAAATGTATAGGTTCGATGTTGAGCCAGTTTATCAATTGGGGCCCTGGATTGAATCCCTACAAGTGCAAGAGGATCGTTTAGCTTCATGTTAGTAACAAGTTGATTGAACACCTCAGTCATGCTGAGAAGGCATTATTTTTGAATTTGATTAACTTGTGGAGCTTCAGGCTGTGGTTCTGCAGCCTTTTGAGGGTCTACTGACACTCTCTCCTTCATTGGAGGAACCAACCGGGCTATCTCTATCCCGACCCAGATGTTTTTTAGACATCTGAAATTAGCATTTAAAAGGAAAGTTCTATCAAACAAGGTCACAGGCACAGTTCAACTTAACTCCTAGGTGGCACTTATATAACTGATGACACAACTGGTTTAGTCCTAGGATCAACTAAACCTTAGCTCTGATTACAAAAATTGTAATACCCCAATCCAGGCCTAGAAGATAGTGATGATCTAGGAGAAGACAATCTAACTTGACTAGCAAGTTAGTACTCGAAGAGGAGGACTCAATGTGAGACCTTTGATGATCAAGCATATAGCACAAAGTTTAAGCATCAAGGAAGTATCAAGTATACCACATAAGATTCAAGTCATCTTTAAAACAACATAGAAAACAGTTATAAGACAATTCGAGAAGGGAAAACTATCATAATCCATCAATGATCCGTTAAGAATTTGAAATTTTATGTTGATATCAATGAAACTAAACAAGGACTAGGTGGATTTTTAAAGTTCCTACGAGACATGAATCCATTTAATCATTTCAACGCATGAGCAAGATCATTTTTGAGTATTATCTTTGATTTAACTACCTAGGGCATTCGATCACCTAACTTCATGCTAAAATTATGATCAAAACCTTTTATATATGTCTTACAAGCAATCCAAACAATCCCAAGCATGAGACTACCATAATCAAAGATTCATCCATAGCTATTCTAACCAAATCAACAATTTACCAAACAATAACCACACACAAGATATATATGTATATATATAAGTCTTGGTAGTGAATAATTACATCCCACCATAACAAATCTAAAGATTCTCAAGCTTAGAATTCTATCTAGTGCCACCTTCTAGGAGTTTACATAACAAAACACAACATACATTTGTCGCCCCTAGTCACTAAATCAATACCATTGAAACTTATATTTACTATTTACTTAAACTTAATCAGGCAATGGTGATTGGTACCATTGGAATACAAACTTATTTAAGCATTTTCAGGCAATGGTATTCGGTACCATTGAAATATATGACTCATTTGATCATTCCTTTCCAGGAAATAGTATCATATTCTATTGAAGCATACATGTGAACTATTTAGTCATTCAATCCCTATTCTTCATAACTAATCGATTACGTAGCCAATTACATTAGATGTTTTTTCTTTAAACACTCCAAGGAATAAATTCATGATTCAACTAAAGAGAAGGCACAAGTAATTGTTCCCTTACCTTGGCCACTATCATCTTACCAAATATCCGCACTACCAAGCAATTTATAGGCAATATAACCATCGCCGTAGAACCAAGCAATCGTATTACATTCAACAAATCCAAGTTCATTAAAACATAAATATACTCACAAGTATACCGAGCAAGGCTAAGGCAACCATTCATACATTACTTATCATGCAGGTAACCACAAAATTGATTCTTATTCAACCTAACCATTCGACTATCTATACAAGACCATTTGATTAATTCCTTTCATTCTTACATTACAAGTTACTACTTTCATAGTTCATATTACCACATTCAATATTTGTTACCTATCCTATTCGTATTATCTAAGAATACCAACATGTTTCGTTTCAATTCAAGGTTCCTTATTTTGTATGCATTTAGTCATTTCATTCCTATACTTACTAAGCATAATTATCTAACTTTCAATAGCATGGAACTAGTTCTATTTGAGCTTATTTCCATACCTATGCATTCGACATTCATCCTATACAAGCATGCATAACATATACATCAAGGTATATTTACATACAAGTAACTCTTTAGGCCCAAGTCATTCGAATGGGAAGGGATCCACATGGTTCATCTCATACTACTTCCATTTCAAACAAAAAATGTACACTAAACAAGGCATTCATTTGTTTCAAGATAAACTAGATCAATATTAGATCATTTCATTCTTAATTCACCATATGCGCAACAAACTTCATTTAATTACATGATACTTATGTTCATTACATGCTTTATACTATATACATAACATGGTAGGCCCATCAAGATCAATACATACAAGTTTCAAGTGTACCAAAATGCATGATCAAGCTAACTATATACAATCTAGTGCCACTATTCTATGAGATTTACAAAACAAGTATGAAATCATACTTTAACTATGCTTGTGTGAGTTGCTTCTTGCTCAAGGTAACAGGCTTCAAGATCAAGAAACCTCGTATCCTTTATCTTGTAGGTTGGGAATAATGAAACAAAAGTGATAAGTACAAGATTGTACATAGCAAGATAGTAACTAGTCTATCCATTTGTTATTTCAAGTTTCATGTCATTTAAATCAAGTATAGACCTAGCTAAGGCTTTCAAGCATTAGAGTGATCTCAGCTAGGCTTTCAAGCATAAAGATTATCCTATCTAAGGATATCAAGCATTCGGCCAACAAGTACAAGCAACTAAATTCATACTTCATGAATCAAGCACACATGCTTGCAAAACAAGAAATCAACGAGTCATGCTTTCAAGTCAAGTAACATACATTTCATGGCATTCAAGACAAGTATCATATGATGTAGGATTGTTATTTCAATTGTTATTCTTTAAACAACCCCTCGGTACTTATTTTGTATAGGTAACCGAGTATCCAACCAACCGTCGCCACAAGATGCACCGTAGTGCTGGTCAACCCTCCTACTATCGCCAAATACCACATACGTACCCTCCGTCTGTCGCCAAATAAGGGCCCTAGCCCTGGACCGTAGTCCACCCTTACACAATGAGCTCTAGACTCTAAGGCATGCCCTTCTACCTAGTCCATCTAGCTACCAAGATTGTTTGATTTACCATTTATTCATGTGTTTCAAGATCAAGATCATGTCAAGCAAGTTCATTTCATATTAGGCCCTTAGGCCATTGAGCCATAGCTCTCATGTCAAGTAGTTTCGTGTTTCATTTCATCAAGATGAGATGATATGATATCTCAAACAAGTCTTTAGCATTTGGTCTTATTGCATCATAACACATACAAGCATCCATGCTACCACTTTAATTATCCTAGTCCTAACCCTAGAGGCAACTACACTCACAATACTCCAAGCTAGCTAGTCTTGGATCCACACTCCTTTGTTCTTGGCTTTAGATTGTTCCAATCTTTCCTCTTCTACCAAGTTCGATCCCAGTTCTAACACATTACAGTCAAACATATATCAAGACAAGTTCACAAGGTCATTCAATTCAAGACAAGGTCATTAAATCAAGCAATGCTACAAGCATATAACATTCACATATTGGGCAGTATGCTTATGTACATTTTCCATTACTTTTAACTACACTTTTCTACATTCTAGTTCATGTAAAACAAGGCATATTTCAAGGCCTAAAACTATTTACAAGACAATTTGCAAAATGCCACAAAACAATGTGCATTTGTCTATACAACTGCTGCCAGACAGCTTGCACTCTAGTCACTAAATCGTGTATAACTTTCATTCCGTACGTCAGAATTTCAATTGTTTTACACTGTTGGAAAGCTAAAAAAATTGTCTTTATGAAAATATAAGGCTTGCATTTTAGTTCTTTACCAATTAATACAGTTTTTAACTTAAAGACAGGGCATTTTGTTATACTGGACAATTTGCACTGTCTCTAGTATTTCTCCTCTACATTTCAGTATACAACCCAGAGTTCAGTTCTATTTTCTCCTAGTGAATTTCAGCCTTAAATTCCTTATATACAATTTTTAGTGATTTTTCAAAGTTACTGCCCAGAACAGAGCATTCTGGGCAGATTAAACTAAGTTGAATTTCTAGCTTCTTAACTCATTTTAGCAAGGTCCTAACATGGCATTTCCATTCATGTTCATGTTCATACATGTCTAGGCCATCATAATTCACCTAGCAATGTTCTTAAAACAGGGTATAATCATGTTGAACCTAATTTGATATATTTGATCACATTTGCACATCCAATTCATCAACTAGGCAGTCCATTACCTAATTTAACTAGTTCAATTAGGTGTAGTCACATTTCCAATAACATATGCATTAAATTCAATCTTCTTTTTACCTAGCAACATGATCAAAATAGGGTTCTATGTTCATTTAACATGTTTGCACAATTTCTCAATCAAAACAGTCCCTAATCTAGACTGTTTTCAATCATGTTCATATATCTCAAATTTTCAGCAACTACACATATATTTCATTAGACATTTAGTTACTATCATTCAATTTCCAAATTCTAATTGAATCTAGCATAACCCTAACATGTATAACAATCATTCAATTTCATCAAGCCAACAAGATCATCATCAATAACTCATTCAAACAAGTTGCTAGGGAGAAAGGATTTAGAATTCACCTACAATTTTCCTAGCTATTCAATTTTCATGCAATTGATCTCATGCAAGCTTTCTTCCTCTCAACAATGGTGATTTTTCTCCCTAGATGAATGAAAGGAGAATTCGGCCAAGCTGGGGAAGATGATAGCAAGATGGCCACTTGGCCAAGGTGTTATCACATGGCTTGGCTATTTGCCTCCACATGGCAAATTTTGGTCAAATTGCTTCTTAAATCCTTAATTACTCTTCTTAATTGCATGCAATTTCATATTTACAATCTGTTATTATTTGATCCTCATGATTAGGCTACTTCTTTATCAATCTATGTAATTTAGCCACTAGGTTTAAATCAATTCTTCTAATTTGTAGATTGTTTGTACAATTAAACTCTAATTTGTTTATAACAAGTTACTAGGCCATGATTTGTGGTATTACAACTCCTTTTTAAGGCCCTTTCCCTAACACCATTATAGTCTTGCGATACAATAATTCCATTGTTACTTATTTGTAGCTCAAACTATAGTACATTGTCAATCCCTAAAACAGTTTCATCAAATATCATGATCGAATAGGGCATTTTCCTCCTTTATTTTTAATTTAGTTCAATTACAATGTTTCCTGCTGAATTCATGTAATTGTAACATATTGAGTCATCCTTATGATTATATATTTGATCATTACCACTCTAGGTTGTCAAAACATGTTTCATTCAACCTAAATTCCCAATTCTATCTAACAATCTATCAAACCGAGTCAACCAAGCAAACAACAATCACCATCATCAAGCAAGAATTGGTTCAATTATACTACTTCAATCGCATTTCAATTCAAGGAAATAATACATAGAAAACTTACAATTCAAGCATGCAAGCATAATTCAAGCTTCAATTCTAACCGAAATCCAAGTGAGACTGACACCAAGAACAAAACTCTCTCCTCATTCTCTCGATTTCAATTTGCTCGGAGTAAGGAGAATGAAGAGGATGATGTACATTTGTTTGGTTTACAAAAAAACTTAAATTAGCCACACATGGCATCAT
Organism: Hibiscus mutabilis; assembly: GCA_019671005.1. NCBI lineage: Eukaryota > Viridiplantae > Streptophyta > Magnoliopsida > Malvales > Malvaceae > Hibiscus > Hibiscus mutabilis. The sequence continues at coordinate 37,334,113 of CM033718.1, read as the reverse complement.
ACAATGGAACCACCACTTTGATCTCCTATTAAAAATTAATTCACCATGCAATTCACCTAGTTCGCTAATTAATCCATTTAGTCCTCTCAGTTTGAGTCCCATAGATTTCTTTAGTTCAAATTGGTCCTACAAGCTTTCATTTGTATATACTACTTTAATTTCTCAAGAGTTATATCAAGCTTAAAAATTATATCTAAATTTAGGATGTCACATATCCACTTTGTTTGTTACTAAACTTAATCGGAGTTGGGGTCAATTTTAAACTTTTCTTAATCTTAGGGACTAAATTGTAAATTTTTACCAGTTATTGATTTTAATCCGATTTTGTATTACCAATTGAAATTAAACTCTCCCATTATTGAACTAAGGGTTTCATTATTAGAACCTATCGAATAACTACGCCAATTAAACCAATTTTAGACTTTTTACGAAAAATTAGTTCTGTGACTTAACTAAATTTACAAAATTTCATCAGTACACTTATAAACCATGTTCCTATTGGTACGTCACATTTTAGGGCGTTCGGAATCCATTTACCAAGTTTTCACCTTAGGCTCATTTTAAGCACCTTTTAACCATTTTAACCTATCCAAATCTAAGCATACAACAAAACCATATTACCAAGTCATCATACAATCATAGAAAGGCTTATACAAAACAAGTTAGTCCATATGCCACTTCACTACGAGTTTATAGTAAAAGATAACATACATATATGGTAGAGACGTGACTTGCAACCGCAATAACACGATCAAGGCTCGAAATTTATCAAGGTCCTAAAAATGCATGAGACACACATGTTAGGCTTACATAGCCTAGTGAGGTAGTTATAACAATTACAATGAATGATTAATATTATGAATGCATGATAATCAAATATACAGGTAGTCATATTATACTATGAATAATTCATGCTTATTACACATATTTTCATGCTTTCATATTCACATATTACATGTCACATAGTCATATCATAATCATATTGTCATAGCACAATTCATAGACACATATCACATTAGGTACCGTTGGATACACGGATTCCCCTGTAAACCAACACATATAACGGAGAGTGGGCTGTAGCTCTGGAGATATATCCCATACACAATCGACCTTATTTCCCCCATATATAGGTCGTAGCCCTGGACCGTAGTCCTCCCTTACTTAACCGAGCTCAATAATCATATGGCATGCCAATTGTATCCAATGTCCGTAATTACACAAGTTCACATAGTCCATATTTTTTTTCAAGTCATATCATGTCAAATATCAACATGAGCCTCAGCTCCATATCATGTCACATTTCATATTATTTTCATACATCACATACGTGTAGCATATCATAATCATATTTGCACATATCAAAGCAATGCAAGGCACTTACCGGATTTGCCAATCAAATTCGACATAGTTGCTCTACGTAGCCCTTAAACAAATACAAACATAATCACAAAATAATGCAATGGGATGGCACCGAGCCTATCTCTTGACACAACTACACTTACCTCGACAACTCGATGCTTTTAAGACTCTCGGATAGCAGCGCCTTTATCCTTGGCTTTCGTAAGGGATGACAATTGTTCTTTATCGACCTCTTGAGCTAAGTTAACCAATAGGAATTGATTAGAATCGACAAAATGGCATCAAAACAATATGGAAATATTAACAAAGGAGTTGAGCTTATCCGATCGATAGCAACGAATCAAATTTATTAAACCAAAAAATCAAGCTTACCAACCTATAACTGAACCGATTTATTTTCCCTATTTTCTCTATATATTGCTCACATTTCCCCATATTTATACACTACATGGCCGGCTCCCTCAATTTCTCTTCATTCTCCACGTGTCTGGAGTGGCGGCATGCCTAAAGGGGCATGGCCATTAGGCTTTCCTCACGTTGAGGCCACCTTGCCCCCTTGTGCCGAATCATCCTATATGTGGGGGAATTCACGACAATTCCTTCAATTTGAAGGAATCGACCGTGGGTCCCCCCACTCACATTATTATTATATATGTATATATATATATATATTAATAATAATAATAATAAATTTATACAATTAGCCCGAATAACCTTTATTGCTTTAAATCAGGTACATGATCGAGCTAATTATATAATCGGTACAAAATATTCAATCATCGAAACTTAACCCCGACTAGACCGGTTTTCAGGGTGTGACAAGTGCAATTTGACATAAATATCAATGAAAATAATTAACAATGCATGTAATAACCTTACTACTTTCATGCATATTAACGTAAGTAGAATCACATGTACTAACATTTATCGAAGTAAGAAGATTAATTCTTACCAATACCATTGACATTTATATAAACAAGCTTTCAAGCTTACCATCTTGTTTTTCAACTTACTTAGCCCAAAGTATTGAAATATGAGAATCTAAGTACACGATTTATCCCCGTATAGCCAACCTTCATTGAGTATATATGAAATTAGCACCAAAGTGTTTTAATATGTACCAAAGTAATTCTGTATACCCAACCTTCCTTGAGTATACATACATGTTGCACCGTAGTGCTTAGAATATTTATATAGTTTTTTATGACTCTATGGCTAGCCAAGTATACTTTTGAATCTCTATATCATACTTGGGAAATATATCATCAATTATTTCATCCATGGAAATGTATATCAACATATAATAACTTTAGACAATTCATACACAGAATAATATTTCTAACTTACGTACATAAGTAATTAAATTATCAATGCATTTTAAATTCCAATCTTGACATATTTATAATACGTCAATCATATGCTCAATGACATAAATATAATGACAATAAAAATTTGAGTAGGCTTATCGCAAGTCTTTACAATGATGTATAAGACATCAATGTATTGTGATATGTATGCAATTGCACTCACCTGGACACTTTGTACAAGTATATATTTTAATAGCCTCATTAAGCTTGAATTACACATTTTATCTTTCTTCTTCACCCGATTGGTTCCAGATTTGCTTGTTATCTATATGTATATGAAATACATAACACAAACTACTCTTGGGTACATGTCCAAACCTTACTAATACATGTACATATTAAATAGGAAAAATTAATATTTTCAACCAAATACAACTTTGTAATAACAAGGCTTCCTACACTTTTATTTCAACCTTGAATTGCACACGACAGTCAACTATTTGATAATTTTAACTTAAATCTTAAATTCTCACTCCAAAAGTTTAGGATCTAAATTTTGGAAACATTCACATAATACCTCCAAAATTGGTAATTTTAACACCAAAACCATCCTTGAACAATGACAAACAACATAACTATAACACTTAATTATTCTCAAAATTCTCACTTATTTCACCCTAATTGTCAAATTCACAATATAGTGTCAACATGATGTTTTCTTTATCCAAATGACATAATCAAACTCAGAAAACATTATTCTAATTGTTCCCATCATCAAAATAATTTTTAAATTTTTTCCCTAAACTTCCTCTTAATAGCCAAATAGTCCTATATTTTCAATGAAATTATCATTTCAAGCATAGAAATAACACCACAACAATATTTCCAACATGATTGAACCTTAAAACATGAAATTCCAACATGTTCTTCATAAACCCTAATTACCAGCTTCAACTTAGAAGCAAGCAAACTATGTAAAATAGGTACCAAATGAAAGAGAGTCTAATGGCGAACAACTTTGTATTTCATGAGCTAACCGCAATTCCAATTCCAAATGCTTGAAAATCAAATTTGAAAAAAAAAATCCCTTCTTTAAACCTCACGACAATGTAGAGAAAGATGAGCCAATTTCTATAATTTTCTATCTTTTCTAATTATGCCAAATGGCACTAATATTCTAATATAATACATAAAAATCTTCTTAATAGCCAAATAACTATTTTACCCTTCATATCCAATGCTCCAAAGCTTGCCACTTGTCAAAATCTATTATCTAACAACCAAGATTTAATCCTCCATTAGTAGTTCACAACTTTGCCATTGAAACAATCAAAATTCCAATCTTGTCCTCATAGATCCAACAGTTGAGATTAAACATGGAAAAATCACTTTAAATCCAAGGGTTCATGTAACAACCTCTTCCTCGCCTGGTCGAGAACCAGGTCGAAGAGTGCTACCGGTGAACGATACATTGATCGGTGCAATGAATTTCAATCAATAATCAAAGTTTAAATAAAGGGTGTGCTTTTCAAAATTTATTAAACTATAACACAAGTCCAATTATCTGATAAGAAACAATAATTAATCATTTAAAACCAATTCTTAACCATTTACAAGTGTTAGGGGCTAAATTGTAATTTTAGTGTGTAGAGGTCCTTTTACAAAATTAACGTTACTACAATGAAATTCAACCTATGAACAACAATTTTAAAATTTTCATGCTGATCAGAGTTCAATTCCCCTTTCAATTAAGGTCTATAACATTCAATGACCAAAACTCAATATTTTAGAACTGTTTCGTAATACTTATAACTGAATTACCTGTCACCGTACCGATACTCAGATGGCCATATCGGTACGCCATGCCTAATTTAAGAGTTCCAGATTCAATGGATACAGATTCGTATCGATACAGTTGGAGACTGTATCGGTATGAGTTGACCACGTTGACTCGTATTGATACACCCTAAGACCGTAACGATACCTTCAATTTTTCCATATTCTAGTGGCCAAAATCCGTTTTGATACGCAATGTGCAGTATCCATACGCCATATTTACTAAGTCCAATTAGGCATACCCGTATCGATATGCCCTAAGAAGTATCGATACGCCCTGTTTACTAAGTCCAATTAGGCATACCCGTATCGATATGCCCAAAGAAGTATTGATACGCCCTATACTATATTAACATATTTTATTTGGTTTTTAATCAAATTAACCTATCAAACATTGTCCAAATGCAATGAAACTTTACCAGCAAGTCCAAAATACTATAATCTACTAGCATGTCAAATTTCACATACGTCCGGATTCGTTTACTATATTTTTACCTTTTAGATCCAATTATCCCATAGAGCCTACTTTTAACCACTTCTATAATACCATATTGAGCCTTAAGCGTTTATACAAAACATAGGCAATGCACACACGCCAAAGAGGCTAAAAGTGTCTAGTTCAACTACTTTCCCACCATACTAGGAGTTCGTAAGAGCAATATACATTACTTTTGTCTTGTGACAACTTGCCAAAACTTCTGATTTGCTTTGATCTCGAGTCGCTAACTTGATCAACCTGAAATGCACGATATGAAATGCTTTAGGCATACTTTTCCTAGTGAGGTAGTCATAAACAATGCAATTAACAATGAGATGCATAACAACTCATGCTCAAAAACATCAATGCTATATTTCATTTTCAATATCATTTAGTTCATAGTTCAATATTAATCCTTGGAATCAATTCAACACAGTGGATATGCGAATTCCCTAGGCCTCACCAAATCAATGAATGGTCTAGTCCCTCCACCTCGCCAAATGACCAATAACACATCATACCTCTTCCTCACCTCAATAATCGCCATAACCAAGGACCGTAGTCCACTTGTACCAATGAGCTCATGAATTCTATGACATGCCAATTGTATCCAATGTCTTTCGAATCCAAGGGTCAATGACAATATCAATAATTGATACACAATAACAATGACAATATCTAATGTTCTTATCGATAAGCAATGTTATAGTGTCAATGTTCAATAGCAATATCAATGACAGTGGAAGTGTTCAATGATCTCAATGGCAATGGCAATGACCGATGCTTCATTTTCAATGTTATTATGACAATAACTATATCGATATCAATGTTCAATGACAATGACGATAACAATAGCAATGACTATGCTCTATGTCTGATGTTCAATGCTTCAATAATTCATTCACTATATCGGTGGCGAAATCAATGACAATGATCGATGGTAATGAGTATAACAATATCGATGTTCAATATTCGATACAATGACTTACCTCTACTTACCAACGATATCCATTAAGTGGTTCGATGCAATATTCCTTAACAACAATGTTAGCAATACTATGTACAATGACAATGGAATCGGGAAAGGCACCTAGCCTAATCCCAAGACTCCGACTACACTCACCTCGATAAATCGATGCTCGTACAGCTCTCAGATTGTAATTCCTTTGTTCCTAGCTTTCATCTGTGATGGTGGATGATCTCTATTCAATTATTGAGCTAGATTAAACAATAGAAGTTAGTTAGAATCGATAATTTGATATCAAAATCAATATAACAATATCAAAATCAATATCAAAGCTTAAAATATCTATTGGCCATCAAATTCTATGGATGACCAAAACCTTAGCTTAAGATTAAGCTTGATTTATCCATGGATTTCATTGATTGTTTTGGGATTCATAATCAAATGAAAGAAGGGAGCTAAATGTGACAATTAAAAAGGAGGACACTTAAATTATGGTGACTAACTTGAATTGTTATCTAATCGAGTGACTAATTAAAAAGGGGGCCAAAATGGAAACTATAAGAATGTAAGAATTGCATGTTAAACAAATAGAAGTTTGGGGCTAGTACACATGTTCATTAGTTAATAAAACAAAAGGAAGGGAGGTGGATAGTCATCTTCTTTATTTCCCTTCTCCTACCGAAACTAAACACCATAGAGAGAGGGAGATGAGTCGGGCAGCCATTGAAACTTAGCTTAAAGCTTTGGAATTGTGCTCAACTTTAAGGTAATGCTTAGTGTTCATGAATTTCCTCTTTGATTATGAGATTCTAGCAACTTGTTTTGCTTGAAAAATGTTAGATTGATTGCTGGAAATTAGGAATTGATTAAGAGTCTTGTATGTGTTCTTATATTGAACCGATTGGTACATATGTCTAGTGAAAACATACTAGAATCGAATATGGACTGAATTGTTGGTATTGGAATTGGTTTATGTGACTTTTTTTTCTACTAACTTATTTAGAGACTAAGTTGATATGGTACATATGAATGAATTAGAGGGCTATTACACTTCTTGTTTGAAGAAAGGATTAATTAAGGGCTTTTAATACATGTTTATGTGTGTATAAAGAGTTAGGAACTGTTTTGTTAAATGGAAAAGCATGAACTTACAACCTGTCTCGTTTTGTATACATAAGCATGTTCTTGAAGTTGTCTTGATTGAAAATAATGATGTTAAGGACTGCTCTGCGTCTAGGAGAAACATTAGACACTGATTTTAAGTCCATGGACTATTTTGAGCAAGATTGGTTGTATGTTAATGAACCAATTCGAAAATATTACTTAATTGCCCTGTTTTCATATGTTTGACACATAATTGGACTGACATTGACATGTATGAGTGAGTATATATGTTGAACAATTATGTTATAATTCTTGTTTAAGTGACTAATGAAGCTAGAATCTAGCGTATGGAAATCTGTCCAGAAAACTCTATTTCGGGCAGTAAGTTTAAAAAATTGTAGAAAATCACATAGATCAAATTAGGGAATAAATCTTATATGTACAAAAACATGAGTATGTCTAGTTTCATATGCAACAAACGGAATCGAATTCCGAGTTATAAAACAGTTTATAGAGATTAATCTCTAAGGACAATGCAAATTGTCTAGTGGCATAATTTGGTCTGTCTTTAAATAAAAAACTGTATTATTCGTAAAGAATAAAAATACAAGTACTATATGGTTAGAATGACAATTAAGTTAGTTTCTAATGGTGTAAATGGTTCAAAATTCCAATGTACGAAATGAAAGATATAACATTTAAGCAAGTATTGCACATGCTGCCTGGCAGCCGCAGTCTTGATGTTTTGAAATGAATGCTTGAATGTATGGAGTCATGTAATGATTTAAATAGTTGCTGATTTAGATTCTATGGCCTTGTGTGCATTTTTTAATTGCTTTAAATGCAGTTTTGTGTAATGTTTTGTACACAATTTCGAGCAGTTTGAATGCTACCTTGTATATATATATGTGTGTGTGTGCTTGTATGGAAGCCTAGGAAAGTTTGGATGAATGAATCATGTGTATTGCTGCCCTGTTTTGAAGTTAAATGAATGTACCTTGTCTTGACCTTGATTTAATTGTATGAAATGTTAGAACGAGAAGATGACATGGGAGAATGGTCTAAGGAGGAGTATTCGAAAGCTAAACAAAAGAGGATAGTCTTTCAAGACTAAGCTAGCTTTGAGTATTGTGAGTGTAGTTTAATATAGGGTTAGGACTTAGGTCCTAACCAAAGATGAATGTCTAGTTTCTTGTTATTGCTATGCCATGTTAATGAACTTGATTTAAACTTGGTTGTAATTAAAAGGGAATAATGGCTTAAATTAAACTTGAGATTTAATAGTAACATGAATATTGTCAAATTAATTAAAATGAAAAGTGAAAACAAATGCTTGATTCTTGATGCCTTGGCTGTGATCAATTCGAATAGTGCTTGAACGCGTCTTTATGATTTAGATACTTGTTGACATGATATAAATCATGAATTGAAGACATTGCTTGATGCCTAGAGATTGTATATGTAAATTGCTTGCTTGAATGACAATTTAATTACAAATCATAGAGCTAAGGCTCAATTGGCCTAAGGGCTAAGCTTGAATCTTGATATACCTTGCTTGAATTGATTCTTGAATGAGAAGATATCCCGACTTGAACACAAATTACTTGAAAATGTGATAAATTATTGAAACAAAGCCTTGGTTGCAAATGGTCAGAGGTAGAATGGCATGCCATAGAGTCTAGAGATCTTTTGTGTTGGGTGGACTACGGTCCAGGGCCAAGGCCCGTAAATGGCGATAGTTGGAGGGATGTGTGAATGGTCTTTGGCAAAAGTAGGAGGGTAATGACCAGTGTCTTGTTATTTGGCGACAGTTTGGTTGGTGACTCAATTACCTGGACAACTAAATACCAAGGGCATAAACAAAAGAAAGCAAATAAGAAATAATTGAAGCATAAAGCTTACTTGATACTTGAATCACTTGATACTTGAATTGCTTGCTATATGATATGTTACTTGAATGGCTTATGATCTCACTTGAATCGATGTGTACTTGAATGCCTTTCTTGAAATGATATGTAACGCGACTTGAAATTAAAGTATGTATAAAGCTTGAGTTCAATTGCTACAAACCTTGACTAGGTTCAAACTTGACTAATTGATAATTGCCTCAATAATTGGATAGAACTAGATTACTACCTCACTATGTACATTTTGTACTTATTAGTCTCGTTTCCACTCTTCCCAAACTACAGGTTAAGAGATTCGAGCAGTCTTCTTGATTTTTGAATCCTGTTCCTTGAGCTTGAAGCAAACACAAGCAAAGCTAGAGTATGGATCCACACTTATACATTTGTAATGCTCCTAGTTTGTTGCATCTAGTCTTGTATATAGTTAAGCTTGGACCTGCATTTTCTACTTGAAAGTTTGTACATATGTATGATTATGGCTTCTAATGTTATGAATACTTAATGAATGATAGAATATATCATGTTATGCTTGAACTTGTGATAGCCGAATGTTTAAAGAATTGAACATTACTTGCTTGCCTGTGGTATGGTTCGAATGTATGCACAAATGAACATGTTAAGTTAAACCTACATGAATTGCTTACATGTCTTGAATGTAACATCCTAAAAGACATACCTAATAACTCGAATTGAGCATATCATCATATAGTAGTTAATTGTTGTTATAAAATGGTTAAGCTACGCATATATGATGTTATTTGAAGTGGGTATGATTAGGTTAAGTATGCAATTTGAATGCCATACATGATAAACATGTCCTTGCTTGAATGATTATATGTGAATGATTAAGTGCCTTGCTAGTGCTCAACTCATCGAATAATGATGAGTTCTTAAAAGTTTTAATCGATTCATGTTTCCAGTGTTTCTAGTAACCCTCCCGAGCCGATTTACTCCTAAACCGGGGTAGGGGTGTTACATTTTGTTGGCATCCAAGCTTTTTAGTCGATTCTAGGACTTAAATCGGGTTTTATTGCATCATATAGCGATACTTTTGCCACCTAGGAGACTTGTAATGTATAGGCTTGTGTTCTTCGCTTGGCTGAATTCTTTCTTATTCTATCTAAACGTAGAATGTCTAAAACAAGGCTTGCTTAGGATGATGAAAGTCCCGAGGGAACCTCGAATGAAGGAGATAGGGTAAGGATAGAGAAAAATCCTCCACAACAAGCTGAACCTCGAGAACAAGCTGCTCCTTTACAGGAAGCCCCACCTATGAATCCTGTGCAACGAGAATGTCTCCTTAGCACGAAGGAGATGTTCGATCAGCTAGTAAGCACTCTGAAACGGGATCATCTTGTTCCACCTCCTGCCACTATGCCAAACAGAGCTTCAATCGATAAGCTAGCTCAACACCAGGCTTATACATTCATTGGTACTGATGAAGCCAACCCTGAAGTAGCTGAGTATTGGCTAGAGGCTACTACTCGAATCTTGACAAGCGATTACCTTGTTCTAATGAACATAAAGTCGAATGTGCCATAGCCCTATTAACAGATGCAGGTTTGAGCTGGTGGGAAACTACAACCCTGACTGCTCATTCTAATGTTGTTACTTGGAAATTCTTTCTCGAAGAATTCAAGAAGAAGTATATCAGTAAACAGTACTTAGCCGAGTGCCGAAAGCATTCCTTGTACTTGAAGCAAGGTGGCCGACCCATTGAACAGTACATGAGTGACTTTTGCAAGTATTGCAAGTATAGGTCGAAGTATATCAAGACAGATGCAGACAAGTGTAGAATGTTCATTGACAGACTCAACGATGAATTAAGTCCAATATTTACTAGCCTGGGTATCACTGACTTCTAGAGTTTGGTGAACCGAGTCATTGTAACCAAGGCAAAGATGAGAGCCTTTGAGAAGCGTAAAAGTGGAAGTACTTGGAAAGATAGGAATAAAGACAAGCCTCATTGGCAGTCTAAGAAGCCCAAGTATAACAAAGAGAACTCCTCTACCTATACTCCTACTCAAAAGAGTAATTTCATACCGATACCTTAATCGGTATCCCAGCATTCGGCCCCGGTCATTTCTGTTAATAGTACGGGGAATTTTGGTAAAGCTGCTCAACTCCCTACTTGCAAGTTTTGACAGAAGCACCACTCAGGCCAATATAGAACTCAATCAAATCTATGCTATTTGTGTGGAGCTTTGGATCACTACATAAGGGATTTCCCTCAAAATCCTAACAAGCTTCCGAGTCGAACTCCTATAAATGCTAGCTCTGTATCATCATTTCGAGGCAGAGGACCTAGACAAGCTCAGTCTGGGAATCAGGGAAAGAACAAAGGTCAGAACTCGAACACTACTCATTAGGAATCTCGGGCTCGTGCTCGAATCTACCACATTCGGGGAAAAGAAGATGAAGAATCACCCGGTGTTATAGTAGGTACCGTTGAGTTAAATACAAGTCTTGTTTAGGCTTTAATAGACTCAAGATCTACACACTCCTTTGTTTGTTCATCCTTGATTGTGAAATTGAATTTGAAGCCTGAAACTGTAAACCAAGGTCTAGTAGTTTGGAACCTTATAGGAGGAATTACAACCATAAACTTCATTTGTAAAGATTGTCCCTTGTGCATTCGAAACATACCATTTCTTGTTGATCTTTACGTACTACCATCCTGTGAATTTGATCTAGTATTGGGACTAGATTGGTTAGGGAAACACCAAGCCTGGGTAGATTGCCAAAATATGAGACTTTATCTCCAAGGTTTAGGAAAGGAATCCATCCTTCTTATTGATAAGAAACCTACCTCAATCTTTGTTGCCATGGTTATACAAGATGAAATTGATTTTGGTCTATCAAACATGCCAATTGTATCTAAATTTCTCAATGTTTTTCCTGAGGAACTCCCTAGTCTCCCCTCAAACCAGAGAAGTAGAGTTCGGGATTGATGTTTAGCCTGAAATGAATCTGGTGTCCATCAAACCCTATCGAATGCCACCAATTGAGTTGAAGGAACTCAAGAAACAACTTCAAGAGTTACAAGACAAGGGTTTCATTAGACCTAGTTCGTCTCCCTAGGTGCTCTAGTCTTGTTTGTGAAGAAGAAAGACGGGACTATGAGCCTCTGTATTGATTACAGACAATTGAACAAACTCACCATCAGGAATAGATATCGTCTACCAAGTATTGAAGATCTTTTCAATCAATTTAAGGATGCTACAGTGTTTTCAAAGATCGATCTTTGATCGGGATACTATCAAATTAGGGTAAAAGAAGAAGATGCACCCAAGACAGCCTTTTGGAATCGTTAGGGACATTATGAATTCCTCGTAATGCCATTCGGGTTAACGAATTCTCTGGCTGCATTCATGAATCGTGTAATCAAGCCTTATCTCGATAAGTTCATGGTCGTCTTTATCGATGACATTTTGGTGTATTCTCGGAACAAGGAAGAACATGTTGAACACCTTCAAATTGTGTTGCAAACCCTTCAGGAACATCAACTATTTTCAAAGTTTACCAAATGTGAATTTTGGCTATCTGAACTGTCGTTTCTTGGAAATTTTATCTCGGCATAAGGGATCAAAGTAGATCCAAGGAAGATTCAATCTATCCTGGATTGGAGACCTCCAAGAAATGTGGGTGAGGTCAGAAGCTTTCTCAGTTTAGCTGGGTACTATCAATGATTTGTCAAAGGCTATAGTCGCACCCTTGACCAATCTACTCCATAAAGATGTAACATTTGTTTGGTCGGATAGCCAACAAAGAAGCTTTGATCAGCTTAAACAAGCCCTTACTCATGCTCCGGTTCTTATCCAACCAGAATCGAGAAAATAGTTCATCGTCTATAGTGATGCATCTCATACAAGTAATGCCTCACGTCAGTTAAAGCCACATGAATCAAACTACCCTACAAACGATCTGGAATTGGCAGTCATCGTGATTACACAAAAAATTTGGAGACATTACTTGTATGGAGAGAAGTGCAACTTGTATACGGATCATAAAAGTCTCAAGTACCTCCTAACTTAAAGGACTTGAATCTAATGCGAAGAAGATGACTAGAATTGCTTAAAGATTACGATTTGGTCATAGACTACCATCCGGGGAAAGTAAATGTGGTTGCTGATGCCCTTAGTCGTAGACCATACTCGGGTAAACCCTCGATTCTAAATATTATACGTTATCTTTAAACAATCCAATCCTAACTCGTATAAGTAACCTTGTGAATTCTTTCGTAGCTTTCTTGGCAATCAAAGCTCATTTCCGTTTATACAAAGGACAGAAATTCCTATCTAAACTCCAAGTTCAATCTAGTATAATCTCGAGAATCAAGGATCTCCAACAAACTGATCTAGATCTTCAGAAGATCATGTTAAAGCTAGATTCAGAACCTAATCCTAAATTTTCCATTAAGCCGAATGGACTTCTCTAATTTAAAGATAGAGTATGTGTTCTGGATAATGAAGAACTCAAGAAGGAGATGTTACAAGAAGCTCATCAAAGTTCTTTCTTGATACATTCGGGATTAGTCAAAATGTATAAAGACCTAAAACAACTGTATTGGTGGCCAGGCATGAAGTCAGCTATTACATACTTTGTGTCAAAGTGTCTGACTTGTCAAAGGGTTAAGGCGAGCATAGAGCACCTACGGGACTGCTTCTATAATGCCCCAAATCATGGCCTAGTAATATGTCACAAACTAATTAGAACTTAATTGTACAAACATTCTACAAATTAGAAGAATTGATTAAATCTAGTGACCAAATTAGATGGATTTGATAATTAAATAGCTGAATCATGATGACCAAATAGTAACAATGTTTAAATGTTGATTTGCACGCAACTAGGATGTGTAATTAAGGAGTTATGAAACAATTTGACCTTAATAGCCATGTACAGGCATTCGGCCAAGCCGAGTGATAACAAATTGGCTAGATGTACTTGGATAAGCTAAGTAAATTCTAAGTCCTTCCTTCCTAGCAAGCTTGACCGAATGAATGTTTAATGATAGAAATTGAACCTGGTTCATAGAATTGGATGTTAGATGTTATGCTTGAAACTACCTTGAATTGTAGCTTGAATGTGGTTGAAATGCTATTGAAATTAGGAGGAAAGTATGCTTGATTGAATGGAATATGTACATGAACGAAACCATTGTTTGATTGATCATGTAACTTGATAAGGTGATTCAAATTGTATGAATTGGGACTTGAATTGAGTAAAATGCTTGCTAGAAATTTAGAAACATGTTAAATTGAGATGTTAATCAATTGAAAATCATGATTGGATAGTGAAAATTGAGCTTTAAGATGAAACTAGTCACATTTGATTGTTAAATGGCTAACTAGGGACTGTTTTGAAAGAATTGATAAATGCTGGACTGTTTTGATAGAAGTGGGGGATGGAAATTATGAACTAAAAATAGGGATAGTCAATTTAACTGCTTGCTGGATTGAATTGTACAAACTAGGGACTATAAGATGCTTGCTGAGATGTATGTGAAATAGGGACTAGAATCAAAACCATGAATGATCTAGGGATGAATTGTATTAATTAAGGGCTGGAAATAGTGACTTAAAAACATGGGAAGTTTATTAAAAAAACTTTAACTTGAATTGTATGAGAAAATCACAATTTGGAATGTTTTGTAGAATAAATATAAATGTGTAATTGCACATTGTTTTAGTGGACTGTTTTAGCAAAAATTAGGACTGTTAGGGACTGTTTTGTATAACATGATAAAAACAGTTAAAATGGGACTGTTTTGGACAATTTAGGAGCAGGGCAAAACTGTTCTAAATGATTGTAAGGATAAAATTGTTAGATTGTTGTAAATACAATGCTTGACTCTAGTTTCTTGTGAACATGGATTGCTTGAAATGTATTGTTTGGTGGTTGATTTTGAATCCATTATATTGGATATATGTTAGAACAAAGAGTGGATCTTGTTGAAGAAGATAGAGTTGGGCAACCTAGTAACAAGGAAAAAGGGATTTGGATCAAGGATCAAAACTAGCTTGGAGTATTGTGAGTGTATCTTTTACATAAGGTTAGGACTTAGGTCCTAACCAAATATGCACAATTTCTATTCCATTGATATGTTTATGTTATGAAATGAATCTAAACTATTCTTGGAAATGAATTAAGGCAAGAATGGCTTAAATGGAAACTTGTATTAATATATGCTTGATATATGATTTGGTAATGCAAATGGATCATGCAAACAAATGGATTGATCTTCTATGGTTTCTTGTTTTGACTTATTCGAATGAATCAAGAATTGTTAGACATGATCTTGCTTGATGCTAATGATGACATGAAATGCAAACTTGCTTGAATTACAAGAATACATGATAAAATGAGCTAAGGCTCAAATGGCCTAAGGGCTATCTTGATCTTGATAGATAAATACTTGAAAGGGATGCTTTAATAAGCTACTAACTTGCCATGATCTTGTTGTGTACTTCCCTTGACTTGAAATCTTGAAGCTTACTTAATTGTCAAGTAAATCAAACAAAGCCTTGGTTGCTAGTTGGTCATAGGTACGATGGCATGCCATAGAGTCTAGAGCTCATTGTGTTTGGATGGACTACGGTCCTGGGCTAAGGCCTTTATTTGGCAACAATAGGAGGGATGTGTGTTATGGTTGCTAACGACAATAGGAGGGTTATATGACCAGTTTCTTGTTTTGGCGACAGTTTGGTTGGTGACTCGATTACCTTGATAGAACTACGTACCAAGGCCTAATCTAAAATGAATGAGCAAGAAAGAAATGCATGGCTTAAAACTTGAATGATACTTGACTTGATATCTTGAAATTGCTTGCTTATATGATACTTGAAAAGTGATCATACTCGATTTGATATGCTTAAACATGCCTCTTGTCTTGATATAGTACTTGATCCAACTTGAAATGGAAATAACCTTCTTTTTATTTGTTGTTTGAATGGTATTGAAGCATGAATTAGTGTATATTACTTGAGATTGAGGCCTAATTATATGTTCTTGTACTTGTGATGATCTACATAAATGGTACTAGCTATACATGACTACTTGGCTCCCTACATGACTTGAAACACTTGAAACCTTATGTTAGACTTAACTTCACATGCTCAAACCATAGCTAGGTTGTACTTGACTTAAGACTACCTAAACTTGATAATTAGCTAGTAAATAGTTGCTACCTCACTAAGAACATTGTGTACTTATCACTCTTGTTTCCATCATTCCCAAACCACAGGTTTAAAGAGATCTTAAAGCTATCTTCCTTGAGCTTGAAGCAAGATACAAGCAGAGCTAGAAGTATGACTTCGATTCTATTTTGTAACTCTCCCAATTGGTGGCACTTAGATATATACATAATTAAGCTAGACCATGCATTTTGTTTATTTTGAAGTTTGTATATATATGGCCTTGACCTTTAGAAGCTTGTAAAGACCTGTTTTGCAATGTTTGATGCCATGATATCCGAATGCTATATGAATGAATTAAGCATGACTTGTTGGATATGAAGAATGGAACTTGGTTACATGATCTAGTTATATTTGAATGTGTTTAAAAATGGGACACTATGTGCTTAACTCTTGTATGTTCTATTCAAATTGATCACTTGGTTGATTAGGTTGCTTCTAGTTTAAGCAATCAAGGTCATGATAAGTTAGTCATGATTGCTAGTTGATGTTAAGCTTGCTTGAAGGCATGTTGATGGTGTTATAATTCGAATGAATCCAATGGTGACCACGTCTAGTAACCAACATTATATGTAACCTTGTCTTGAATGTAAATTGCTAGAAGATTATGCTTAGTTAACTTGACATGAATATGACATTGTAACCATGTTTGACATTTTCTTGAATTAGATCTAGGTTGCGCATACTTGAATAAGCTTGAAATGAAATTGAGTCTTGCCTTGAGTATTTTCGATTGCTTACATGTATAAGGGACTATGTTATACCTCCTTGATTGATACTTTGAGGCCTATATCTATATTTGTTAAGCTATAATGTTTGAAAAGCATGTTCTTGATGATTGTTTGGATTTCTTGTTAGGTAAGTAACTCATCTAATAGGATGAGTTTCAAAGTTTTAAATGGCTTCTATTCTTCTGTGAATTCTTGTTTGATTATTTTAACACTCCTTGGCCGGGTTACTCCTAACTTGGGTGAGGGGTGTTACAGAAGTGGTAATCAGAGCTAAAGGTTTAGTCAATTCTCGGACTAAATCAGGCCATCATGCATCATATAAGATTAAATTGTGCCACCTATGAGTTATATTTCAAGTATGATTGTATTCTTGCTTAAATTGAACCCTTCTTGTTCTATTTGAACTAGAAATGTTTGAATCAAGACTTGGTCGGGACAATGAAAGTCCTGAAGGCTCCTCGAATGAAGGAGACAGTGTGAGCATGGAACAAAATCCTCGAGATCAGACTGAACCTCGAGAACAAGCTCAACCTCAGTAGGAAGCCCCTGCTATTCATCCTGTTCAAAGAGAATATCTCCTTAGCATAAAGGAGATGTTTGATCATCTTGTAACCATTCTAAAACGAGACCAATCTATTGCGCCTCCTGCTGTTGTGCCAAATAGAGCTCCAATCGAAAAGCTGAAGCCAATCCTGAAGTAGCCGAGTACTGGCTAGAGGCTACTACTCGAATACTCACCAAACAACTTTCGTGTTCTGATAAACACAAACTCGAATGTGTCATTGCTCTTTTTGCAGATAAAGCCTTAAGTTGGTGGGAAACCAAAACCTTGACTGCCCCTACTGACACCATTACTTGGAAATTATTTCTTGCAGAATTTAAGAAGAAATACATCAGTGAACAATACCTGGCCGAGCCTTGGAATCGTTTCTTGTACCTCAAGCAAGGTGGCCGACCTATCGAACAATACGTGAGTGACTTTTGCAAATATTGCAAATATGGGTTAGAATACATCAAGACTAATTCTAACAAGTGTAGGATGTTTATTGATGGATTGAATGATGAATTAAGTCTAATATTCACTGCCCTGGGTATCACTGACTTCCAGAATTTGGTGAACCAGGCTATTGCAACCGAGGCGAAGATGAAAGCTTCAGAGAAACGAAAAGGTGGTAGCCACCAGAATGATAAGAGATCCAAGCATGATGACAAGCCTCATTGGCAGTCTAAGAAAGCTAAGTATCATAAGGAAAGCTCTTCAACCTTCACTGCTACTCAAAAGAGTAATTACATACCGAGAGCTCAATCGGTATCCAATCCCTCAGCCCCGGTTATCTCTGTTAATAGAACGGGGAATCCTAGAAAAGTTACTCAAGTCTCTACTTGCAAGTTCTGCAAAAAGCTCCACTCGAGTCAATGCATAACTCAATCTAATTTGTGTTACTTGCGTGGAGACTCGGATCACTACATCAAGGATTGTTGTCAAAATCCTAACAAGCTTCCAATTCGACCCGCGATAAATGCTAGTGCCACTCCTTCGAATCGTAGCAAGGGCCCGAGACAAGCTCAATCAGGAAATCAAAACAAGGGTAGAGGTCAACAATCGACTTCTACATATTAGGAGTCTTGAGCCCCTGCTCGAATCTATCACATTCGGGGAAAAGAAAATGAAGAGTATCCTGATGTCATCGCATGTACTATTGAATTAAATTCAAGTCCTGATGATGCTTTAATTGATTCGGGGTCTACCTATTCTTTTGTTTGCTCATCCTTGATTGCTAAATTGAAATTGAAACTTGAAACTATTGATAAAGGCCTTGTAGTTTCGAACCCTATAGGGGGAATCACGTCCATTAACTTCCTTTGCAAGGAATGTCCCATAATCATTCGAAATATAACTTTCCCTATTGATCTATATGCCTTGCCATCTTGTGAATTCGATCTAGTACTGGGACTAGATTGGTTAGGGAAACACCAAGCCTGGGTAGATTGGCAAAATCGGAGACTTTATCTCCGAGGTCTAAGAAAGGAATCCATGCTTCTTATTGATAAGAAACCTACATCCATCTTTGCAACTATGATTAAACGAGATGAATATTATTTTGGATTTTCAACTATCCCTGTTGTATCTGAATTCATTGACGTTTTTCCCAAGGAACTCCTTGGTCTCCCTTCAACCAGAGAGGTAGAGTTCGGGATTGATGTCCAACTTGGAACGAATCCAGTGTCTATAATGCCCTATCGGATGGCACCAGTTGAATTGAAAGAACTCCTAAAGCAACTTCAGGAGCTACAAGACAAGGGTTTTATCCGACTTAGCTCATCACCTTGGGGTGCACCTGTCTTGTTCGTGAAGAAGAAAGATGGCATGATGAGGCTTTGAATTAATTGTCGACAATTGACCAGCTCACTATCAAGAATCGATATCCTTTGCCAAGGATTGAAGATCTATTTGATCAATTTAAAAATATGTTAGTGTTTTCAAAGATCCATCTTCGGTATGGATATTACCAAATGAGGGTGAAAGAAGATGTACCCAAGAGAGCTTTTCGAACTCGATACGGTCACTATGAATTTCTTGTAATGCCATTCGGGTTAACCAATGCCCCAGCTGCATTCATGGACCTCATGAATCAAGTATTCAAGCCCTATCTTGATAAATTTGTGGTAGTATTCATAGTCAATATCTTGGTCTATTCTCGAAACAAGGAACATGCTGAACATCTCCGAATTGTTTTACAAACTCTCCGAGAACGTCAGCTATTTGCAAAGTTCTCCAAGTGTGAATTCTGGTTATCGAAAGTTTCATTTCTCGGACATATCATCTCGGCAGAAGGGATCAAAGTAGACCCAAAGAAGATTCAATCTATCTTGGATTGGAGACCTCCGAGGAATGTAGGTGAGGTCAGAAGCTTTCTTGGTTTAGCGGGGTATTATCAATGATTCATCAAGGGATTTTCAACCTTAGCCACACCCTTGACCAAGCTCCTTTGAAAGGATGAACCATTTGAATGCTTAGAGAAACAACATAGAGTTTCGACTAGCTTAAGCAAGCCTTGACTCATGCCCCGGTCCTTATACAACCAGAATCGGGAAAAGAGTACACTGTGTACAGTGATACATCACATTCGGTACTAGGATGTGTCTCGATGCAAGGACGCAATGTTATAGCATATGCATCACGTCAATTGAAGCCTCATGAGTTAAACTACCCTACACACGACCTAGAATTGGCTGCTATCATGTTTGCTCTCAGGATTTGGAGGCACTACTTATACAGTGAGAAATGTTACCTATACACCGATCACAAAAGCCTCAAATACCTCTTGACTTAGAAGGATTTTAACTTGAGACAAATAAGGTGGATGGAATTGTTGAAACACTATGACTTGGTCATTGATTATCATCATGGAAAAGCCAACGTAGTTGCGGATGCTCTTAGTCATAAAGCGAACTTGGGTAAGGCATCCGAAATCCTTGTAGATAATCATATCCTTGAAAATTCCTCTTGAATCCATGAACCTAATTCTATAACTCTTATTGTAGCTTCTCATGCAATCAATGCACACTTCTGAGTGTACAAAAAGCATGGACTCTTGTCTGAACTCGAAGTTCAATCCAACTTGATCTCTAGAATCAAAGATCTTCAACAAACCGACTCTGATCTTCAAGTTATCATGTTGAAAATATATTCAAAACAAAATTCCGATTTCTCCATTCATTTGAATGGGTTACTCTATTTTAACGATAGACTTTGTGTTCCTAACAGTGAAGAATTAAAGAAGGAAATCTTGCAAGAAGCTCACCAAAGTTCTTTCTCGATACACCCTAGATCAGTCAAGATGTATAAAGACCTGAAACCCCTATATTGGTGGCTAGGCATGAAGTCAATTATCACAGACTTTGTATCCAAGTGTCTAACTTGCCAAAGAGTCAAAGCTGAGCACAGAGTCCCTACGAGATTGCTTCAACCAATCGAATTACCTCAATGGAAGTGAGATCGTATTACTATGGACTTTGTGAGTGGTCTACCTTGTATTCCAAGAAAGAGTGATGTCGTGTGGGTGATAGTGGATAGATTCACTAAATCGGCTCATTTCCTCCCTATTCGAATGAACTTAAGCTTGGATGCCTTAGCTGAGTTATATATTCGTGAAGTAGTACATTTGCACGGAATTCCTACATCCATAATCTCTAATAGAGATCCTAGATTCACTGCTCGATTTTGGAAATCCTTACAAAAAGCCCTTGGAACCAAAGTGCATTTGAGCACAACTTTTCATCCACAAAGTGATGGCCAATCAAAAAGGGTGATACAAGTACTTGAAGACATATTACGAGCTTGTGTTATAGACTTCGGGAAGAATTGGGAAATGTCCCTACCTCTTGTAGAGTTTTCTCACAACAACAGCTATCAAACGACGATTCAAATGGCACCATTTGAAGCCTTGTATGGAAGAAAATGTAGAAATCCCTTGTGTTGGTCTGAATTTGGGGAAAACAAGGTGTTGGGACCTCAATTACTTAGATAAACTGAGGAACAAGTTCAAATCATACATGATCGATTGAAGCAAGCCTTTGATAGGCAGAAAGCCTATGCAGACATGAAAATAAGAGACATCCAATACAATGTGGGAGACAAAGCTTTTCTCAAAGTGTCTCATTGGAATAAAGTTTTCAGATTTGGAAGAAAAGGAAAGCTTAGTCCTCGGTTCATTGGACCATTCGAAATCATTGAAAGGATTAGTCCAATGGCTTATCGATTAGCACCCCCTAGTGAATTTGATAAGATCCACAATGTCTTCCATGTTTCCATGCTTAGAAAATATCAATCTGATCCATCCCATGTTCTAGAGCCTGAAGAAGTTGAATTGAATCCTGACCTATCATATGAAGAAGAGCCAATACAAATACTTGATAAAGAAGTTAAAAGACTTCAAAACAAGAATGTTCCCTTGGTGAAAGTATTATGGAGGAATCACAAAATGGAATAAGCAACTTGGGAACCTGAGTCTACGATGAAAGATTAATATCCTCACTTGTTTAACTCAGGTAAATTCGAGGGCGAATTTATTTTAAGGGGGGAGAATTGTAATACCCTAAATCAGGTCCTAGTAAAATGTCACAAACCAATTAGAACATAATTGTACAAACATTCTACAAATTAGAAAAATTGACTAAATCTAGTGACCAAATTAGATGGATTTGATAATTAAATGGCCGAATCATGATGATCAAATAGTAACAATGTTTAAATGTTGATTTGCAGGCAACTAGGATGTGTAATCAAGGAGTTATGAAACAATTAGACCTTGAATAGACATGTGGAGGCATTCGGCCAAGCCAAGTGATAACAACTTGGCTAGGTGTCCATTTTTCTATCATTTTCTCCACTCATCCTTTCTCCTACCTTGGCCGAAATCCTGTAACATCCCCTACACCGAGTTAGTAGCAAACCAGCTTGGGAGCACTACCAAGCAACATTACGAGCAATAACGAGGAAAGAATAAGTTAACTCCTCCCTATTAGATGAGTTACTTAACTAGCAAGCAACCAAGCATTCATAACATAACATGCAAGCAATCTCATATTTTTTTACAAGACATTATAGGCTACTACTTCAACATTTCAATTAAGATCATCATACACTAACATTCGAATAGTCTAAGTGAGAAAACATGCTTCCATTTCATTTCATTTTTCCTTAGAATGATACATGTAACATTTCATACCTAAATTTACTAAACATGATCATTTGTACATACAATTACAAGTATCTTGTCTCCAAACAAGCCATATGCCAAACCTTACCATTCAACATTTACCATACAAACATATAAAACACCTACAACGTGGTATATTCACACAAGTGACTATATAATTTCACAAGGAATTCGAATGGAATAATAGGCTAGATCAATTTCTTTGAAACATTCAATATATACACATATGCGCAGCAAACTACCTTTCCATTACATAGAATTTGAGTTCATTACTTGTTTCACATTATCAACCAAGTTCACAAAAAGGTAAGCCCACTCAAGAACATATATATACAAGTTTCAAGTATTAAAAATGCATGCACAAGTTCACTAGATACAATCTAAGTGCCACCAACTAGGGGAGTACAAAACAAGTATGAACCATACTTTAGCTATGCTTGTGCCCTGCTTCGAGCTCAAGAAATCAGGCTTAAGGATCAAGCAATGATCAAATCCTTTATCACTTGGTTGGGAAGGATGAAAACAAGAGTGATAAGTACAAGAATGTACTTAGTGAGGTAGTAACTAATTCTAACCAACTGTTATATCAAGTTAAGTGTCAATTAGACAAGAATGATCCTAGCTAAGGATTTCAAGGCATTCGAATAGCATAGGAAGCAAGAGACAATGGATCATAATTCATGCGTTATCCATTTCAAGTAATCAAGCTATTCATTGTCACATATCAAGTAGACAAGCAATTCGTGCTTACATAACAAGAAATAAAGGAAATCATGCTTACATGACAAATAATCAAGCAATTCATGCTTACATGACAAGTAATCAAGCAATTCATGCTTATTAGCTCTTTTATTATCTTTTTAACACAATCTTGGTTCATATTTTGTCTAGGTAATCGAGTCTCCAACCAATTGTCGCCACAAGATGTATCGTAGTACTGGTCAACCCTTCTACTATCGCCAAAGACCACATCCGTACCCTCTGTGTGTCGCCAATTAGGGGCCTTAGCCCTGGACCATAGTCCACCCTGACACAATGAGCTCTAGACTCTAAGGCATGCCCTTCTACCTATTCAACTAGCAACCAAGGTTGTTTGATTATAATTCATTTATTCAAAGATTTCAAGCTTTTCAAGTTCAAGAACATGTATCATTCAAGTGTACAAGTTCATGTCAAGCATTATCTTTTTCAAGAGTCATTTCGAGTATTACATGGCAAGTGTATACATGCATTAAGCCCTTAGGACAATAGAGCCATAACTCAACATTTCAAGTGTTCATTGCATCATCTAAGCTAGCACATCAAGCATTCGGTTTAAGCAATTGGTCACAATACCATGTCATACATACAAGCATTAATGTTACCACATATATGTGGTAGCATTCTATTTATACAACACTTCAAGAATGTAGTCAAGTTTCATGTATTATCTTATTTCATACTTCCTTTATTAGGTCAAGATCATATTAAGTCCAATTTAACAATTCAAGAATTTAGACCTGCTTGCTTTAGTTAGGACCTAGTCCTAACGCTAGAATAAACTACACTCACAATACTCCCCAAGCTAGCTAGTCTCAAAAGACTGTTCCCTTTTACTTGTCCCTTGAAGGCTCGACTTTAGATCCTTCTCCAAAGTCCTCTTATTGCTCTAGTAAATCACATAGATAAAGCAAGGTCAAAACATGAAATCACAAAATCATTCAACATGGCAGCAAGGTTAATACATTATATATACAAAACATATAGAATATTCATATGCACATCTTAATGCACATTACCAAACTTCCTACATTTCATATTAAGGCAAAACAGGGCAGCAAATAAACTATCCCAAAACTGTTTACAAAACTGCCACAATACCTAAACTGCTGCTACCAGGCAACATGTACTATGCTCACTTAAACATGTATAACTTCAATTCCGTACGTTAGAATTTCAATTAGTTTACACCGTTGGAAAGCTAACTTAATTGTCTTTCTAACCATATAGGCCTTGCATTTTTATCCTTTTCCAATTAATCCAGTTTGTAGCTTAAAGATAGGGCAATTTACAATACTGGACAATTTGCACTGTCCCTAGTGTTTCTTATCTACATTTCATTATACAATCTAGAATTTAGTTCTGTTTTCTCCTAATGAATTTAGACATGTTAAGGCACTGTCCATAAAATTTTCAGCCTTAAATTCCATTTATGCAATTTATGGTGATTTTTCAATGTTACTGCCCAGAATAGAGTATTCTGGGCAGATTACACTAAGTTAAGCTTCTAGCTTCATAATTCATCTAAACAAGATTCTAACATTGTAATTCAACTTATTTTCATGTTATTACATGTCTAGGATAGTCCAATTCACCTATCAATGTGATCAAAATAGGCAACATATACAATTAAGCATGTTTACACATTTTCATCTAGCAAAACAGTCCCTAATCGAAACTAGTTTCAACATGATCCCTATTCTCAATTTTCCAGCAACCCATACACATCTCTTTAGCAATTTGATCAATAACACACACAATTTCAGGGACCATTAGAAGCTAACATCATTTCAACATGCACAACAACTATCCTATTCGAATTAGGCAACAAGAATATCACTAATTCAAGATTCAAGCATGTAATTGAAGTGAGGAATCGAGCATTTTACTTTCTTCTAAGCTCATTTGATCAAATCTCAACAAGGACATGAATTGAAGATAATCTAAGAAAGCTTCTAACCTCACCAACATTCCTTGAAGGTTTCCAATCCAGGATGGATTGAATTTTGCTTGGGTCTACTTTAATCCCTTCTACCGAGATGAATGGCAAAGGAACGAGACTTCTGATAGCCAGAATTTGCATTTAGAGAACTTTGCAAGCAATTGACGTTCTCGGAGAGTTTGCAATACAATTCGATGGTGTTCAGAATGTTCTTCCTTATTCCGAGAGTACACCAGAATCTCATCAATGAAGACAACCACGAACTTGTCATGATAGGGCTTGAATACACGGTTCATGAGGTCCATAAAAGTAGCCGGAGCATTTGTTAACTCGAATGGCATTACAAGGATTTCAAAATGGCCATATTGAGTATGAAAGGTTTTCTTGGGTACATCTTCTTATTTTACCCTCATTTGGTAGTATCCCGATCGAAGACCAATATTTGAAAATACCACAGCGCCTTTGAGTTGATAAAAAAGATCTTCAATTATTGGCAAGGGGTATATATTCTTGATAGTAAGCTATTTCAATTGTCTGAAGTCAATATAGAGTCTCATAGTTTCGTCTTTCTTTTTTCACGAACAAGACTGGAGCACCCCAGGAAGACGAGCTAGGCTGAATAGAGCCTTTGTCTTGTATCTCTTAGAGTTGCTTCATGAGTTCCTTCAACTCAACAAGTGTCATTCGATAGGGTGTGATGGACACCAGAGTTGTTCCAAGTTAGACATTGATCCCGAACTCTACTTCACTGGTTGGAGGGAGACCAGGGAGTTCATAAGGAAAAACATCAATGAATTCAAATACAATTGGCATACTAGGTAAGCCGAATTCAAGTTCATCTTGTAAGACCATAGTAGCAAAGATTGAGGTCGGTTTCCTTTCAATTAGAAGAATGGATTCCTTTCCTAAACCCCGGAGATAAAGTCTCCCATTTTGGCAATCTACCCAGGCTTCATGCTTGCTTAACCAATCTAGTCCTAGCACTAGACCGAACTCACAAGTTGGCAATACATATAGATCAATAGGAAAGGGTATGTTTCGAATGATTATAGGACATTCCTTGTGAAGGAAGTTAATGAACTTGATTCCCCTATAGGGTTTGAAACTACAATGCCTTTATCTATAGTTTTAGGTTTCAATTTCAATTTAGCAATCAAGGATGAACATACAAAAGAATGTGTGGATCCGAGTCTATTAAAGCATAAACATGAGTTGAATTTAACTCAACGGTACCTATTATGACATCGGGTGATTCTTCATCTTCTTTTCCTCGGATATGATAGATTCGAGCAAGAGCCTGAGATTCTTGGTGAGTAGGGGTGTTCTAATGTTGTCCTTTACCCTTCGCCTGATTTCAAGACTGAGCTTGTCTAGGGCCTTTGTTTTGAATGGAAGGAGGTGAGCTAGCATTTACAAGAGTTCCATTCAGAACCTTGTTAGAATTCTAAGGAGAATCCCTGATATAGTGATCGGAGGCTCCACATAAGAAACATAGATTCTGTTGAGTTATGCATTGGCCAGTGTGGTGCTTCTAGCAGAACTTGCAAGTAAGATATTGAGCATCTTTACCAGAATTCCCCGTACTATCAACAGATATGATCAGGGCTGAAGGCTTGGATACCGATTGGGGTCTCGGTATGTAGTTTCTCTTCTGAACACAAATGTAATTCGAATAGTGTTCTTTGGAGTGCTTAGACTTCTTTGACTGCCAGTGAGGCTTATCATCATTCCTGGATCATTTGTCTTTCCAGGAACTGCCACTTTTGCATTTCTCGGAGGCCTTCATCTTCGCATCGGTTGTAATAGCCCGGTTCACCAAATTATAGAAGTCAGTGATACCTAGAGTGGTGAATATTGGACTCAGTTCATCATTCAGTCCATCGATAAACATCCTACACTTGTCAGCTTCAGTCTTGGTGTATTCTGACCCGTACTTGCAATATTTACAAAAATCACTCACGTACTATTTAATGGGTCGGTCACCTTGCTTGAGGTATAAGAAATGCTTCCAGCGCTCGGCCAAGTATTGCTTACTGATGTATTTCTTCCTGAATTCCTCAAGGAAGAATTTCCAAGTTACAACTTCAGTAGGAGCAGTCAGGGTAGTGGTTTCCCACCAACTGACAGTTTTATCTACCAACAGGGCTATGGCACATTTGAGTTTGTGTTCTTCAGAACAGGGTAATTGCTTGGTCAAGATTTGAGTAGTGGCCTCTAACCAATACTCAGCTACTTCAGGATTGGCTTCATCTATGCCGGTGAAGGTATAAGCACAGTGTTGAGCCAGTTTGTCAATCAGGGCTCTATTTGGAGCAACAGTAGGAGGAATAGGATGGTCTCATTTGAAATTAGTTACAAGATGATTGAACATCTCCTTTATGCTCAAGAGACATTCTTGCTGCATAGGATTTATAGCAGGGGCTTCCTGTTGAGTAGTAGCTTAGGCTCGGGGTTGAGCTTGTTGTTGTGGAGGATTTTGCTCCACCCTCACGCTATCTCCTTCATTCGAGGAGCCTTTAGGACTTTCATCGTTCTGGCCAAGTCTCGTTTCAGACATTCTACGTTCAAATAGAACAAATAGGAATTCAGTTTAGTTAAGCAAAGACACAAGCTATACAATACAAGTCTCCTAGGTGGCACAAGTATCCTATATGATGCAAGAGAGCCCGGTTTAGTCCTAGAACTGACTAAAAATCTCTTATACAAATAAATGTAACACCCCACCCTCGGGTTAGTAGCAAACCGCTCCAAGCAACATTACGGGCAAGAACGAGGAAAGAATAAGTTAACTCCTCCATATTAGATGAGTTACTTAACTAGAAAGCAACCAAGCATTCATAACTTAACATGCAAGCAATCTCATATTTGTTTACAAGACATTTTAGGTTACTACTTCAACATTTTAATTAACATCACCATACACTAACATTCGAATAGCCTAAGTGTGTAAACATGCTTACATTTCATTTCATTGTTCCTTAGAATGATACATGTAACATTTCATACCTAAATTTACTAAACATGATCATTTGTACATGCAATTACACGTATATTGTCTCCAAACAAGCCATATGCCAAACCTTACCATTCTACATTTACCATACAAACATATAAAACACTTACAACATGGTATATTCACACAAGTGACTATATAATTTCACAAGGCATTCAAATGGAACAATAGGCTAGATCAATGTCTTTGAAACATTCAATATATACACATATGCGCAGCAAACTACCTTTCTATTACATAGAATTTAAGTTCATTACTTGTTTCACATTATCAACCAAGTTCACAACATGGTAAGCCCACTCAAGAACATATATATACAAGTTTCAAGTATTTAAAATGCATGCACAAGTTCACTAGATACAATCTAAGTGCCACCAACTAGGGGAGTACAACACAAGTATTAACCATACTTTAACTATGCTTGTGTCTTGCTTCGAGCTCAAGAAACCAGGCTTCAAGATCAAGCAATGATCAAATCCTTTATCATGTGGTTGGGAAGTATGAAAACAAGGGTGATAAGTACAAGAATGTACTTAGTGAGATAGTAACTAATTCTAACCAATTGTTATATCAAGTTAAGTGTCATTTAGTCAAGAATGATCCTAGCTAAGGATTTCAAGGCATTCGAATAGCATAAGAAGCAAGAGACAATGGATCATAATTCATGCTTTATCCATTTTAAGTAATCAAGCTATTCATGGTCACATATCAAGTAGACAAGCAATTCATGCTTACATAACAAGAAATCAAGCAAATCATGCTTACATGACAAGTAATCACGCAATTCATTCTTATTAGCTCATTTATTATCTTTTTAAAACAATCCTTGGTTCATAGTTTCTCTAGGTTACGAGTCTCCAACCAACTATCGTCACAAGATGTACTATAGTACTGGTTAACCCTCCTACTGTCGCCAAAGACCACATACGTACCCTCTATCTGTCACCAATTAGGGGCCTTAGCCCTGGACCGTAGTCCACCCTAACACAATGAGGTATAGACTCTAAGGCATGCCCTTCTACCTATTCAACTATCAACCAAGGTTGTTCAATTATAATTTATTTATTCAAAGATTTCAAGCTTTTCAAGTTCAAGATCATGTATCATTCAAGTGTACAAGTTCATGTCAAGCATTCTTGTATTGACTTGTTCGAATGAATCAAGAATGCTTAGACATGATCTTGCTTGATGCTAATGATGACATGAAATGCAAACTTGCTTGAATTACAATGAATGCATGATAAAATGAGCTAAGGCTCGAATGGCCTAAGGGCTATCTTGATCCTGATAGATAAATACTTGAAAGGGATGCTTGAATAAGATACTAACTTGCCATGATCTTGTTGTGTACTTGCCTTGACTTGAAATCTTGAAGCTTACTTAATTGACAAGTAAATCAAACAAAGCCTCGGTTGCTAGTTTGTCATAGGTAGGATGGGATGCCATAGAGTCTAGAGCTCATTGTGTTTGGGTGGACTACGGTCCTGGCTAAGGCCCTTATTTGATGATAATAGGAGGGATGTGTGTTATGGTCACTAGCGATAGTAGGAGGGTGATATGACCAATTTCTTGTTTTGACAACAGTTTGGTTGGTGACTCGATTACCTTGACATAACTATGTACCAAGGCATAATCTAAAATGAATGAGCAAGAAAGAAATGCATGGCTTAAAACTTGAATGATACTTGACTTGATATCTTGAAATTGCTTGCTTATATGATACTTGAAAAGTGATCATACTCGAATTGATATGCTTAAACATGCTTCTTCTCTTGGTATAATACTCGATCCAACTTGAAATGGAAATAACCTTCTTGTTATATGTTGTTCGAATGGTATTGAAGCATGAATTAGTGTATATTACTTGAGATTGAGGCTTAATCATACGTTATTGTGTTTGTGATGATGTATATAAATGGTAATAGCTATACATGACTACTTGACTTGAAACACTTGAAACCTTATGTTAGACTTAACTTAACATGCTCAAACCTTAGCTAGGTTGTACTTGATTTAAGACTACCTAAACTTGATAATTGGCTAGTAAATAGTTGCTACCTCACTAAGTACATTATGTACTTATCACTCTTGTTTCCATCCTTCCCAAACCACAGGTTTAAAGAGATCTTAAAGCTATCTTCCTTGAGCTTGAAGCAAGATACAAGATGAGCTAGAACTATGACTTCGATTCTATTTTGTAACTCTCCTAGTTGGTGGCACTTAGATATGTACATAATTAAGCTAGATCATGCATTTCGTTTATTTTAAAGTTTGTATATATATGGCCTTGACCTTTAGAAGCTTGTAAAGACTTGGTTGGTAAGGTTTGATGCCATGATATCCGAATGCTATATGAATGAATTAAACATGACTTGTTGAATATGAAGAATGGAACTTGGTTACATGATCTAGTTATATTCGAATGTGTTTAACAATGGGACACTATGTGCTTAACTCTTGTATGTTCTATTCAAATTGATCACTTGGTTGATTAGGTTGCTTCTAGTTTAAGTAATTAAGGTCATGATAAGTTAGTCGTTATTGCTAGTTGATGTTAAGCTTGCTTGAAGGCATGCTGATGGTGTTATAATTCGAATGAATACAATGGTAACCATGTCTAGTAACCAAAATTATATGTAACCTTGTCTTGAATGTAAATTGCTAGAAGATTATGCTTAGTTAACTTGACATGAATATAACATTGTAACCATGTTTGACATTGTCTTGAATTAGATCAAAGTTGTGCATACTTGAATAAGCTTGAAATGAAATTGAGTCTTGCCCTGAGTATTTTCGATTGCTTACATGTATAAGGGACTTTGTTATACCTCCTTGATTGATACTTAGAGGCCTATATCTATATTTGTTAGGCAATAATGTTTTAAAAGCATGTTCTTGATGATTGTTTAGATTTCTTGTTAGGTAGGTAACTCATCTAATAGGATGAGTTTCAAAGTTTTAAATGGCTTGTATTCTTGTGTGATTTCTTATTTTCTTGTTTTAACACTCCTTGGCCGGGTTACTCCTATCCCGGGTGAGGGGTGTTACAGCTTCAACCTATCGAATTTCCTCAATGGAAATGGGACCGTATAACTATGGATTTTGTTACTGGTTTTCCTTTAACCCCAAGAAAGAACGATGATGTGTGGGTGATCGTTGATAGATTCTCAAAATCTACACACTTCATCCATGTTCAAATGAACATGAGCTTGGATGTCTTGGCCGAGCTATATATTCGTAAAGTAATTCGGTTGCACAACGTACCTACAGCTATAATCTTTGATCGAGATCCCATATTTGCTTCTCGATTTTGGAAATCCTTGCAAAAGGATTTAGGGTCTAAAGTGCATCTTCGAACAACTTTTCATCCTCAAACTGATGGACAATCAGAAAGGATAATTCAAGTACTCGAAGATATGTTGCATGCTTGTGTAATAGAGTTCAGAAGGAACTGGTAAAAGTCTCTACCCTAGTAGAGTTTTCTTACAATAATAGCTACCAGGCATCTATTCATATGGCACCATTTGAAGCCTTATATGGGAGGAAATGTAGAACTCCCTTATGTTGGTCTGAATTGGGAGAAAACAAGGTTTGGGACCTCACTTGCTCAGAGAAACTGAAGAACAAGTACAAATCATTCATAGCTGATTGAAGGTAGCATTTGATAGGTAGAAAGCCTTTGCAGACTTAAAAAGAAGAGACATTCAGTACAATGTAGGAGACAATGTCTTCCTTAATGTATCTCCTTAGAAGAAGGTCTTCAGGTTTGGTAGAAAGGGGAAGCTCAGTCCCCGATTTATCGGACCTTTTGAGATCATTGAAAGGATAGGACCAGTAGTCTATTGTTTGTCTATTCCTAGTGAGTTCGATAAGATTCACAACATGTTTCATGTATCTATCTACGAATATACAGATCTGATCCATCCCACGTCCTTGAACCTGACGAAGTTGAATTGAACCCTGACTTGTCATACGAAGAAGAACCAGTCTAGATTCTAGATCGTGAAGTCAGGAAGCTTCGTAACAAGTCCATACCTCTTGTTAAGTCTTGTGGAGAAACCACAACATGGGAGAAGCAACATGGGAATCATAGGCAATCATGAGGAAACAATACCCTCACTTGTTTAATTCAGTTAAAATTCGAGGGCGAATTTATTTTTAAGGGGGGAATTGTAATACCCCAAACCCGAGGCTAGTAGCATATTTCTAAAAGTGGTAATTTAATTTAAATTAGGGAATTGTAATATCTCTAAACTGAGCCTATAAGTTGTTACCACAATTTAAACTTATTAGCTAGTTAAATCATGTCATAATCGAATGAAAGAAGGGAGCTAATTGTGACAATTAAAAAGGATGACACTTGAATTATGGTGACTAACTTGAATTTTATCTAATCGAGTGACTAATTAATAACGGGGCCAAAATGGAAACTATAAGAATGTAAGAATTGCACGTTAAAAGAATAGAAGTTTGGGACTAGTACACATGTTCATTACATAATAAAACAAAAAGAAGGGAGATGGATAGTCATCTTCTTCATTTCCCTTATCCTACCGAAACTAAACACCATAGAGAGAGGGAGATGAGTCGGGCAGCCATGGAAACTTAGCTTAGAGCTTTGAAATTGTGTTCAACTTTAAGGTAATGCTTAGTGTTCATGAATTTCCTCTTTGATTATGAGATTCTAACAACTTGTTTTGCTTGGAAAATGATAGATTGATTGCTGGAAAATTAGGAATTGATTAAGAGTCTTGTATGTGTTCTTATATTGAACCGATTGGTACATATGTCTAGTGAAAACATATTAGAATCGAATACGGACTTGATTGTTGGTATTGGAATTGGTTTATGTTACTTTCTTTGCTGTTAACTTCTTTAGAGACTAAGCTGATACGGTACATATGAATGAATTAAAGGGCTATTACACTTCTTGTTTGAAGAAATGATTAATTAAGGGCTGTTAATACATGTTTCTGTGTGTATAAAGAGTTAGAAATTGTTTTGTTAAATGGAAAAGCATGAACTTACAACCTGTCTCGTTTTGTATACATAAGCATGTTCTTTAAGTTGTCATGATTGAAAATAATGATGTTAAGGACTTTGCATCTAGGAGAAACATTAGAGACTGATTTTATGTAATGAACCAATTCGAAAATATTGCTTAATTGCCTTGTTTTCATATGTTTGACACACAATTGGACTGACTTAGACATGTATGAGTGAGTTTATATGTTGAACAATCATGTTAGAATTCTTGTTTAAGTGACTAATGAAGCTAGAATCTAGCTTATGGAAATCTGTCCAAAAAACTCTGTTTCGGGTAGTAAGTTTAAAAATTTGTAGAAAATCACATAGATCAAAATAGGGAATAAATCTTATATGTACAGAATCATGAGAGTGTCTAGTTTCGTATGCAACAAACGAAATCAAATTCCGAGTTATAAAATAGTTTGTAGAGATTAATCTCTAAAGACAGTGCAAACTGTCCAGTTGCATAATTTGTCTGTCTTGTAATAAAAACTGTATTAATTCATAAAGAATAAAAATACAAGGCCTATATGGTTAGAAAGACAATTAATTTAGCTTTCTAAAGGTGTAAACGGTTTGAAATTTCGACGTACGGAATGAAAGATATGAACATTTAAGCAAGTAATGCACATGCTGCCTAGCAGCAGCAGTCTTGATGTTTTGAAATGAATGCTTGAATGTATGGAGTCATGTAATGATTTAAATAGTTGCTGATTTTGATTCTATGGCCTGGTGTGCATTTTCGAATAGCTTTAAATGCAGTTTTTTGTACTGTTTTGTACATAGTTTCGAGCAGTTTGAATCTTACCTTGTATATATATATTTGTGTGTTCTTGTATGGCAGCCTAGGACAGTTTGGATGAATGAATCATGTGTATTGCTGTCCCGTTTTGAAGTTAAATGAATGTACTTCATATTGATCTTGATTTAATTCTATGAAATGTTAGAACGAGAAGAGGACATTGGAGAACGGTCTAAGGAGGAGCATTCGAAAGCTAAACAAAAGGGGGAGTCTTTCGAGACTAAGCTAGCTTGGAGTATTGTGAGTGTAGTTTAATATAGGGTTAGGACTTAGGTCCTAAGCAAAGATTCATGTCTACTTTCTTGTTATTGTTATGCCATGTTAATGAACTTGATTTAAACTTAGTTGTAATTAAAAGGGAAGAATGGCTTAAATTAAACTTGAGATTTAATAGTAACATGAATATTGTCAAATTAATTAGAAAGAAAAGTGAAAACAAATGATGGATTCTTGATGCCTTGGCTTTGATCAATTCAAATAGTGCTTGAATGCATCTCTATGATTTAGATACTTGTTAACATGATATAAATCATGAATTAAAGACCTTGCTTGATGCCTAGAGATGGTATATGTAAATTGCTTGCTTGAATGACAATTTAATTGCAAATCGTAGAGCTAAGGCTCAATTGGCCTAAGGGCTAAGCTTGAATCTTGATATACCTTGCTTGAATTGATTCTTGAATGAGAATATATCTTGACTTGAACATGAATTACTTGAAAATGTGATAAATTATTG
The DNA here is from genome assembly GCA_019671005.1 of Hibiscus mutabilis. Lineage (NCBI taxonomy): Eukaryota > Viridiplantae > Streptophyta > Magnoliopsida > Malvales > Malvaceae > Hibiscus > Hibiscus mutabilis. Next base: position 37,299,225 of record CM033718.1, on the reverse strand, counting down.
AAACAAAGCCTTGGTTGCAAGTGGTCATAGGTAGAATGGCATGCCATAGAGTCTACAGCTCTTTTGTGTTGGGTGGACTACGGTCAGGGCCAAGGCCCATAAATGGCGACAGTAGGAGGGATGTGTGAATGGTTTTTGGCAAAAGTAGGAGAGTAATGACTAGTATCTTGTTATTTGGCGACAGATTGGTTGGTGACTCGATTACCTGGACAACTAAATACCAAGGGCATAAACTAAAAAAGCAAATGAGAAATAATCGAAGCATAAAGCTTACTTTATACTTTAATTACTTGATACTTGAATTACTTGATACTTGAATTATTTGATACATGAATTGGTTGCTATATGATTTGTTACTTGAATGGCTTATGATCTCACTTGAATCGATGTGTACTTGAATGTCTTGCTTGAAATGATATGTTACGTGACTTGAAATTAAAGTATGTATAAAGCTTGAGTTCGATTTATACAAACCTTGACTAGGTTCAAACTTGACTAATTGACAATTGCCTCAATAATTGGATAGAACTAGATTACTACCTCACTAAATACATTTTGTACTTATCACTCTCGTTTCCACTCTTCCCAAACTACAGGTTAAGAGATTCGAGCAATCTTCTTGATTTTTGAAGCTTGATCTTTGAGCCTGAAGTAAACACAATCAAAGCTAGAGTATGGATCCACACTTATACATTTGTAATGCTCCTAGTTGGTGGCACCTAGTCTTGTATATAGTTAAGCTAGGACATGCATTTTGCTACTTGAAAGTTTGTATATATGTATGATTATGGATTCTAATGTTATGAATGTTTAATGAATGATAGAATATATCACGTTATGCTTGAACTTGTGATAGCCGAATGTTTAAAGAATTGAACATTACTTACTTGCCTGTGGTATGGTTCAATGTATGCAAAAATGAACATGTTAAGTTAAACCTACATGAATTGCTTACATGTCTTGAATGTAACATCCTAAAAGACATACCTAATAGCTCGAATTGAGCATATCATCGTATACTAGTTAATTGTTGTTATAAGATGGTTAAGCTGCGCATATATCATGTTATTTGAAGTGGGTATAATTAGGTTAAGTATGGAATCCGAATTCCATAAATGATAAACATGTCCCTGCTTGAATGATTATATGTAAATGATTAAGTGCCTTGCTAGTGCTCAACTCATCGATTAGTGATGAGTTCTCGAAAGTTTTAATCGATTCATGTTTCCAGTGTTTCTAGTAATGCTCTTGAGCCTGTTTATTCCTAAACTGGGGTAGGGGGTGTTACAATTATAGCTTACCCGATCGATAGCAACGATTTGATGTCAATGAACCGAAGAAAACATAAACTCCACTACACTCAACATTGGAGGTGTGTGCATAGGTGAAGAAGATGAGATGAAGGTGCTATTTTGATGAGCAATTGGGTAAGGTTTATAGCTTTAGTTATTCAATTTCTTTTATTAGAATAGGTTTCCCTTCAACGAAGGAATTGCATCAGATAATACCACTTATGTAGTGATTATAATGGAGGAGGGGTTAATTGCAAGGCTGGTCCCAAAACTCTCAATTCCCTATACTTATACCCCAAACTTTTGATTTCTATAATTTAGCCACTAAAAGTTTTCAATACATTCAATAAGGTCTTTAGACAATGAATTGACTCAATTAGGGTCCAACTTGCGGTCAAAGTTAGCACAATATTTGGACCTTCCGATGTAGGGGTTTTCGATCGCCGGAACCCAATTCCAACTAGACCAGATTTTGGGGTATTACAACTCCCCCTTAAGAGAAATTCATCCTCGAGTCGGATGAGGGTATTGCTTCTTCATTGTCTCCTCTGGTTCCCAGGTAGCTTCCTCGACGGTGTTGATCCTCCATAGCACTTTGACTAACGGTACAGTTTTATTGTGAAGTCTTTTGACTTCTTTTACAAGTATTTGAACCAGTTACTCCTCATAAGTTAGATTAGGTTGGATTTCAATGGATTCTGGCTCAATGATATGTGAAGGGTCAAAATGAAACTTCCGTAGCATTGATACATGAAACACTTTATGAATCTTGCTTAGCTCTGATGGCAACATTAGTCGATAGGCTACAGGGCCAACTTTTTCAATAACTTCAAAAGGTCCAATGAATCGTGGACTCAATTTCCCCTTCTTGCCAAACCTCGGAACTTTCTTCCACGATAAGACTTTAAGAAAAGCTCTTTCTCCAATCTCATATTGTATATCCCTTCGTTTAAGATTTGCGTAGGCCTTTTGTCAATCAAAGGTAGCTTTCAAGCAATGATGGATGATGGTAATTTGTTCTTCAATTTCTTGAAGTAAATCAGGGCCCAACATCTTTCCTTCACCAAGTTCAGACCAACATAATAGAGTTCTGCAATGTCTACCATATAATGCTTCATACGGTGCCATCTTCATGGAAGTTTGGTAGCTATTGTTATAGGCAAACTCAATGAGAGGTAGGGACTTCTCCCATGATCCGCCAAAGCCGATGATACATGCTCGTAGCATGTCCTCCAATATCTATAGAGAAAGGTTCAATAACGGTATGTTTCATCGATGGTTCAAAAGAAAGAGTTTTCGATTGTTACCTGTATTACCCTTTTTGACTGACTGTCAGTCTGATGGTGAAAAGTAGTGCTAAGATTAACTATTGTGTCTAGAGTTTCTTGTAATGTTCTCCAAAATCGAAAAGCAAGTCATGGATCTCGATCAGAGATAATATATTTTGGCACTCCGTAGAGTCGGATAACTTTCTTGATATACAAATCAGCTAACCTTGAAAGACCATAGTCCATTCTAACCGGTATAAAATGAGCTGAGTTGGTGAAACGATCCACAATGACCCAAATAGCATCGCGTTTAGCAGGAGTTAAGGGTAAACCACTGACAAAATCCATTATGATCTTCTCCCAATTTCATTGCGATAATTCAATGGGTTGCAATAATCTGGTAGGGAAACGATGGTCCGCTTTAACAGGTTGACATGTAAGGCACTTGGACATGAAATCAATTATGGCATGCTTCATACTCGACCACCAATAGAGCTCACGAAGATCCTTGTACATCTTCACAGCCCCCATATGACATGAAAATAGACTTGAATGAGCTTCCTTAAGGATATCATCATGAAGTGACTCATCATTGGGTACACAGACCTGATTACGGAAGCATGGGAGTCCTTAAGAATTTATTCTATAGTCTGGATCATCTTGATGCTTAGAGACAATGGACTGAAGTTTTTAGTCTTGACTTTGCAATGCCTTGATTCTCAAAACAATGGTAGACTAAACTTGAAGTTTAGCTACAAGACAATGATGCTTTCGAAGTCAAAAGTGAGCATTAATAGCTCTATGGGCTACAATAGAATGATTTCATAGTAAGTCAATTTGCCCCACAGTGCATAAGATGTAATGACAATACTTACTATGCGAAGGTTTGCGACTGAGTGCATCAGCTACAATGTTGGCCTTGCCCGGATGGTAATCAATAATGAGGTCATAGTCCTTGAGGAGTTCCATCCATCTCTAATGCAGAAGACTTAGCTCCTTCTGATTCAAAAGGTATTTAAGGATTTTATGATCGGTGAAGATATAACACTTTTCTCCGTAGAGATAGTGTCTCTAGATTTTCAACGCAAATACAGTCACAACCAACTCTAGATCATGAGTGGGATAATTCATCTCATGCGGCTTAATTTGTCTCGAAGCATATGCAATATTCTTGCCCTCTTGCATTAATACATATCCTAAACTGAGATGTGATGCATCACTATAAATTGTGTAGTCATTTCAGACTCGGGTTGGGTTAGGACTGGTGTATGAGTCAACACTTGTTTCAACTGGTCAAATCTTCATTGTTGTTCCTCGATCCAAACAAATGGAGCTTCTTTTCAAAGTAGTTATGTCGGTGGAACCGCTAACATAGAAAATCCTTTGACGAGTCTCCTAAAGTAGCTTGTAAGACCAAGAAAACTTCTCACCTCGCCAACATTCTTCATTGGATACCAATCAAGAATGGCTTGTATCTTCTTCGGATCAACTTGAATGCCCGTAGCTGATACAATATGCCCAAGGAAGGAAACTTCGATAAGCCAAATTTCGCATTTGGAGAGCTTGGCGAACAACATCTTCTCTCGAAGAGTTTGAAGCACAATACGGAGATGTTCACTTTGTTTCGCAGTATTCTCGGAGTAAACTAGAATGTCATCAATGAATACCACTACGAATTTATCAAGATAGGGCCTAAAAACCTAATTCATTAGGCCCATAAAGGCTGCCGGTGCATTTATTGCTTAATGGCATCACAAAGAATTTGTGGTGACCATATCTTGTATAGAAAGTAGTTTATGGGTACATCACAATTTTTAACTCTCATTTGATAATACCTAAACCTTAAATCAGTCTTGGAAAACACAAAGGCATCATTGAGTTGATCGAATAGGTCATCTATCCTTAGCAATGGATACTTGTTCTTGATGGTAACTTTATTTAGATGTCGGTAGTTGATGTATAGCCTCATAGATCCGTCCTTCTTCTTTACAAAGAGGACTGGGGCTCCCCAAGGTAAAGAGCTTGGTCGTATGAAACCTTTATCAAGCAGGTCTTGAATTTGGTCCTTTACTTCTTTCAATTCAACAACCGCCATTCGGTAGGGTGCAATGGAAACCAGAGCAGTCTCAGGTTGCACTTCAATACCAAATTCAACTTCACGAGTCAGAGGTAAACCCAAAAGTTCATTAGGGAAAATGTCAAGAAATTCACATACAATGTTAATGTTTTATAAGCGACCCAATAGTTTTACTGAGCCGGAGCACTCCCATCTTTTGTTTCCCACGTCAAGGCACACAATGAAGGATTTTGAGAATCCATTAGAGCTATGCTCTCCTGGCCAAGGCCTCGAAGATACAACTTTCTCTTCCTACAGTCTACCCAAGCCTAATGTTTACTGAGCCAATCCAAACCCAGTATAACATCAAACTCGTGGATCAATAAGGCTAATAAATCCCCCGAAAATGGAATCCCATATATCATTAAGGGGTAGTTCTTGCACACAAGGCTTACGGTGACCCAGTTACCCAATGGATTAGTCACAGAGATCTTCGATGCTATAGGTCCAAAGGACATGCTATGTTTTTTGATCAACACAATGCTTATGAAAGAGTGAGTGGAACCAGGGTCAATCAATGCATATAAAGAGTGGGACTATAGTTCAATAGTACCTACAATGACATCAAGTTCATCATCTTCCTCCCGGCTCCTCACATGATACATCTGAGCAGATGCCTTTGATTCATACATATTTGCTAGTTTTCTCGAACCAATAGGTTTCCCTGTAGCTCCCGACGATCCTTGCTCCTTGCCTTAGAAAGATTGAGCAGGGGAGGTAACATTTGTCGGTATAGTTGTAGACTTGGTAGCACCAAGAGGGAAATCACGAATGAAATGGCTTTTCTCACCACAATACAAACAAGCTTCAGTTTGCTTATGACACTGACCCGCTGGATGCCGTTTCTAAAAATAGTTACAAACTGGATTTTGTGAACTTCGGTTGGAGACCCTAGTGCTTTTAACTGTAGGATTCTTGGCAAAAGATTGTGTCACAATGTGAGGTTTCTCAATATTCCTAGAACGGGAGGGCTGTGAGTACGTATTATACTTGGTGCCTTGGTACTTGCCCTTCTTGTTCAAGTTAGAAGAACGAGGATCATCTCTGAACCCCTTCTCAGACTTACTTAATCCAGCAGCCCTTTGAGCTTTCTGTGCCACATCAGTAGCCTTGACTCAATTCACGATATCCTGGAAGTCAGTGATGCCCAAAGCGGTAAACATAGGGCGTAGCTCATCACTAAGCCGAATAATGAACATTCTTCACTTCTCTTCCTCATTCTTGATATACGCTACACCATATCGATAGTACTTGCAAAAATCATGAATATACTGCTCGATAGGTCAACCACCTTGTTTCAGATGGAGGAAGATGCTATGCCTTTTTGCAAGGTAATACTCGATCATGTACTTGTTGCGTGCTGCGATGTACTATAGATGATACGCAAATAGTGCAAGTATACACATTGAACAAGTAATAAAGGGATGAGTGAGTATCGTCTCCATAGGGATTGGAGGCCAAACTAGCTTAGTCAAAGCACACACAGTTACAACTTAAAAATAAATACAATGTCAAAAGGGAAGCATGTTCAGAAATGTTGTAGCAATTAATTGTAGTGAAAACTAAGTTGAAATAAGAATACTTCGAACGTCCTCTCAAGTGCATGAAACTTTTTAATGGATGACATGCTGGGCTTGCTAAGGATCTCTATGTCTAAGCCTGAAGAATGTCCCAAGCTATCTTGCCCACAACATGCTCGGCGGAGCAACCAAGATGTCTCTACACTATGTCTAGCAAGAAACCTGATAGTAAGAATACTATGGCAATACCTGTCAGCGTAAACCCTAACATACTACCATCCTTTAAGTTATACTCTTTTTAGCCGTTGAAACTCTATCCTAATCCCTAAGGTGAGCTCTGGTTTTGCCTCTCAGCATCAAACCCCATTGTCCACGTAGACCTAAGCCTAACTCTCTCGAATATTAAGCTATCAAAGACATAAGTAAATGCTAACTCTCGAGAGCTCTTACAAACTTGGGGCAATAAAAGAACAATGGAAAAAGCATGCAAGGAACAAGAAAGCAACGGAACAATCATTCAAACTTGAAACATAAAAACCGAAAACAAGACCAAGCCACTTAAAATCAGTTCATGTTTGGGCGAATATCATTCGTTCAAAACAACCCATCCAAATAAGAGGAAATGAGACAGCAAACACAACTAAAGGAAAGGAAAAACTCCAAAGCCGCCTTAGACTACCGTGAACCACTCTAAGCTTGTTGTTTCTCTCAAAGGCCAGCAAGAACACCCCTTGGAGCTTTAACAATGGAGGACACCATGATGGAGAAGATGAAGAAAGGAAGCCACCTTTTTCTCTCTCTTAGCTTACCAAGTAACTTTTTTTCTCCCCTTTAATATGGGTGTCATTTTCTTTATATAGTGGAGGCTTCTAGGGTTTTGTACCCTTAATTCCTATGGAATATTCCCTTCACATGAGGGGGCACAGTTGGCTGATGGAATCACTTGTGGGGGTTGCAAAATATCTTCAATTCTTTTTCCTTTAGCGCGCCCAGAAATGCTATCCAAAATGCTATGGCATTTTCCCTGCCTTGCCCATTTTTCCCTGCACATCACCACACCAAGCAAAACCTTCCCAAGCATCCCTATTTTTTCAAATAAACAAAGAAAACAAAACCAACAACACTGAATGCAAATATATGAACTAAATGCATCTATATGCCATGAAATGAGATGAAGTGGGCATGATTTCATACAATAACTTAAGTAAAAAGGCATGAAATGTTAACCTTTTGCAAGGTTAACACACCCCTAAGCTTAAGCTATTGCTTGTCCTCAAGCAATGAACAAAAACCAACAGAGAATGCTACATCATTGAATCAGCTCAAGACAGGGTTATGTCAAAATTTTAGTCATCAGAAAATAAAGGCTTCAACATGCTAGACAGTTTTGAGATTTTAAGAACTTCCCTTTAGGTCAAGACCCTTCGAGTGTGAGTGTGAGTGTGAGTGACTACATCCTCCCTACGCTTAACACAGTTAAAAGATCATTGGTTAGGTTCTCAAGTTTCACCTAGCTTTTCTTAATTAATTTAAGCACAAGATACTCTCATTTTTAGCTTCCTTCTCTTCTTCTCATTTTTTTGAACAACTGCTATGAGGGGAGTCAGCTCATCACAACTACCTTCTTAGAATTGAATATAAAGTGGAGCAAACACCCCATTACATAGAATATTGAGTAGAGTCATCCCGTGACTACTTTTATTTACTCATTTGTTGTTGCTGTCATTTATTTAAATGCAGTGTCAAGGCAAACAAAACAAAGAGGAGTGTCCCTCTACAGTTATGTTGAAGCATTTATTCACAATTCAACACATTTGATAAGCACAGGGGAGTCTAATAAAGCCTTTAATGCTTTCGTTTACCATTCAAGTTCATTTTGCATACTTAAACTAGTGCATACGAGAGTTCTTTCGCCAAAAATCATCTAATATTTTAAACATAGAGAGCATGCCATCATGTAACACTCACATCATGAAGCATCAAACCCTATAGGCAGTTCTACAAATCTCAGTAGTCACGCGTATTCAATCAATTTACAGCCATAAGATTCAAATATTCATCATCGGACATCATCAATTTATGTATAAAAACTTTCTTTAAACTAGCAAAATGCCATAGCAAAATTTTGTTCATAACTACAAATGTAAACGACTAACTATGAGCACTACCTCCACCAAACTTGAAGAAGGCATTGTCCTCAATACATAAAAATTATCTAAAACTAAACTAAATGCAAATCCATATACAAGTTACCTTGCACAAATCTATTTAGGTGTTATGGGTTTGACTCATTGGTGCTTGATTTTCTTCTTCTTCATTAGGACTGTGATGGGCTAATCGGTTACATCTTGCTGGGTTGGTTGGTCAACTAGTTCCTCATGGGCTGCTTGATTCTCATCATCAATATCATCTTCATTGGGGGTGCTCCATACATGACTTTTGTGCACTTTAGACGACTCATTGTCTTTGTTGTAGCATCAAAAGTCGGGGCAGGTGTAGGTGCAAGAGAGTTGTCAGCCATCTCCTCTTCCCCACTGTTAATATCGATAGGGTCATCGAGGGGAGGTTTCTGTGGTGGTGGGGTATGCATTGGAGCTTTTCCTTTTTTTGGCCTCACCGTTCGAGGGCTTTGTCTGACGGTGGTATTGGTTGTTGTTTCTAGAGTAGGTGGTGGAGTTGTAGATGGGTCTCTTCGCGGAACATGTGGTGGGCATTGTGGTGCAGTTGGCTTTGGAGCTGCTGTAACATGTGGGGCTGGTTGGTCCTTCTTGAGCTTAAGCAAGTCATCGGGGAAAGTTGGGAAGTCAAGCTCCATGTGTGGGAGCATCACTTTGAAGTAAGAGTTAATGGCCGCATCCCTTGCCTTGACATACTTGAAAAAAGTTTTCAGGCTGCCCTTCATTTTATCCATATGCTTGTACATGCGCTTGGTCCAGGCGACAAGGACGGCGATTCTTGCTACAGTAATTATTTTAGCCCCACCCTCCAACATTTCCGCTAGAGCATCATCATCAAATCCCCAAAGTCCAGAGATTTGGTCTGGGGTTAATGCACCCTTGTCCTTCACGATCTCATCCTATTGAGGGTCTTTAAAGACTTGCTTTTTGCGGCAGAGCGCCGAAATGAGATTAGGGAAGATGAAAGGGCTTGACTTTCTCTTTAAGCAGGAGAAGACTTCCTCAACAATCAATTTACCCACATCAATTTGTCATCCATTGAGGATGGAGTGTAGCAACAGTAACCTATTGATGTGCATTGTGGTAGTATAGGAGGTGGGCATCAGGCGAGTCTTCAGGTAATTGTTCCACACCTTAGCCTCGGGCTTGAGGCGGCCTCTTTCAACAACCATGCTAGTTGGATCCAACTCTGTCTCAGTAAAGCATAAGTCTTCCAAGACCTCCTTGTATGTCTGGGCATCTACAGATTCAACAAAGGAATTATGGTGGTCCATGACATTCTTTAACCCATAGAATTTGTTGACTACACCAGTGGTAAATTTAATTTGTTCCCCTCGCACATAAACAACAGATTGGGTGGGGCGCGTTAAATGGGCATAGAACTCCCTAACCAAGGCGATAGAGATGTCGCCAGGGTGTTGGACAAAACTCCCCCAATCGTGCTTATTGATTACAACTAGGATTTCTTTGTTGAAGCCTCCTTCTCCCTCTATTGGAACTTTAAAACCTTGTTCTAGGTTGACTTTGGAATCTTTTATTTTTTGGAATCGCTCCTTGGCGCTAGAGTTGAAGAACTTCTTGATTTCCAGGGTGGGTTGGGCTTGGGAAGTACTAGAGGCGCCTTTGACATTATTCATACGTGCCATGTTTTGCAAGGGGGCAGAAATTTTTTTTAGCTATTAGGGTTTGGAGAGGAATTTCAACAGCTTTTGAGAAAGAATATGATGATTTTTGAGGATGAAGAAATTGAACAAGAAGATGGGGTGATGGGAAGTTGAAATGAAGGTAACTGACACAAGTTGTAGGAAAGAGATATGATTGTGGCGTTTTGAGTTATGTGGAAGAGAAAAGATATGACAATGTTTTAATGAAAAGTGAAAAGTAGGAGAGAGAATGTTGAAGGAAATGATGAATTAGGGTTTTTAACTTGGAAAACTAATGATATCCCTCCTTTTTTTCTTTTTTCTTTAATGCCCCCCAAAACATAGGAAAATGTGGGCTTAATAACTTCCCTTAGGTTGAATAAGGACAAAGCCCTTCCCATATTAAAGCTACGCCAAACCTGCATGAAACCATAGCTTGCCACCTGTAACTCTAGGTTAAATCTGACAACACGAATTAAATAAAACACAAAAGCTTGAAACAAAATGACTAAGGGTTAAAGAGATACAAGCAAAATAACCTTATTTATTAAAAAAAACTAAAAATGATATGGCAAAATAAGAGATAAAACGGGTGCAAACTCTTATGGATCTTGGAGAAACATAGCTGATTTGTCTCGCAAGATGGGAGTTCCATTGTAAACCTTTAGCCTCTGTCCGTTCACCTTGAAAACAACTTCATCATCAAGTTTCTTGATCTCCACAGCACCCTAAAGGTAGACATTGTGCACAATAAAAGGACCTGACCATCATAACTTTAGCTTGCATAGGAAAAGCTTAAGTCGAGAATTGTAGAGGACTTGTTGGCCTTCAGAAAAATGTCATGGCAAAATATGTTTATCGTGCCACTTCTTAGTATTCACTTTGTATATGCTTGCACTCTCATAAGCTTGGACTCTAAATTCCTCCATTTCATTAAGCTCCAAAAGTCTCTTTTCCCCAGCCAGCTGGGCATCCATATTGTGCTTTTTGATTGCCCAATACGCCTTGTGTTCAAGTTCTACGGGAAGATGACAGGCCTTGCCATAGACCAGCTTGAATGGAGACATCCCTAAAGGTGTCTTGAAGGCTATGCGATATGCCCACAGTGCTTTATCAAGTCTTGGATACCAATCTTTCCTCTTAGGGTTAACCACTTTTTCCAATATTTGCTTGATTTCTCAATTTCAGATTTCTCCTCTTTCTCTTGTGAAGATATTCTTGTGAAGATGTTCTTGTGAAGGAACTTCAAAATAGTTTTGGAGTCATTCTTCGGCGTAGCTATCGCTTCAACCCATTTTGACACATAGTCAACAGCTAATAGGATGTAAATGTCTCCAAAAGATGATGGGAAGGGTCCCATGAAATCTATTCCCCATACATCAAAGAGTTCCACCTCTAGAATGCATTGCGATGGCATTTCATGTCTTCAATATATATTCCCCGTCCTTTGGCATCTATCACATGCCTTGCTGAATTCATGTGCATCTTTGAAAAGTGTGGGCCAATAGAATCCGCATTACAGGACCTTTGTAGCAGTCCTAGTTCCTCTAAAATAGCCTCCAGATGAAGATGAATGGCAATGAAATAAAATCTCATTTTACTTCTCTTCGGGGACACATCTCAGGATTATTTGGTCGGCACATTGCTTGAACAAATAGGGCTCGTCCCAAAAGTAGAATCTCACATCATGTTTGAACTTCTTTTTGCCCTGGCTATTCAAATCAGGATGAAAAATACCACTAACAACAAAGTTAACAATATCAGCATACCATGGAATTGTTGTAGCATATAATATTTTATCATCAGGGAATTCCTCCTTAATATCTAAGTTATCCTCATCCCTAGCCTTGTTTTTTATTCTAGAAATATGGTCAGCAACCTAATTTTCGCAACCTTTTCCATCCTTAACCTCCAAGTTGAATTCTTATAAAAGAAGTATCCACCTAATGAGTCTAGGTTTAACATCCTTTTTAGTCACTAGGTTCTTTATAGTAGAGTGATTGGTGTGTACAATGACCTTAGTGCCTATCAAGTATGCTCTAAACTTATCTAAGGCAAACACAACGTCTAGCAGTTCTTTTTCAGTGGTTGTGTAATTTATTTGTGAATCATTTAAGGTGTGGATAACATAATAAATGACATGGAAAAGTTTACCTCGACGTTGTCCAAGTGCTACCCCTACTGCATAGTCACTTGCGTCACATATCAACTCAAATGGTAAGGTCCAATATGGGGGAGCAACTATGGATTCTGAGATGAGCTTCTCATTGAGTTCTTTAAATACGCTGTAGCATTCTGCATCAAAGATGAAGGGCTGGTTTTGATGAAGCAAATTACACAATGGCTTGGAGATTTAGGAGAAGTCCTTAATGAACTTCCTATAAAAGCCAGCATGCCCCAAGAAACTCCGAATCCCTTTCACAAACGTAGGTAGTGGTAGCTTCTCGATTACTTCAACCTTGGCCTTGTCTATTTCTATCGTTGTTGAGAGATTTTGTGGCCTGGAACAGTTCCTTTAGTCACCATAAAATGACATTTCTCCCAATTGAGCACTAAGTCCGCTTCTTCGGATCTTTTGAGTACTTTGGCTAAGTTGCCTAAACACGAGTCAAAAGTATCTCCAGAAACTGAAAAATTATCCATGAAGATCTCCAAAAATTCTTGAACCATATTTAAAAATATGACCAACTTGTACTTTTGAAAAGTAGCTGGAGCATTGTAAAGCCCAAAGGGCATTCGTCGAAACGCGTAAGTATCGTAAGGGCAAGTGAAGGTTGTCTTCTCTTGATCTTTTGGTGCTATAGCAATCTGGTTGTACCCTGAGTATTCGCCAAGGAAACAATACAAGGATTTGTCTGCCAATGGATCTAGCATTTGAGCAATGAATGGGAGGGGAAGTGATCCTTCTTGGTGACCTTGTTGAGCTTCCGATAGTCCATGCAGATTCTCCACCTCGTAATAGTTCTTGTTGGTAAGAATCTATTGTCTTCAGTGGTCACCGCGATCATGCCTCCCTTCTTTGGTACACATTTGTACCAGGCTGACCCATGAACTATTGGTTATTAGGTAGATAATTCCCGCATTGAGCCATTTGATTATCTCCTTCATCACCACCTTCTTCATGACTAGATTGAGCCTTCTTTGGGGTTCAACAGAATTGCTGTGACAATCATCAAGCAAAATTTTGTACATACAAATGTAGGGATTATACCCTTCAAATCAGCCATAGTCCACTTGAGAGCTTTCTTATGTTGAGATAACATAATTATTAAGCTACATTTTTGTTTAGGGGTTAGACTAGAAGAGATTATCATAGGCAAAGTCTCATTACTACGCAAATAAGCATATTTAAGATGTAAAGGTAATGGCTTCAGTTCTAGTGTGGGTGCATGCTCAAGTGATGGTTTAGGAGGGACAAATTCGGCAAAGTCTAAAGGTTCAAAATGCGTACATGGTTTAGCAACAATCAAGATGGACTGTTGCACCACTAATGGGAACTCGTCAAGCTTTTCATTGACCTTCTCATTGAGTTTCACATAGTCCTTAATTTCCACAAAATTACTGTAGCATAATTCTACAGCTTCCTCTTCTGTCATAGCATCTATGTGTTGACACTCCCCATATTCATCCACATATTTAAGGGTGTTGAAGACATTTATGGTCACCTTTTGATCTGCCACTCTCATGGTGAGCTCGTCCTTTTCACAATCAAGTAAGATTCGACCTGTTGCCAAGAATGGTCGTCCCAAGACAATGGGTGCTTTGTCATCTACTTCGCAATCAAGGATGAGGAAGTCAGCTGGGAAGACAAATTTGCCCACCTTAACCACAACGTCTTCTATATTTCCTTATGGCCGAACATGAGATCTATCTTCTAATTGCAAAATCACTGTGCTGGGTCTTGCATCTCCTATTCCAAGCTTCATGAATAATGATTTGGGTATTAGATTAACACTATACCCAAGGTCGCATAGAGCTTTCCCCACGTAATTGTCTCCTATGGAACATGGAATGATAAAGCTACCCGGATCACTCATTTTGGGTGGCAAGTCGCTCAATACAGAGTAACACTCTTTTGCTGTAGCAATAGTCTCGTACCTCTCAGCCTTTCTTTTCTTGGTGACAGTGTCCTTGAGAAACTTAGTATATATAGGCATTTGGTCAATGGCCTCCATAAATGGGACATCGATATGCAGTTGGTCAAGAATATCTACAAATTTTTTGAATTGAAGGTCATATTTTTGCTTCTTCATCCGTTGAGGGAATGGTGGTGGGGGTTTGACTTCTTCTTTTATTAGTGGAGATCTTTCTTTTGCTATAGCAATGTTCTGTTCTCCATCAGCAGGTTCTTTTGTCGAGCCATCATTCTCTTTCCCTTCTTCAGTTGACTCTTCTTGCAAAGCTGATTCCTTAGCAATAGAATTAGGACTGGGGCATCCCACTTTCTTTCACCCAAACTTGTTTTCTTTGTTAAGTTGGGTGCCAATCCTCAAAATGAGTGCACTACATTGCTCCTTGCCATGATTTTTAGTGACTTCAGTATCACTAGGCAAACTACCTTAAGGCCGAGCATGTAGAGCTTGTGCAATCTGTCTCATTTGGGTCTCAAAAGCCTTCAAGGAAGAGCTATGGCTTTGAAGCAATGCACCTTGACTCTTTATAGACTCTGCATGGTCTTGGAATAAAGCCTTCGTGGTTGTCATAAAATCTTGGAGAGTAGCTTCCAATGAACTATTGTTTTATGAAGAGGTCGAACCCTTGTTATCATTTTACCATGGCATATTCTACTGAAAACCTTGGGATTTAGTCTGATTGTGGTGCCTACTCGAGCTGTCAGCATTGTAATTTCCTTGATTCCCCCAAGAAAGATTTGGATGCTGGTGCCACCCTGGGTTATAGGTGTTTGAGTAGGGGTTGTGGTTGCTTCTATTAAGGTTCCCCACATAATTCGTAGACTCGTGATTTCTAGGGCACTCACTCAAATAATGGTTTCCATTGCTCTGAACACAAGCAGTGGCCTCTTTTGCTTCTTTCACCTCGCTCGGACGTTGGAGATTCTTTAGCATGGTAGTGATGGCCGACAGTTGGGCTAAAACTGATTTGTTGGTGTCGAGCTCACACTTACCATGAGTTCTCCTTCCCATACCAAGTCTCGAAGTAGGAAATTGGTAGTTATTGTTTGCGATCCTATCAAGGATATCAAATGCTTATTGAGGCGACTTGTCCAGCAAAGTGCCGTTTGCTGAAGCATCCAACATCATCCTTGCGGGAGCATTGACACTATTGTAGAACATGACGACTTGCGTCTAGTCCTAAAATCCATGATCTATACACTTGCGGAGCAGTCCCTTATATCTATCCCAACACTCGTACATTGAATCATCATCAGCTTGAAGAAAGGAGGCTATGTCATTCCTCAACTGAGTGTTCATGTTTGTTGGATTGTATTGTAGCAAAAACCTTTTGCATAGATCTGACCATGATTCCATAGAACCGGCTGGTACTCCACTCAACCAAGCTCGTGCTCGATCACACAAAGAATATGGAAATAACTTGAGCTTCAATACATCTTCATGCACACCCTATTGTCGAAAAGAATCACATACTTCCAAAAATGCTCGAATGTGTTGTCTTGCATCTTCGTGAGGTGATCCACCAAACTACCCAATAGAATTCAACATATTGAACATTAAAGGCTTGAGTTCAAAATGAGCTGCTTGAATCTCGGGAGCTACAATTCTAGGATTGAAATCATCCAAGATAGGATTCAAGTGGTCTCTAATAGCTCGAGGTCGAACTATTGCTCCAGGATTTGCTGCATCATTAAGATTATCCAGATTTTCATCTACTTGATTCCCTTGATTACCACCTTTATATATGGTTCTTAAGGCTTCTTCTATGCATCTTCTTTGGTGAAACAAGTGCTCGATTTAAGGTTGTAACACCCCAAAATAGGGCTTACAATGTTACCACTATTTAGAATTCCTAAATAGTTAAATCATTTTGAATTAAGTAAAGTCAATTAATGGTTGAATTGAATAGTTAACAAATATGAATGCCAAATTAAAGGACTTAATTAGAAGAATGAATGAAGTAAGTAACCAATTTAAAATGACCAAATTGAAATGCATAGAAAATTGGGTGATTGCATGCTAAATTCTATGATTCCCTTAATGCCCTTGATTAAGTTAAGAATAAGGATTAATTAAGGGACATTTTAGACATTTCATAAATCCAATGACTTGGATTAAGTGTTATAATCTTCTTCATTCTCCCTAGTTTCTGTTTGGAAGAGGGAAAAATAGGGAGAGAGTGTTCTTGTGAGAGAAAGCTTGGATTTATGGTGTCAAATTTGAAATTGAGCTAAATTCAACTTGGTGGTAGCATTACTAAGGTAATTCATGTTGTCCAAACTGATTCATGCTTAAAATTCTGATTTAGACGATGTTTAAATGCTTAGTTGAGTTGTTAAGTTGTTTGAAATGAAAAGAATGATGAAATTGAACATGTATACACTATGGATAACTTGGATTAGAGTGGAATTTATGTGTAAGTGATGGTGTAACAAAATTAGGTGGCTGGAAATTTGAAATTAGATGTTGTTGTAAGAATTGAATTGTTAGAATTTGTAATTGAGCTATGGAACTAATGAATTGAATGTGATCATGATTAGATATTGTAACTAAGGTGTTAAACAAGCTAAATTGTTAGCAACCAATGCTGGAAAAGAAAGATAAAAGTATGAACAAAGTCATATGCCCTAGAATCTGTTTTAGTAAGAACATATTGTGTAAACATGCAAAATTAAGCAACTTAACCAACTTACTCTATTTTGGTCACCTTGAAAAATGAATTAACATTGACTAAACATGTTTAGGATTTCATATGAAATGAATTATAGGGCCAAAACATTGGTTAAAATGAATTTAAGCAATTAAAATGTGAATAGGTGCAATCTGCCCATAATTGCTTTGTTCTGGGAAGTAACTTTGAAAATTCACCAAAATTTGTATATATCAAATTCAGGGATGATATTTTAGTGACATGATCCTTAGTATGTATACTTTCATTAGGTGAAAACAAAACTGAAATCTGGGTCCTATGCTGGAAACTGTAATTAGAAATAGCTGGATAGTGCAAACCGTCCAAACATTGTAAATGCCCTGTTTTTGAACAATAAACTGTATTAATTGGCTATGAACTAAAATTCAAGCTTTATATGGTCATAAAGACAATTTTGTTAGATTTCCAACGTTGTAAATTAATCGAAATTCCGACGTACGTATTAAAAGATATGACCATTTCAAAGGACAGTGTGGAAACTGCATGGCAGCAGTATCCTGGGCAGTTTGGGACTGTTTTTGCACCTAGAAGCAAACTGTTTCCAAAACAGTTTTGGGACTTTGTAACCTGTCCAGTTATGTCTTGAAATGAGGTAATAACAATATAAAGAGGAACAAGTAAGAAATGCTTAAAATAAAGCATAAAAAACAGTAGCTAAATGTTAGGTACAAATGTGGTAACATTGCTACTATACATGTGTGACATCATGTGCATGTTTTGATGAATTGTATGTGTTATGCTTGCTAGACCAGGGGCAGCAAGTTGTGGAAGAGGAAGAAAAGAGTGGACATCCCAAAGCAAGAGGCAAAGGGATTTGGGTACAAGACAGGTGATTAGCTAGGAGTATTGTGAGTGTAACCATCCTTAGGGTTAGGAATTAGGTCCTAACTAATCTTGCTATTATGTTAATTCAATGACATTGCCATGTAGCATGACCTAATACATATTTAGCTAATTAAGGGAAGAATGATATGAATGTCAACTTGTTTGATGCCATGATCTATTTGTTTACTTGAGTGTTAAGCAAATGAAATGAAATGCTTGACATGTTGCATTGCTTATGCCAAAGGTAAGAAATGGCATGCTTGCTTGGAGAATAAGGTACACACATTGCATACATATGAATGTGTTTGTGATTGAAATGCATGGCTGGTTGAAATGAAATGAACAATGGTACCACCTTGTATTCATGTCATTCGAATGGCATGGATAGACTTGTCTTGGGAGTTAAGACTCCGTAAACCTAAGGGCTTGGCCTGTGAATGGCATAGTCATGTCTTGATTAAGGAATTTTATAAAGATTGAATGAATTTGACAATCAACAACCTTGGTAGCTAGTTTGGACAGATAGGAGGGCATGCCTTAGAATCTTGAGCTCATATTGGCACTACGGTGCATATTGGCATGACGGTGCAATTTTGGCACGATGGTGCATATTTGCACTTCGGTGTATATTGTTGAAGAATTGATTATCTAGTGAACTAAATACCAATGGTGTTATAAGATAAATTAATCACTTGAAATGAACATTGTTTGCCTTGGTTGTGTGATGTGAACATTACTTGTTTTGTAAGATTCTTGAATGAACATCCTTGCCATGAAAGATAACAGATGAATGATTGTATAACTAGTTACTTCACATGAAAGAAATGCATAGATGATGTTATGGTGCAAGAATGCCTACTTGGTGTTTGGTGATTTTGATTGCTTGGTTCTTAAGCAATAATTCGAATAATATGTTATGGATACATGATAGATGTTGCAATGTTGAAAATGTGATATGTGAAGCTTGCCTATGTTTACCCTAATCATTTGAATGGTATATGTAATGTAGAGATGATCTTGATTTTTTGAAATACATGTAAACTTGGATATGTATGCTTGGAAATTGGCTAGACTTAGTGTTACCTCACTAAGTACATAACTTGTACTTACCACTCTACTCTTTATTCTTCCCATAACAGGTTAAAGACATTTTCAGCAGGATATCTTGAGATCGAAGCAACATTTTGAAGCAAGCTTGAAAGTATGATTTCATGCTCTTTCTATGCTCCTAGTTTGGTGGCACTAGAACTTGTAATATGTAGCCTTGATCATGCATTTTGTTGTGAGCTTAAGACTTGTAATTAGGTATAACTTGTATGAGCCTATCTTGTAACCAACATGGTTGACTTAAACTATGTATATGAACTATGTTGATAAGTATATAAATAAGTTTGATGTTGTGCATAATGTGGAAGTAATCCAATGAATGTTGAACCTTGTATCACTCGAATGTTAGATCAAAATGTATGAACCTAAAGGGTAGCTTGAATGTAATTATACCTTGATGATTGTGTTAGGTATGCATGTATAGGGTGGTTGTCGAATGTTTAAGACTAGGATAAGCCTTGAATGAACTAGTTTCATGCTTTGTATGTGTTTGGTGAAATAGCCGAATGATTAGGATTAGATTGTGTCTTGAATGGAAGCTAGAATATGTAATTTGAATGTTCAAGAATTATATTAGAAAATTTGGAAGCATGCAACTTTAAGGAATTTCGAATGGGATAGGAGATAATGAATGAAAGTTGTAAAAATGAAATATGAAAGTAGTAACTTGTATTATAAGCATGAAAGGGATTAGTCTAGTGATATTGTGTAGATAGTCGAATGCCTTAGGATAAAATTGAAGTTATATATGAGGTTACTTGTTTGTTAAGAAAGTATGTATGATTGCTTGCCTTGATTGTTGGTTTTGTTCGAATGCTAAGATGATTATAAATCAAATGAGAGTTTACCTAATAGCTAAGTAAGAATGATAAGTAAGAAGCTTGTATGATTCTATGGTGTATGAGTATTGAAATGAAAAGGAATAAATTTGTACCCTATTTGGCATGCCTAATGTTTAAAAGTATTCTTTGTATGTTTGTTTTATATGTCTTGTATGGTTGTGTTTTGGTTACTTGCGTTGCAAGTTATCTATATCGATGTTACTTGTTCATCAAGTAACCTATCTTTTGCTTTGTTCTTGCTTTGGTAATGCTCTTGAACCGGATGGGGTGTTAAATTTATTGGTATCAGAGTTTTTTAGTAGGTTCTAGGGCTAAACTAAGCTCACTTGCATCATATAGGATATTGTGCCACCTAGGAGACTTTATATAAGCTTGTATTGTTGCTTAAATGTGATAACTAAAACTCTTATTGTTCTGATTGAGCTAGAATGTCTGAAACAAGTCTTGGTTGGGATAATGAAAGTCTCGTTGGCTCCTCGAATGAAGGAGATAGCGTGAGGATGGAATAGAGTCCTCCTCAACAACAAGCTCAACATCGAGCTCAAGCTGCTGCTCAACAGAAAGCTCCTGCTATCAATCCTGTGCAGCAAAAATTCCTTCTAAGTATGAAGGAGATGTTCAATCATCTTGTAACAGCCTTAAAACAAGATCATCCTATTGCTCCTACTGTTGTTGTGCCAAACTGAGCCCCTATTGACAAGTTAGCTCAGCATCGGGCCTATACCTTCACTGGCACCGAGGAGGCTAATCCTGAAGTAGCCGAGTATTGGTTAGAGGCCACTACTCGCATTCTGACTAAACAATTGCCATGTCATGACGAGCATAAACTCGAGTGTGCCATTGGTCTGTTGGCAGACAAAGCACTAAGCTGGTGGGAAACCACTACCTTGTCTGCTCCTGCGGAGTCTATCACTTAGAAGTTCTTCCTCGATGAGTTCAGAAGAAATATATCAGCGAACAATATCTGGTTGAATGACAAAAGAGATTCTTGTATCTTAAACAAGCTGGCCGACCTATCAAGCAATACGTGAGAGACTTTTGCAAGTGTCGAATGTTCATTGATGGTCACTACCCTGGGTATCACCGACTTCCAAAATTTGGTAAACTGGGTCATTGCTACTGAGGCAAAGATGAAAGCCTCGGAAAGACACAAGAGTGGACACTCCTAGAAGGACAAACGACCCAGGAACGATGACAAGCCACACTGGCAATCAAAGAAGTCCAAACATTCCAAGGGAAACTCTTTGAACTATACCCCTAATCAGAAGAGTAGTTACATCCTGAAACCTCAAACGGTTATAAAGACTTCAGCCCCTGTTGTTTCTGTTGATAGCACGGGGAATCAGACTAAAGCTAATCAATACCCTCTTTGCAGGTTCTACTAGAAACATCATACTGGCCAGTGTAATGCTCAACAGAATCTATGCTACTCATGTGGAGCCTCTAATCATTATATCCAGGATTGTCCCCAGAATCCCAACAAGGCTTCGAATCGAGCTTCTGCAATTGCTAGCTCAGCTCCTCCTAACTGAAACTAAGCACCCAGACAAGCTCAGTCCGGGAATCAGGGGAAACAGAAGGTCCCCTATTCGAATGCTCAGACTTATCATGAATCTGGAGCCCCTGCTCGTATGTACCACATTCGTGATAAAGATAATGAAGAAGCTCTTGATGTTATCGCAGGTACCGTTGAGTTAAATTCCAGTCCAGCATATGCTTTAATTGATTCGGGGTCTACCCATTCATTTGTTTGTTCTGCCTTGATCAACAAGTTAAGATTAAAACCTAAAATTATTGAATCAAATCTTGTAGTTTCAAATCCATTAGAGGGAAAAACACCCATTAGAGGGAAGAACACCCATTAACTTACGCCACAAGCAAGCTCCCTTGACCATTCAAAATATACCCTTTCCCATTGATCTATATGTTCTACCTTTTTATGAATTTGACTTGATATTGGGGTTACATTGGTTAAGTAAACACGAGGCCTAGGTAGATTGCCAAAATAGGAGACTGTATCTTCAAGGTTTAGAGAAAGAATCCATTCTCTTAATAGACAAGAAACCAACCTCGACCTTTGCTAATATGATTCTTCAAGATGAAATTGATTTCGGTTTGCCTAGCATGCCTGTTATTTCTAAATTCGTTGATGTTTTTCCCGATGAACTCCCTGGTGTCCCTCCAACTAGAGAACCAGAATTCAGGATTGAAGTTCAGCCTATAATAGCTCCGGTGTCCATTACACCCTATAGAATGGTACCTGTCTAGTTGAAAGAATTAAAGAAGCAACTTCAGGAGTTGCAAGATAAAGGTTTCATACAGCCTAGCACTTCTCATTGGGGTGCACTAGTCCTGTTTGTGAAAAAGAAAGAGGGGACAATGCGGCTTTGTATTGACTATCGTCAGCTAAACAAGCTCACTATCAAGAATCAGTATCCCCTACCCAGAATTGAAGATCTTTTTGATCAACTCAGGGATACTTCCGTATTCTCTAAGATCGACCTTCAATCGGGGTACTATCAAATGAAAGTGAAAGAACAAGACGTACCCAAGATAGCCTTTCGTACTCCATATGGCCACTTCGAATTCCTCGTAATGCCATTCAGGTTAACGAATGCTCTGGCTACTTTCATGGATCTCATGAATCAGGTATTCAAGCCCTGTCTCAACAAATTCGTGGTTGTCTTCATCGACGACATCTTGGTGTACTCTCAGAATAAGGAGGAACATCCTAAACACCTCCGAATTGTCTTGCAAACACTCAGAGAACATCAATTGTATGCCAAGTTCTCCAAATGTGAATTATGGTTAACAAAAGTTTCTTTCCTCAGCCACGTTATCTCGGTTGAAGGAATCAAAGTCGATCCAAGCAAGATTTAGTCTATTCTAGATTGGAGACTTTTGAAGAATGTAAGCGAGGTCTGAAGCTTTCTCGGTTTAGCCGGGTATTACAGAAGGTTTTTAAGGGCTTTTCCTTCATTGCCACAAGCCTTATTAAGCTTACCCGCAAAGATACACCTTTCGTTTGGTCAAAGAACCAACAACGAAGCTTTGATCAACTTAAGCAAGCTCTGACTCATGCCCCGGTACTCATCCAACCAGAATCTGGCAAAGAATTCACTGTTTGTAGTGATGCTTCTCATTTAGGACTTGGTTGTTTCCTAATACAAGATGGGAACGTAATTGCTTACGCTTCAAGATAACTGAAGCCACATGAGTCTAATTATCTAACGCACGATTTGGAATTAGCAGCTATCGTGTTTGCTCCCAAGATATGGAGACATTATCTATACGGAGAGAAATGTAATCTATTTACCGACCACAAAAGTCTCAAATACCTCATAACTCAGAAGGACTTGAATCTCAGGCAAAGGAGATTGCTCGAATTTCTTAAGGATTACGACTTGGTTATCGACTACCATCCGGGGAAAGAAAACATAGTTGTTGACGCCCTTAGTTGCAGACCATACTCGGGTAACTCCTAAATCTAGAATTTTGATTAAATTCATTCGAATCGTGCATTTTCTTGTTTTGCAAACGATGAATCTAGAGTTTCCTTAAGCTACAAGTTACCGTTCGTAATCTCCTTGAAAAGTAAACTACCATTCGAGTAAGAATTTTGCCTAAAATACATGTAACCTTTGAAATTTAGTCTTTCTTATCTTGTAAGAAAGCATTCGAATAATGCCTTATTCTTCAAGAAACAATTCGAATAGTGCCTTGCATTGCAAGAAATATACTGAAAATCATTATAATGACCTTGTTAATTCTTTCGTAGCTACTACGGCTATCAATGCTCATTTCCGACTATCCAAGGGCCAGAAATTCTTGTCTGAACTTCAAGTTCAATCCAATCTAGTCTCAAGGATCAAAGAACTTCAACAAGTTGATCCAGATCTTCAGAAGATCATGCCTAAGCTTACTTCAGAGTCTATCTCTGACTTCTCTCCCTCAAGTCAAATTGAATCCTCTATTTCAAAGATAGAGTCCGTGTTCCTAACAACGAACAATTGAAGCGGGAAATGTTGCAAGAAGCATATCAAAGTTCTTTCTTGATCCACCCTAGATCGATTAAGATGTATAAGGACCTAAAGCCACTATACTCGTGGCCAAGTATTAAATCTGCAATCACGGACTTCATATCCAAGTGCTTAACTTGTCAAAGAGTCAAAGCCGAGCATCAAGTCCATACTAGACTGCTCCAACCTATTGAACTTCCTTAGTGGAAGTGGGATCGAATTACTATAGACTTTGTCACCGGCCTTCCTTCTACTCCAAGAAAGAATGATGTTGTATGGGTGATTGTTGATGATTCACTAAATCTACTCACTTCATCCATGTTCGTATGAACATGAGTTTGGAAACCCTTGTCGAGTTGTACATCGGTGAAGTGATTCGGTTACACGGTGTACCAACATCAATCATCTCCGATCGTGACCCTCGATTTGCTTCTCGATTCTGGAATTCTCTACAGAAAGCTTTAGGAGCTAAATCACATCTTAGCATGGCCTTTCATCCTTAACTGGATGGCAATCTGAGAGAATCACTCAAGTGCTAGAAAATATGCTACAAGCTTGTGTTATTGACTTCGGGAAGAATTGGGAGAAATCCCTACCTCTTGTAGAGTTTGCCTACAACAATAGCTATCAAGCGTCAATTCAAATGGCACCATTTGAAGCTCTATATGGTAGAAGATGTAGAACTCCTCTATGCTGGTCTGAATTGGGAGAGTACAAGATTTTAGGACCTCAATTGCTTCAGGAAACCGAAGAACAAATCAAGATCATTCACGATCGATTGAAGGCAGCTTTCGATAGATAGAAAGCATATGTTGACTTAAAAATGAGAGACATCCAGTATGCTATTGGAGACAAAGTATTCCTAATGGTCTCACCTTGGAAGAAAATGCTTAGATTTTGAAGAAAAGGGAAGCTCAGTCCACGATACATCAGACCATTTGAAATTGTTGAAAGAATTGGTCCAATGGCCTATCGACTAGCTTTTCCTAGAGAATTTGATAGAATACACAATGTTTCCCACGTTTCAATGCTTAGAAGGTATAGATCTGATCGTTCACACATCCTTGAGCCCGAAGAAGTAGAATTGAATCCCGATTTGTCCTACGAAGAAAAACCTATTGAGATTCTTGACCGGAAAGTAAGGAAGCTTCGGAACAAGATTGTTCCCCTTGTTAAGATCTTATGGAGAAACCATAAGGTGGAAGAAGCTACCTGGGAATCTGAAGAAGTCATGAGGAAACAATATCCTCACCTATTCGATTCAGGTAAATTCGAGGACGAATTTAATTTAAGGGGGGAGAATTGTAACACCCCAAACAGGGCTTAGAATGTTACCACTATTTAGAATTCCTAAATAGTTAAATCATTTTAAATTTAATTAAAGTCAATTAAGGGTTGAATTGAATAATTAACAAATATGAATGCCAAAATAAAGGACTTAATTAGACGAATGAATGAAGTAAGTAACCAATTTAAAGTGACCAAATTGAAATGCATAGCAAATTGGGTGATTGCATGCTAAATTCTATGATTCCCTTAATGCCCTTGATTAAGTTAAGAATAAGGATTAATTAAGGGATATTTTAGACATTTCATAAATCCAATAACTTGGATTAAGTGTTATCATCTTCGTCATTCTCCCTAGTTTCCGTTTGGAAGAGGGAAAAATAGGGAGAGAGTGTTCTTGTGAGAGAAAGCTTGGATTTATGGTGTCAAAGTTGAAATTGAGCTAAATTCAACTTGGTGGCAGCATTACTAAGGTAAATCCATGTTGTCCAAACTGATTCATGCTTAAAATTCTGGTTTAGATGATGTTTAAATGCTTAGTTGAGTTGTTAGGTTGTTTGAAATGAAAAGAATGATGAAATTGAACATGTATACACTATGGATAACTTGAATTAGAGTGGAATTTATGTGTAAGTGATGGTGTAACAAAATTAGGTTGCTGGAAATTAGATGTTGTTGTAAGAATTGAATTGTTAGAACTTGTAATTGAGCTATGGAACTAATGAATTGAACATGATCATGATTTGGTATTGTACTAAGTTGTTAAACAAGCTAAATTGTTAGCAACCAATGCTGGAAAAGAAAGATAAAAGTATGAACAAAGTCATTTAGCATGGAAACTATTTTAGTAAGAACATATTGTGTAAACATGCAAAATTAAGCAACTTAACCAACTTAATCTGTTTTGGTCACCTTGAAAAATGAATTAACATTGACTAAACATGTTTAGGATTTCATACGAAATTAATTCTAGGGCCAAAAAATTGGTTAAAATGAATTTAAGGAATTAAAATGTGAATAGGTGCAATCTGCCCAGAATTGCTCTGTTTTGGGCAGTAACTTCGAAAATTCACCAAAATTTGTATAGATCAAATTCCGGGATGAAATTTTAGTGACATGATCCTTGGTATGTCTACTTTCATTATGTGAAAACATAACTGAAATCTGGGTCCTATGCTAGATACTGTAATTAGAAATAGCTTGACAGTGCAAACTGTCCAGACAGTGTAAATGCCATGTCTTTGAACAATAAACTGTATTAATTGGATAAGAACTAAAATGCAAGCCTTATATGGTCATAAATAAAAAAAATTTAGCTTTCCAACGGTGTAAATTAATCGAAATGCCGACGTACGGATTAAAGGATATGACCATTTAAAGGGACAGTGTGCAAACTGCAAGGCAACAGTGTCCTGGGCAGTTTGGGACTGTTTTTGCACCTAGAAGCAAACTGTTTCCAAAAGAGTTTTGGGACATTGTAACCTGTCCAGTTATGTCTTAAAATGAGATAATAACAATATAAAGAGGAACAAGTAAGAAATGCTTAAAAGAAAGCATAAAAACAATAGCTAAATGTTATTTACAAATGTGGTAACATTGCTACTATACATGTGTGACATTATGTGCTTGTTTTGATGAATTGTATGTGTTATGCTAGTTAGACCAAGGGAAACAAGTTGTGGAAGAGGAAGATAAGAGTGGACATCCCAAAGCAAGAGGCAAAGGGATTTGGATACAAGACAAGTGATTAGCTAGGAGTATTGTGAGTGTAACCATCCTTGGGGTTAGGACTTAGGTCCTAACTAATCTTGCTATTATGTTAATTCAATGACATTGCCATGTAACATGACCTAATACATATTTAGCTAATTAAGGGAAGAATGATATGAATGTCAACTTGTTTGATGCCATGATCTATTTGTTTACATGAGTGTTAAGCAAATGAAATGAAATGCTTGACATGTTGCATTGCTTATGCCAGAGGTAAGAAATTGCATGCTTGCTTGGAGAATAAGGTACGCACATTGCATACATATGAATGTGTTTGTGATTGATATACATGGCTGGTTGAAATGAAATGAACAATGGTACCACCTTGTGTTCATGCCATTAGAATGGCATGGATTGTAATACCCCATCCCCGGGTTAGCCGTAATCCGGTTTAGGAGCGTTACCAAAGTGAGAACAAGACAAGAGATAGGTTACTTGTCAAACAAATAACCTCGATTTGGATGACTTGTAGTGCAAGTAACCTAAACAAGTAAACCACATTAATCAATTTACCTTTCCATTCAATTCACATACATCATTCAAACAACAATCACAAGTGTGGCATACTTCACAATAGGTTACTATTAGACATGATTCAACATTCATTCTTATTACAAGCTCATGCACCCTATTCGAATGATACAAGATGATCACTAAACACATTTCGATTAGCTTACTTACATCTCAAGATACTACTTATTCAACCAATTAATCATGATCAATACAAGGTATCCAACTTACATTCTAATTACATGTTCATAAACCATATTTGAATAGCTAAGTGTTCACTTAGTTCATTTCATTTGTTTATTTTTCAATCAAGTCATACTATTGCATGACATACTTGGCTAATTCATTGATAATGCATGTTTGAACATACTTTAGCTTCTATATCAACATTGTTGAATCATATCAATGACCACAGGAACTAATGCATGATCATACAACATTGGTTTATTGTTCGAATGAAACAAGGATTCAATAATCATTGGATTAATTTCACACTATGTGCAGCATCAAACTTATTATATACTTATCAACATGGTTCATATACATAGCTTAAGTCATCAATTTGGTTACATGATAGGCCCAACAAAACATTACATATACTAGTATTAAACACACAACAAAATGCATGATCAAGGCTTCCTATTACAAGTTCTAATGCCACCAAACCAGGAGCATACAAAGAGTATGAAATCATACTTTCAAGCTTGCTTCAAAACGTTGCTTCGAGATCAAGATATCCTCTTGAAAGTGTCTTTAATCTGTTATGGGAACAATGAAGAGTAGAGTGGTAAGTACAAGTTATGTACTTAGTGAGGTAACACCAAGTTTAGCCAATTTCAAAGAATATATATCCAAGTTTTCATGTATTTCAAAGAATCAAGATCATCTCTAAATGACACATACCATTCGAATTCAAGGAGTAACATAGGCAATCTTGACATATCACACAATCAACATAGCAACATCCATCATATATACCCATATGCTATTCGAGTATCTTGCTTAGAATACAAGCAACCAAATATACCAATTATCAAGTAGGCATTCTTACACAAAGTCATCATCAATACATTTCTTTCATGATAAGTAACGAGTTATACAACCATTCATGTGTCATGTTTCAAGGCAAGGATGTTCATTCATGAATCTTACAAAACAAGCCATGTTCACATCACACCACGAAAGAAAACAATGTTCATTTCAAGTTATTAAGTCATCTTATAACACATTTGGTATTTAGATCAATAGATAATCAAATCCTCAACAAAATACACCGAAGTGCCAAAATTCACCGTCGTGCCAAAATGCACCGTAGTGCCGAAATGCACCGTTGTGCCAATATGCACTGTAGTGCCAACATGAGATCAAGATTCTAAGGCATGCCCTCCTATCTATCCAAACTACCTACCAAGGTTATTGATTATCCATTTCATTCAAGCTTTATACAATTCATTAATCCATACATAAGTTTGCCATTCAAAGGCCAAGCCCTCAGGCTTATGGAGTCTTAACTCCCAAGGCAAAACTATCCATGCCATTCGAATGGCATGAATACAAAGTGGTACCATTGTTCATTTCATTTCAAACAGCCATGTATATCAATCACAAGCACATGCATATGTATGCAATGTGCGTACCTTAATCTCCAAGAAAGCATGCCATTTCTTACCTTTGGCATAAGCAATGCAACATGTCAAGCATTACATTTCATTTGCTTAACACTCAAGTAAACAAATAGATCATGGCATCAAACAAGTTGTCGTACATGTCATTCTTCTCTTAATTAGCCAAATATGTATTAGGTCATGTTACATGGAAATGACATTGAATTAATACAATAACAAGGTTGGTTAGGACCTAAGTCCCAACCCTAAGGATAGTTACACTCACAATACTCCTAGCTAATCAATTGTCTTGTACCCAAATCCCTTTGCCTCTTGCTTTGGGATGTCCACTGTTTTCCTCTTCCACAACTTGCTGCCCTTGATCTAACAAGCATAACACATACAATTCATCAAAACAATCACATAATGTCACACATGTATAGTAGCAATGTTACCACATTTGTACCTAACATTTAGCTACTATTTTTATGCTTTCTTTTAAGCATTTCTTACTAGTTCATCTCCATATTGTTATTACCTCATTTTAAGATATAACTGGACAAGTTACAATGTCCCAAAACTGTTTTCAAAATAGTTTGCATCTAGGTGTAAAAACAGTCCCAAACTGTCCAGTACACTGCTGCTCGGCAGTTTGCACACTGTCCCTTAAAATGGTCATATCTTTTAATCCGTACGTCGGAATTTCAATTTCTATACACCGTTGGAAAGGTAACAAAATTGTATATACGATGATATAAGGCTTTCATTTTAGTTCTTAGCCAATTAATACAGTTTATTATTCAAAGATAGGGCATCTACATTGTCTGGAAAGTTTGCACTGTCCAGCAATTTCTATTTACAGTTTCCAGCATAGGACCCAATTTTCAGTTATGTTTTCAAAGACAGGGCATCTACCTGAATTTGATCTATACAATTTTTGGTGAATTTTCAAAGTTACTTCCCAGAACAGAGCAATTCTCGGCATATTGCACCTATTCACATTTTAATTCCTTAAATTCATTTTAACCAATGTTTTGGCCCTACAATTAATTTCATATGAAATCCTAAACATGTTTAGTCAATGTTAATTCATTTTTCAAGGCATCCTAAATAGAGTAAGTTGGTTAAATTGCTTAATTTTGCATGTTTACACAATAGGTTCTTACTAAAACAGTTTCTATGTTATATGACTATGTTCATACTTTTATCTTTCATTTTCAGCATTGGTTACTAACAATTCAGCTTGTTTAACACCTTAATTACATATCTAATCATGATCATGTTCAATTCATTAATTCCATAGCTCAATTACATGTCTATCAATTCAATTCTTACAACAACATCCATTTCAAATTTCCAGCAACCTAGCTTTGTTACACTATCACTTACACAAAATTTCCAGCATAATACCTAATGTTCATTCTCCAAATTTGCATAATTATACAACAATACAATCATCTAGCAACATATTCAATAGTTAATTCCATCTTACAATCATCAAAATAGCCCAAGTCAACAAGTACAGTTGCCTATTCGATTGAACAAGAGTAGATTCATACTTACTTTGCTTCTAACATTAATTTCCTTACAAAATCCTATACATGCAAGATTAATTTCCCTTCTTCAATGGTTGATTTCTCAACTCTCTTTCTCCCTGTTTTCTCTTATTCAATTCGGCCAAACAAAGAGAAAATGAAGAAGATGATGACACTTAATCCAAGTTATTGGATTTGTGAAATGTCAAAAATGTCCCTTAATTAATCCTTACTATTAACTTAATCAAGGGCATTAGGGGAAATCAGAAATTTAGCATGCAATCGTCATCTTTCTCCTTTAATTTTCATTCTTTCAATTAGATTCTTAACTAATCAATTTAGCTTAAATTATAGGTTCAATTAACCTATCAACTTAAGCAACTGGTTTCAATAATTCTAGGCTAGGATTTAGGGTGTTACATGGATAGACTTGTCTTGGGAGTTAAGACTCCATAAACCTAAGGGCTTGGCCTTTGAATGGCATAGTCATGTCTTGATTAAGGAATTGTATAAAGCTTGAATGAATTTGATAATCAACAACCATTGTAGCTAGTTTGGATAGATATGAGGGCATGCCTTAGAATCTTGAGCTCATATTGGCACTACGGTGCATATTGGCACTGGTGCATATTGGCACGGCGGTGCATATTGGCACTACGGTGCATTTTGGCACTACGGTGCATATAGTTGAAGACTTGATTATCTAGTGAACTAAATACGAAAGGTGTTATAAGATGAATTAATCACTTTAAATGAACATTGTTTGCCTTGGTTGTGTGATGTGAACATTACTTGTTTTGTAAGATTCTTGAATGAACATCCTTGCCATGAATAACACATGAATGATTGTATAACTAGTTACTTCACATGAAATAAATGCATAGATGTTGTTATGGTGCAAGAATGCCTACTTGGTACTTGGTGATTTTGATTTCTTGTTTCTTAAGCAATAATTCGAATAGTATGTTATGGATACATGATGGATGTTGCAATATTGAATGTGTGATATGTGAATCTTGCCTATGTTTACCCTAATCATTCAAATGGTATATATCATGTAGAGAAGATCTAGATTCTTTGAAATACATGTAAACGTGGATATGTATGCTTGGGAATTGGCTAGACTTAGTGTTGCCTCACTAAGTACATAAACTGTACTTACCACTCTACTCTTCATTCTTCCCATAACAGATTAAAGACACTTTCAAGAGGATATCTTGAGATCGAAGCAACATTTTGAAGCAAGTTTGAAAGTATGATTTCATACTCTTTGTATGCTCCTAGTTTGGTGGCACTAGAACTTGTAATGTGTTGCCTTGATCACACATTTTGTTGAGAGCTTAAGACTTGTAATTAGGTATAACTTGTATAGGCCTATCATGTAAACAACTTGGTTGACTTAAACTATGTATATGAACTATGTTGATATGTATATAAATAAGTTTGATGTTGCGCATAATGTGAAAGTAATCCAATGAATGTTGAACTTTGTATCACTCGAATGTTAGATCAAAATGTATGAACCTAAAGGGTAGCTTGAATGTAATTATACCTTGATGATTGTGTTAGGTATGCATGTATAGGGTGGTTGTCGAATGTTTAAGACTAGGATAAGCCTTGAATGAACTAGCTTCATGCTCTGTATGTGTTTGGTGAAATAGCCGAATGATTAGGATTAGATTGTGGCTTGAATGGAGGCTAGAATATGTAATTTGAATGTTCAAGAATTATGTTAGAAAATTTGGAAGCATGTAACTTTAAGGAATTTCGAATGGGATAGGAGATAATGAATGGAAGTTGTAAAAATGAAATATGAAAGTAGTAACTTGTATTATAAGCATGAAAGGGGTTAATCTTGTGATATTGTGTAGATAGCCGAATGCCTTAGGATAAAATTGAAGTTATATATGAGGTTAATTGTTTGTTAAGAAAGTATGTATGATTGCTTGCCTTGATTGTTGGTTTTGTTCGAATGCTAGGATGATTGTAAATCAAATGGGAGTTTACTTGACAGCTAAGTAAGAATGATAAGTAAGAAGCTTATATGATTCTATGATGTATGAGTATTGAAATGAAAAGGAATAAATTTGTACCCTATTTGCCATGCCTAAAGTTTAAAAGTATGCTTTGTATGTTTGTTTTATATGTCTTCTATGGTTGTGCTTAGGTTACTTGCGTTGCAAGTTATCTATATCGAGATTACTTGTTCGACAAGTAACCTATCTTTTGCTTTGTTCTCGCTTTGGTAACACTCCTGAACCGGATTACGACTAACCTGGGGATAGAGTGTTACATAGGTACTATAGGTGCTAAGGGTTCTTCGGGTCTTCCTCAGGTCATGCATCAGCATAACACCTGAAAAAGAGTGAACAAAAACAACAAATAAAACTAAAGAAATAGAAGAAATAAATTGGTGCGAAGACTAAATTCTAAATAACCAATTGCCAATCCCCGACAACGGTGCCAAAAACTTGTTGCGTGCTGTGTTGTACTATAGATGATACGCAAATAGTGCAAGTATACACATCGAACAAGTAATAAAGTGATGAGTGAGTATCGTCTCCACAGGGATTGGAGGCCAAACTAGCTTAGTCAAAGCACACACATTTAAAACTTAAAAATAAATGCAATGGCAAAACGAAAGCAGGTTCAGAAATGTTGTAGCAATTAACTGTAGTGAAAACTAAATTGAAATAGGAATACTACGAACGTCCTCTCAAGTGCATGAAACTCTCAATGGGATGACAGACTAGGCCATTCGATTCTATGTTAATCCATAATTAACATAAAGTAAGTAATTTAGATTTATTTAAATAGGAATTGGGGCCATACCCCATATCGAGATTTCACAAACATATTATAACTTATCACAAGGTAACATCCAATTGTATCATTATAAACATCAGTTTATACATTTCTTGTCAATTAAGTTTCTGTATTTCTTTCTTGAATAATTTTTTTTCTTAATCTTTCAATATTATAGCCTTGAGAATCGAATACACAGTCTAAATACACGAGTCCCCAACCAACTGTCGGCCATGAAACAATATGGTACTCGTAGTACCGGTCAATCCCTCCTACTATCACCAAGTGACCATACAAACTTCCCTCATACTGTCGCCAAATAGGGACCACTGTCCTGGACCGTAGTCCATCCCGACACACTGAGCTCTATGAACTCTATGGCATGCCAACTATATCTATGAATGACTCGAAACCAAGGCTTTCAATGATTATCAATCTTAGAGCTTAGCTCTATTCAAATTGCACCTCCTGTGCCAGTAATCCCTTTCTACAAATAGGGTTTAATCACATAATCTAGAGACCACTGTCTCAATCTTTGTATTCAAATGGCCAATGGCCAAATCTTCTTTAACAATCTCACATATTTTCTATCAATTATATCTTCATACTATTAATTATTAACATACGTAACATGCTTCTTCTTTATCTCGATTTTTCAATACTATTTCATCTCAACATGCTACATAGCATATTCAACTCACATCACAAGTATTCATATGATAGCAAAACAATCAAATCAATATCATTTTTTCAATCACAATTGAATTCTGTACGTTATTTTACACTTGTCGAATAGCCCAAATTTACACTTATTTATTAATATATATATATATATATATAAACTTTCTTTCATAGTTCATTGTTTCTATATATATATATATCATCACTCTAACATACAAGAATCCACTAACATGAAAAGCATTCTAAGTCATAAACATGCTTTTCCCATTCACTTTCGTAATTTTAAGGGTACTTCCATTAAAGTACTTATCTTTGCTTCCAAGCTTGCATATTCGTAAGCTTGATTTACCAAATTTTAAGGTGTACATAAATTAAAGCAATACTCAGAAAAGATTTTAACCCTACCCGACGCTTTGAACTACGCTCACCTCTTATCCTGACATTACAGGATACCTGAATCCTCAGTCCACTTGCTACTTATTCCATTTCCTTCCTAGCTTCATCTTGTTTCTATATATATCACAAAAGTACATCTACATATCAGAATTAATACAATTCCTTCAAACATACACCAAACAAGCAGTTTATTCACACACATTAGGTCACCCAAAATTGTCCCATTAAGCATACAACACATCAAACAAGGCAAATCTTACCTATACAGTTTAAACCATACAAATTTGATCACTTATTTTCAATTCAATCAAATTTGCCCAGCCTACTTATATAATTATACAATTTGCCATAAAAAAAATCAGTCCCATAATATGCTACCTTATATATAACAATATTACTTTAATTTCACGATAACTCACCAAAACAACATCTTAAAGTTTCCAAACTGCATACGAAATCTTATATATTTCATTGTTCAAAACCGTACATAATTTTCATGTCGAAACATTGTACATTTTATACTGATTTTAAGGAATTTGAGGTTGTTTTTACTCAATTCGAAGACTACATTTTTCCTATTCATTTAGTCGACAAACAGTATCTTTGATCCTTTCAAAACTGTACTAATTGAGCAGATTTTCCAGCATTTTAAAGCTATATGCAGGGCAGTCCAATAGACTTATAAAACAGCCCGAAATTCCTCTCCTTAAAATAGAATAGTCCCCTAAAACTCATGGATATATTTTCCAATTCAAAACAGTCACGTTATTAATGAAATACACATTTTTACGCCATGTTTTATTAGCATACATTTTGTTCAATAGAAACAACCCAAATTCAAGGTTTACAATTATAGAACAGAACAGCTTATCTATAACTACATATTGATTGTTAACTACCAATTAATATAACCGAACAATCCTTGTGATTCAATTTCATTGTTAACCTTGAGCAAGAAGCAGCTCACACAAGTTTAAATAAAGTATGATTCCATACTTGTTTTGTATATCTCCTAGAATGGTGGCACTAGATTGTATATATAGTTAGTTGAACATGCATCTTGAGACTTTTATATATTGCTCTTGATGGGCCTATTATGTCTTGATTTTGTATGACATTATGAAGTATTTAATGAACTTAAATTACATGTAATGGATGTTGTTGTTGCACATAAGATGATTTAAATGAAATGAAACAAGGTTAATCTAGTTACCTTGATGACATTCGAATGCTATGTTCATGTTTAAGTGATTGCCGAATGGTTGGGTGTGATCATGCTTTGACTATATGTGTATTGTGTCCTTGTATGGTATGGCCGAATGTATAAGTAGGGAAATAGAATTGTACAAACTAGTTACATGTATAGATGAATGATCAAATGCTCATGTTTAGGTAAATAAGTATGTAAAGATAAAACGTATATAAATCAAAGAGCAATGAATTGAATGGAAGCATGACACATATAGGGTCTTTCGAATAGTAAAGAAAAAGGAACTAAAGTGTATTGCTAATGTAGTAACTTGTATATGATAACTTGAAATGAAATAAGTTTTGTGATCTATTCGAATACTTAGATTGAAGTAATAATCATTTGTGAAGTTTCTTGCATGATAAGTATGTATGATTGCTTACCTTGTATTGTTCTTGCCTTGTTCGAATACCTTGTTGCTTACCTTGAAGGTTGTATTGTTCGAATGTCCTTGCTTGTATGTTAAGTAAGCATGAGTGTTTGTTAGTCTTGTATTGTTCATTATGTCCTTGCTTGCTTGATAAGTAAGAAACTTAAGGAATGGTTCAAATTTTCCCATATTTTGGTGTCATCTTATAAGTTATATGCATCGACACTCCTCACTCCTAACCCGGGCGAGGGGTGTTACAGCTGAGCTAGCATTTGCAGGAGTTCGATTTGGAACCTTGTTAGGATTCCGGGGACAATCCCATATATAGTGATCGGAGGCTCCACATAAGAAACATAGATCTGTTGAGTTCTACATTGGCCAGTGTGGTGCTTCCTGCAGAACTTGCAAGTAGGATATTGAGCAGTTTTACCAGAATTCCTCGTTTGAATGGGTGATTTATGATGTTGTTGTATAAATTGAATTGGATGATTTCTATGTGTGTTACGAACATGCTAGTTTTAATTTGAACTTGAAATTGTAATTTCTAGTAACCAATTTGATAAAGGAAATATGTGTAGTTGCTGGAATTTTGAGGAATATGAACATGGTTGAAAACAGTATTGATTGGGGACTATTTTGATAGGGAAAATTCGTAAACATGTCAATTGGATATAGAAATCTGTTTTTATCATGTTGGTAGATAAAATGAAGATCGAATTGAATAGGTAACTTGCTTGAAAATGACTACACCTAATTGTACTAGTTAAACTAGGTAATGGACTGCCTAATAGATGAATTGGATGTGCAATGTTGATCAAATAGATCAAATTAGGTTCAACATGAGAATGCCTTGTTTTAAGCTCATTTCTAGGTGAATTAGAATGACCTAGACATGTAAGAATATGATCATGAATGGAATTGCCATGTTAGAACCTTACTTAGGTGAATAAAGAAGCTAGAAATTCAACCTAGTGTAATCTGCCCAGAATACTCTATTGTGGGCAGTAACTTTGAAAAATCACTACAAATTGTATAAAATGAATTTAAGATTGAAATTTTTATGGACAACACTTTGATATGTCTAAATTGATTAGGAGAAAACATAACTGAATTCTGGGTTGTATACTGAAATGTAGAGAAGAAACACTAGGGATAGTGCAAACTGCCCAGTATAGCAAAATGCCCTGTTTTTAAGTTAAAAACTGTATTAATTGGCTAAGAACTAAAATGCAAGCCTTATATGGATATAAAGACAATTTTTTTAGATTTCCAACGGTGTAAACCAATTGAAATTCATGAATGTTATGCATGATTAATTGACTAGAGTGCAAGCTGTCTGGCAGCAGCAGTGTAGACAATTACACACTATTTTGTGGCAATTTGTAAACTGTTTTGTAAACAGTTTTAGGCCATTGATTATGCCTTGTTTTGCATGAACTAGAATATAGATAAGTGTAGTTAAGTGTAATGGGAAATGTATATGAGCATGCTGCCAGATTTGTGTATGTTATGTGCTTGTAACCTTGCCTTGATTTGATGATCACATGATCTTGTTTTGGCATATTTGTACTTGTAATGTGATAGAACCAGGAGTAAACTTGGTGGAAGAGGATATAGTGGATCATCCTAAAGCCAAGAACAATGGAGTGTGGATCCAAGACTAGCTAGCTTGGAGTATTGTGAGTGTAGTTATCTTTAGGGTTAGGACTAGGTCCTAGCCAAGTGCATACATGTTTACATTCTTGAAATGTTGAATGAACTTAATCATGGACTTGATCAAATAAGGGAAGAATGACTAGTAATGCCCTATTGAATTAAATGCTTGTTTCCGGTGTGGAAGATTAGATCATTATGTTTGTGATTGTCACCAAACCTTGGAGAAATATTTAGCTAAAGTGGCCTCCAATTCGAATCAATTCCCTTCTCCTAGGGGCAAGGGGACGAAACAAGCACATTCAGGGAATTTAGGGTGAACTAGAGGCCAAGCTCCTAATACTACTCATCAAGAGTCCTGGGCCCTTGCGCGAGTGTATCACATTCGGAGCCGTGAGGATCAAGACGCGCCTGATGTAATAGCAGGTACTATTGAATTAAATAATGAACCTGTATATGCTTTAATTGATTCAGGATCCACCCATTTGTTTATTTGTTCTTCCTTGCTTGTGAAATTAAATCTAAAATCCGAAACTGTTCATCAAGGGATGGTAGTTTCGAATCCTATAGGAGGAGTTTTGACCATAAATCTCATTTGTAGAGATTGTCCCCTATACATCCAAAACATTCATTTCCCTATTGATCTGTATGTGCTACCTTTTTTTTGAATCTGATTTAATCATGGGATTAGACTGGTTAGGAAAACACCAGGCTTGGGTAGATTGTCAAAAGAGAACTATACTTAAGGGGTTTGGGAAAGGAATCGATATCCTTAATGGATCAAAAAACTAAAGAGTCGAATGCCCTATTGTCTAATATACTTGGGAATGTGAAACCTGAGCCTAATATAAATTCAATTTTGACTGTATCTAAATTTCTTGATGTTTTCCCTGAGAAACTTCTGGGACTGCCACCGACACGTGCTGTGGAGTTCAAAATTGAAATTCAACTGGGAGTCAACCCTATATCCATTACCCCTTACAAAATGGCTCCTGTTGAACTAAAAGAACTTCAGAAGCAGTTGCAAGAACTACAAGACAAAGGATTCATTAGACCAAGCTCATCTCCACGGGGAGCCCCAATACTCTTTGTCAAAAAGAATGATGGGTCAATGAGATTGTGCATAGACTGTCCGCAACTTAATCAAGTTACGATTAAGAATAAGTACCCTCTTCCAAGAATTAAAGATTTGTTTGACCAACTGAAGGGTGCTTCGGACTTCTCCGAGATCGACCTTAGATCTGGATACTACCAAGTGAAGGTTAAAGAATCAGACATACCTAAGACCACTTTCTGGATACGATATGGTCACTACGAGTTCCTAGTGATGCCATTCGATTTAACGAACGCCCCTGCCATATTTATGGATCTCATGAACCGAGTTTTTAAACTCTATTTAGATAAGTTTGTCGTTGTGTTCATTGACGACATTCTTATCTACTCGAAAGATAAAGCTGAACGTTCAAAGCATCTCACTAGTGTGTTATAGACTCTTAGAGATAATCAACTCTATGCCAAATTCAACAAATGTGAATTTTAGTTCCCCGAAGTATATTTCCTCGGACATGTAATTTCAGCTTCTGGAATTAAGGTTGATCCAAAAAAAGATTAAATCGGCAATTGAATGGAGATCTCCGAGGAATGTTAGTGAAGTTCGAAGTTTCCTTGGCCTAGTTGGATCTTATCGAAGGTTTGTTAAAGGATTTTAGATTTTGGCCACACCCCTAACTAAGCTACTTCTTAAAGATGTACCATTCATATGGTCTAAAGAACATCAAAGAAGCTTTGACCAATTGAAAAAAGTACTTACCCGAGCTCCAGTGTTAACTCAACCAGAATTAGGGAAGGAATTTACGATGTTTAGTGATGCTTCGCACTAGGGTTTGGGATGTGTTTTAATGCAAGGAGACAAAGTGGTAGCATATGCTTCTCGACAATTAAAATCTCATGAACTGAATTACCCAACCCATGATTTGGAACATGTTGCCTTAATCTTTGCCTTAAAGATATGGAGACACTATTTGTATGGAGAAAAATGTTACCTTTTCACCGATCACAAAAGCATGAAATACCTCCTTACTCAATAGGAGCTCAATCTTAAACAAAGACGTTGGATCGAACTACTTAAAGATTAAGATATAATCATAGATTACCACTCAGGGAAGGCTAACGTTGTGGCTGATGCATTCAGTCGTCAACATACTTGTGGTTAGTATTCGATTTAACCAAAACTCCTCTTATTCCTATTCAAAATCTTTATAGATATTATCTAATGTTACCTTATATATATATATATATATTTGTAGCCTTATCCTCCATCAATGCTTGCTTTCGAATTGGTAGGAAGCAAGGGGCCTTGGCTTCTATTCGAATTCACTCTGATATTATATCAAGAATTCGATCATTGCAACAATCAGATTCTGAATTACAAATTCAAGCTTGATGGAAGTACTGAATCAGACTTTGTTATAAAGGAATATGGATTACTCTATTTTCGAAATAAGGTGTGTATCCCCAATGATTCAAATTTAATAAGGGATATCCTTCAGGAAGCCCATAATAGTTATTTTTCAATATATCCCGGATCAGTGAAAATGTACAAAGATATGAAGATTCTCTACTGGTGGCCCAGAAAGAAATCTTCTATAACAGAGTTTGTATCTAAATGTTTGCTCTGTCTGAAAGTGAAGGCAGAACATCAAGTTCATTTGGGATTGCTTCAGCCTATTAAAATTCCACAATGGAAATGCGAGCAAATAACAATGGACTTTGTTAGTGGATTGCCTTTATCACCAGAGAAGAATGATGCAATATGGGTAATTGTAGATAGGTTTTCAAAGTCAGCTCATTTTCTTCCGGTTCAAATAAACATGAGCCTGGATCAACTAGCAGAACTCTACATTCGAGAGGTTATCAGGCTACATGGTATTTCTACTTCAATAATTTTTTATCGGGACTCTAGATTTACTTATAGATTTTGGAAATCTCTGCAAAAGGCTCTTGGAACTAAAATCAATCTCAGTACAGCCTTCCATCCTCAATCAGATGGTCAATCTGAAAGAATCATACAAGTGTTAGAAGATATGTTACGAGCTTGTATAATCGATTTTGGGAAGAATTGGGAAAAAGCTTTACCCTTGGCAGAATTCTCTTAAAATAATAGCTATCAATCTTCCATTCAAATGGCCCCTTTTGAAGCCCTTTATGGAAGAAAGTGTAAAACCCCTTTGTGTTGGTCAGAGTTGAGGGAGAACAAAGCATTAGGACCCCAATTGCTTTGAGAAATTGAAGATCAAGTACAGATTATTTGTAATCGATTAAAAGAAGCTTTCGATCGACTAAAACCTTATTGTAACACCCTAAACTTGGCCTAGGAAGGTTACCACTATCTAAACTATTGGCTAATTGAATTATGTGGTAATCAAATTAAGGAAGAAAGAACATTATCCATCCTTAAGATCAAATAGGTGAAATTACAACCAAAATGAATTGAAACTAAAACTAGAAGGCTTAAATTGAAGGATAAATTTGGGTTCATGCAAAACTCTAGAGTTTGCATGTAAAATTGAATTAAATTAAGGCCTTGACACATGTTCTCAATCCATGCCTAGTGTAATCTTCAATCCATGGCCGAATGTTGAGAGAGAAAGGGGAGAGAAAAAGCTGCATAGGTCATCTTCAATCCATGCTTCTTGATTTAACTTTGATCAAATTAGCTTGGAGAAGGTATATTGCTTGATTCCTACATGTTACATGATGCTTGAATCTTGAGATTTTGATGTTATTGTTTCCTAAATTGATTAGGATGATTGTTATGTATGTTAGGATCATGTTAGCTTCTAGTAGTACTTGAGAATCTGAATGCTAGTAGCTAAATTGCTAATGAGAGTGTATATGGTTGAAAACAGTTTTGAATAGGGACTATTTTGATAGGTGAAAATGTTAAACTTGCTAATTGAATGTAATGCTCTGATTTGGTCACATTGCTAGATGAATTGAGGATTGAATAGAGTAAATAAGTTGCTGGAAAATGAATGTACCTAATTAGATTAGTTAAAATGAGGTAATGGACTGCTCAAATGGTGAATTGGATGAATATTGTTGATCCAATAGATCAAATTGAATTTAACATGATAATGCCCTATTTTAAGCACGTTTCTAGGTGAATTAGACATACCTATATATGTAAGAACATGAGAATGAGTTTAATTACAATGTTAGAACCTTGTTTAGATGAGTTATGAAGCTAGAAATTGAACCTAGTGTAATCTGCCCAGAATACTCTGGTATGGGCAGTAACTTTGAAAAATCACCATAAAATGTATAAATTTAATTTAAGGCTAAAAATTTTATGGACAATGATTTGACATGTCTAATCATTAGGAGAAAACAGAACTGAATTCTGGATTGTAGAATGAAATGTAGAAAAGAAACACTAGGGACAGTTCAAACTGTCCAGTGTTGTCAATTCCCCTGTCTTTAAGTTAAAAACTGTATTAATTGGCAAAGAAATAAAATGCAAAGCCTATATGGTTAGAAAGACAATTAAGTTATCTTTCCAACGGTGTAAACCAATTGAAATTCCTATGTATTGAATGAAAGTTATGCATGTACAGTTATGCATGTACATGCTGCCTAGTAATAACAGTTTAGGTAATTGTACACTGTTTTGTGGCAGTTTGTAAACTGTTTTGTAAATAGTTTTGGGACATTGATTTCTGCCCTATTTTACATGAATTAGAGTATATATAAGTGTAGTTGGATGGAGTAAATAATGTATATGAACATGCTGCCAGATTTGTATATGTTGTGTACTAGTAACATTGCCTTGATTGGATGAATATATGAACTTGTTTTAACATATATGTACTTGTGTAATGTGTTAGAACCATGAGTGAACTTGGTGTATAAGGAAAGGGTGGAACATCCTAAAGCTAAGAACAAAGGAGTGTGGATCCGAGACTAGCTAAGCTTGGATCATTGTGAGTGTAGTTTACTTGAGAGTTAGGACTAGGACCTAACTAAAGCAAGCATGTCTATATTCTTGAATTGTTAATTTACTTAATATGATCTTGGTCTATAAGGGAAGAATGATTAAAGTAATGCATGAAACTTTATCACATCCTTGAATTCATGTTTGATTCGATTGCTAAGCATGTTTACGTGGTAACATTGGTGCTTGTATGTGTCATGTGGAATGTGATCATATGCTTAAAGAAATTGCTTGTAATGTTATCCGACTTGATGAAATGAACAAATGATAATTACATGATATGTGAGCTATGGCTTAATTGGCCTAAGGGCCTAGTATGAAACGAACTTGCTTGACATGATCTTGAACTTGAAATACTTGTATAAATGGCTTAAATCGAACAACCTTGGTAGCTAGTTGGACTAGGTAGAAGGGCATGCCTTAGAGTCTAGAGCTCCTTGTGTCAGGGTGGACTACGGTCCAGGGCTAAGGCCACTATTTGGAGACAGACGGAGGGTACGTATGTGGTCTTTGGCAACAGTATAAGGGTTGACCAGCAATACGGTGCATCTTGTGGCGACAGTTGGTTGGAGACTCGATTACCTATACAAACTAAGTACCAAGGGGGTTGTTTAATTGATAACAAATGAAATAACAATCCTACAACACATGTTACTTGTCTTGGAAGTTATATAATGAATGTTACTTGACATGAAAGCCTTTAATTGTATGTTACTTGACATGAAAGCCATGAATTGTATGTTACTTGTCATGTAAACATGATTTTCTTGATTCATGATATGAAAGCATGAATTATGATTCATTGTCTCTTGTTCCTTATGCTAGCCGAGTGTTTGAAATCCTTAGCTAGGATCATTCTAATGCTTGAAATCCTTGGCTAGGATCATTCTTGTTTAGTTGACACTTAACTTGATATAACAAATGGTTAGAACTAGTTACTACCTCCCTAAGTACATTCTTGTACTTATCACTCTTGTTTCATTCTTCTCAACCAACAGGATATGGGATTCGATCATTGCTTGATTTTGAAGCCTGTTTCCTTGAGCTCCAAGCAACACACATGCATAGCTAAAGTATGGTTCATACTTGTCTTGTACTCTCCTAGATTGGTGGCACTAGAATGTATATAGTTTATCTTGATCATGCATTTTTGGAAGTTGAGTACTTGTATATATTGTCCTTGTATGGGCCTACTATATTATGAACTTGGTTGATAATGTGAAACATGTTTTAAACTTAAATTACATGTAATGGAATAGTGTTTGCTGTGCATATAAGAATATACAAGCGGTATCAAGTGTTTGATCTATTTTACATTGAAACATTCGAATGTCTTGGAATTATATGGTCACTTGTGTATGAACATACCTTGTTGTATGTATTTTGTGTGTTTGAATAGTGAATTGCCGAATGGATAGGCTTAGTGTATGGCTTGAATGGAAACAAGTTACTTGAAATTGAATATTCAAAGAATCATGTTAGTAATTTAGGTATGAGTTGTTACATGTATACATCTAGGAGCAGTGAAATGAAAGGAAGCATGTTGGTACCCTTAGGTCATTCGAATAAGGCATGATATCATGGAATGAATATGAAAAGTGAATCATTTAAGTAGTGACCTATAATGTAAGCATGAAAGAAAAACTTTTATTGGTCTATTCGAATGCCTATAATAACTTGAAATCAAAATATAGGATTGCTTGCATGTTAAGTTAAGTATGCTTGGTTGCTTGCTAGTTAAGTAACTCATCTAACAGGGAGGAGTTAATCAATCCTTGCCTTTTTCTTGTTCTTTTTTGTATTGTAATGCCTTATCATTTCTTGTTAACGCTCTCGAGCCAAGTTGCTACTAACCGGGGGTAGGGGGTGTTACACTTATGCTGATCGTAAAAGACGTGATATTCAATATGATACGGGAGATATAGT
Source organism: Hibiscus mutabilis (assembly GCA_019671005.1). Taxonomy (NCBI): domain Eukaryota; kingdom Viridiplantae; phylum Streptophyta; class Magnoliopsida; order Malvales; family Malvaceae; genus Hibiscus; species Hibiscus mutabilis. Next base: position 37,254,794 of record CM033718.1, on the reverse strand, counting down.
GTTTCTCAAGGTATCTCCGTGGAAGAAAGTGTTCAGATTTGGTAAGAAAGGAAAACTTAGTCCTTGGTTTATAAGATCCTTTGAGATAATAAAAAAGATTGGTATCATAGCTTATCGTTTGGCTCTTCCAGAAGAGTTCAGAAAAATACACATGTGTTTCATGTGTCAATGCTGTGTAGCTATCGATCTGATCCTTCTCACATCCTTGAACCGGATTAAGTTGAATTGAATCAGGATTTATCCTGTGAGGAAAAACCAGTTCAAATTCTTGATAGAAAAAGTAGAAGACATTGAAACAAAACTATCTCCCATGTCAAAGTTTTATGGAGGAATCATAGGAGTGGAGAAGCTACTAGGGAACCTGAATCTGCCATGGGAGAGCAATACCCACAACTTTTCTCTTCAGGTCAAAAATTCGGGGAAGAATTTCCCTTAAGGAGAAGGATTTGTAACATCCTAAATTATTATAGTAAAGTGACCATTATTGATTGATAAAGAAATTACTTAAGTGACTAATTGATAATTCTTGAGTGGCTAATTTGATAAGAAAAAGAAATTTAATTGCTAAAGCAAGGCGACTATTTAGTGAATCTTCATAAAGTTTAGTTTTGCATGATAACAAATAAGATGAGAATAGCTTAATGATGTGCCATGTTATGAAGGAGCCACTTGTAGTTAATCTAAGACTAAGCGGGACAAAAATAAACTCATCATTCATCTTATTTCCCTTAAAAGCCGAATAGGAGAATTGAGAGAAAAATGAAGAACATCTTTATAGCTTGCTTTGAAATCGGGCATTTGGAGTATTTGAGTGATTGTTGTGCTAGAGAAAGTAAGTTCCTTCATGTTTGTATCTTTGTTCTTGGGACTAGGCATGCTAATTGATGTTTAGATTTGGTCCTTGCTCAATTGAAATTACTATATGAATTAGGAGCTTTGATCGATAGAAATTTGTGGAATGATGAATTTAAGATCGATTGAAACATGTGTTGATAACATGGGTAGTTGTAGTGTAAGCTTAGAACCTTGAAATGATTTGATTGTTGTAATCTCAAGAATAGAGTTTATTAGATCAAGTATTTGGATCAAGTTAGACATTATAGAACTGTCCGATTGAAAATGCTATTGATGAATATGTTTTCGAATATTGGCATAGTAAAGATTAACAAAATTGTGAGTTTTGTTCTTAGAATTGAGTTGGTCAAATGCTAGAATTATAATGGAATTGAGGAAGTTGTAGAATAAGCTGTAAGTAACAATTTAGGAAAGTTTAAACAAGCAAGAAACTGCCCTGAAATGAACAAAGCAGCACTAGACTGTTTTATAAGAAATTAGCTTCTTAAACAAGAAATAATGAAGAATTAAATTGTTAATTGAACAATTCTAGTGTTGGATGATTTAATTAATGAAAATTTGGGATGTGTGCTTGGTAAGAAGATGGTTTAATTACATAAAAGAGGAAGATTATGCAAGGAGCAGTCCCGAATTGTTGATCCTGTTTAAGGGATTGTTCACATATCTAGCAAGTTCTTGGTTACCTTGAATTGAAATTAAAGAAAATGTAGTTACAATCTAAGTCTAATATAACAAGCAATATGGATGTGTTATCTTGAATTGTATTGAGCATATGTAAAAGTTTATATGATGTTTTGTTTAAACATACATGATCGAATAAAGGATTGACTCTAATTCTTCACTAAATATTGATATATTAGACAATAAGAGAGTCAATGAAGGGGATGAGAGGCTTAAAGGAGTGGTGATTCAAGATCATAATTAATTCAAGGCACTTGTGAGTATAATTATGTTTAAGTAAACATGGATTTGTTTAATGTATAAAGTTACATGATTGTGTGGTAAGGCATAAACTGTTTATAATTGATAATGTTTGGTAAGATAATAGTGGCCAAGGTAAGTGAACAATCACTTGTACCCTTTTATAATTAAACCATGAATCGGTTTCTTGCAATTTTTAAGGTAAACCTAATGTAATTGGTCATGTACTCGATGAGCTAAGATGAATTAAGAACAAATAATCAAATAGTTCACATGTATGCTTTAATAGTATATGATACTATTGCCTGGAAAAGAATGATCAAATAGACTATATGCTTCTATGGTATTGATTAACCTTGCTTGAAAATGCTTAAATAAGTTCTATACTTCAATGGTACAAATCGCCATTGCCTGATAATGCTTAAGAAATAGAATATATGCTTCAATGGTACTGATTACCGTTGCCTAAAAATGATTGAACAAATAGATTACATACATCAATGGTATAAGCTTCCATTGCCTGTTAAAACTCGATCGAATAGGTGACATATTCAATGGCACAAGTTTGATTGCCTGATAATGCTTGAGTGATTATGCCCTTTTATGACTTAGCTAGTCAATCCTTACTAAACGACGTAGTATGCCCATGATAGATTTGGTTATTAAACTGATCAACTATAGTAGTTGCTTGATGATACATTATCCTTGGAAGCATGATGTTGTTATTTCTATATATTCTGAAATGAGCTTCCTACTAGGTGAATTAAGAACTTGCATTTACATTGTTGTTGTCTATATTTGAAGCCAACAACCAAATGAACCACCTATCTCTTTTCAGGTGGAGCTAGTTTATAGTTAAAACCGTGAAGGAAGCAAGGTCACATAAGGCAACAAATGTATGTTATGTTACGTTTTGTTTATGTAAACTCCTAGAAGGTGGCACTAGTTGCAAATACCAAACATAATAATCTTTAGGGTTCTAAGGAGGAAATGTAAATACTACTTTAACTAAATAAGGCCTATGTATATGTTCATGTTTTGTCTTTGGTTGTTGTTAGAAATTGGTTGATTTCCTTTGCTAGATTAGTTATGGATGAACATTCTAATGATGACGTCTCACATTAGGAGATGTTTCGATTGCTTATAAGTTACATCGTTTGGTTATTTGATCATGTACATTTTTCATTACATTTTTTTGATTGAATAACATGATTACCTTCCAATGGATGACCTATTATGAATACTTGATTTGTTGATATCTTAATGCCATGCCACGTGACAACTTTGAAGGCGATAACAAATGAATTCAGGTATAGTAATCTCACACTTGCGTTTAAGTGAAAAAATGGATTAAGTTGTATTAATGAATCTGAAATGCTCATAGTCCTTATATAGGCTCATAAACTAAGTCTTATAATGCATGTTCTTGATGCCTAATTGAACAATTTTTGATAACCTTAATTATTTGAACTGTCATAGAATTATCTAAAATGTTTGAGTCTAAGGATGCCTTGTATGCTTTCTTTTATCATTATTCATATTCGATGTTTTATAGCTGGTGTTCGAATGCTTATTCTAAAGGCCTCACCACGAGTCCTCCTCTTCGAGTACTAACTTGTTAGTCAAGTTAGATTGCCTTCTCGTAGATCATCACTATCTTCTAGGCATGGGGTTGGGGTATTACACTACCCCAACTCAGACCAACAAAGAGGGGTCTTGCACTTTCTTCCATAAAGGGCTTCAAAAGGAGCCATCTTGATAGAAGATTGGTAACTATTGTTATAAGAAAATTCAGCAAGGGGTAAGGCCTTATCCCAATTTTCCCCACATCAATAATACATGCCCGAAGCATGACTTACAGGAATTGTATAGTTCTTTTCGATTGCCCATCTGACTGAGGATGAAATATTGTACTGAGATTGGTCCTAGTTGCAAGGTTTGTGTAAAGATTTCCAGAATCTAGAAGTAAATCTAGAATCATGATCAGAGATTATTGAAGTAGGAATGCCATAAAGTCTAATTATCTTTCGGATATATAGTTCGGTTAACTGATCTAGACTCGTACCCATTCGAACATGGAGAAAATGGGCATACTTAGAAAATCTGTCTACAATTACCCATATTGCATCATTCTTCTTAGGAGACAATGGTAAACCGTTGAAAAAGTCCATCGTTATCTGATCCCATTTCCACTGCAGAATCTCAATGGGTTGTAAAAGTCCAAAGGGAACCTAATGCTCGGCTTTCACCTTTTGACATACAAGACATTTAGACACAAAGTTGGTTATAGAAGACTTCATTCCAGACCACCAATAAAGACCCTTTAGGTCCTTATACATCTTCAAAGAACTGGGATGTATTGAAAAAGAACTGTTGTAGGCTTCATGCAGGATTTCTCTTCTTAATTCTGGATCATTAGGAACACATATCCTATTCCTGAAATAAAGCAACCCATCATCATTTAAAGTAAATTATGATTTATAATTTTCATCCAGTTTTAGCTTAATTCTTAGTAGTTCGGGATTCGATTGTTGTAACATTCGGATTCTTGATACAACCTCAGACAAGATTCAAATGGAAGCTATGGTCCCTTTCTTTATAACCAATCGAAAATGGGTATTGATGGATGATGAAGCTACATTAGATTACAAGGAAATTTTTAGGTGACATATGTATGCTATAACTCGAATAAGATTAGGGAAAGGTTGATTAGATCGAATTCTTACCACAAGAATGTTGCCGACTGAGTGCATCAGCCACAACATAGGCTTTCCTTGGATGATAATCTATGATTAAATCGTAGTCTTTAAAGAGTTCAATCCATCTCCTTTGTCTAAGGTTAAGCACTTTTTGGGTCAATAAATATTTCAGGCTCTTGTGATTTGTGTACAGATAACATCTTTCTCCAAATAGGTAATGTCGCCAGATTTTTAAAGCAAAGATTATGACAAAAGCTCCAAATCATGAGTTGGATAGTTTAGTTTATGAGACTATAATTTTCAGGAAGCATACGCCACTACATTGCCTCCATGCATTAGAATATACCCTAAGCCCAATTGGGAGGCATCACTAAATATAGTGTATTCTTTCCCCGATTTTGGTTGATTCAAAACTGGAGCTCGGGTTAGAACTTCTTTCAGCTGATCAAAGCTCCTTTGTTGTTTCTCAGACCAAACAAACAATATATCTTTATGGAGTAGCTTAGTCAAGGTGCAGCTAAAATTGAAAAGCCCTTAACAAATCTTTAATAGTACCCGGCCAAGCCAAAAAAGCTTCGGACTTCATTTACGTTCCTCGAAGATCTCCATTCAAGCACATATTGGATCTTTTTTGGGTCAACTTTGATCCCTTCGGCTGAAATTACATGCCTCAGAAAGGAGACTTATTTTGGCATAGAGTCTATTTTGTCTAAGGGTTTGTAGAACAATTCTGAGATGTCTTAAATGCTCATCTTCATCTTTTGAGTAAACAAGAATATCATCAATGAAGACCACTACAAACTTATCCAAGTAGGGTTTAAAGACTCAGTTTATAAGATCCATAAACGCAACAGGGGCGTTTGTCAGACCAAATGGCATCACTAGGAACTCGTAATGGCCATATCGAGTCCTAAAGGCAGTTTTGGGAATGTCAGACTCCTTTACTTTCATTTGATAGTACCCCGATCTATGATCAATCTTAGAAAATACTGAAGCACCCTTCAATTGATCAAACAAATCTTTAATTCTTGGAAGCGGGTATTTATTCTTAATCGTGACTTGATTAAGTTTCCAAAAATCTATACATAGCCTCATTGATCCGTCTTTCATCTTGACAAAGAGTACCGGGGCTCCCCATGGTGAAAAGCTTGGTCGAATGAACCACTTTATCTTGCAGTTCTTACAATTGCTTCTGAAGTTCTTTTAATTCCATGGGAGCCATTCAGTAAGGAGTAATAAATATAGTATTAACTCTCGGTTGAATCTCGATCTTGAATTCAACTTCTCGATTCGGTGGCAATCCCAGTAGTTCATCAAGAGAAACATCGGGGAATTCAGATACAGTCAGGATTGAATTATATTAGACTCAGTTTGGACAGTTTCGAGTAAAATAGCAGATAAAACATTTAATCGTTTTGGCTTTTGACTAATAAGGGATATGGACTCCTTTCTCAAACCCCGTAAGTACAATTGTCTCTTATTACAGTCTACCCAAGGCTGGTGTCTTCACAAAAGGGCAGTACATAAAGATCAATAGGGAAAGGAATGTTTTGAATATGCCAAGGACAATCCCTACAAAGAACATTTAGGGCTAGACATTTACCCACAGGGTTTGAAATTAGGAGTTATCGATCAACAATTTCAGAATTCAGGTTCAACATTTCAATTAGAGGAGAGTGAATAAAGGAATGAGTAGATCCTGAGTCAATTAAAGCATATACAAGACTATTATTTAGTTCAACAGTACCGGCTATGACATCAGGTGCCTCTTCATCATCACGGCTTCGGATATGATACATTTGAGCAGGGGCCTGAGACTCTTGGTGAGTAGTAGTAACAACCTAGCCTTCAGATCTTCCCGAGTTTCCCGATTGAGCTTGTCTCGACCTTTTCCCTTAGGAGGTGGAGCTTGATTCGAATTGGAAGCTACCTTAACCGGAGGCTTATCAAAGGGTTGAGGACAGTCTCGGACATAGTGATCCATACTTCCACACGGGAAACAGGCATTTGATTGTCTCCTACACTGACCAGAATGGTAATTCTAACAGATATTGCAGTGTTGAGATTGAGGCTCCCTACCCAAATTTCCTGAGCTATTAATAGAGACTGCAGGAGCAGAAGATTTAATTATGGTTTGAGGCTTTGAAATGTAGTTATCTCTTGGTGAAGCAACTTGGCTTGAATAATTCCCTCCTTGACCCTTCTGCCGCTTAGAAGGCCACACTGATTTGTTATCGCCCTAGGGTCTTTTATTCTTCTTGGAAAAGTTCTCATTTCTTTTGTCAGCAGCTTTCATCTGAGATTCCGTGCCCGATTGACTAGATCTTGGAAGTCAGTTATTTTGAGAGCTATAAACATCAGGCTCAACTCATCATGCAACCCTTCAATGAACATTCTATAATTGTCCTCCTCTTTCTTGTTATATTCAGCTCCATACTTACAATATTTACAGAAGTCACTGATGTACTGCTCTATAGGTCTTCCACCTTGCTTAAGATGCAAGAAACGTCTTTTTCTTTCAGCTAAATATTGTTCAGTAACATACTTCTTACGAAATTCCTTCTGAAAGAATTATCGGCAGACAAAATTCTCTAGAGCAGTAAAGATTGTGGTTTCCCACCAATTTAAGGCTTCATCAGCAAGTAAAGTCACAACACACTCTAGATTGTGTGGATCAAAACATTGAAGCTGTTTAGTTAAGATTCAGATAGTGGTCTCCAACTAGTACTCATCTGCTTCTGGGTTTCTTCATCCGATCCTGCAAAAGTATAGGCTCGGTGCTGAGCCAATTTATCAATAAGAGCTTTCGAATAGCTCACTGCAGGTATAGGAGAATTATTTTTCTTCACTGTAGTAATGAACTGATTAAACATCTCAGTCATGCTGAGAAAACACTCTTTTTGTATTTGATTTATTTGAGGAACCTCTGCTATTGTTTTGCAGCCTTCGGAGGATTTACTGGTTCCTGATTCAGCCTAACACTCCTCTTTCATTGGAGGATCCAGGTGGGCTATTTCCATATCGAGATAGATGTGTCTTATACATCTGAAATTAAATTTCGAAGGAGATTCAATCAAGCAAAGTCATAAGCATAATTATTCAACTCCTAGGTGGCACTTAGTACAACAGATAACATAACCTATACTGGTTTAGTCCTAGGATCGACTAAACCTTAGCTCTGATTACCAAATTGTAATACCCAACCCCCTGGCCTAGATGATAATATTGATCTAGGAGGAAACAATCTAACTTGTCTAACAAGTTAGTTATCAAACAAGGAAAGGACTTATGTTAAGACCTTTAGAGAACAAACATTTGAATAGATAATCTATGAAGAATCAAAGACATCACATTTCAATCATCATAATTTAAGATAGGAAATATATTATCTTTCTAGAGTTTTACAATTAACAAGAATGTGTGTAAAACGTATACTAATCATTTTAAGTCATGATACTCGACTAAGAACCAATATGTGCATGGCATACCAATTGAAGGATTATAAGGTTATTTAGTAGCAATTTAGGTCTAATACTTTCCTTACCATATGATCTAATCGAATTGTTTTACATGGACAAAGGGACTTCTAGTTTGTAATAGTTGATAAGCTAAACATGCAAAGCTCAAATTAAGTCCTCACTCTATAAGTATTCACATACTTTAAACACATGAAACCAATATAAAACCATACATCAACATCATTCATTCAAATAAGTAAGCTTAGGATATCTTCTAAATCATTGAATCTAGCAACCAAGCTAAGTCAAGCAAAATCTATCACCCATAAGCACAAAAGACCGAACACACACACACACATATATATATATATATATATATATATTTACAATCCCTTAATAAGTTACTATTTACAACCCCTTTAATAGACAAAATATTATAGCCTAACATTCCAATCTACTGCCACCTACTAGGAGTTAACTTAATAAACAAATCATACTTTTGGTGCTTTTGATGACCTTGCAAAACCTCCCAAAGCTTGATCAACAATCAATATCTCCTGTGAAATATCAGAGTGACCAGTCAACAAAAGTCTCATAATCAACTTCGTAAATGAGTGTAAAGGTATCGAATTTAGCTAATGATTAGCAATTTAATCACAACAACTAACTATCGAGACTAGCATTTCATTAACAGTTTCATAATAAGTTTTAGGCCTCGCATACTTAACAGAATTTCATTCTTAGCCGAATGAAACATACATCATCATGATTCAATAGATATACATTACAATTTCCAGACAACTTCTCTTGAATTGTACGAATGACAGAATGTTCTTTCATAAGTGAAGCTAAATCAGGCAACCGTAGTTGAATATCCATACTGTGTCTAGTATGGATCTATACTTCTAACCCCAAATCATCATATTAACAGTAAATGGCATTTATTTCCATTGAACTGGAATTGTAACCATGTTAATCAGGGGTACATTATACCTATCAGGGGACCTTGGTCCAATTTTATTCAGGCTGAGCTCAGGACACATTATTGGCATGCCAATTATTCTACAGTTGACTCTAGACAAGATAATCCCTAAAGGAACCTCATTAGCCTAAATCAATCATATTTTGAGACACTATCATGTATTCGAAAGTCTGGATGCCACTTGTGACATTATTATTACACATTCTTGAACATGCTTGTACAAATTGAGTAACAATCCACATACCTTGGCACTAACCTTCCAAGGACTCAAGCAAGCATAAACAAGCAACACATTTAGCCTATTTATACATTTGGTAATTTGAATTATGAGCAATAAAATTTACTTATATTATAGGTTACACTCACAGATATTTCCAGCTATACTTGGTCTTGAATCACAACTCCTTTTTCCTCTCGTCATCTTGACCAAATTCCATGTTGTCTAATTAACAATAATTAAATCATACATTAGAACAATTCAATGTCTCTTGACTTGTCTATGTGCTTCACACAAATGCTTTAAATCAAGTTTGAAGGTGATACATTCAAAGCATCCATATAACACTAAATTCCTAGCCAAAGATGCAGCTCAATAATGTGGGGCATTAACATACACATAAAACAGTCCTTTAGATCGCAAACAATTAGAGTCTGCCCTATTGCACTTAGGTTCTCTTTTATGCCAAATTAGCCATCTTTTTATCGAATACAATTTAAATTTTATATATCCATTTATCCAAATCTAGCCATCATCAATTTAACACCATAGTGACCCCTAACACTAACATCGATAAGTCGAAAAAGCAACAGACCAGTCCCCAGACTGTCCTGCTTAAAATAGGGCATAATCCTATTGAATTAGATTGATTACAAACTATTGAAATCCATTCGATTAATCCCTTAATTCAGGTATAGTGTTACCAACAAATTAGCCAATAAACATGCTACCACAATTTCAAATAGCTTCGGTTCTATACATAAGTATATATATATACTAGTTAAATCTTCTAATTTATAGCATTGATAATTTTAAACATCTAGATAAACTTATCAATATATATACGATATTCACATCAATGCTTCAACTAGCATCTTCGGCTTCTATAGATACTACCATCAACCATTCTTACAAACATGCATACAATATAACCCTCAAACTAACAATCAAGGTCTAATTACATAACATTTCTCATAGCGTAAGATTTCAAAGTCCAAACAATCTAACTCTAAATTTCTAGCTCTAAAAAGGATTATAAGAAGGACTTACTTCCTTTGATAAACAATTTCCCCGACTCAAGCATCAAATCTAACCAGAAACTTAACAAGCTAAAGCCATGGTAGATTTCTCCTCCCTCTCTATCTATTGCTTATTTCGGCTAAGTGGATAATGAAGAAGATCCCAAAGTATTTGTTTGTTTTCATGAGAATGTGATAACATTCCACATGTTCAAGAACTATGGAGCCACTTCATCAAACCACTTTTAACTTAAAAATTACCATGCAAAACCCAAGTTTTATAATTCAAACTATTTAGTCATTTTTGGTCTTTACCTTCCTAGTTCCGTAGGATTCAATTTGGTCCTTTATAATCTCTTAACAATCATACAACTACTCTAAATAAGGAGTACCATAACATCAATTTAACTTGCAGTCTAGGATGTTACATTTTAAGTATAGCCTTGAGAATCGATTGTTCAATCTAGATACTGGAGTCCCCAACCAAACTATGGCCAATATCAATAGTCAAAATGGTACAAAGTATCGGTCAAAGCCCTCCTACTGTCGCCAATGACCAATAACAATACATCCCTCCTACTGTCGCCAATTAGGGACCAATGTCCCAGACCATTGTCCACCCCGATATTGAGCTCTATAGCCTCTATGGCATGCCAACTATATCTAAGACTGACTCAAGACGAAGGCTTACAATCGTTATCACTTTCATTCAATTAGAAGCATGATTCAATTCAATATGCAAGTTTTGTGCGAATATTCCCTTCCAATCGAATAGGGTTCAAAGCCAATTATAACACCCCTAAGTAGGGCTTAGAATGTTACCACTATTTAGAAATCCTAAATAGTTAAATCATCTTGAATTAAGTAAAGTCAATTAAGGGTTGAATTGAATAATTAACAAATATTAATGCCAAATTAAAGGACTTAAATAGAAGAATGAATGAAATAAATGACCAATTTAAAGTGACTAAATTGAATTAAATGAGAAAAATGATGATTGCATGCTAAATTCTTTGATTCCCCTAATGCCATTGATTAAGTTAAGAGTGAGGATTAATTAAAGGACATTTTGGACATTTCATAAATCCATTAACTTGGATTAAACATAGTCATCATCTTCTTCATTATCCATAGTTTCCGAAATGAAGAAGAAATTAGGGAGAGAGGGTTCTTGTGAGTGAAAGATTGAATCTATGGTGTCAAAGTTGAAATTGAGCTAAACTCAACTTGGTGGCAGCATTACTAAGGTAAATACATGCTGTCCAAACTGATTCATGCTTGAAATTCTGATTTAGATGATGTATATTGCTTAGTTGAGTTGTTAGGTTGATAGAAATGAAGAGAATGATGAAATTGAACTTGTATACACCATGGATAACTTGAATTAGAATGGAATTTATGTGTAAGTGATGGTGTAACAAAATTAGGTTTCTGGAAATTTGAAATGAAATGTTGTTGTAAGAATTGAATTGTTATAACATGTAATTGAGCTATGGAACTAATGAATTGAACATGATCATGATTAGGTAATGTAATTAAGGTGTTAAACAAGCTAAATTGTTAGTAACCAATTATAGAAAAGAAAGATAAAAGTATGAACAAAGTCATACAACCTAGAAATTGTTTTACTAAGAACAAATTGTGTAAACATGCAAAATTAAGCAACTTAACCAACTTACTCTATTTTGGTCACCTTGAAAATTGAATTAACATTGACTAAGCATGTTTAGGATTTCATATGAAATGAATTATAGGGCCAAAACATTTGTTATTATGAATTTAAGGAATTAAAATGTGAATAGGTGCAATCTACCAATAATTCCTTTGTTCTGGCAGTAACTTTGAAGATTCACAAAAAATTGTATAGATCAAATTCAGGGCTGATATTTTAGTGACATGATCCTTAGTATGTCTAATTTTATTAGGTGAAAGAAGAACTGAATTATGGGTTCTATGCTGGAAACTCTAATCAGAAATAGCTTGACAGTGCAAACTGTCCATACAGTGTAAATGCCTTGTCTTTGAACAATAAACTATTTTAATTGGATAAGAACTAAAATGTAAGCCTTATATGGCCATAAAGAAAATCTTGTTAGCTTTAAAATGGTCCAAATTAATCGAAATTCCAACGTACGGATTAAAAGATATGATAATTTAAAGGGACAGTGTGGAAACTGCCAGGCATCAGTGTTCTGGGTAGTTTGGGACTGTTTTTGCACCTAGAAGCAAACATTTTCCAAAACAGTTTTGGGACATTGTAATCTGTTAAGTTATGTCATAAAATGAGGTAATAACAATATAGAGATGAATAAGTAAGAAATGCTTAAAAGAAAGCATAATAAAACAGTAGCTAAATTTTAGGTACAAATGTGGTAACATTGTTACTATATATGTGTGACATTATGTGCATCTTTTGATGAATTGTATGTGTTATGATTGCTAGACCAAGGGCAGCAAGTAGTGGAAGAGGAAGAAAAGAGTGAACATCCCAAAGCAAGAGGCAAAGGGATTTGGATACAAAACAAGTGATTAGCTAGGAGTATTGTGAGTGTAACTATCCTTAGGGTTAGGACTTAGGTCCTAACCAATCTTGCTATTGTGTTAATTCAATGACATTGCCATGTAACATGACCTAATATATATTTGGCTAATTAAGGGAAGAATGATATGAATGACTACTTTTTTGATGCCATGTTCTACTTGATTACTTGATTTTAAGCAAATGAAATGAAATGCTTGACATGTTGCACTGCTTATGCCAAAGGTAAGAAATTGCATGCTTTCTTGGGGAATAAGGTACGCACATTGAATACATATGAATGTGTTTGTGATTGATATGAATGACTTGTATGAAATGAAATGAACAATGGTACAACCTTGTGTTCATGCCATTCGAATGGCATGGATAAACTTGTCTTGGGAGTTAAGACTCCATAAGCCTAAGGGCTTGGCCTTTGAATGGCACAATCATGTATTAATTAATGAATTGTATAAAGCTTGAATGAAATTGATAATCAAACAACTTTGGTATCTAGTTTGGATAGATAGGAGGGCATGCCTTATAATCTAGAGCTCATATTGGCACTACGGTGCATATTTTTGAAGATTTGATTATCTAGTGAACTAAATACCAAGGGTGTTGAAGATGAATTAATAACTTGAAATGAACATTGTTTGTCTTGGATGTATGATGTGAACATTACTTGTTTTGTAAGATTCTTGAATGAATAACCTTGTCTTGAAAGATAACACTCGAATGATTCTATAACTTGTTACTTCATATGAAAGAAATACATGGATGGTGTTTATTGTATAAGAATGTCTACTTCGTACTTGGTGTATTTGATTTGTTGACTCCTAAGCAATAATTCGAATAGCATGATATGTATACATGATGGATGTGCCTATGTTGAATGTGTGATACATGATGGATGTGGCTATGTTCAATGTGTGATGATCTTGATTCTTCGAAATACTTGTAAACTTGGATATGTATACTTGAAACTGGTTAGCTTATTGTTACCTCACTAAGTACATAACTTGTACTTACCACTCTACTCTCCATTCTTCCCATAACAGATTAAGGACACTTTCAAGAGGATATCTTGAGTTCAAAGCAACATTTTGAAGCAAGCTTGAAAGTATGATTTCATACTCTTTGTATGCTGCTAGTTTGGTGGCAATAGAACTTGTAATAGTTAGCTTTGAACATGCATTTTGGGTGTATATATATGACTAGTATATGTAATGTTTTGTTGGACCTATCATGTAACCAACTTTGATACCTTAAACTTTGTATATAACTATGTTGATATGTATATAAATAAGTAAGATGCTACGCAAATTGTGAAAGTAAATCAATAATTGATGAAACCTTGTATCATTCGAATACTAGACCCATATTGTACGATCATGCATTTGTTCTTGTGGCCATTGGTAAGAATCGACAATGCTTGTTGGATTGGAGATAAGGTATGTATTGAGCATGCATATGTAATTACATGAAATTGAAGATGACTAGAAAAGCTACTTGGTTGATTAACTTGAAAATGAAACGAAATGAACCATTCTTGTATATGCAATGGCTATTCGAATAATAGAGGATGCCTTGTAATGATCATGTTGATTGGTTAAATAAGTAGTATCTTGAAATGCAAGTAGGCTAATTGAAAGAATAATGCTATGCTTAGTTCTTGCTAATGGAATGGTAAAGTGTATTATCATAGTAGTAACTTAGGATATAAGTATGAAATGAAACAAATTAGTACCTAAATTAGCATGCTAAGTACGTTTGTTTTGATTAATGTGGATTACTTGTATGTCTTGTATGGTTGTGCTTAGGTTACTTGCATTGCAAGTTACCTATATCGGGGTTACTTGTTCGACAAGTAACCTATCTATTACTTTGTTCTCGCTTTGGTAACGCTCCTAAACTGAATTACGACTAACCTGGGGATAGAGTGTTACATTTATTGGTATTAGAGCTTTTTAGTTAGTTCTAGGACTAAACTAAGCTCACTTGCATCATATAGGATATTGTGCCACCTAGGACACTTGTATTGTTGCTTAAATTTGAAAACTAAAACTCTGATTGTTCTGATTGAACTAGAATGTTAGGAACGAGACTTGCTCGGGATGACGAGAGTCCCGTAGGCTCCTCTAACGAAGGAGACATCTTGAGGACAGACCATAATCCTCCGCAATAGCAAGCTCAAGCCGCAACTCAACAAGAAGCCCCAACTGTAAATCCTGTACAACAAGAGTGCTTGTTAAGCATGAAAGAGATGTTTGATCATCTCGTATCCACCCTAAAGAGAGAACATCCGATTCCACCTCATGTCCTGTAGTAAGTCGAGCCCCTATTGACTAGTTGGCTCAGCATCGGGCCTATACCTTCACTGGAACCGATGAGGCTAATCCTGAAGTAGAATGTTAGGAATGAGACTAAACAATTCCCATGTCCTGATGAGCATAAACTCAAGTGTGTCATCGCTCTGTTGGCAGACGAAGCATTGAGCTGGTGGGAAACCACTACCGTGACTGCTTCTCAGGAGTCTATCACTTGGAAGTTCTTCCTTGACGAGTTTAGGAAGAAATATATTAGTGAACAATATCTGGCCGAGTGCCGAAAGTGATTCTTGTATCTTAAAAAAGCTGGCAAGTGTTGAATGTTCATCGACGGACTAAATGAGGAATTAAGCCCTATATTCACTGCTTTGGGTATCACTGATTTCCAAAATTTGGTAAACTGGACCATTGCTACTGAAGCAAAGATGAAAGCCTCGGAAAGACGCAAGAGCGGACACTCCTGGAAGGACAAACGACCCAGGAACGATGACAAGCCACACTAGCAATCAAAGAAGTCCAAACATTCCAAGGGACACTCTTCGAACTATACCCCTAATCAGAAGGTAATTACATCCCGAAACCTCAAACGGTTGTAAAGACTTTAGCCCCTGTTATTTCTGTTGATAGCACGGGGAATAATCAGGCTAAAGCTAATCAATACCCTCTTTTCATGTTCTGCCAGAAACATCATATTGGCTAGTGCAAAGTTCAACAAAATCTATGCTACTCATGTGGAGCCTCTTATCAATATATCCGAGATTGTCCCCAAAATCCCAACAAGGCTTCGAATCGAGCTTCTGCAATTGCTAGCTCGGTTGGAGACCTTCGAAGAATGTAAGTGAGGTCCGAAGCTTTCTCAGTTTAGTCGTGTATTATAGAAGGTTTGTTAAGGGCTTTTTCTCCATTACCGCAAGCCTTACTAAGTTTACCCACAAAGATACGTCTTTCATTTGGTCAGAAAACCAACAACAAAGCTTTGATCAACTTAAGCAAGCTCTGACTCATGCCCCGGTACTCATCCAACCAGAATCGGGCAAAGAATTCACTGTTTACAGTGATGCTTCTCATCTAGGACTCGGTTGTGTCCTAATGCAAGATGGAAACGTAATTGCTTATGCTTCAAGGCAACTGAAGCCACATGAGTCTAATTATCCAACGCACGATCTAGAACTAGCAGCTATCGTATTTGCTCTCAAGATATGGAGACACTATCTATACGGAGAGATATGCAATCTATTTACCGATCATAAAAGTCTCAAATATCTTCTAACACAGAAGGACTTGAATCTGAGGCAAAGGAGATGGCTCGAATTACTTAAGGGTTACAACTTGGTTATCGACTACCATCCGGGGAAAGCAAACATAGTTACTGACGCCCTTAGTCACAGACCATACTCGGGTAACTCCTAAATCCAAAATTCTAAGTGAATTCATTCAATTTTGTATCCCTCTTGTTTGATAAGTAACAACTCGAACTCTTCCTTGAAATATAAGTAACTATTTGAATTAAACATTCTTAGGCTACAAGTAACCCATTCGAATAAGAATTGTGCCTAAAATACATGTAACCATTGAAATTGAGTCTTTCTTAGCTTGTAAGAAAGCATTCGAATAATGCCTTATTCTTCGAGAAATAATTCGAAACAATGCCTTGTTATATAGGTTACAATTCGAACAGTGCCTTGCATTGCAAGAAATCTATTGAAAATCATTCTAATGACCTTGTTAATTCTTTCGTAGCTACAATAGCTATCAATGCTCATTCCCGACTATCCAAGGGCCAGGAATTCTTGTCTGAACTTCAAGTTCAATCTAATATAGTCTCGAGGATCAAAGAACTTCAACAAGTTGATCCAGATCTTTAGAAGATCATGTCTAAGCTTACTTTTGAGTCTAGCTCTGACTTCTCCCTCAAGTCAAATGGACTCCTCTATTTTAAAGATAGAGTTTGTGTTCCTAACAACAAACAATTGAGGTAGGAAATGTTACAAGAAGCACATCAAAGTTCTTTCTCGATCCACCCTGGATCGGTTAAGATGTATACATCAAAGTTCTTTCTCGATCCACCCTGGATCGGTTAAGATGTACAAGGACCTAAAGCCACTATACTGGTGGCCAGACATGAAATCTACAATCACGGACTTCGTATCCAAGTGCTTAACTTGTCAAAGAGCCAAAGCTGAGCATCAAGTCCCTACTGGATTGCTCCAACCTATTGAACTTCCCTAGTGGAAGTGGGATCGAATTACTATGGACTTTGTCACCGGTCTTTCTTCTATTCCAAGAAAGAATGATGTTTTATGGGTGATTATTGATAGATTCACTAAATCTACTCACTTCATCCCTGTTCGTATGAACATGAGCTTCAAAACCCTTTCTGAGTTGTACATCTGGGAAATGATTCGGTTACGCGGTGTACCTACAGCACTCATCTTCGATCATGACCCTCGATTCGCTTCTCGATTCTATAATTCTCTACAGAAAGCTATAGGAACTAAAGTAAATCTTAGTACGACCTTTCATCCTCAATCGGATGGCCAATTTGAGAGAATCATTCAAGTGCTAGAAGATGTGCTATGAGCTTGTGCTACCAACTTCGAGAAGAATTGGGAGAAATCCCAACCTCTTATAGAGTTTGCCTACAACAATAGCTATCAATCTTCTATTCAAATGGCACTATTCGAAGCTCTATATGGTAGAAGATGTAGAACTCCTCTATGCTGGTCTGAATTGGGAGAGAACAAGATTCTAGGACCTCAATTGCTTCGGAAAACCGAAGAACAAATCAAGATCATTCACTATCGACTAAAGGCAGCTTTCGATAGACAAAAAGCATATGCTGACTTGAAAAGAGAGATATCCAATATGCTATTCGAGACAAAGTCTCCCTAAAGGTCTCACCTTGGAAGAAAGTTCTCATATTTGGAAGAAAAAGGAAGCTCAATCCCTGATACATTGGACCATTTGAAGTTGTTAAAAGAATTGGTCCAGTGGCCTATCGACTAGATCTTCCTAGAGAGTTCGATAGAATACACAATGTCTTCCACGTTTCAATGCTCAGAAGGTATCGATATGATCCTTCACACATCCTTGAGCCCGAAAAAGTAGAATTGAATCATGATGTCCTACGGATGAAGAACCTATTCAGATTCTTAACTGAGAAGTAAGAAAGCTTCGAAACAAGATTGTTCCCCTTTTTAAGATCTTATGGAGAAACCATAAGCTGGAAGAAGCTACCTGGGAATCTGAAGAAGTCATGAGGAACCAATATCCTCACCTATTCGATTAAGGTAAATTCGAGGACGAATTTAATTTAAAGGGGGAGAATTGTAACACCCCTAAATCGGGCATAGAATGTTACCACTATTTAGAATTCCTAAATAGTTAAATCATCTTGAATTAATTAAAGTCAATTGAGGGTTGAATTGAATGCCAAATTAAATGACTTAAACAGAGGAATGAATGAAATAAGTGACCAATTTAAAATGACTAAATTGAATTAAGTGAGAAAGATGATGATTGCATGCTAACTTCTTTGATTCCCTTATTGCCCTTGATTAAGTTAAGAGTAAGGATTAATTAAAGGACATTTTGGATATTTCATAAATCCATTAACTTGAATTAAACATAGTCATTATCTTCTTCATTATCCCTAGTTGCCGAAATGAAGAAGAAATTAGGGAGAGAGGGTTCTTGTGAGAGGAAGCTTGAATCTATGGTGTCAAAGTTGAAATTGAGCTAAACTAAACTTGGTGGCAGCATTACTAAGGTAAAAACATGCTTTCCAAACTGATTCATGCTTGAAATTCTAATTTAGATGATGTATAACGCTTAGTTGAGTTGTTAGGTTGATAGAAATGAAGAGAATGATGAAATTGAACTTATATACACCATGGATAACTTGAATTATAATGAAATTTATGTGTAAGTGATGGTGTAACAAAATTAGGTTGCTGGAAATTTGAAATGAAATGTTGTTGTAAGAATTTAATTGTTAGAACATGTAATTGAGCTATGGAACTAATGAATTTAACATGATCATTATTAGGTAATGTAATTAAGGTGTAAACAAGATAAATTGTTAGTAACAAATGCTGGAAAAGAAAGATAAAAGTATGAGCAAAGTCATATAGCATATAAACTATTTTAGTATGAACAAATTGTGTAAACATGCAAAATTAAGCAACTTAACCAACTTACTCTATTTTGGTCACCTTGAAAAATGAATTAACATTGACTAAACATGTTTAGGATTTCATATGAAATGAATTATAGGGCCAAAACTTTTGTTAAAATGAATTTAAGGAAGTAAAATGTGAATAGGTGCAATCTGCCCAGAATTGCTCTGTTATGGGCAGCAAATTTGAAGATTCACCAAAATTTGTATTGATCAAATTCAGGGCTGAAATTTTAGTGACATGATCATTAGTATGTGTACTTTCAATAGGTGAAAGCATAACTGAATTATGGGTTCTATTTGGGAAAACTGTAATTAGAAATAGTTGGATAGTGCAAACTACCCAGACAGTGTAAATGCCCTGTATTTGAACAATAAACTGTGTTAATATACTAAGAACTAAAATGCAAGCCTTATATGGTCATAAATACAATCTTGTTAGCTTTCCAACGGTATAAATTAATCAAAATTCCGACATACCGATTAAATGATATGACAATTTAAAGGGACAGTGTGCAAACTGCAAGGCAACAATGTCCTGGGCAGTTTGGGACTATTTTTGCACCTAGAAGCAAACTATTTCCAAAACAGTTTTGGGACATTGTAATATGTCCAATTGTGTCCTAAAATGAGGTAATAACAATATAGAGATGAACACGTAAGAAATGCTTAAAAGAAAGCATAATAAAACAGTAGCTAAATGTTAGGTACAAATGTGGTAACATTGTTACTATATATGTGTGACATTATGTGCATGTTTTGATGAATTGTATGTGTTATGCTTGCTAGACCAAGGGCATCAATTTGTGGAAGAGGAAGAAAAGAGTGAACATCCCAAAGCAAGAGGCAAAGGGATTTGGATACAAGACAAGTGATTAGCTAGGAGTATTGTGAGTGTAACTATCCTTAGGGTTAGGACTTAGGTCCTAACCAATCTTGCTATTGTGTTAATTCAATGGTGTTGCCATGTAACATGACCTAATATATATTTGGCTAATTAAGGGAAGAATGATATGAATGACAACTTGTTTGATGCCATGTTCTACTTGATTACTTGATTGTTAAGCAAATGAAATAAAATGCTTGACATGTTGCATTGCCTATGCCAAAGGTAAGAAATGTCATGCTTGCTTGGAGAATAAGGTATGCACATTGTATACATATGCATGTGTTTGTGATTGATGTACATGGATGGTTGAAATGAAATGAAAAATGGTACAACTTGGTGTTCATGCCATTCGAATGGCATGGATAAACTTTTCATGGGAGTTAAGATTCCATAAGCTTAAGGGATTGGCATTTGAATGGCATAATCATGTATTGATTAATGAATTGTATAAAGCTTTAATGAAATTGATAATCAAACAACCTTGGTAGCTAGTTTGGATAGATAGGAGGGCATGCCATAGAATCTAGAGCTCATATTGGCACTACGGTGCATATTCGCACAACAGTGCATATTGGCACTACGGATGCACGACGGTGCATATTGGCACTACGGTGCATATTGGCACTTCGGTGCATATTGTTGAAGATTTGATTATCTAGTGAACTAAATACCAAAGGTGTTGAAGATGAATTAATAACTTGAAATGAACATTGTTTGTCTTGGATGTATAATGTGAACTTTACTTGTTTTGTAAGATTCTTGAATGAACAACCTTGTCTATAAAGTAACACTTGAATGATTGTATAACTTGTTACTTCCCATGAAATAAATTCATGGATGGTGTTTATTGTATAAGAATGTCTAATTCGTACTTGGTGTATTTGATTGCTTGACTCCTAAGCAATAATTTGAATAGCATGATATGTATACATGATGGATGTTGCTATGATGAATGTGTGATATGCGAAGCTTGCCTATGTTTACCTCATGCATTCGAATAGTATATGACATGTAGTGATGATCTTGATTCTATGAAATACTTGTAAACTTGGATATGTATACTTGAAATTGGTTAGCTTAGTGTTACCTCACTAAGTGCATAACTTGTACTTACCACTCCACTCTTTATTCTTCCCATAACAGATTGAGGACACTTTCAAGAGGATATCTTGAGCTCGAAGCAACATTTTGAAGCAAGCTTGAAGGTATGATTTATGCTCATAGTTTGGTAGCACTAGAACTTGTAATAGTTAGCTTTGAACATTCATTTTGGGTGTATATATATGACTAGTATATGTAATGTTTTGTTGGGCCTATCATGTAACCAACTTTGATACCATAAACTATGTATATGACTATGTATATAAATAAGTAAGATACTGCGCAAATTGTGAAAGTAAATCAATGATTGATGAAACCTTGTATCATTCGAATACTAGACCCATATTGTATGATCATGCATTTGTTCTTGTGGCCATTGGTACGAATCGAAAATGCTTATTGGATTGGAGATAAGGTATGTATTGAACATGCATATGTAATTACATGAAATTGAAGATGACTAGAAAAGCTACTTGACTGATTAACTTGAAAATGAAATGAAATTAACCATTCTTGTATATGCAATGGCTATTCGAATGATAGATGGTGCCTTGTAATGATCATGTTGATTGGTTAAATAAGTAGTATCTTGAAATGCAAGTAGGCTAATTGAAAGAATAATGCTATGCTTAGTTCTTGCTAATAGAATGGTAAATTGTATTATGATAGTCGTAACTTAGGATATAAGTATGAAATGAAATAAACTAGTACCCAAATTAGCATGCTAAGTGTGTTTATTTTGATTAATGTAGATTACTTGTATGTCTTGTATGGTTGTGTTTAGGTTACTTGCGTTGCAAGTTATCTATATCAGGGTTACTTGTTCGACAAGTAACCTATCTCTTACTTTGTTCTCGCTTTGATAACGCTCTTGAACCGAATTACGGCTATCCCAGAGATAAGGTGTTACATTTATTGGTATTAGAGCTTTTTAGTCAGTTTTATAACTAAACTAAGCGCACTTGCATCATATAGGATATTGTGCCACCTAGGAGACTTGATATAAGCTTGTATTGTTGCTTAAATGTGAAAACTAAAACTCTTATGGTTCTGATTGAACTAGAATGTCAGAAACGAGACTTTCTCAGGATGATGAGTCCCGTAGGCTCCTCTAACGAAGGATACATCGTGAGGATGGAGCAGAATCTTCTAGAACAGCAAGCTTAACCTCAATCTCAAGCAGTAGCTCATTAGGAAGCCCCGGTTATAAATCATGTACAACAAGAGTGTTTGTTAATCATGAAAGAGATGTTTGATCATCTCGTATCCACCCTAAAGAGAGAACATTCGATTCCATCTCCTGCTCCTATAGTAAGTTGAGCCCCTATTGACAAGTTGGCTCTACATCGGGCCTATACCTTCACTGGCACCGATAAGACTAATCCTGAAGTAGTCGAGTACTGGTTAGATGCCACTACTCACATTCTGTCTAAACAATTGCCATGTCCTAACGAGCATAAACTCGAGTGTTCCATCACTCAGTTGGTAGACGAAGCACTGAGCTGGTGGGAAACCACTACCGTGACTGCTCCTAAGGAGTCTATCACTTGGAAGTTCTTCCTTGATGAGTTCAGGAAGAAATATATCAGTGAACAATATCTGGCCGAGCCCCGAAAGTGTTTCTTGTATCTTAAACAAGATGGCTGACCTATCGAGCAATACGTAAGCAACTCTTGCAAGTATGGGTCTGAATATATCAAAACCAAGGCCGACAAGTGATGAATGTTCATCGATGGACTAAATGATGAATTAAGCCCTATATTCACTGCTCTGGGTATCACCGACTTCCAAAATTTGGTAAATTGGGCCATTTCTACTAAGGCGAAGATGAAAGCCTCAGAAAGATGCAAGAGCGGACAGTCCTATAAGGACAAACGACCAAGGAACGATGACAAGCCACACTGGCAATCAAAGAAGTCCAAACATACCAAGGGACACTCTTCAAACTATAGCCCTAACCAGAAGAGTAATTACATCCTAAAACCTCAAACGGTTGTAAAGATTTTAGCCCTTGTTGTTTCTGTTGGTAGCACGGGAAATAATCAGGTTAAAGCTAATTAATACCCTATTTGCAAGTTTTGCCAGAAACATCATACTGGCCAGTGCAGATTTCAACAGAATCTATGCTACTCATATGGAGCCTCTGATCATTATATCCGGGATTATCCCCAAAATCCCAACAAGGCTTTGAATCGAGCTTCAACAATCGCTAGCTCAGCTCCTCCTAACTGAAACAAAGCACTTAGACAAGCCTAATCCGAGAATCAGAGGAAACAAAAAGGACCTATTCAAATTCTCCAACTCATCAGGAGTCTCGAGCCCCTGCTCGTATGTACCACATTCATGGTAAAGATGATGAAGAAGCTCTTGATGTTATCGCATGTACCGTTGAGTTAAATTTTAGTCCTGCATATGCTTTAATTGATTCGGGGTGTACCCATTCATTTGTTCTGCCTTGGTCAACAAGCTAAAATTAAAACCTGAAATTATTGAATCAAATCTTGTAGTTTCGAATCCATTAAGGCGAAAAACACCCATTAACTTGCGCCACAAGCAAGATCCCTTGACCATTCGAAATGTCCCCTCCGCCATTGATCTTTATGTCTTACCATTTTTTGAATTTGACTTGATATTGGGGTTAGATTGATTAAGTAAACACGAGGTCTGGGTAGATTGCTAAAATAGGAGACTGTATCTCCGGGGTTTAGGGAAAGAATCCATTCTCTTAATAGATAAGAAACCAACCTCAATATTTGCTACAATGATTCTTCAAGATGAAATTGAATTCGGTTTGCCTAGCATGCATGTTGTTTCTAAATTCATTAATGTTTTTCCCGATGAACTCCCTAGTATTCCTTCAACCAGAGAAGTAGAGTTTGGGACTGAAGTTCAGCCTATAACAGCTCTAGTGTCCATTACACCCTATAGAATGGAACTTGTCGAGTTGAAAGAATTAAAGAAGCAACTTCAGGAGTTTCAAGATAAAGGCTTCATACGGCCTAGCACTTTCCATGGGGTACTCCAGTCTTGTTCGTTAAAAAGAAAGACGGGACTATGCGGCTTTGTATTTACTATCGTCAGCTAAACAAGCTCACTATCAAGAACCAATATCCTTTACCCAAAATAGAAGATCTTTTTGATCAACTCAGGGATGCTTCCGTATTCTCTAAGATCGACCTTCGATCGGGGTACTATCAAATGAAAGTGAAACAACAAGATGTACCCAAGACAACCTTTCGTACTCGATCTGGCCACTTCAAATTCCTCGTGATGCCATTCGGGTTAACGAATGTTTCAGATACTTTCATGGATCTCATGAATTAGGTATTCAAGTCCTATCTTGACCAGTTCGTGGTCGTATTCATCGACGACATCTTGGTATACTCTCGGAATAAGGAGGAACATGCTAAACACCTCCGAATTGTCTTACAAACACTTTGAGAACATCAACTGTATGCCAAGTTCTCTGAATGTGAACTATGGTTACCAGAAGTTTCTTTCCTTGGCCACGTTATCTCAGCTGAAGGAATCAAAGTCGATCCAAGAAAGATTTAGTCTATTCTAGATTGGAGACCTTCGAAGAATGTAAGCGAGGTCCAAAGCTTTCTCGATTTAGTCGGGTATTATAGAAGGTTTGTTAAGGGCTTTTCCTCCATTGCCACAAGCCTTACTAAGCTTACCTGCAAAGATACGGCTTTCGTTTGGTCGGAGAACCAACAACAAAGCTTTGATCAACTTGAGCAAGCTCTGACTCATGCCCCGATACTCATCCAACCAGAATCGGGCAATGAATTCACTATTTATAGTGATGCTTCTCATCTAGGACTTGGTTGTGTCCTGATGCAAGATGGGAACATAATTGCTTACGCTTCAAGGCAACTGAAGCCACATGAGTCTAATTATCCAACACACGATCTGGAACTAGCAGCTATCGTATTTGCTCTCAAGATATGGAGACGCTATCTATACGAAGAGAAATACAAGCTATTTACTGATCACAGAAGTCTCAAATACCTCCTAACTCAGAAGGACTTGAATCTAAGGCAAAGGAGATGGCTCGAATTACTTAAGGATTACGACTTTGTTATCGACTACCATCCAGGGAAAGCAAATGTAGTTGCTGACGCCCTTAGTCGCAGACCATACTCAAGTAACTCCTAAATACAAAATTCTAAGTGAATTCATTCAATTTTGTATCCTTCTTGTTTGATAAGTAACAACTCAAAATCTTCCTTGAATGTAAGTAACTATTCGAATTAAACAGTCTTAGGTTACAAGTAACCCATTCAAATAAGAATTGTGCCTAAAATACATGTAACCATTAAAATTGAGTCTTTCTTAGCTTGTAAGAAACCATTCGAATAATGCCTTATTCTTCAAGAAATAATTTGAAACAATTCCTTGTTATATAGGTAACAATTCAAACAATGCCTTGCATTGCAAGAAATCTATTGAAAATCATTCTACTGACCTTGTTAATTCTTTCGTAGCTACTACAACTATCAATGCTCATTCCCGACTATCCAAGGGTCAAAAATTCTTGTCTGAACTTCAAGTTCAATCTAATCTAGTCTCGAGGATCAAAGAACTTCAACAAGCTGATCCAGATCTTCAGAAGATCATGTCTAAGCTTGCTTCTGCGCCTAGCTCTGACTTCTCCCTCAAGTCAAATGGACTCCTCTATTTCAAGGATAGAGTATGTGTTCCTAACAAAAAAACAATTGAAGTAGGAAATGTTACAAGAAGCACATCAAAGTTCTTTCTCGATCCACCCTGGATCGGTTAAGATGTACAAGGACCTAAAGCCACTATACTAGTGGCCAGGCATGAAATATGCAATCACGGACTTCGTATCCAAGTGCTTAACTTGTCAAAGAGCCAAAGCTGAGCATAAAGTTCCTACTAGACTGCTCCAACCTATTGAACTTCCCCACTGGAAGTGGGATCAAATTACTATGGACTTTATCACCTGTCTTCCTTCTACTCCAGGAAAGAATGATGATGTATGGGTGATTGTTGATAGATTCACTAAATTTACTCACTTCATCCATGTTCGTATGAACATGAGCTTGGAAACCCTTTCCGAGCTGTACATCCACGAAGTGATTCAGTTACATGGTGTACCTACAGCAATCATCTTCGATCTTAACCCTCGATTCGCTTCTCGATTCTTGGATTCTCTATAGAAAGCTCTAGGAACTAAAGTACATCTTAGTACGGCCTTTCATCCTCAATCGGATGGCCAATCTGAGAGAATCATTCAAGTGCTATAAGATATGCTACGAGCCTGTGTTATCAACTTCGGGAAGAATTGGGAGAAATCCCTTACAACAATAGCTACCAATCTTCTATTCAAATGGCACCATTCGAAGCTCTATATGGTATAAGATGTAGAACTCCTCTATGCTGGTCCGAATTGGGAGAGAACAAGATTCTTGGACCTCAATTACTTCGGGAAACTAAAGAACAAATCAAGATCATTGACGATCGATTGAAGGTAGCTTTCGATAGACAGAAAGCGCATGCTGACTTGAAAATGAGAGATATCCAGTATGTTATTAGAGACAAAGTCTTCCTAAAGGTCTCACTTTGGAAGAAAGTGCTCAGATTTGGAATAAAAGGGAAGCTCAGTCCCCGATACATCGGACCATTTGATGTTGTTGAAAGAATTGGTCCAGTGGCCTATCGACTAGATCTTCCTAGAGTGTTCGATAGAATACACAATGTCTTCCATATTTCAATGCTCATAAGGTATCGATCTGATCGTTCACGCATCCTTGAGCCTAAAAAAGTAGAATTGAATCTTGATTTGTCCTACGAAGAATAACCTATTTAGATTCTTGACCGAGAAGTAAGGAAGTTTCAGAACAAGATTATTCCCCTTGTTAAGATCTTATGGAGAAACCCTAAGGTGGAAGAAGCTACCTGGGAATCTAAATAAGTCATGAGGAAGCTATATCCCCACCTATACGATTCAGATAAATTTGAGGACGAATTTAATTTATGGGGGGGGGGGGAATTGTAACACCTCTAAATAGGGCTTATAATGTTACCACTATTTAGAATTCTTAAATAGTTAAATCATCTTGAATTAAGTAAAGTCAATTAAGGGTTGAATTGAATAATTAACAAATATGAATGCCAAATTAAAGGACTTAAGTAGAAAAATGAATGAAATAAGTGACCAGTTTAAAGTGACAAAATTGAATTGAATGAGAAAGATGATGATTGCATTCTAAATTCTTTGATTCCTTTAATTCCCTTGATTAAGTTAAGAGTAAGGATTAATTAAAGGACATTTTGGACATTTCATAAATCCATTAACTTGGATTAAACGTAGTCATCACCTTCTTAATTATCCCTAGTTGCCGAATTAAAGAAGAAATTAGGGACAAAGGGTTCTTGTGAGAGAAAGCTTGAATCTATGGTGTCAAAGTTGAAATTGAGCTAAACTCAACTTGGTGGCAGCATTACTAAGGTAAATACATGATGTCCAAACTGATTCATGCTTCAAATTCTGATTTAGATGATGTATAATGCTTAGTTGAGTTTTTAGGTTGATAGGAATGAAGAAAATGATGAAATTGAACTTGTATACACCATGGATAACTTGAATTAGAATGGAATTTATGTGTAAGTGATGGTGTAACAAAATTAGGTTTCTAGAAATTTGAAATGAAATGTTGTAAGAATTGAATTGTTAGAACATGTAATTGAGCTATGGAACTAATGAATTGAACATGATCATGATTAGGTAATGCAATTAAGGTGTTAAACAAGCTAAATTGTTAGTAACCAATGCTGGAAAAGAAAGATAAAAGTATGAACAAAGTCATATAGCCTAGAAACAGTTTTAGTAAGAACAAACTGTGTAAACATGCAAAATTAAGCAAGTTAACCAACTTTCTCTTTTTTGGTCACCTTTAAAAATGAATTAACATTGACTAAACATGTATAGGATTTCATATGAAATGAATTATAGGGCCAAAAAATTTGTTAAAATGAATTTAAGGAATTAAAATGTGAATAGGTGCAATATGCCTAGAATTGCTCTGTTCTGGGCAGTAACTTTGAAGACTCACCAAAATTTGTATAGATCAAATTCAGGGCTGAAATTTTAGTCACATGATCCTTATATGTCTACTTTCATTAGGTGAAAGAATAACTGAATTCTAGGTTCTATGCTGGAAACTGTAATTAGAAATACCTGGAGAGTGCAGACCGCCCAGACAGTGTAAAAGCCCTGTCATTGAATAATAAACTGTGTTAATTGGCTAAGAAATAAAATTAAAGCCTTATATGGTCATAAATACAATCTTGTTAGCTTTCCAACGGTGTAAATTAATCGAAATTCCGACGTACCGATTAAATGATATGACAATTTAAAGGGACAGTGTGCAAACTGCAAGGCAGCAATGTCCTGGGCAGTTTGGGACTGTTTTTGCACCTAGAAGCAAACTATTTCCAAAACAGTTTTGGGACATTGTAATATGTCCAATTGTGTCCTAAAATGAGGTAATAACAATATAGAGATGAACACGTAAGAAATGCTTAAAAGAAAGCATAATAAAACAGTAGCTAAATGTTAGGTACAAATGTGGTAACATTGTTACTATATATGTGTGACATTATGTGCATGTTTTGATGAATTGTATGTGTTATGGTTGCTGGACCAAGGGTAGCAAGTTTTTGAAGAGGATGAAAAGAGTGAACATCCCAAAGCAAGAGGCAAAGGGATTTGGATACAAGACAAGTGATTAGCTAGGAGTATTGTGAGTGTAACTATCCTTAGGGTTAGGACTTAGGTCCTAACCATCTTGCTATTGTGTTAATTCAATGACATTGCCATGTAACATGACCTAATATATATTTGGCTAATTAAGGGAAGAATTATATGAATGACAACTTGTTTAATGCCATGTTCTACTTGATTGTTAAGCAAATGAAATGAATTGCTTGACATGTTGCATTGCTTATGCCAAAGGTAAGAAATGGCATGCTTGCTTGGAGAATAAGGTACGCACATTGCATACATATGAATGTGTTTGTGATTGATATGCATGACTTGTTTGAAATGAAATGACCAATGGTACCACCTTGTGTTCATGCCATTCGAATGGCATGGATAAATTTGTCTTGGGAGTTAAGACTCCATAAGCCTAAGGGCTTGGCCTTTGAATGGCATAATCATGTATTGATTAATGAATTTGTATAAAGCTGGAATGAAATTGATAATCAAACAACCTTGGTAGCTAGTTTGGATAGATAGGAGGCCATGCCTTAGATTCTACAGCTCATATTGGCACTACGGTGCATATTGGCACTACGGTGCATATTGGAACTTCGGTGCATATTGTTGAAGATTTGATTATCTAGTGAACTAAATACCAAGGGTGTTGAAGATGAATTAAAAACTTGAAATGAACATTGTTTGTCTTGGATGTATGATGTGAACATTTCTTGTTTTGTAAGATTCTTGAATGAACAACCTTGTCTTGAAAGATAACACTTGAATGATTGTATAACTTGTTACTTCCCATGAAAGAAATACATGGATGGTGTTTATTGTATAAGAATGTCTACTTGGTACTTGGTGTATTTGATTGCTTGACTCCTAAGCAATAATTTGAATAGCATGATATGTATACATGATGGATGTTGCTATGTTGAATGTGTGATATGTGAAGCTTGCCTATATTTACCCCATGGATTCGAATAGTATATGACATGTAGTGTTGATCTTGATTCTTCAAAATACTTGTAAACTTGGATATGTATACTTGAAATTGGTTAGCTTAGTGTTACCTCACTAAGTACATAACTTGTACTTACGACTCCACTCTTCATTCTTCCCATAACAGATTAAGGACACTTTCAAGAGGATATCTTGAGTTCGAAGCAAGCTTGAAAGTATGATTTCATACTCTTTGTATGATCCTAGTTTGGTGGCACTATACCTTGTAATAGTTAGCTTTGAACATGCATTTTGGGTGTATATATATGACTAGTATATGTAATGTTTTGTTGGGCCTATCATGTAACCAACTTTGATACCTTAGACTATGTATATAACTATGTTGATATGTATATAAATAAGTAAGATGTTGCACAAATTGTGAAAGTAAATCAATGATTGATGAAACCTTGTATCATTTGAATACTAGACCTATATTGTATGATCATGCTTTTGTTCTTGTGGCCATTGGTAAGAATCGACAATGCTTATTGGATTGGAGATAAGGTATGTATTGAACATGCATATGTAATTACATGAAATTGAAGATGACTAGAAAAGCTACTTGATTGATTAACTTGAAAATGAAATGAAATGAACCATTCGTGTATATGCAATGGCTATTCGAATGATAGAGGAAGCCTTTTAATGATAATGTTGATTGATTAAATAAGTAGTATCTTGAAATGCAAGTAGACTAATTGAAAGAATAGTGATATGCTTAGTTCTTGCTAGTGGAATGGTAAATTGTATTATGATAGTAATAACTTAGGAAATAAGTATGAAATGAAACAAATTATTACCTAAATTAGCATGCTAAGTGTGTTTGTTTTGATTAAAGTGGATTACTTGTATGTCTTGTATGGTTGTGTTTAGGTTACTTGCTTCACAAGTTATATATATCGGCATTACTTGTTCAACAAGTAACCTATCTCTTACTTTGTTCTCGCTTTGGTAACGCTCTTTAACCGGATTATGGCTAACCCGGGGTTGGGGTGTTACAAATACCAGTATCAATATTCCAATAGTCAATGAAGGTATGTCAATCAATATGTCATTAAACAATGAATTCAGTTACGTTTAACCATAACAACATGCTTCATTTCAATATAGTTCAATTAGGCAAGAAGCATATCATGGCAATTGATTGTAATTCAAGCATGCTTCTCAAACAAGCAACCACTCAAAAGAGCACTTACCTTGCTAATGCTCCATAGCATGCTCATTACACAATTTATACTAAGAATCAATAAGAAATTCAAATCAGAATTGGACTTGGAGAGGTTACCGCTGTAACACCCTAAAATTGGCCTATGAAAGTTACCACAATCTAAACTATACGTTAATTGAATACATAAGGTAATCAATTTCAAGAAGAAAGAACATTGGCCATCCTTAAGATCAAATAAGTGAAATTAGAACCAAATTGAATTGAAATTAAAATTGAAAGGCTCAAATGGAAGGATGAAATTGTGGTCATGCAAAACTCTATAGTTTGCATGCAAATGGGATTAAAATCAAAGGCCTTGACACATGGTCTCAATTGATGAGAACATGTGTCTTGTGAGTAGATGACTCGCGGCTAGGAGGAAAGATAAACAAAAAATTGTATCATCCTTTTCCTCCCATTATCCTCCATGGCTGATTGTTGAAAGAGAAACCGGAGAGAAAAAGCTTCATTGATCATCTTCAAATTCATGCTTCTTGAATTAACTTTGATCAAATTTAGCTTGGAGAAGGTATAATGCTTAACTCATACATGTTATAGAATGTTAAATCTTGAGATTTTGATGTTCCTATTGCCTAGATTGATTAGGATGATTGTTATGCATGTTAGGATCATGTTAGCTTCTAATAGAACTTGAAATTGTGATTTCTAGTAGCTAAATTGCTAAAGAAAACGTATATGGTTGCTGGAAATTTGAGAATTGGAAGTATGATTGAAAACAGTCTTGATTAGGGACTGTTTTACTAGTAAAAATGTGCGAATAGGCTAAATGTATATAGAAACCTGTTTTGATCATGTTTGTAAATGAATTGAGGCTTGAATAGAGTAGACAACTTGCTGGAAAATGAATGCACCTAATTGGATTAGTTGAAACTAGGTAATGGACTGCTCAATTGGTGAATTGGATGTATAATGTTGATCAAATAGATCAAATTGAATTTAACATGACAATGCCCTATTTAAGCACATTTCTAGGTGAATTAGAATGACCTAGACATATATGAAAATGAAAATAAGTTGAATTTCCATGTTAGAACCTTGTTAAAATGAGCTATGAAACTAGAAACTCAACCTAGTGTAATCTGCCCAGAATGCTTTGTTCTGGGCAGTAACTTTGAAAAATCACCATAAATTGTATAAAATGAATTTAAGGCTGATATTTTTATGGATAGTACCTTGACATGTCTAAATTCATTAGGAGAAAACAGAATTGAATTCTGGATTGTAGAGAAGAAACACTAGGGATAGTGCAAACTGTCCAGTGTAGCAAATTACTCTGTCTTTAAGTTAAAAACTGTATTAATTGGCGAAGAACTGAAATGCAAGGCCTGTATGGTTAGAAAGACAAGTACGTTAGCTTTCCAACGGTGTAAACCAATTGAAATTCCATCGTACGAAATGAAAGTTATGCATGTTTAAGTGAACAGACTACACGCTGCCTAGTAACAGTAGTTTAGGTAATTGTACACTGTTTTGTGGCAATTTGTAAACTATTTTGTAAACAGTTTTATCACATTGATTCTGCCCTGTTTTACATGAATTGGAGTATAGATAAGTGTGGTTAAGTGTAGTAAAGAAAATATATGAACATGATGTCAGATTTGTATATGTTGTATACTTGTAACATTGCCTAGATTGAATGACTTTGTGAACTTGTTTTGATTTGTGTTTACCTGTAATGTGTTAGAACCAGGAGTGAACTTGGCAGATGAGGAAAGAGTGGATCATCCTAGAGCCAAGAACAAATGAGTGTGGATCCAAGACTAGCTAAGCTTGGAGTATCGTGAGTGTAGTTATCTCAGGGTTAGGGCTACGTCCTAACCAATGCATGCTTGTTTACATTCTTGTAACACTTAAATGAACCTAATATGGACTTGACTTAATAAGGGAAGAATGACTAGTAATGCATGAAATTCTATCACATCTTGAATACATGTTTTATTCGAATGTTAAGCATGTTTAAGTGGTAACTTTGGTGCTTGTACGTGTCATGAAGCATGTGATCGAATGCTAAAAAACTTGCTTGAGATATTATCTCATCTTGATGAAATGAACACATGAGAATTACATGATATGTGAGCTATGGCTCAATTGTCCTAAGGGCCTAGCATGAAATGAACTTGCTACTTGACATGATCTTGAACTTGAAATACTAGTACAAAATGCTTAAATCGAACAACCTTAGTAGCTAGTTAGACTAGGTAGAAGGGCATGCCTTAGAGTCTAGAGCTCATTGTGTAAGGGTGGACTACGGTCCAGGGCTAAGGCCCCTATTTAGAGATAGACGAAGGGTGCATATGTGGTATTTGGCGACAGCAAGAGGGTTGACCAGCTGTAACACCCTAAAATTGGCCTAGAAATTTTACCACTATCTAAACTATAGCCTAATTGAATTCATAAGTTAATCAATTTAAAGAAGAATGAACATTGGCCATCCTTAAGATCAAATAAGTGAAATTAGAACCAAATTGAATTGAAATTAAAACTAGAAGGCATAAATAAAAGGATGAAATTGTGAACATGCAAAACTTGAGGATGACTCGCGGCAACTTGAGTAAAGATGAACAACGAAATATTGTCATCTTCATCCCATTATACTCCACCTTGGCCGATTGGTAGAGAGAGAAAGGGGAGAGAAAAGCTTCATTGATCACCTTCAAATTCAAGCTTTTTGATTCAACCATTGATCAAATTTAGCTTGGAGAAGGTATAATGCTTGACTTTACATGTTATAGATTGTTGAATATGCAAAGGATGATGTTCTTGTTGCCTAGATAGAATTGGATGATTGTTATGCATGCTAGGGTGATGGTAGCTTCAGTTAGAGCTTGGATATTGAATGCTAGTAGCTAAATTGCTAATGAAATATATATATGGTTGCTGGAAATTTGAGAAATGTGTACATGGTTGAAAACAGTCTTGATTGGGGACTGTTTTGATAGAGAAAATGTGTAAACATGTCAATTGGATATAGAACCCTGTTTTGATCATGTATCTACATGAAATGAAGATTGAATTGAATAGATATGTTTCTGGAAAATGACTACACCTAATTGGACTAGTTAAATTAAGTAATGACTGCCTAATTGGTAAATTGAATGTGCAATGTTGATCAAATAGATCAAATTGGGTTCAACATGATAATGCCCTATTTTAGACACATGGCTAGGTGAATTAGAATGACCTAGACATGTAAGAACATGAAAATGAATTGAATTGCCATGTTAGAACCTTGCTTAGGTGAATTAATAAGCTAGAAATTCAACCTAGTGTAATCTGCCCAAAATGCTCTGTTCTGGGAAGTAACTTTGAAAAATCACTATAAATTTTATAAAATGAATTTAAGGCTAAAATTTTTATGGAAAACACCTTGTTATGTCTAAATTTAAAAGGAGAAAACAGAGCTGAATTCTGGGTTGTATAATGAAATGTAGAGAAGAAACACTAGGGACAGTGCAAATTGTCCATTGTAGCAAAATGCCCTATCTTTAAGTTAAAAACTGTATTAATTGGTAAAGAAATAAAATGGAAGCCTTATATAGTTATAAATACAATTTTGTTAGCTTTACAACGGTGTAAACCAATTGAAATTCCGACGTACGAAATGAAAGTTATGCATGATTAAGTGACTAGAGTGCAAGCTGCCTGGCAGCAGCAGTATAGGCAATTGCACACTGTTTTGTGGCAATTTGTAAATTGTTTTGTAAACAGTTTTAGGACATTGATTTTGCCCTGTTTTACATGAACTAGAATATAGATAAGTGTAGTTAAGTGCAATGGAAAATGTATATGAGCATGCTGCCAGATTTGTGAATGTTATATGCTTGTAACATTGTCTTGATTTGATGATCATATGATCCTGTTTTGACATGTTTGTAATTGTAATGTGATAGAACCAGGAGTAAACTTGGTGGAAGAGGATAGAGTGGGTCATCCTAAAGACAAGAACAAAGGAGTGTGGATCCAAGACTAGCTAAGCTTGGAGTATTGTGAGTGTATTTATCTTTAGGGTTAGGACTAGGTCCTAACCAATGCATACTTGTTTACACTCTTGAAATGTTAAATGAATCTAATCTTGGACTTGATCTATAAGGGAAGAATGATTAAAGTAATGCATGAAACTTGATCTCAACCTTGTATACATGTTTGATTCGATTGATAAGCAAGTTGAGTGGTAACATTTGTGCTTGTATGCATCATGTGGCATGTGATCAATGCTTAAGAAACTTGCTTGTAATGTTATCACACTTGATGAAATGAAACATGAAAACTACATGATGTGTGAGCTATGGCTCAATGGTATAAGGTCCTAATATGAAATGAACTTTCTTGACATGAACTTGATCTTGAAACACTTGAATAAATGGTAAATCGAACAACCTTGGTAGCTAGTTGGACTACGTAGAAGGGCATGCCTTAGAGTCTAGAGCTCATTGTGTAAGGGTGAACTATGGTCCAGGGCTAAGGCCCCTATTTGGCGATAGACGGAGGGTATATATGTGGTCTTTGGAAACAGTAGGGGGGTTGGCCAGCACTACGGTGCATCTTGTGACGACAGTTGGTTGGAGACTCGATTACCTATACAAACTAAGTACCAAGGGGGTTGTTTAATTGATAACAATTGTAATAACAATCCTGAAACACATGTGACTTGTCTTGAAAGCCATGAATTGTATGTTGCTTGTCATTTAAGCATGACTTCCTTGATTACTTGTTTCGAAAGCATGTTGTGCTTGATTCATGATATGAAAACATGAAGTATAAATTCATGTTTCTTGTTCCTTGATAGTCGAATGTATGATATCCTTAGCTAGGATCATTCAAATGCTTGAAATCCTTATCTAGGTCTATACTTGATTAAATGACACATTAAACTTGACATAACAAATGGTTAGATATAGTACTACCTCACTAAGTACATTTTTGTACTTATCACTCTCGTTTTCATTCTTCCCAACTACATGATAAAGGATACGAGTGTTGCTTGATCTTGAAGCCTGATTACTTGAGCTCGAATCAAGTCACACAAGCATAGTTAAAGTATGGTTTCATACTTGTTTTGTATATCTCATAGAATGGTGGCACTAGATTGTATATAGTTTATCATGATCATGCATTTTGGTACCTGTATATAATGTCTTGATGGGCCTACTATGTTATGAACCTATGGTCAAGTATGTAATGAGCTTAAGTTTCATGTAATGAATGGTGATTGCTGCGCATATGTTGATGGAATGAAATGATCTAATGTTTGAACTAGTTTCTCTTAGAACAATCAAATGCTTTGTTATTGTACTTGACTTGCTTGAATTGAATGTAGGATGATTGAACCATGCTTGCTTGTATTCCAATATAATGCCTTGCTTAATGTATATGTCTTGCTTGAAATGAAAGTTGTGTTTTTCATTGGTAAAGGTCGAATAGCCTAGTGTCTGTTTAGATGATTGCCGAATGGTTAGGCATGGAATAAGTCTTGAATGAAACTAGTTACATGTAAAAATTGAATGTCAAATGCTCATGTTTAGGAATTTACTTATGTAATGTTAAAGTGTATACAAACAAAGGATCAATGAATTGAATGGAAGCATGTTACACATAGGGTCATTCGAATGATAAGAATAAAAGGAAGTAAAGTGTATTGATAATGTAGTAACCTATAATGTAAGCTTGTAAGGAAAATTTTTAATGGCCTTGTTTCGAATGCCTTTGGTGATTTGAAGTCTAATTATGAGGTTACTTGTTTGATAAGTAAGTATGATTGCTTGCTTGCTTGTTCTTCTATTGCTTGCATTGCCTTGTTCATTGTTCTTGCTTGCCTATGTAACGCTCCCGAGCCGGTTTGCTACAAGCCTGAAGTAGGGGGTGTTACACCAGCACTACGGTGCATCTTGTGGTGACAGTTGGTTGCAGACATGATTACCTATACAAACTAAGTACCAAGGGGGTTGTTTAATTGATAACAAATGAAATAACAATCCTATATCACGTGTTACTTGTCTTGAAAGCCATGAATTCAATGTTACTTGACATGAAAGCCATGAATTGTATGTTACTTGACATGGAAGCCATGAATTGTATGTTACTTGTCATGTAAGCATGACTTACTTGATTTATTGTTATGCAAGTATGATTTGCTTGATTCTTGATATGAAAGCATGAAGTATGATTCCATGTCTCTTGTTCCTTATGCTAGCCGAATGCTTGAATCCTTAGTTAGGATCATTCTAATGCTTGAAATCCTTAGCTAGGATTATACTTGATTAAATGACACCAAACATGATAAAACAAATGGTTAGAACTAGTTACTACCTCACTAAGTACATTCTTGTACTTATCACTCTTGTTTCATTCTTCCCAGCTACAGGATAAAGGATTCGAGTGTTGCTTGATCTTGAAGCCTTATTTATTGAGCTGGAAGCAAGTCACACAAGCATTGCCTAAGTATGGTTTCATACTTGTTTTATATATCTCCTAGATTGGTGGCGCTAGATTGTATAGATTTTAGCTTGACCATGCATTTTGGAATTCTTGAGAAATTGTATATATTGTCCTTGTATGGGCCTACTATGCTATGAACTTGGTTGATGATGTGAATCATGTAATGAACTTAAACTACATGTAATGGAATGGTTTTGCTGCGCATAAATGGATTTATATATGGAATGATCAAGTGTTTGATCTAGTTTACCTTGGAACATTCGAATGCCTTGTTTATGTACATGTGTATGCTTGAATTGAAAGTAAAATGAGATGAACCATGATGCTTGACCTGCCATTCAAATGCTTCATGTCTTGTGTGAATATACCTTGATGTAGGTATTGTTTGGTGTTAGTTGATGATTGTCGAATGGATAGGTAAAGTGTATGACTTGAATGGAAACTAGTTACATGCAAATCGAATGTTCAAGAATCGTGTTAGTAATTTATGTATGAGATATTACATGTATACATCTAGGATCAATGAAATGAAAGGAAGCATGTTCGTACCCTTAGGTCTTTCGAATAAGGTATGATAACATGGATTGAAAATGCAAAATGAATCATGAAAGTAGTAACCTATAATGTAAGCATGAAAGCAAAATTTTTAATGGTCTATTAGAATGCCCTTCATGTCCTGAAATCAATTGTGTGTTTTCTTGCATGATAAGTATTGAATACTTGGTTCCTTGTTAGTTAAGTAACTCATCTAATAAGGATGAGTTATCAATTCTTGCTTGTTTCTTCTTGCTTATATTGCTTGTATTGTATTGTAATGTCCTTGTCCTTGCTTGGTAACGCTCCCGAGCTGGTTTGCTACTAGCCCGGGGTAGGGGGTGTTACAACCGCCCTCTCCAAACTTTAAACTACACTCACAGGAATTTTCTGAGCTATTGTAAATCCCATATTGAAATCCCGTTTCCTCTACTAGCTTGCTGATCTATGTGAGCCCCTTTTCCCACAATTTCCACTTGATCTATCATTTATACAATTCATAGTGTATTAGGTAAAATACAGCAACCATTTGAGTCATTATGTGACTCCATACACTCAAGCATTCAATTCAAAACATCAAGACTGTTGTTGCTTGGCAGCATGTGCACTACTTGTTTAAATGTTCATATCTTTTATTCCGTATGCCAGAAATTCGAACCGTTTACACCGTTAGAAAGCTAACTTAATTGTCCTTCTAACCATATAGGCCTTTCATTTTTATTCATTGTGAATTAATACAGTTTTTTTATTTAAAGGCAGGCAAATTATGCCACTGGACAGCTTGCAATGTCCTTAGAGATTAGTCTCTACAAACTGTTTTATAACTCGGAATTCGATTCCGTTTGTTGCATGCTAAACTACACATGCACATGACTCTGTACATATAATATTTATTCCCTAATTTGGTCTATGTGATTTTCTAAAAAAATTTACACTCACAGCCCAAAACAGAGTATTCTGGACAACTTTCCTTTAGCTAGATTCTAGCTTCATTAATCACTTAGACAAGGGTTCTAACATAATTGTTCAACATATGTACTCATTCATAAATGTCTAGGTCGGTCCAATTATGTGTCAAACCTATAAAAATAGGGCAATTTAGTAATATTTTCGATTTGATTCAATAGGACATCATTTCACTAGAATTTCCAACAACCAGAATTTCAATTCACATATCAATCATCGATTCTAATCATCATCCAAATTTTTCCAGCAGCTAGCATAGCATTTTACCATCATTTTGGTTATTGGCAACATCAATTTTTCTTATTCATTCAATTGCCGCTACCAATTTCATGGATTGATCAATCAATTGAACTTCTTAACTACTTCATAGCATCAATTCACTAACTAATCATCCAATTCATGTAATTCAAGCAAGAACTTAAAATCTACATGCATCATTTGAATCTATAATGCATTAGGGAAGAGATTTTACCTTCCTATCAAGATAATATGAATGCTAGCAACTCCAATTCTTCCAAATTCAATCTTGAATCTATGAACATGGAGTTTTCTCACTCAATTCCCTTTTTCTCTTCTTTGTTCATCTAGTTGGCAATAGGGAGAAGAAGATGATAATGGATCATCAATTATCTCCTTCAAAAATGACTAATGTGCCCTTGATTAACCACTAATTAAAGACATGTGTAGGGGCATTTAGGAATTTAGCAATTTAGCATGCATTCCTCATTTTGTTGTTTGTTTTGGTTTGGTCACTTATACATTAGGTTACCACTTTTTCAATTATAGCATTCTAGTCCTTATTGACTAAACCTAGTATCTTTTTTTCAATCAATTAAGGATCAAATGAAGGCATTGTAGTAACTTCTTTTATAATATTTTTGAGGATATTACACCCCTATGCTAGTCCGAGCTAGGAGAAAGCAAAGGCTTAGGACCTAAATTGCTACGAGAAACCGAGAACCAAGTTCAGTTGATCCATAGTAGATTGAAAGAGGCCTTTTACAGACAAAAGGCTTATGCTGACCTTAAGAGAGAGAATATAGAATATGAAGTTGGAGACCATGTGTTCTTAAAGGTATCTCCTTGGAAAAAAATACTCTGATTCAGGAAGAAGGGTAAACTAAGTCCTCGTTTCATCAGACCCTTCAAAATCTTAGAGAATATTGGCCTGGTTGCTTACAAGCTAGCACTTCCTGAAGAATTCAATAGAATCCATAATGTCTTTCATGTATCAATGCTAAGAAGATAGATAAATGATCCATCTCACATATTAGAACCTGAAGAGGTTGAATTGAACCTGACTTGTCATACGAAGAAGAACTGATACAAATTCTTGATAGATAAGTAAGAAGATTGTGCAACAAGTCAATTACTCTTGTTAAAGTTCTTTGCAAGAATCATAAGAGTAAGGAAGCCACTTGGGAACCCGAATCAACTATGAGGAAGCAGTACCCTCATCTCTTCTCCTCAGGTAAATTCGAGGATGAATTTTTTTTAAGGGGGAGGGAATTATAATATCCCTAAACCGAGCCTATAAATTGTTACCATTAATTAAACCTATTAGCTAGTCAAACTATTCCCTAACAGAATGAAAGTTTAGGGAGCTAATTGTGACAATTAAAAAGAGGTCACTTGAACTATGGTGACTAACTTGAAT
Source organism: Hibiscus mutabilis (assembly GCA_019671005.1). Classification (NCBI taxonomy): domain Eukaryota; kingdom Viridiplantae; phylum Streptophyta; class Magnoliopsida; order Malvales; family Malvaceae; genus Hibiscus; species Hibiscus mutabilis. Next base: position 37,214,071 of record CM033718.1, on the reverse strand, counting down.
TGTTATCTAAATCGATTGGTGGGGAAACAAATGAAATTGGTGGACAATACACATGTCCTCCTAGCCTTGCAATGACCGGCCACTATAGGGATAAACACCATCTTCTTCATTTGGTTACTAAACCTAAAACAATGAGAGAGAAAGGAGAGAAAATGCAAACTTAATCAATGTGGGAATTGTGATAGAGCCTTGAAATTGTGTTCAATTTTGGGGTAATGTTTAGTGTTCATGAATTTCCTCTTTGATTTGGTGATTTTAACAACTTGTTTTGCTTGAGAAATGTTAGATTGATTGCTGGAAATTTAGGAATTGATTAAGAGTCTTGTATGTGTTCTTATATTGAACCGATTGGTACATATTTCTACTGAAAACATATTATAATTGAATGGCCTTTGAAATTGATGTTGTCATTATCCAAATTGATGGTGAAATGTTATGTTGGTTGCTGGAAAAACTTAGATGATAATTGGAATTGATGATTGATATGTAAATTGAGATTCTTGTTGCTGGAAATTCTGTTGAGATGATGTTTTAATGAACCAATTCAAAAATATTGCTTAATTGCCCTGCTTTCACATGTCTGATACATAACTGGACTGACTTACACATGTATGAGTGAGTATGTATGTTGAACAATCATGTTAGAATCCTTGTCTAAGTGGCTAATGAAGCTAGAATCTAGCTTAAGGAAATCTGTCCAGAAAACTTTGTTTCGGGCAGTAAGTTTAAAATTTTGTAGAAAATAACATAGAACAAATTAGGGACTAAATCTTATATGTACAGAATCATGAGCATGTCTACTTTGTATGCAACAAACGGAATCGAATTTCGAGTTATAAAACAATTTTTAGAGATTAATTTCTAAGGATAGTGCAAACTGTCCAGTGGCATAATTTGGTGCGTCTTAGGACTAAAAAATGTATTAATTCACAATGAATATAAATACAAGGCCTATATGGTTAGAAAGATAATTAAGTTAGCTTTCTAACGGTGTAAACGGTTCGAAATTTCGGCGTACGAAATAAAAGATATAAATATTTAAGCAAGCACTACACATGCTGCCAGGCAGCAACAGTCTAGATGTTGAATTGAATGCTTGAATGTATGGAGTCATATAATGACTTAAATGGTTCCTGAATTCTACCTAATAAACTATGCATTATATGTAATGATAGACCAAGTGGAAATTGATGAAAAAAGGGGCTCACATAGATCAGGAAGCTAGTAGAGGGAAAGGGATTGCGATCCGGGATCGTCAATAGCTCAAAAAATTCCTGTGAGTGTAGTTTAATGTTTGGAGAGGGCGGTAACCTGTCAAAGTCCATTTCTGATTTGAATCACTTATTGATTTTTAGTGTAAATTGTGTAATGCACTTGCTATTGAGCATTAGCAAGGTAAGTGCTCTTTTGAGAAGTTTTGAGTGGTTACTTGATTGAGAAGCATGCTTGAATTATAATTGATTGCCACGATATGCTTCTTGTTTAATTGAGCTTTATTTAAACGAAACATGCTTTTTATAAATTAGAAGTAACTCCAATCATTGTTTTATGACATATTGATTGACATTCCCTCATTGACTATTAAAATATTGATTACTTGACTTTGATATTGGAATTGGCATTAGACCCTATTCAAAAATGAGCTATTGGCACTAGATGTGCATATTGATTCAAACTATACATTGAAATGGGTAAAATGGTATTATTGTTAGCCTTGGTCTCGAATCGGTCATAGATATAGTTGGAATGCCATAGAGTCCATAGAGCTCACTGTCGGGGTGGACTACAGTTCGGGACATTCGTCCTTATTTGGCGACAGTAGGAGGGAAGAATTGTTATTTGTCATTGGTGACAGTAGGAGGGATTATTACAAGTACTTGTACCATATTGATTATTGTTTTTGGTGATAATTTGGATGGGGACTCGAGTATCTAGACTGAGTAATCGATTCTCAAGCCTATACTTAAAATGAAAGACATACACCACATCTATTGAATCCATAAAAGAAATAAGGAATTGTATTGGTAAATGCTATATGATTGAACCATTGATGTTATTCGAATGGCATATTGTACTATTTATTATGCAATTGATGATTGATACATGCTCATAGTATAAACCTCACATTGGTTGTGATTTAAATTGCACATATGGTTATTGTCTTACTGGTTGTTCGAATGGTTCCTTATTGATGGGGGAACCATACCATCTATTAGATGGTTCATAGTTGAGACTTGATTGTATGGTTGCTTGTATTCTTTAAACTCACTCACTAAGCTTTGCTTATCAGGTCTCCTTACTACGATACAGGTTAATATCGGTTCATATCTTGAAGTCAAGGCTCACTCAAGTCATATTTTGCTTGAAAAATATGTATTAAATTTGTTATAGAACTCCTAGGATGGTGGCACCTAAGGCTTGTAAATATATGATTATCTAGTATGGTTTGTATAACTTAACTTAAATTAGGATCTTCAAGGTCTAATGTTTGCATTTTGGGCATGTATGTGCATAGCTTGACTATTATGCTTGATGATTAGAAATTGAACCATGACTATCTCATGTGCTTGCTATGCTTCCATCCAACATAGTGTAAGATGACCAAACTTCAATAGGTATAATGGAAATTCTCCTAAATATGCATAAAGCTTATTGGTCACCTTAGGTTCTAGTTCGAAATGTTCATATAACATTGAAAGTATTCATACTTGATCATGTCCTTCCAAACATGGATTGATAACCACTTAAGTGCAAGCTAATGACTTAAAATGAGCATGTTAGATTCGAATGTGTCATCTCTTTCCCCCATTCGATTGACTTACTTGCTTAGTAAGTAAGTTTGAATCTTATTACTTGATAATTAAGTAAACTTGAATCTCATTGAACTTGCTTGTCCTAATCGAATTGTTCTTGTTGGTACCTATATGTATTGTGTAGTAACATGCCTAATCCTACTAAGGGGGTTTGAGTATGTTACAACCCCATATCCTTAGTTATTTCCTCCAATGTGTGTAAAATTGTTCTCATTGTTGTAGAAGTCAAACTATCTCGTGTAAGCATCTTTGTTTTATAACATGTTGCCTTAGAGTAATGTCAAAATATCTACTGAGGGTTCTCTAATTCCTGCCTCCTTAGAGATCTTCGAATTGCTTACATGGAAATTTTTGCAGTAAAACCTAATTCCACCTTGAACCTCTTTATATGTTTGCTGCTCTTTATGCCCTAAGCTCTGAATTTAACCACAAAATACCTCATTGTTCCAATACCCTTTTAAACAAGTTTCAAAGTAATGCCCAAAAATCTTTTGTATATTTTATGTGATGTCAAATTTATTAATTCTCATTTCAATGCAAGATGCTTATACGAAAAAGGGATATGGTGTAAGAAAAGAAAGTAAGGCCTATAAACAAAACTTTATCAATATTGTGATGGATAGAAAGGAAATTACAAGTGTTCAAATATCAATGACCAAAACTCCTCCTATCAAAACACCATGAAATGTCCTAAATGTTACCCATGCTGAGCAAACTTCGACAATGGTGACAATGTGAGAAAGTATATAACTCATCTATGTTATGTTCCCAAGAGAATTTCCATGGTTATCAACTACGTAAGCTGCCCTTTGTGGGTTTTCAGCTTAGGTCCTCCTTTGGTTTCAAAATGCCCTTTGAGGGTTTTCATTTTGAACCCCTATTTTCTTTTTTCTTTTTTCCTTCTTTTTTATTCTTATTTTTCATTCTTTTTGTTCAGACAATACTTTTCGACTGAATCTGAGTTGATCGGACTCTGAAGTTCATCTCCATCAATTTCAGCCAAAATTAATGCCCCACCTGAAAAAACTTTTTTCACAGTGTAAGGCCCCTCATTAGGTGCCCATTTTCCCAAGGAATCACTTTGAATTGGTAGCTTTTTCCTCAACACCAAGTCACCTTCTTTAAATTCTCTCGAGCGAATTTTCTTCTCGTGAGCCCTTATCATCCTTCTTTGGTACATTTTCCCATGACATAATGCCTTTAACCTCTTTTTATCAATCAAATTAAGTTGGTCATATCTTGCCTGAATCAATTCTATCTCTTCTAATTTTCCTTCCATTAAGACACGGAGCGATTGTATCTCAACTTCAATTGGTAATACAGCTTCTACTTCGTACACCAATGAAAACGGTGTTGCTCTAGTAGAGATTCATACTGCGGTTCGATAGGCGTACAAGGCAAATGGTAGCTTCTCGTGCCAATCTTTATAGGTATCAGCCATTTTTGCAACTATCTTCTTGATATTCTTATTGGCAGGCTCCACTACACCATTCATCTTCGGGCGATATACCGCAAAATTATGATGTTTGACATTGAACTGCTCATAGACTCCACCTACCATCATGTTATTCAAATTGGAGGCATTGTCGATGATGATACTTTCAGGCAAGCCATATCGACAAATGATTTCCTTTTTCAAAAACATGCAAACCGTAGATATGGTGACGTTTGCATAGGAAGCTGCTTCTACCCACTTTGTAAAATAGTTAATGGCTACCAAGAAAAAAAGCTGCCTGTTTGACGTCTTAGGGTGAATTTGACCAATGACATCGATGCCGTACATGGAGAAAGGCCAAGGTGCTGACATAACATGAAGAGGTTTAGGTGGCGCATGAACCTTCTCAGCATAGATCTAGCATTTATGGCATTTGCAGAAGTAGTTAATGCAATTACCTTCCATGGTTGACCAGTAATATATGGTTTCGCAATCAGTGAACTTCTTACTCAAGTAATATATCTCCTTTTCCTTCTTTCTAGTCTTATCATGTTGGCCCAGCACACAACCCATAGAGTTTTCACATACTGTTAAGTATAGAATCAATGGCTTACCGGGAACTGGCGATACTAGCAAAAGAGGATTAGTTAATTGCTCTTTGATCTTTTCTAAAGTTGCCTGGCATTCTTCATTCCATGTGCCTGGGTTATTCTTTTTGAGTAGTTTGAACATTGCATCACACTTATCAGTGAACTGAGAGATAAAACGGGCGATATAATTTAACCTTCCTACGAATCCTTGAACCTCCATCTGTGTTTGAGGTGGTGGGAGCTTTTGTATGGCCTTGATTTTGTCAGGATCAATCTCAATCCCTCTACTACTCACCATAAAGCCTAATAATTTTCATGATGTAACCCCAAATGTGCACTTGTTTGGGTTAAGCTTTAACTGGAACTTCCTCAACCTTTGAAGGAGTTTCTTTAAATTCACCAAATGTTCTTCTTCAGATCGAGATTTGGCAATCATATCATCTACGTATACTTCTATCTCTGGATGCATCATGTCATGGAAAAGAGTCACCATGGATCTTTGGTAAGTTGCCCTTGTATTCTTTAGACCAATGGGCATTACAAAAAGTTCCCCAAAGTGTTATGAAGCTGGTATTTTCCATATCTTCTAGGCACATTTTAATCTAGTTATACCCGAAAAAACCATCCATGAAGAAGAAAAGGGAATGTCCAGTTGTATTATCTACTAACGTGTCTATGTGTGTTAACGAAAAATTGTCTTTAGGGTTTGCTCTATTGAGATCCAAATAGTCAACGCAAATAGGTACCTTTCCATCCTTCTTGGGAACTGGGACAATGTTGGCCACCCATTTTGGATACTTAGCTACCTCTAGAAATCATGCGTCAAACTGTTTCTTTACCTCATCCCTCATTTTTAGGAGCATTTCTACTTTCATCCTACTAAGCTTCTGCTTTACTGGCTCGTATCCTAATTTTATTGGAAGCCGGTGTACAACGATGTTAGTGTCGAGACCTGACATGTCTTGGTATGACCAGGCGAAGATATCCTTGAATTTTTTTTGGAGCTCAATCAGGCTTTGTCGAGTATGGGCTATAATGGCAGTGCCAATCTTCACCTCTCGTTTTTCTTCTTCAGTATTTCTAACTCTTCCTTGTACGGGAGAATATGCTTTCCTCTCCTTCTACCATCCTGAGCAGTTCTCTGGGCAAGTCATATTCTTCTTCATTATCAACATCAACAACTTCTTCTAAGCATAAAGGTAATTCAAAGTCAACTTTAGCGTCGGACTAAGAGTCATTTAAGTCATTGATATCTGAAGATCTACAAAGAAAAGGGACAGAGATATATACAGAGAAAGGAGATGAATGGAATGAATGTTTTTAGTTTTAACTTTAAGTTTTATTTATGGGAAGAGTTTGCCACACAAGATTTGTCGGAAGAAAGAGAATGCATCTTTATTGAAATTTAAATTATAAAGTTTGACATAGACCCTTTACACAAGATCCCTAATTTCCTTCGGGTCTAAAGGCAAAAGGGTGGGTTTTGAGAATTACTCTAAAACTATCTTAATGTAACACCCCAAATTCTAGCCTAGAAGTATTGGAACTAAATTGTATAAATTGATAGCTTAATTGAATTTAGAATAAAGCTAAATTGAATAGTCAATAGTCTAATTGAAAGAATGAATGATATAAGTGACCAAATTATAATGACTATATTGAATTAAACAAGAAAGAAGAGGAATGGATGATAAACTTCATGGTTCTCTTAGTTGCCCTTGACTAATTACATGATTAGTAACTAATTAAGGGATAGTTTAGTAATTCCATAAATCCACTAATGTGGATAACCACATTGTCATTTTTCCTTTCAATTCACTTGGCCGATTGAGAGTGGAAAATTGAGAGAGAGAAACGATGAGAGAATTCAGCCATTGAAGAAGAAATCAAGCTTGCATGTGTAGGAAGTTTTCATTGAAATTAAGCTAGAAGCAAAGTAAGTATGATTCTACTTGTGTTTTATTGAATAGGCAACTATATTGTTGAATTGGACTGTTTTTGATGATTATAGATGGAATTAGACATTGAATATGTTCTTAGATGATTGAATGACTGTAGAATTATGCAAAATTGAAGAATGAACATTAGGTACAAGCTGGAAATCATGTGTCTGTGATAGTGTAACAAACCTAGGCTGCTGGAAAATTGAATTGTGTTGTTGAAGTGAAAATTGAATGATTAGAACTTAAAATTGAGCTATGGAATTAATGAATTGATGATGATCATGAATAGGTAATGTATAGAAGATGTTAAACAAATTGAATTGATAGCAAACAATGCTGGAAATGGAAGGATAAAAGTATGAACATAGTTATATAATCTAGAAATTGTTTTGTGGAATTGAAATTGAGTTAACATCCAAGATTAGGCATTGTAACCAACTTACCCTGTTTTGACAGCCTTGAATAATGAATTAAAATTGACTTAACATGTTTAGAATGTCATATGAAATGAATTATAGGGCCAAGACATTGGTTAAAATGAATTGAAGGCAATCTGCCCAAAATTTCTCTGTTCTGGGCAGTCACTTTGAAAATTCACCAAAAATTGTATAGATTGAATTCAAGGCTGAAATTTTAATGACATGATCCTTAAAATGTCTATTTTCATTAGGCGAAAACAGAATTGAAAACTGGGTCCTATGCTGAAAATTGTAAATAGGAATTGCTGGACAGTGCAAACTGTCTAGGCAGTGTAAATGCCCTGTCTCTAAACAATAAATTTTATTAATTGACTAATAACTAAAATGAAAGTATTACAAGGTCTTATAGGAAATTTAGTTAGATTTCCAACGGTGTATAGCAATCGAAATTCCGACGTACGGATTAAAAGATATGGCCATTTAAAGGGACAGTGTGCAAACTGCCAGGCAGCAGTGTCCTGGGCAGTTTGGGACTGCTTTTACACCTAAATGCAAACTGTTTTTGCAAAACAGTTTTGGGACATTATAGTCTGTGCAGTTATGCTTTAAAATGAAGTAATAACAATGTGGAGATAAATTGGTAAGAAATGCTTAAAAGGAAGTATAAAAACAGTAGCTAAATGTTAGGTACATTGTGATAACATTGCTACTATGGTTGTATGATATATTGTGCTTGTTTTGATGAAATGTGTATGTGTTATGCTTGCTAGACCAAGCGCAGCAAATTGAGGAAGAAAAAGGAAATCATTCAAGGGCTAAGAACATGGGGATAGCCATACAAGATAATTTCTAGCAAATTGAGGAAGAAAAAGGAAATCATTCAAGGGGGCCGACCTATTGAACAGTATGTAAGTGACTTCTGTAAGTATTACAAATATGGGTCAGAATATATCAAAACGGAGGCCGATAAGTGCCGAATGTTCATTGATGGGTTAAATGATGAATTAAGCCCTATATTCACTACTCTTGGTATTATCGACTTCCAAAACTTGGTAAACCGAGTCATTGCTATAGAGGCAAAGATGAAGGCCTCAGAGAAGCATAAGAGTGGAAATTCCTGGAGAGATAAACGATCCAGAAATGACGAGAAGCCACATTGGCAGTAAAACAAAGCTAAGCATTCTAAAGATTACTCTTCAAATTATACTCATGTTCATAAGAGAAATTATATACTGAAACCTCAATCAGTAATCAAATCCTCAGCCCTTATGATCTCAGTTGATAGTACGAGGAATTCTGGTAAAGTTGTTCAGTACTCTACTTGCAAGTTCTGTCAGAAGCACCACACCGGGCAATGCAGAACTCAACAAAACTTGTGTTTCTTATGTGGAGCCTCAGATCACTATATTCGGGATTGTCGCCAAAATCCCAATAAGGTTCCAAGTCGAACTCCTGGAAATGCAAGCTCAGCTCTCTCCAATCGAAACAAGGGTCCTAAACAAGCCCAGTATGGAAATCAAGGGAAAGGTAGAGGGAACCATTCGAATGCTCAAACTCACCAAGAATCCCGAGCTCCTGCTCGTATATAACACATTCGTGGTAAAGATGATGAAAAAGCTCATGATGTTATTGCAGGTACCATTGAGTTAAATTCCAGCCCTACATATGCTTTAATTGATTCGGGGTCTACCCAATCATTTGTTTGTTCTGCCTTGATCAACAAGTTAAAATTGAAACCCGAAATTATTGAATCTTGTCTTGTAGTTTCAAATCCATTAGAGGAAAACAACCATTAACTTGTGCCAGAAGAAAGCTTCCTTGACCATTCGAAGCATACCCTTTCCCATTGATCTTTATGTCTTACCATATTGTGAATTTGACTTGATATTGGGGTTAGATTGGTTAAGTAAACACGAGGCCTGGGTAGATTGCCAAAATCGAAGACTGTATCTATGGGTTTAGGGAAAGAATCTATTCTCTTAATAGACAAGAAACCAACTTCAATCTTTGCTAAGATGATTTTCCAAGATGAAATTGAATTCGGTTTGACTATCAAATGAGGGTAAAAGAAGAAGATGTGCCCAAGATAGCCTTTCGTACTCGATATGGCCACTATGAATTTCTCGTAATGCCATTTGGGCTAACGAATGCTCCGGCTGCTTTCATAGATCTCATGAATTGAGTGTTCAAGCTTTATCCCGACAAGTTTGTGGTCGTCTTCATTGATGACATCCTAGTTTACTCCTAGATCAAGGAAGAACACTCTGAACATCTCAGAATTGTATTGCAAACTCTTAGAGAACGTCAATTGTTCGTAAATTTCTCTAAGAGTGAATTTTGGCTATCGGAAGTCTCGGTCCTTGGCCATGTCATCTCGACATAAGGGATTAAAGTAGAATCGAAGAAAATTCAGTCTATCCTGGATTGGAGACCTCCGAGGAATGTTAGTGAAATCAGAAGCTTTATCGGTTTAGCCGGATATTATCGGCAATTTGTCAAAGGATTCTCACCCATTGCTGCAAGTTTGAAAAAGTTAACCCGAAAGGATACACCTTTTGTTTGGTCAAAGAATCAACAACGAAGCTTCGATCAACTTAAACAAACCCTAACTCAAGCACCAATTTTTATCCAACCAGAATCAGGTAAAGAATTCACTATCTATAGTGATGTATCTCATTTAGGACTCGAATGTGTCCTAATGCAAGATGGAAAAGTGGTAGCTTATGCTTTAAGGCAACTGAAACCACACGAGTCAAACTATCCAACACACGATCTAGAATTGGCAGTTATCGTTTTTGCTGTCAAAATATGGAGACATTACTTGTACGATGAGAAATGTAACTTGTTCACAGACCACAAGAGTCTCAAATATCTCCTGACTTAGAAAGATTTGAATATGAGACAAAGAAGATGGCTTGAATTTCTTAAAGACTACGATTTGGTTATCGACTACCGTCTGGGGAAAGCAAACGTGGCTTTGATGCCCTTAGTCGCAAACGATACTCGGGTAAACTCTTAAATCTAAATTATAGTATATTTCAATCTAATTTGAACTTACTTGAATCACAAGAAAGCTATTCAAACACTTACTTGTTTTGCAAGTAACCACTCAAAATTTTCCTTAATGATATTATGTATTTTTTGTAGCTACTCCGGCTATCAATGCTCATTTTTATTTATCCAAAAGACGAAAATTCTTGCCTGAACTTCAAGTTCAATCTAGCTTAATCTCGAGAATTAAAGAACTCCAACAAACTAATTCAGATCTTCAGAAGATCATATCCAAGTTAGACTCTGAGTCAAATTCTGACTTCTCCCTTAAGTCAAATGGACTCCTCTATTTCAAGGATAGAGTGTACGTTTCTATCAACGAGGAACTAAGGCAAGAGATGTTACAAGAAGCTCACCAAAGCTCATTCTCGATTCACCCGGGATTTGTTAAGATGTACAAGGATCTTAAACCACTATACTGGTGGCCGGGTATGAAATCAGCTATCACAGACTTCGTATCGAAGTGCCTTACTTGTCAAAGAGTTAAAGTCGAACATCGAGTTCCTACTGGATTACTTCAGCCAATCGAATTCCCTCAGTGGAAATGGGATCGTATTATTTGTTACTGGTCTTCCTTCCACTCCAAGAAGAACGATGCTGTATGGGTGATTGTAGATAGATTCACAAAGTCTACTCATTTCATCCCTGTTCAAATGAACATGAGCTTGGAAACCTTAGCCGAGTTGTACATCCGTGAAGTGATTCGATTACACGGTGTACCTACAACTATCATCTCCGATCGAGACCCCAGATTTGCTTCGCGATTTTGGAAGTCTCTACAGAAAGCTCTTGGAACCAAAGTAAATCTAAGTACAGCTTTCCATCCTCAGTTTGATGGACAATCTGAAAGGATTATTCGAGTACTAGAAGACATGCTTCATGCTTGTGTTATAGAGTTCGGGAAGAACTGGAGAAATCTCTACCCCTTGTAGAGTTTGCCTACAACAATAGCTATCAGACATCTATTCAGATGACACCATTCGAAGCTCTATACGGGAGGAAGTGTAGAACTCCCCTATGTTGGTCTGAATTGGGGGAAAACAAAGTGCTGGAGCATCAATTGCTTCGGGAAACCGAAGAACAAGTGAAGATCATCCATGATTGGTTGAAGGCAGCTTTCGATAGACAAAAAGCATATGCTGACTTGAAAAGAAGAGATATCCAGTATGCTGTTGGAGACAAAGTCTTCCTAAAGGTCTCACCTTGGAAGAAAGTCCTTTGATTTGGAAGAAAAGGGAAACTCAATCCCCGATTCATTGGTCCATTCGAAATCACTGAAAGAATTGGACCGGTGGCCTATCGATTAGCTCTCCCTGAAGAATTCGATAGAATCCACAATGTATTCCATGTATCTATGCTCAGAAGATACAGATCAGACACATCCCATATTCTTGAGCCAGAAGAAGTTGAATTGAATCCCGACTTGTCCTACGAAGAAGAACCTATTCAGATTCTTGACCAGGAAGTAAGGAAGCTTAGGAACAAGATTTTTCCTCTTGTTAAGATCTTATGGAGAAATCATAAGGTGGAATAAGCTACCTGGGAATCTGAAGAAGTCATGAGGAAGCAATATCCTCACATATTTGATTCAGGTAAATTCGAGGATGAATTTAAATTAGGGGAGGGCTGTAACACCCCAAATTCTAGCCTAGAAGTATTGGAACTAAATTGTATAAATGATAGCTTAATTGAATTTAGAATTAAGCAAAATTGAATAGTCAAGGGTCTAATTGAAAGAATGAATGAAATAAGTGATTAAATTAGAATGACTACATTGAATTAAAAAGAAAGAAGAGGAATGCATGATAAACTTCATCGTTTTCTTATTTGCCCTTGACTAATTACATGATTAGTAACTAATTAAGGGATAGTTTAGTAATTCCATAAATCCACTAATGTGGATAGCCACATTTTTATCTTTCCTTTCAATTCACTTGGCCTATTGAGAGGGGAAAATTGAGAGAGAGAAACCTTGAGAGGTACAAGCTGGAAATCATGTGTTTGTGATAGTGTAACAAACCTAGGCTGCTGGAAATTGAATTGTGTTGTTGAAGTGAAAATTGAATGATTAGAACTTAAAATTGAGCTATGGAATTAATGAATTGATGATGATCATGAATAGGTAATGTATAGAAGATGTTAAAAAAATTGAATTGATAGCAAACAATGCTGGAAATGGAAGGATAAAAGTATGAACATAGCTATATAATCTAGAAACTATTTTGTGGAATTGAAATTGAATAAACATGCAAGATTAGGCATTGTAACCAACTTACACTGTTTTGGCAGCCTTGAATAATGAATTAACATTGACTTAACATGTTTAGGATGTCATATGAAATGAATTATAGGGCCAAGACATTCATTAAAATGAATTAAAGGCATTAAAATGTGAATAGGTACAATCTGCCCAGAATTAGGTAAAAACAGAATTGAAAATTGGGTCCTATGCTGAAAACTGTAAATAGGAATTGATGGACAGTGCAAACTATTCAGGCAGTGTAAATGCCCTGTCTCTAAACAATAAACTGTATTAATTGGATAAGAACTAAAATGCAAGTCTTACATGGTCTTATAGGAAATTTTTATAGATTTCCAATGGTGTATAGCAATCGAAATCCCGGCGCACGAATTAAAAGATATGGCCATTTAAAGGGACAGTGCGCAAACTGCCAAGCAGAGTGTCCTGGGCAGTTTGGGACTGTTTTTACACCTAAATGAAATCTGTTTCCAAAACAGTTTTGGGACATTGTAGTATGTCCAATTATGCTTTAAAATGAAGTAATAACAATGTGGAGATAAATTGGTAAGAAATGCATAAAAGGAAGTATAAAAATAGTAATTAAATGTTAGGTACATTGTGATAACATTGTTACTGTGATTGTATGATATGTTGTGCTTGTTTTGATGAAATGTGTTTGTGTTATGCTTGCTAGACCAAGGGCAGCAAATTGAGGAAGAAAAAGGAAATCATTCAAGGGCTAAGAACAAGGGGATAGCCATACAAGATAATTGCTAGCTTGCTTGGATTGTACAAGCCTAGTTTTATGTACAAGCCTATTCGAAATGCTTATGCATGACTAGTGATAACTTGGTTGCTTGTATGTGCTATGGTACAACATGTTGAGTGTTAATGACTTGGTTGAGATATGATTGTTATCTCATTTTGATGAAATGAATCTTGAAACAACTTGACTTGTGAGCTAAGGCTCAATAGCCTAAGGGCTTAACATGCAATGATCTTGATTTACATGAACATGATCTTGAACTTGATAACTTGAATAAATGGTAATTCGAACAACCTTGGTAGCTGGTTGGATTAGGTAGAAAGGCATGCGTTAGAATCTAGAGCTCATTGTGTACGGGTGGACAACGGTCCATGGCTAATGATAAGTGTTCAAAAGTACTATTTTTCTTACCCTTTTTACTCATATTATTGTTAGACTTAGGCTCATATTAGTTGCATAATTAGCCATTCATGCATTAATCCATGTTTCCTTCCATCGTTGAGCTTGATTACATAACTTGGTAGTTTTTTGTGGGAAAAGATGCTGCTTTGGTGTGTTTTGTGTGTATATGCAGGATCACTTGCCAAAGCAAGGCTAGAGCTAGTTGCCAGGGCAATACATGAAGGAGACGCCGAGCTAGTTGCTAAGGCAATGCATGAAGGAGATCCCGAGCTAGTTGCCAGGGTAATACATGTAGGAGATGCCAAGCCAGTTGCCATGGCAATTGTCGACAAGAGCAAAGGTGATATGGTAGTCGAAATTGATGACTATACAAGCCCAAGATGACGTGGAGCAAAGCCCAAACCTAAAGGAATTTGATTGCCATGCAGAGATTAAAAAAGAATTAAATTCCAAGAAGATAGGACAAGTTCTAGTAGGAATACAATTATAATAAAGAATTATATTCTTTAAAGATAATTTAATTCCAACTTAACTTCCTCCTCAAAGAAGGACATTGGCCTAGCCCTATAAATAAGATGGAGATTTCGACAAATAATAGAGAGCAAGGGAGGGGAATTTCGACAAGTCCAAGGAGGGAAAGAGGAGAGAATTTTCGACAAGCATCTAGGGCAAGGAGGATTTCGACAAGCCTCCTTCTTCATCCTTTTCTTTCTTGTTCGATTGGGTTCATGCTAGGGATTAATTATCTTGTGTTTCTTTGGAACCTAGCCATGAACTAAATCTATTTGGCTATGGTTATTGTGTTTTGTGGTTGTGAGAAACTATTGGATTTTGTTTAGGTAATAAGAGTTTGCACTTTTCTATTCAAGGTTTATTCATTCTTGGTTCTTATTCTTGTTTGCGAGTGAATTGGGAGAGGATCTCGTAACTTCATCTATTTATCTAATATTGGGAGAGTTAGATTCAAGAAACGAATGAATATGATCTTTATTCAATCTATTGATGGTGAAGATTAATCCGGCTTAGGAATGAGTTAAGCATTTCAATGGCTAAGAGGAGCGCAAGATTGGTTGTTGTTCACCCTTGATTCACGCAGGGATGTATTACCAAGGCATGCACAAGTAGCTAGAGTTTCGACTTAGGGATAAGAAGAAACCATTGAAGAATGCTCTGCTGAACCTTGAAGGTTGCTGCCCAGACACCCAAGTAGTTGCCCAACTAGTTGCCCAGGCAACCATCGATTAGTTGCCAAGGCAACCCCGTTGTGCAAGTTGCCACGGCAACTGAGTTGCCCGTGCACTCTTTTACCAAGACGATCCAATCGGCTATTACACCTCAACTCACGATAACCTGGCCTATCTCTCTCATTTGATCTCATCTATTCTTTTACTTTATTGTTTTCTAGTTTAGTTATTAGTTAACTTCCTATAATCCTTTATTTGTGTTTTTACTTTTTACAGTGCAAGAGACTAGATTCTTGAAGTGGCACCAATCCCTGTGGAGACAATATCTTTTATGCTATAACTTGCAACGTGTATTGTTGCGCGTGATAAGTGCTACGCAATTGTGCAAGTATACACGTCGCAAGTTATAGTATAAAAGATATCATCTCCACAGGGATTGGTGCCACTTCAAGAATCTAGTCTCTTGCAATCGTAAAAAGTAAAAACACAAATAAAGGATTATAGGAGTTTAACTAATAACTAATCTAGAAAGCAATAAAGTAAATGAAAAGATGAGATCGAATGAGAGAGATAGGCCAGGTTATCGTGAGTTGAGGTGTGATAGCCGATTGATCGTCTTGGTAAAAGAGTGCACGGCCAACTCGGTTGCCGTGGCAACTTGCACAATGGGGTTGCCTTGGCAACTAATCGATGGTTGCCTGGGCAACTAGTTGGGCAACTACTTGGGCGTCTGGGCAGAAACCTTCAAGGTTCGGCAGAGCGTTCTTCTATGGTTTCTTCTTATCCCTAAGTCAAAACTCTAGCTACTTGTGCATGCCTTGATAATACATCCCTGCGTGAATCAAGGGTGAACAACAACCAATCTTGCACTCCTCTTAGCCGTTGAAATCCTTAACTTATTCCTAAGCCGGATTAATCTTCACCATCAATAGATTGAATAAAGATCATATTCATTCGTTTCTTGAATCTAACTCTCCCGATATTAGATAAATAGATGAAATCACGAGATCCTCTCCCAATACACTCGCAAACAAGAATAAGAACCAAGAATGAATAAACCTTGAAATAGAAAAGTGCAAACTCTTATTACCTAAACAAAAACCAATAGTTTCTCACAACCACAAAACACAATAACCATAGCCAAATAGATTTAGTTCATGACTAGGTCCCAAAGAAACACAAGATAAATAACCCCTAGCATGAACCCAATCGAACAAGAAAGAAAAGGACGACGAAGGAGGCTTGTCGAAATCCTCCTTGCCCTAGATGCTTGTAAAAAATTCTCTCTTCTTGCCCTCCTTCGACTTGTTGAAATTCCCCTCTCTTGCTCTCTATGAATTGTCGAAATCTCCATCTTATTTATAGGGCTAGGCCAAAGTCCTTCTTTGAGGAGGAGTTTAAGTTGGAATTAAATTATCTTTAAAGAATATAATTCTTTATTATAATTGTATTCCTACTAGAACTTCTCCTATCTTCTTGGAATTTAATTCTTCTTTAATCTTTGCATGGAAATCAAATTCCTTTGGGTTTGGGCTTTGCTCCACGTCATCTTGGGCTTGTCTAGTCATCAATTTCGACTACCATATCACCTTTGCTCTTGTCGACAATTGCCATGGCAACTGGCTCGGCGTCTCCTTCATGTATTACCCTAGCAACTAGCTCGGCGTCTCCTTCATGCATTGCCCTGGCAACTAGCTCTAGCCTTGCTTTGGCAAGTGATCCTGCACATATACACAAAACACACCAAAGTAGCATCTTTTCCCACAAAAACTACCAAGTTATGTAATCAAGCTCAACGATGGAAGGAAACATGGATTAATGCATGAATGGCTAATTATGCAACTAATATGGACCTAAGTCTAACAATAATATGAGTAAAAAGGGTAAGAAAAATAGTACTTTTGAACACTTATCACACCCCCAAACTCGAACTATTACTTGTCTTCAAGCAATGCAAACTCATAATTACCTGCCAAGACTTCAACTTTCACAAACTTAGCTTTGAACTTGATTTCAATTCTCTGAACCGCGGCACAAAGTATGATTGGCTTTTTATTTTTCAGAAAACTTAGGAGTTACTTGGAATCAAACTATAATGCTTGTGAGTGTGTCCGGAGTTGTGTGCAAGTTAATTTTTCGGATTCTATGCAAACAAGAGGTTTTCAAATTACTTCATTGTGTTCTTTTTAACATGTTTTAACTAGAGGCAGTTTTGGGCACCTCTAGTTATAAATTTTTTTAACACATACTAGAGCCAATTTCGGGCACCTCTAGTGATAACTTTTTAGCACATGCTAGAGCTAATTTCGGGCACCTCTAGCATTAATCCAAATTTTATTCTAATCCCCCAATTTGTTAATTATCAACCTAAGTTTACTAGAATTCCTTAAATCAATCAAACCACAATAGTGTTTCATCAAATTTAGCATCATAGTAAAATTCTATGTTTTTCCATGGTTATCCTAGAATAAAAATTCTATCAATTAAAGGCATGGCAAGCAATTTATGTATCCTAAATGTAATACATAAGATGAATGTAATTAAACATGGTAACTACTAATAACAATCCCCCCTCAAACTCGAGTGAGGCATTGTCCTCAATGCATGCATAAAAATAACGAAAAATAAAAATAAAAATGCATACGAGGACTTACTCCGAGAGTTCGTCATCGTAGATGATTAGTTTCCTTTTGGTCGGTGTCTTGATTCTCTTGCTTGAACACGATGGTTGTTTTCTTATTGCCGGTGGTGCAATCGATCCTCGTACGGGGTTGTCCTCATCGTCCTCTTCATCAATGTCATTGGCTTTTCGCTTGGAGGATTCAATTGGTGTGGTTTGTTGGTTCAATGGAGGACTCGTCCGAATCTGAAAAATCAGAAAATGATTCCGTACGAGTTGATTCGGGCATAGGTGCTTTACCTTTGGCTTTTGCAGTGGTTGCCGGGATGTCTTTAGCTTTGGTTGCCGTGGCATCTTCAGGGTTGATTGTCGTGGCGTCAGCTTGTGCATGCACGAAGTAGGTTGCCGTAGCATCATCTGTTGAGGTTGTCGTGGCGACTGCTTCATTGGTTGCCGGGGCAAGGATCTCGGCGGGAAAGATTGGGAACCGCACGCGATTGTCCGGGTACTTTTCTAGGATGACTTGGGTGATGGCATTGTTGTGCTCATTCATGTACCGCATGAACATTAGTTGCCGGTCTTCAATTTGCCTTAGGTTGCTTGCCAATGGGTGCAAAAGTGCTTCAAAGTGTCCCGGGGTTGGTGGCCGAGTTGCCCTGTCGTTAGGTGCTTGGGTATTATGGATTGCCGGGGCGGTAGGAGTTGCCGCGGCAATTGGAGGCCTTGAAGATTTTCCCGGTGCCTCTCCCATTAGCTTTTGGATTTGTGCTTGATTCCAATCGGACTTTGGTAGGGCCTTTTCATCGGTGGACTCACTTGGGACATGCATCTCCTTGCAAAGATTAGAAATTAAGCAAGGGAAGAAAATAGAACCCTTATCTTTTGAGCTGCATACAAAAATCTCATCACAAATAATTTTTCCAATGTTAATGATGTGATTATGCAAAATAGAATGTATGAGCAAAAGACGTGGTATATCAACGGTAGTATTGTGTGTGGTGGGCATTAAAGAAGTTTTAACAAACTTATTCCATAGTTTTACCTCGGGTTTAAGCCGAAGGCGATTTACCGTGCCCTTGTATTTACCGTCGTTCCAATGAGTTCCCGGTTGAGTGAGTTCTTGAAGCACCTTGTCGAATTGCTTGGGAGTGATTTGATCAACGAAGGCTTGATGCTCATCCTTCTCAATGTAAAGCCCGTAAAAGGTGTTGACGCTTTCGGGACTTATGAGTATGGCCTTGTCATGAACAAAAACATAAGGATTATCCGGGTTAGGTGAGTGAGCATAGAATTCTCTAACGCATGAGATGTTACCCAGTTCCGGTTGATGGCAAAAGATTTGCCACTTTTGATGTGCAATCCTCTCGAAGATGAATGGTTCAAGGCCGAAATCTTGATGAGAGTTGGACTATTCAAAGCCTTGTTCTTCATGAATCTTCCGGCTTTCAAACTTGGATTGAAATCTTTCTTGAACCACCGGTGTAGCAAACTTCTTGTATCTTGGTTCTTTGGAGGAACTTGGATGAACTAAAAGTTTAATCTTGGATGCCATGGATGATCTTGGTTGTGAGTAAAAACAAGGAAAAGAAAAGAAAAGAAAAGAAAAGAAACTAAAAAGTTGCAAGATAGAAAGTAGGAATAGGTTAAGGGTGATGGGTTTTATAGAAAAGATAGGTGGGTGGGATTAGGGGAAAACGAAAAAGGGTTTTGGGTGAGGTAGAAGTTGTCGACAAGGGGTTGTGGTTAGGGTGAATTGGAGGCTTTATATAAGCCTTAGATTCAGCCCATTAGTTTCCTTGTTGAAGATGTTTTCCTACTTGGTTTAGAATTCCTCTTTATCTTGAACTTCTTTTCCTACAAGTCAAAGACAAATCAAATAAGGATTAAAATTAAAGATAAACTAATAAAGAAAATAAATAAAGATGCGTAATAGGATTCTTAAACTTAAATAAAAAAAATCTATCCTAAAAACTACTAATAATCGGAAATATATATAAAAAAAAATCAAAAAAAATAAAATAACTAATTAATAGAAAAATAAAAATAAAAATAAAAAATATCAAAAGAGAGAGCATGCTCATGCATCTCCTAAGTTGACCACTTCCTTGTTACGTTCCACATGGGCACCATTGTAGTGCTTCAATCTTTGTCCATTAACTTTGAATTCATGGTTGTCAAAGATGGACTTGATTATCACAGCACCATGGGAGAATGGTTTGACGACTTCGAATGGTCCCGACCATCTTGATTTCAGCTTTCCTGGGAAAAGTTTTAGCCGAGAATTGAATAGGAGAACTAGTTGCCCTGGCGTGAATTGTCGTGGCAATAGTTTCTTGTCATGCCATCGCTTTGTTTTCTCCTTGTAGATTCGTGCATTGTTATAGGCGAGTGCACGTAATTCTTCTATCTTGTTGAGATCCATCAAACTCTTTTGTTCGGCACTTTCCAATCCATATTCACGGTCTTGATTGCCCAGTATGCCTTGTGTTCGATTTCCACCGGTAGATGACATGTTTTACCATAGACAAGTCGGAAGGGGGACATACCTTAGTGTGTTTTGAATGCAGTGCGATATGCCCAAAGTGCGTCATCTAGTCTTAATGACCAATCCTTCCTAGAGGGATTTACAACTTTCTCGAGTATTCCCTTCAACTCCCGGTTGGAAATTTCTGCTTCCCCGTTGGTTTGTGGGTGATATGCCGTGGCGATTTTGTGTGATAAGCCGAAGTGTTGCATACCTAAGTCTGTTGTCAAAATGCTTGCCTTCATCACTGATAATTGCTCTCGTCATCCCAAACCGTGTAAATATGTTTTTCTGCAAGAATCGTTGCATGGTCTTGGAATCGTTGTTGGGAACTGCAGCTGCCTCAACCCATTTAGTCACGTAGTCGACGGCAAGTAAGATGTAGAGGTTGCCGAATAAAGATGGGAAAGGTCCCATAAAATCGATCCCCTACACATCGAACAGTTCCACCTCGATGATGTTCTGGAGCGGCATCTCATGTTGTCTAGATATATTGCCCATCCTCTGGCAACGATCACATTGCTTGTAAAAGTCTTGGGCATCTTTGTACAATGTTAGCTAATTCAAACCGGATTGTAAAACTTTGGCCACGGTACGAGTTCCTCCAAAATGTCCTCAATAGGGTAAAGAATGGCATTGCCGGAGTACATTCTGTTGCTCTTCTTCAGGGACACATCGGCGTATAACCTGATCTGCACATTGTTTAAACAAAAGAGGCTTGTTCCAAAAGTAATGCTTAGCATCATGGCGGAACCGCTTCTTCCCTTGGTGAGTAATGCCATAAGGTAAAATACCACAAACAAGGAAATTAACTAAATCCGCGTACCAGGGTATTGCCGAGGCATGTGTTGCCGTGGCGACTGCTCCCAAAATTGCTGAGGCGTACGCGTCAAAGGCTGCTGCGGCGTCGAGGGTTGCCGAGGCGTGTGCATCAATGGTTGTCGAGGCGTCAAGGGTTACCGAGGCATCAAGGGTTGCCGAGGCAACTAAAATTTGTTCATCCGGGAATGCATCGCATATCTCAAGATCCGCGTCCCCTTCCCTATTGCGTTCCAGACGTGATAAGTGATCGGCCACTTGATTTTCTGTTCCTTTCCTGTCCTTAATTTCAATATCAAATTCTTGTAAAAGTAATATCCAACGAATCAAACGAGGTTTGGCATCCTTTTTAGCAAATAGATATTTGATTACCGAATGGTCCGTATGAACAATTACCTTTGTACCAATCAAATAGGATCGGAACTTATCAAATGCGAAAACTACAGCTAGTAACTGTTTCTCCGTTGTTGTGTAATTCACTTGAGCACTATTAAGAGTTTTACTAGCGTAGTATATCACATGGAAGGTCTTACCTGTGCGTTGGCCTAGGACTGCTCCTACCGCGAAATCACTTGCATCACACATGAGTTCAAAAGGTAGCGTCCAATCTGGTGGAATGACAATGGGTGCCGAGGCAAGCTTTTTCTTTAGGGTTTCAAATGCTTGGTTGCAAGAATCATCAAAATTGAAGACTTTATTCTGTTCAAGCATATTACACAAGGGTTTAGTGATTTTAGAAAATTTATGAATGAACCTCCTGTAAAAACCTGCATGTCCGAGAAAACTTCGAATTCCTTTAACCAAACTTGGTGGGGGTAATCTCTCGATCACGTCCACCTTGGCTTTGTCTACTTCAATTCCCTTGGATGAAATCTTGTGGCCGAGCACTATTCCTTTATCTACCATAAAATGGCATTTCTCCCAATTGAGGTCTAAATCAGTTTCTTCACATCTTGCAAATACCCTCTCTAAATTGCCGAGACAGCTGTCGAAGTCATTACCAAAAATAGAAAAATCATCCATAAAGATCTCAAGGAAGTCTTCAACCATGTCTGAAAAGAGCGCCATCATGCATCTTTGGAAGGTTGTCGGTGCGTTACACAATCCGAACGGCATCCTTCGAAAGGCATAAGTACCGTATGGGCATGTGAAGGTTGTCTTTTCTTGATCTTCTGGTGCTATGGCAATTTGATTGCAACCTGAATAACCATCAAGAAAATAATAAAAGGGTTTACCTGCAAGACGGTCAAGCATTTGATCAATAAAGGGTAATGGGAAGTGATCTTTCCTAGTGGCTTTGTTTAGCTTTCGATAATCCATACAAACCCTCCAACCGGTCATAGTCCTGGTTCTCTTGGACACAAGTCGGAAGGGGGACATACCTAAGTCTGTTGTCAAAATGCTTGCCTTCATCACTGATAATTGCTCTCGGCATCCCAAACCGTGTAAATATGTTTTTCTGCAAGAATCGTTGCATGGTCTTGGAATCGTTGTTGGGAACTGCAGCTGCCTCAACCCATTTAGTCACGTAGTCGACGGCAAGTAAGATGTAGAGGTTGCCGAATAAAGATGGGAAAGGTCCCATAAAATCGATCCCCTACACATCGAACAGTTCCACCTCGATGATGTTCTGGAGCGGCATCTCATGTTGTCTAGATATATTGCCCATCCTCTGGCAACGATCACATTGCTTGTAAAAGTCTTGGGCATCTTTGTACAATGTTAGCTAATTCAAACCGGATTGTAAAACTTTGGCCGCGGTACGAGTTCCTCCAAAATGTCCTCCATAGGGTAAAGAATGGCATTGCCGGAGTACATTCTGTTGCTCTTCTTCAGGGACACATCGACGTATAACCTGATCTGCACATTGTTTAAACAAAAGAGGCTCGTCCCAAAAGTAATGCTTAGCATCATGGCGGAACCGCTTCTTCCCTTGGTGAGTAATGCCATAAGGTAAAATACCACAAACAAGGAAATTAACTAAATCCGCGTACCAGGGTATTGCCGAGGCATGTGTTGCCGTGGCGACTGCTCCCAAAATTGCTGAGGCGTACGCGTCAAAGGCTGCTGCGGCGTCGAGGGTTGCCGAGGCGTGTGCATCAACGGTTGTCGAGGTGTCAAGGGTTACCGAGGCATCAAGGGTTGTCGAGGCAACTAAAATTTGTTCATCCGGGAATGCATCGCATATCTCAAGATCCGCGTCCTCTTCCCTATTGCGTTCCAGACGTGATAAGTGATCGGCCACTTGATTTTCTGTTCCTTTCCTGTCCTTAATTTCAATATCAAATTCTTGTAAAAGTAATATCCAACAAATCAAACGAGGTTTGGCATCCTTTTTAGCAAATAGATATTTGATTACCGAATGGTCTGTATGAACAATTACCTTTGTACCAATCAAATAGGATCGGAACTTATCAAATGCGAAAACTACAGCTAGTAACTGTTTCTCTGTTGTTGTGTAATTCACTTGAGCTCTATTAAGAGTTTTACTAGCATAGTATATCACATGGAAGGTCTTACCTGTGCGTTGGCCTAGGACTGCTCCTACCGCGAAATCACTTGCATCACACATGAGTTCAAAAGGTAGCGTCCAATCTGGTGGAATGACAATGGGTGCCGAGGTAAGTTTTTTCTTTAGGGTTTCAAATGCTTGGTTGCAAGAATCATCAAAATTGAAGACTTTATTCTGTTCAAGCAGATTACACAAGGGTTTAGTGATTTTAGAAAATTTATGAATGAACCTCCTGTAAAAACCTGCATGTCCGAGAAAACTTCGAATTCCTTTAACCAAACTTGGTAGGGGTAATCTCTCGATCACGTCCACCTTGGCTTTGTCTACTTGAATTCCCTTGGATGAAATCTTGTGGCCGAGCACTATTCCTTCATCTACCATAAAATGTCATTTCTCCCAATTGAGGACTAAATCAGTTTCTTCACATCTTGCCAATACCCTCTCTAAATTGCCGAGACAACTGTCGAAGTCATTACCAAAAACAGAAAAATCATCCATGAAGATCTCAAGGAAGTCTTCGACCATGTCTGAAAAGAGCGCCATCATGCATCTTTGGAAGGTTGTCGGTGCGTTACACAATCCGAAAGACATCCTTCGAAAGGCATAAGTACCGTATGGGCATGTGAAGGTTGTCTTTTCTTGATCTTCTGGTGCTATGGCAATTTGATTGCAACCTGAATAACCATTAAGAAAACAATAAAAGGGTTTACCTGCAAGACGGTCAAGCATTTGATCAATAAAGGGTAATGGGAAGTGATCTTTCCTAGTGGCTTTGTTTAGCTTTCGATAATCCATACAAACCCTCCAACCGGTCATAGTCCTGGTTGGAATAAGTTCATTATTTTCATTACTTACCACTATTATACCTCCCTTTTTCGGTACACATTGTACCGGACTTACCCATGAACTATCAGAGATAGGGTATATAATGCCGGCGTCAAGCCACTTGATGATTTCTTTCATTACAACCCCTTTCATGGCATGGTTCAGTCTCCTCTGGGCTTTAATTGAAGGTTTGTGATCATCATCCAACAAGATCTTGTGCATGCACACCGTCGGGCTAATTCCCTTCAAGTCGGCAATTGTCCACCCTATTGCCTTTTTGTGTAGCTTCAACATCTTGATCAGCTTCTTTTCCTGCTCAGGCTATAACTTAGAAGAAATAATTACAGGCAATGTATTATCGGTTCCTAAGTATGCATATTTTAGTTGATCTGGCAATTGTTTCAACTCAAGAGTCGGTGGTTGTTCAATAGAGGGTTTTTCGAGCTTACCTTCTTTACCTGAGTAATCCAGTGGTTCAAAGTATGTACCTAGTCGATTGACTAGCCAATTTGCCTCTTCTGGTTGTTCCTCATCGACCGGTTCTTCATACTCCTCAGGTTCCTCTTGATCGGCAATGTAGTTGCCGAGGCAACTAAATTCCTCGTCGAAGTTAAACTCTATCGTGGCATGAAGAAGTTGGCATTCTTCTGGATCATCGGCATGCCTTAGTGTTTGGAACACATTTAGTTTAACTTGCTGGTCATTCACCCTCATTGTGAGTTCTCCTTTTTCAACATCGATCAAGGTTCTCCCTATTGCTAGGAATGGTCTCCCGAGAATGATGGGTGCATGCTCATCTGCTTCACAATCCAAAACAATAAAGTCAGCGGGAAAAATAAATTTATCAACTTTTACCAGTATGTCCTCAATTTTTCCTTCTGGATGCACATAGGATCTGTCGGCTAGCTGTAGTATAACTGTTGTAGGTCTTACCTTCCCGATTCCTAGTTTCTGGAAAACTGATTTAGGCATCAAGTTTATTCTAGCCCCAAGGTCGCATAGTGCTTTCCCGACATAGTGATTTCCAATAGAACAGGGTATTGTGAAACTTCCGTGATCATTCAACTTGGGTGGCATACGATTGTGCAACATTGCCATGCATCCCTCTATTGCGGCAACTGTTTCGAACTCTCCTAGCCTTGTTCTATTGGACACAATGTCTTTAAGAAACTTGACATAGTTTGGCATTTGTTCAATTGCTTCCACCAATGGCAAGTTGATGTGGACTTGCTTTAGGATATCAAGAAACTTCTTGAATTGGTATTCTTTCTTTTGTCGCTTCAACCTTTGTGGGAATGGTGGTGGAAGTCGGATATCTTCGATCATTTCATTGGTTTGGAACCTGATTGACGGCATTGCCGGGACATCTGGAGTTGCCGAGGCGTTATCAACTGGGGTTGCCGAGGCATGCTTTTCACAAGTTGCCGAGGCGTCTTTATCGTCGGTTGCCGAGGCATGCTTATTGCCGGTTGCCGTGGCAATTCCTGGTTCAGCATCTGAGGCTTTACCGCTAGGTTCGTCTTGATCTTTTTGTGGAGTTTTGTTTGATGAGTGGGTTTGAGCCTCTCTAAGTTGTTGGCCACTTCTAGTGGTGATTGCCTTACATTGCTCATGGCCAGTTCCTCTTGCGACTTCAGTATCGCTAGGTAAACCTCCTTGTGGTCTAGTATTCAGATTTTGAGCAAACTGTCCGACATGATTTTCCAATGATTTGATTGTCGCCTCTTGGTTTTGCAATCTCATCTCGGTCCTGTTAATAAAAGCATCAGTTCTCTTTATGAAATTACTATTCTCAGCCATATAAGATTCAGTTTTCATCATAAAAGCATTTAGAGAATTTTCCAAAGAACTAGATATCGTCGGTTGTTGCTGTGGCAACTGTTGCCGTGGCATATTCTGCTGGAATCCCGATGCTTGTGCATTCTGATTGTTCTGGTTTAGAGCATTGTTGGGATTACTCCATGAAAAATTTGAGTCCTTCTTCCAAGCTGGATTGTATGTATTGGACATCACATTGTTGTTCCAATTGTAATTCCCCACATAGAAGCTGGATTCCGGATTCTGCATACATTCAGAAGAATTATGGTTATCACCACATAACTCACAAAAAGAATCCATTACCTTGACTTCATGTGTGTTGTTTGGTTTTTGCATGTTCTGGACCATCTTGGTTAAAGTGGCCAATTGTGCCGAAAATGAATCTGATGATCCTAGTTCATGTATTGTGGCTTGGCATCTAACTCCTCCTCTTCTAGTGGATGGGAATTGATAATCATTCTTGGCCAGCCTGTTTAAGATTTGCATTGCTTCTTCCGGCGACTTATCTAGGAGTATGCCGTTTGCCGAGGCATCTAGCATCATCCTTGTTGGTGTATTCACGGCGTTGTAAAACATTGTTACTTGAGTCGACACCGGGAATCCGTGTAGGGGGCACTTGTGTAGAAGTTCTCTATATCGCTCCCAAGCCTCGTACATGGATTCATCATCTGTCTGCCGAAAAGAAGTAATGTCGTTACGAAGCTTATCAGTCAAATTTGTAGGATTAAATCTAGCAAGGAAATCACGACAAAGATCAATCCAAGAAGCTATTGATCCGGCAGGAATGCTATTCAACCATGCTTTCGCCCTATCCCTCAGTGAATAGGGGAATAATCTTAATCGTAAGACATCAGGGGTGACTCCGTGTATCTTGAACGAGTTGCAAATCTCGAGGAAAGATTTCAGATGTTGCCGTGCATCTTCAGTTGCTGAGCCGCCAAATTGACCAATTGTGTTGATCATATTAAACATTACCGGTTTCAACTCAAAGTGGTTGGCTTCAATTTCAGGTGCGACAACTCCTGGGTTAAGTCCATCAAGATCTTCTTCAAGATAGTCTCGAATAGTTCTGTTTCGTGCAAGAATCACTCCTCCTCCTGCTCAAACATCTTGATTCATATTGCCGTCTTGATTTGCCATTGCTTCTCTTATCCTTAATCTAAGTCTTGTAAGGTTCGTTCGATTTCTGGATCAAAGGGATATTCTGGTGAAGTCGGTCTTGCCCTGGTCATATACCAATGCAAAACCAAAGTTTGTTAGCCCTTTGAATTTTAAACAAGAAAAGTAAAAAAAAGTGCAAGAAAATAAAAACAAAGTCGCTATTGCCAATCCCCGGCAACGGCGCCAAAAACTTGTTGCGCGTAATAAGTGCTACGCAATTGTGCAAGTATACACGTCGCAAGTTATAGTATAAAAGATATCGTCTCCACAGGGATTGGTGCCACTTCAAGAATCTAGTCTCTTGCACTGTAAAAAGTAAAAACACAAATAAAGAATTATAGGAGTTTAACTAATAACTAATCTAGAAAGCAATAAAGTAAATGAAAAGATGAGATCGAATGAGAGAGAGATAGGCCAGGTTATCGTGAGTTGAGGTGTGATAGCCAATTGGATCGTCTTGGTAAAAAGTGCACGGGCAACTCAGTTGCCGTGGCAACTTGCACAACGGGGTTGCCTTGGCAACTAATCGATGGTTGCCTGGGCAACTAGTTGGGCGTCTGGGCAACAACCTTCAAGGTTCGGCAGAGCGTTCTTCAATGGTTTCTTCTTATCCCTAAGTCGAAACTCTAGCTACTTGTGCATGCCTTGATAATACATCCCTGCGTGAATCAAAGGTGAACAACAACCAATCTTGCGCTCCTCTTAGCCGTTGAAATCCTTAACTTATTCCTAAGCCGGATTAATCTTCACCATCAATAGATTGAATAAAGATCATATTCATTCGTTTCTTGAATCTAACTCTCCCGATATTAGATAAATAGATGAAATCATGAGATCCTCTCCCAATTCACTCGCAAACAAGAATAAGAACCAAGAATGAATAAACCTTGAAATAGAAAAGTGCAAACTCTTATTACCTAAACAAAAACCAATAGTTTCTCACAACCACAAAACACTATAACCATAGCCAAATAGATTTAGTTCATGGCTAGGTTCCAAAGAAATACAAGATAAATAACCCCTAGCATGAACCCAATCGAACAAAAAAGAAAAGGATGAAGAAGGAGGCTTGTCGAAATCCTCCTTGCCCTAGATGCTTGTCGAAAATTCTCTCATCTTGCCCTCCTTGGACTTGTCGAAATTCCCCTCTCTTGCTCTCTATGAATTGTCGAAATCTCCATCTTATTTATAGGGCTAGGCCAAAGTCCTTCTTTGAGGAGGAGTTTAAGTTGGAATTAAATTATCTTTAAAGAATATAATTCTTTATTATAATTGTATTCCTACTAGAACTTCTCCTATCTTCTTGGAATTTAATTCTTCTTGAATCTCTGCATGGAAATCAAATTCCTTTGGGTTTGGGCTTTGCTCCACTTCATCTTGGGCTTGTCTAGTCATCAATTTCAACTACTATATCACCTTTGCTCTTGTCGACAATTCCATGGCAACTGGCTCGGCGTCTCCTTCATGCATTGCCCTGGCAACTAGCTCGGCGTCTCCTTCATGCATTGCCCTGGCAACTATCTCTAGCCTTGCTTTGGCAAGTGATCCTGCACATATACACAAAACACACCAAAGCAGCATCTTTTCCCACAAAAACTACCAAGTTATGTAATCAAGCTCAACGATGGAAGGAAACATGGATTAATGCATGAATGGGTAAGAAAAATAGTACTTTTGAACACTTATCATGTATACTTGCACAATTGCGTAGCACTTATTAAGCGCAACAAGTTTTTGGCGCCGTTGCCAGGGATTGGCAATAGCGACTTTGTTTTTATTTTCTTGCACTTTCTTTTTACTTTTCTTGTTTAAAATTCAAAGGGCTAACAAACTTTGGTTTTCCATTGGTATATGACTAGGGCGAGACCGACTACACCAGAATATCCCTTTGATCTAGAGATCGAACGAACCTTACAAAGTCTTAGACGAAGGATAAGAGTAGCAATGGCTAATCAAGACGTTGATATGAATCAAGATGTTCGAGCAGGAGGAGGAGTGATTCTTGCACGAAACAGAACTATTCGAGACTATCTTGAAGAAGATCTTGATGGACTTAACCCAAGAGTTCTCGCACCTGAAATTGAAGCCGACCACTTTGAGTTGAAACCGGTAATGTTTAATATGATCACCACAATTGGTCAATTTGGCGGCTCAACAACTGAAGATGCACGACAACATCTGAAATCTTTCCTCGAGATTTGTAACTCGTTCAAAATACACAGAGTCGCCCCCGATGTCTTACGATTAAGATTATTCCCCTATTCACTGAGGGATAGGGCGAAAGCATGGTTGAATAGCATTCCTGCCAGATCAATAGCATCTTGGACCGATCTTTGTCGTGATTTCCTTGCTCGGTTTAATCCTACAAATTTAACTGATAACCTTCGTAACGATATTACTTCTTTTCGGCAGGCAGATGATGAGTCCATGTACGAGGCTTGGGAGCGATATAGAGAACTTCTACACAAATTCCCCCTACGCGGATTCTCGGTGTGGACTCAAGTAACAATGTTTTACAATGTCGTGAATACACCAACAAGGATGATGCTAGATGCCTCGGCAAATAGCATACTCTGAGATAAGTCGCTGGAGGAAGCAATGCAAATTTTAAACAAGCTAGCCAAGAATGATTATCAATTCCCATCTACTAGAAGAGGAGGGGTTAGACGCCAAGCCACAATACATGAACTAGGATCATCAGATTCAATTTCGGCACAATTGACCACTTTAACCAAGATGGTCCAGAACATGCAAAAACCAAACAACACACATGAAGTCGAGGTAATGGATTCTTTTTGTGAGTTATGTGGTGATAACCATAATTCTTCTGAATGCATGTAGAATCCGGAATCCAGCTTCTATATAGGGAATTACAATCAGAACAACAACGTGATGTCCAATACATACAATCCAGCTTGGAAGAAGCACCCGAATTTTTCATGGAGTAATCCCAACAATGCTCTAAACCAGAACAATCAGAATGCACAAGCATCAGGATTCCAGTAGAATATGCCACGACAACAGTTGCCGCAGCAACAACCGACAACATCTAGTTCTTTGGAAAATTCTCTAAATGCTTTTATGATGAAAACTGAATCTTATATGGCTGAGAATAGTAATTTCATAAAAAGAACTGATGCTTTTATTAACAGGACCGAGATGAGACTGCAAAACCAAGAGGCGGCAATCAAATCATTGGAAAATCAAGTCGGACAGTTTGCTCAAAATCTGAATACTAGACCACAAGGAGGTTTACCTAGCGATACTGAAGTCGCAAGATGAAATGGCCATGAGAAATGTAAGGCAATCACCACTAGAAGTGGCCAACAACTTAGAGAGGCTCAAACCCGCTCATCAAACAAAACTCCACAAAAAGATAAAGATGAACCTAGCGGCAAAGCCTTAGATGCTGAACCAATAATTGCCGCGTCAACCGGCAATAAGCATGCCTTGGCAACCGATAATAAAGATGCCTCGGCAACTTGCGATAAGCACGCCTCGGCAACCCCAGTTGATACCGCCTCGGCAACTCCAGTTGTCTCGGCAATGCCATCAATCAGGTTTCAAACTAATGAAAGGATCGAAGATATCCGAGTTCCACCACCATTCCTACAAAGGTTGAAGCGACAAAAGCAAGGATACCAATTCAAGAAGTTTCTTGATATCCTAAAGCAAGTCCACATCAACTTGCCATTGGTGGAAGCAATTAATCAAATGCCAATCTATGCCAAGTTTCTTAAAGTCATTGTGTCCAAGAGAACAAGGCTAGGAGAGTTTGAAACAGTTGCCGCAATAGAGGGATGCATGGCAATGTTACACAATCGTATGCCACCCAAGTTGAAGGATCCCGGAAGTTTCACAATACCCTGTCCCATTGGAAATCACTATGTCGGGAAAGCATTATGCGACCTTGGGGCTAGCATAAACTTGATGCCTAAATTGGTTTTCCATAAACAAGGAATCGGGAAGGCAAGACCTAGAACAGTTATGCTGCAGCTAGCTGACAGATCCTATGTGCATCCAGAGGGAAAAATCGAGGACATACTGGTAAAAGTTGATAAATTTATTTTTCCCACTGACTTTATTGTCTTGGATTGTGAAGCAGATGAGCATGCACCCATCATTCTCGGGAGACCATTCCTAGCAACAGGGAGAACCTTGATCGATGTTGAAAAGGGAGAACTCACAATGAGGGTGAATGACCAGCAAGTTAAACTAAATGTGTTCCAAACACTAAGGCATGCCGATGATCCAGAAGAATGCCAACTTCTTCATGCCACGACAGAGTTTAACTTCGATGAGGAATTTAGTTGCCTCGGCAACTACATTACCGATTAAGAGGAACCTGAGGAGTATGAAGAACCAGTCGATGAGGAACAACAAGAAGAGGCAAATTGGCTAGTTAATCGACCAGGTACATACTTTGAACCACTGGATTACTCAGGTAGGAAGGTAAGCTCGAAAAACCCTCTATTGAACAACCACCGATTCTTGAGTTGAAACAATTGCCAAAGCAACTAAAATATGCATACTTAGGAATCGATAATACATTGCCTGTAATTATTTCTTCTAAGTTACAGCCTGAGCAGGAAAAGAAGTTGATCAAGATATTGAGGCTACACAAAAAGGTAATAGGGTGGACAATTGCCGACTTGAAGGGAATTAGCCCGGCAGTGTGCATGCACAAGATTTTGTTGGAAGATGATCACAAACCTTCAATTGAGGCCCAGAGGAGACTGAATCATGCCATGAAAGGGGTTGTAATGAAAGAAATCATCAAGTGGCTTGACGTCGGCATTATATACCCTATCTTTGATAGTACGTGGGCAAGTCTGGTACAATGTGTACCGAAAAAGGGAGGTATAACAGTGGTAAGTAATGAAAATAATGAACTCATTCCAACCAGGACTGTGACCGGTTTGAGGGTTTGTATGGATTATCGAAAGCTAAACAAAGCCACCAGGAAAGATCACTTCCCATTACCCTTTATTGATCAAATGCTTGATCGTCTTGCAGGTAAACCCTTTTATTATTTTCTTGATGGTTATTCAGGTTACAATCCAATTGCCATAGCACCAGAAGATCAAGAAAAGACAACCTTCACATGCCCATACGGTACTTATGCCTTCTGAAGGATGCCGTTCGGATTGTGTAACACCCCGGCAACCTTCCAAAGATGCATGATGGCACTCTTTTCAGACTTGGTCGAAGACTTCTTTGAGATCTTCATGGATGATTTTTCTGTTTTTGGTAATGACTTCGACAGTTGTCTCGGAAATTTAGAGAAGGTGTTGGCAAGATATGAAGAAACTGATTTAGTCCTCAATTGGGAGAAATGCATTTTATGGTAGATGAAGGAATAGTGCTCGACCACAAGATTTCATCCAAGGGAATTGAAGTAGACAAAGCCAAGGTGGACGTGATCGAGAGATTACCCCTACCAAGTTCGGTTAAAGGAATTCGAAGTTTTCTCGGACATGCAGGATTTTACAAGAGGTTCATTCATAATTTTTCTAAAATCACTAAACCCTTGTGCAATTTGCTTGAACAGGATAAAGTCTTCGATTTTGATGATTCTTGCACCCAAGCATTCGAAACCCTAAAGAAAAAGCTTGCCTCAGCATCCATTGTCGTTCCACTAGATTGGACGCTACCTTTTGAGCTCATGTGTGATGCAAGTGATTTCGCGGTAGGAGTAGTCCTAGGCCAACGCACAGGTAAGACCTTCCATGTGATATACTATGCTAGTAAAACTCTTAATAGTGCTCAAGTGAATTACACAACAACAGAGAAAGAGTTACTACATGTAGTTTTCGCATTTGACAAGTTCCGATCCTATTTGATTGGTACAAAGGTAATTTTTCATACGGACCATTTGGCAATCAAATACCTATTTGCTAAAAAGGATACTAAACCTCGTTTGATTCGTTGGATATTACTTTTACAAGATTTTGATATTGAAATTAAGGACAGGAAAGGAACAGAAAATCAACTGGCCGACCACTTATCACGTTTAGAACGCAACAAGGAGGAGGACGCGTATCTAGAGATATGCGATGCATTCCCAGATGAACAAAATTTAGTTGCCTCGGCAACCATGGACGCACATGCCTCGGCAACCCTCGACGCCTCGGCAACCTTGGACGCGCACGCCTCGGTAACCCTCGACATCGCAGCAGCCCTTGACGCGCACGCCTCAGCAATTTTGGGAGCAGTCGCCACGACAGCACATGCCTCGGCAATACCCTAGCACGTGGATTTAGTTAATTTCCTTGTTTGTGGTATTTTACCTTATGGCATTACTCACCAAGGGAAGAAGCGGTTCCGGCATGATGCTAAGCATTACTTTTGGGATGAGCCTCTTTTGTTTAAACAATGTGCAGATCAGGTTATACGCCGATGTGTCCCTGAAGAAGAGCAACCGAATGTACTCCGGCAATGCCATTCTTCACCCTATGGATGACATTTTGGAGGAACTCATACCGCGGCCAAAGTTTTGCAATCCGGTTTGTATTGGCCAACATTGTACAAAGATGCCCAAGACTTTTACAAGCAATGTGATCGTGCCAGAGAACGGGTAATATCTCTAGACGACATGAGATGTCGCTTCAGAACATCATCGAGGTGGAATTGTTCGATGTATGGGGGATCAATTTTATGGGACCTTTCCCATCTTCATTCGACAACCTCTACATCTTACTTGCCGTCGACTACGTGTCTAAATGGGTTGAGGCAGCTGCAGTTCCCAACAACGATTCCAAGACCGTGCAACGATTCTTGCAGAAAAACATATTTACACGGTTTGGGATGCCAAGAGCAATTATCAGTGACGAAAGCAAGCATTTTGACAACAGACTATTTGCCAAGATGTTGCAACGCTTCGGCATATCACACAAGATCGCCACAGCATATCACCCACAAACCAACGAGCAAGCAGAAATTTCCAACCGAGAATTGAAGGGTATACTCGAGAAAGTTGTAAATCCCTCTAGGAAGGATTGGTCATTAAGATTAGATGACGCACTTTGGGCATATCGCACTGCATTCAAAACACCCTTAGGTATGTCCCCCTACCGACTTGTCTATGGCAAGACATGCCATCTACCGGTGGAAATCGAATACAAGGCATATTGGGCAATCAAGACCGTGAACATGGATTGGGAAAGTGCCAGACAAAAGCGTTTGTTGGACCTCGGTGAGATAGAAGAATTTCGTGCACTCGCCTATAACAATGCACGAATCTACAAGGAGAAAACAAAGCAATGGCATGACAAGAAACTATTGCCACGGGAATTCATGCCAGGGCAACTAGTTCTCCTATTCAATTCTAGGCAAAAACTTTTCGCGGGAAAGCTGAAATCAAGATGGTCGGGACCATTCGATGTCGTCAAACCATTCTCCCATGGTGCTGTGATAATCAAGTCCATCTCTGACAACCATGAATTCAAAGTCAATGGACAAAGATTGAAGCACTATAATGGTGCCCATGTGGAACGTAACAAGGAAGTGGTCAACTTAGGAGATGCATGAGCATTCTCTCCCTTTTGATATTTTTATTTTTTTTATTTATTTATTTTTATTTTTATTTTCGATTAAGTATTTATTTTACTTTTATTTTTTTCAAATTTTTTTTTACGATTATTACTAATTTTTTTAGGATAGATTTTATTTTATTTTTTAAGTCAAGAATCCCTTTATACATCTTTATTTATTTTCTTTTATCTTTAATCCTTATTTGATTTGTTTTTGAATTGTAGGAAAAAAAGTTCAAGATAAAGAGGAATTTTAAGCCAAGTAGGAAAACATCTTCAACAAGGAAACTAATGGGCTGAATCTAAGGCTTATATAAAGCCTCCAATTCACCCTAATTACAACCCCTTGTCGTCAACTTCTCCCTCACCCTAAACCCATTTTCGTTTTCCCCTAATCCCACCCACCTATCTTTTCTATAAAACCCATCACCCTTAACCTATTCCTACTTTCTATCTTGCAACTTTTTAGTTTCTTTTCTTTTATTTTCTTTGTTTTTACAAAACTCACAACCAATATCATCCATGGCATCCAAGATTAAATTTTTAGTTCATCCAAATTCCTCCAAAGAACCAAGATACAAGAAGTTTGCTACACCGGTGGTTCAAGAAAGATTTCAATCCAAGTTTGAAAGCCGGAAGATTCATGAAGAACAAGGCTTTGAATAGTCCAACTCTCATCAAGATTTCGGCCTTGAACCATTCATCTTCGAGAGGATTGCACATCAAAAGTGGCAAATCTTTTGCCATCAACCGGAATCGGGTAACATCTCATGGGTAAGAGAATTCTATGCTCACTCACCTAACCCGGATAATCCTTATGTTTTTGTTCGTGACAAGGCCATACTCATAAGTCCCAAAAATGTCAACACCTTTTACGGGCTTTACATTGAGAAGGACGAGCATCAAGCCTTCGTTGATCAAATCACTCCCAAGCAACTCGACAAGGTGCTTCAAGAACTCACTCAACCGGGAACTCATTGGAATGACGGTAAATACAAGGGCACGGTAAATCGCCTTCGGCTTAAACCCGAGGCAAAACTATGGAATAAGTTTGTTAAAACTTCTTTAATGCTCACCACACACAATACTACCGTTGATATACCACGTCTTTTGCTCATACATTCTATTTTGCATAATCGCATCATTAACATTGGAAAAATTATTTGTGATGAGATTTTTGTATGCAGCTCAAAAGATAAGGGTTCTCTTTTCTTCCCTTGCTTAATTTCTAATCTTTGCAAGGAGATGCATGTCCAAAGTGAGTCCACCGATGAAAAGGCCCTACCCAAGTCTGGTTGGAATCAAGCACTAATCTGAAAGCTAATGGGAGAGGCACCGGGAGATTCTTCAAGGCCTCCAATTGCCACGGCAACTCCTGCCACCCCGTCAATCCAAAATGCCCAAGCACCCAACGCCCGGGCAACTCGGCCATCAACCCCGGGACATTTTGAAGCACTTTTGCACCCATTGGCAAGCCACCTAAGGCAAATTGAAGACCGGCAACAAGAAAACAACCATCGCGTTCAAGCAAGAGAATCAAGACACCGACCAAAAGAAAACTAATCATCTACGATGACGAACTCGCTGAGTCAGTCCTCGTATGCATTTTATTTTTCATTATTTTTATTTTTCTTTCATGCATGCATTGAGGACAATGCCTCACTCGAGTTTGGGGGGGATTGTTATTAGTAGTTACCATGTTTAGTTACATTCATCTTAAGTATTACATTTAGGATACATAAATTGCTTGCCATGCCTTTAGTTGGAATAAGAATTGCTTAGATTTGATGAATATCCGATGTTGACTTTGCCAATGCACTTAATTGATAGAATTTTTATTCTAGGATAACCATGGAAAAACTTAGAATTTTACTATGATGCTAATTTTGATGAAACACTATTGTGGTTTGATTGATTTAAGGAATTCTAGTAAACTTAGGTTGATAATTAACAAATTGGGGGATTAGAATAAAAATTGGATGAATGTTAGAGGTGCCCGAAATTGGCTCTAGCATGTGCTAAAAAAATTTTGATCACTAGAGGTGCCTGAAACTGGCTCTAGTATGTGCTAAAAAATTCTAGCATGTTTTGTAATACATGTAGAAACTTACATAAGTCCTTATGTTTTGTAAATATTGAAAGAAATATGCTATCTTGAAAATGTTTTATAAAAGGGTCTTTCTAAATATTTGGTTTAAGTAGTTTATTCTTGGCTTATATAGTTGATTGATATGTTTGAGATATGTGATTTGGTGTATGCATGTGTTAGTTAATTATTCAATTGAAATCTTGAATATGCTTCAATGGTTGAATGAATTGAGATGGTTTTTTGTATGTTAAGTTTATGGTTATTCTTATCATGTTCAAAAGGGTGCTACTCTAAGTAGAAATTTGGTAAAATGTTATGGATGGAATTGTTTCATCGTCTTAAAAAGAAAAAAGGAGATATATATGAATATGTGATATGTTTTAGGGAATGATAGATTTCTTAATATTTAGATTTCATTTTGGGATCGTGTTTGAATGGAGGAATTAGCTATATAGAGATTAATCAAATATGAGTTGTTGTATTAACTTGGGTATTGAAAATTGATAGAAGATTGTTTGCGCCTGGTGTTATCCATAGGTGTCAAAGAATTCATTTTCTAAATTGGCATGATAATAGCTTGTTAATAGTTTGGCTGGGAAATAACTAACATACTTAGTTTTGTAAGTAAAATGAACCTTTCTATTACACTCCTCCATGTATATTTTGGTATTCTCCTTGGTTGTTGCATAAGTTTATCTTTGATGTTATGCTTGTATGTTCTTGTATGTTGGTGATGCTTCATAACTTGGTATATCATCTATACCGGTTTAGGGGTATTACATCACAAAAAGGTGTAGTTACACTCACCTTATATCCTAAAGTTACGAGATATCCCGATCCACTAATTACATCCTAGCTTCCTTCATTCGATACTTGCTTCACACAAGTCCTTTCATCTTGAACTGTCCTTCCTTGAACATTGCTTCATCGACTAATCTTTAATTCAAGTAATCACAAGTACATCCATTAATATACATGCCTTTCATCATATATTTACTATATATGTATAACCAATATTATCATTCAAACAATAACCATACACATAGTAATCATTCTTCAATTCCATTTCTATGTTGAATTCTTATTTCTAATTTTTGGCAACTTGAATTATGATCAACCAGAGTAGAGTGTACAATGAAATTAACATCTATTTACACCTTTAAAATCTAGATTTAACCACAGTTTTAACGGTATAAGCCTCACAATTTAACAAGTTCTATAGCAATTAGGAGATTTTTTAGAAGTTTTAAAACAAAAATTGTCCAGAGTAGAATCAGCCTCAAGATTTTCTGCACTACTTTCACTTAAAAATTCATAACTTTTGATTCTGAATTCGAAAGAAATTACCATTTGTTAGAGATTGAACTAGACTCACACATGGTTCTACACATATAAAATTCATCCTCGAACTCAGCATATTCAATTTTTTATGATTTTCTAAACTTACTGTAACGCTCCATAACTCTGCTTAGGAGTAAACCGGATTAAGAAGTGTTTCGCGAAAACACAAGCAAACTTTTTTATTTTAGAAAACTTAACTCTAACAGCTGATCATACTTCCAAAATCGGAGTAATTTAAAACTTTTTGTCTTACTCGCAAGACCAACTTCAACTCATCTTATACACAATCAAATAATAAAACAATGACCATCACACTATATCGAGGCATGCCATTACATTCAACCGTATAAGCTTACAATCCTTGATGCTCAAACAACTAATTAAAAACGGCTGGATCATTTACAGTTTGTATTCTAATACTAGATTACATCTTAGATTTTAAAACAAGAAAAAATCCAGCTCCTACATAATCTCGATCAAGAATAATATGAATGACTTAACAAATACACCCCATTGATTCTCCAAGGGTCATGATAATCTTTTAAGGCGTCTGAATAAACATCTTAAGGGTATAAAGAACATTTGGACTTTTATAAAAGACTCAACAAACTATAAATGTATTTCACGTACAACTAAGGCCTTAACACTTCAATTAACAATTCTTTGAACCATATAACAACTACTTTATAACTATCACTTAACTTGATTTGTCCTGACTCCAAGCCTGTCTTTCAGTTTATTAGTACAGTTTTGTATCTTTTAATCCCTATACTTATGTAACCATAAAAACGTGTCTTATGACTTAATCATAATTCATCTTTCTAGATTTAACATGATTTCTTTAATAACCTTAAATGCAAGCCTTATAAACCAAGCATCCCAAAATTCCTTATCCATATAACCACACAATAACCAAATTTGGGATCCCAACAATACTATCAACCTATTACATCAAATCACTCCTATCTTCTTCAGATCCATCTATTGATACATATTACAGGTTAACATGCACACTCACTGTAATATCCCAAATACAGGTTTAGAAGTATGCTTTATAGAATCATTAATTAGATCCCTATCATACTAAAAACAACTAGGTTGTGGATTGGATTAAATGGAAAGTTTGAATGAATTGGATAACCAATTCATTAAGGGCTAAAATCGAAAATTCAAAGGAAAAGGTGATTTAAGGCCAAAGATTAAATTGAAAGCTTAAGAAATTAAAGTGGATTGCATGCAAACTTTTAAGTAAATGAGGGGGATATCCACTTGGTAAGAACCAGCCAAGTGGTGAAGGAAAAAAAATTTAGCCATTCACTCATCTTCATCACTTGGTCGAGCTTCCATGGTAGAAGGAGAGAGAGAGAGAGAGAATTGTTTGACGTTGAGCTTGGATTTGGAATGAAATCTTGTTAGCTAGCTTGAAGAAAGGGTAAGAAACTCCTTTCTATCTTTTTATTTGAGAATATAAAGCTTTAAGTATGAAATTAGGTACTTGCATGTATGAGTTTCTTACACAAATTCGTAAAAAGATTTGATTTGCTAAGAAACCTTGATTATTCGAATGTTGTACAGATTAAGGGGGCCGTGATTTTGGCAATTTGATATAATAAAATGAGTTGAAAAAGTATCTATATTCGATTAGATGATGTAGAGGTTGTGGAATCTTTGATTTGGTTGTAAAGATGATGTCAAATGTTGTTTAGATATAATCGAATACTATGACTCCTGAATAATCAAATGGTGAACTGTTTAATTGCTCGTGAATGTTTTAGAGGCTGTTTAAAAATGGATTTGATTGTTAATGGAACTTGAAGCATGAACTATTAGAATTGGTTGCAAATGTATGGTTGTTTTGAAGAGTTTAATAGTGTAAAAATGAAACAAGGCATTTTAGTAAAAACAAGGATTTTAGGAGACTGTTTTGAGGTACTCTAGTGTGTAAATCTGCCTCAAAACTGTTTTATATATAATTGAACTTGAAACTGTTTTGATATAATAAAATGTAAGAATATAATTTCGGGACTGTTTTCTATGCGAATATAATTTCGGGACTGTTTTCGATGCGAGTATAAATCCAGGGCTGTTTTGTTATGTAAAATGAAATTGTGGACTGTTTAAGTTAAGTAAAGCAGGGGAGGGGCTGTTAATGCCTTAAGGGGATTGATTTCAGTGGAAAATGTAAGCTAAGTCTGCTCTATATTAATGAAAAACAATGTTGGATTGTTGGTGAATGTATATAGGTAGATGTATATTGTGACATCCCAACAATAGTCCCAGAAGCATGTAATAATTCGTATATTAATTTAGTTGTCTCGATTTAGCTAAAATCTAAATTTAAATGAAAGCTTGGGATCAATTTTAGAGGAAGGAAAGGAGTGAATGATGTAT
Organism: Hibiscus mutabilis; assembly: GCA_019671005.1. Taxonomy (NCBI): domain Eukaryota; kingdom Viridiplantae; phylum Streptophyta; class Magnoliopsida; order Malvales; family Malvaceae; genus Hibiscus; species Hibiscus mutabilis. The sequence goes on along the minus strand of CM033718.1, from coordinate 37,173,594 downwards.
AAGGACCAAAAAGAATAAGATAAAAATTGAAAGGTTGCATGATAAGGGAAACTTTAGAAAATGGTTTATACACATGCCATTAAATTAAGTAACCATGTGGGAATTTGAAAGAAAGGGGTCTAGGCGTGGGAAATAAACTCAACTCATTATCATCTTCTTCCCTGAGTTGGCCGAACGTTTTGAGAGAGAGCTTTGATGTCAATGGAAATTTGGGGACAAGCTCATCGGTTCAAGAATTTTGGATTCTTGAATAGGCAATCGAAGGAAGTGGGTAAGTATTCTCTTGTCCTTCCTTAAAATTTGAGTTTAAATTAAGTTTGAATCACATATTCCATGAACCTGGTACTAATTGTAGTTAGAGAAATAAGAATATGTCATGGAAATTATCTTGTGCATTCGAATGAGCTATGTAACAAACATAGATCATGCACATAGCTATTGGAATGTTTAATGTTGTCCCTTGTGAATTTCAAATATTTGGTTTAGAATGGTTTAGGGGCTGTTAAGAACATATAATTGGACTGCTTTGAGTAATAATGGAGAACTAAATTGTTAAGATAGAATGTAAAATAGGTTGGTGAAATTTTGGGGAGTTGTTCATGTAGTCACAGAACTGTTGGGACTGCTTTAAAAAATGAAATGGACTGTTTTGAAAAATTAAATCAAAGTATTGCTTTGAAAACATTCAAGGGCTGAATTATAATTGTTTCAGGGCTGACTTGGTGTATTAAAAACAGGGGAGACTGTTTTATTATTTAAAAGGGGCTGGTTATACTAAAATAGTTACATTTGAGACTGTTTATACATATAAAGGCATAGTATCGTGTTAGGGACTGCTTTTGAGTAAATAAAGATACTATGGACTGTTTTGAAACTACATGGTTGTGTGTTTATATGTTGGGAACTGTTTATGAGTGATTAAAGATATAAAGGACTGTTTTGAATATGTACAATCATATCAAGGGCTGTTTATATGATATCTATGTGGAAATGCATATGTTAGGGGCTGTTTTATATTGATATGAAAGTATATGAGCTGGTTTGCATACAATAGATTTTTGAGGACTGATTTGTAGTAATATAAACGCTAATGGTCTGTTAAGTGGATGTTTATGTAAATATATATACATTAGGGCCAGTTTTGTATGCGTAGAAATATTAGTGGACTGTTTTTGTGTGACATGAAAATACCTTTGAACAATTAAGTAGTTTCAAGTGAATGATTGTTAGGGAATTGTTCTAATACATGGTTGCATTATTTGTCACATTAAACCAAAAAGTAATTGAAAGTGTAAAGGCTAAGATAGATCAAATTGTGGATAAGCAAAAAGAGGATCGTGATTCGGGATCAAGTATAGTACAAATTAAGCTGTGAGTGTTGTTTAAAGTCTCGGGATAGGCTCAAAACATTTTCCGGGCATTTCTTGTTAATTAATCTGCATGCTTTAATTATATATTTTGCCTATGTTCAAATGGGGCCTGCTGGAATAAGCTGATTTATGAGGTAAGTACTTATGGTAAAGTACTGTTGAGAATAGGTTGCTTGATTCATCGAGGCTTTGTATGTGTTTGTGGAGATTCTTGATAGGATAAGATTCTGTGAATTTGAAGCTATATGCTTATTGACATAAACAAATAATGCTTTTTGAACTCACTAATAAGATAAGGGCCTAAGATTTATCCCGATTTGTTATGATAAATTAAAATAGAATGCTTTTAGACTTGAATGCTTGTTGTGTCATAACTATGCTAGGATATATGAAATGCATAATGCATTCGAAGGATTCATGTAAATGAACTTATGAAAGTGTCTTAATATAAGCCTTTATGAGAAGTCATGCTCAATTTGTCACAAATTAAATTGATTGCGAATATTGAATTGAAAATGTTTGTAATATGAGACCTAGATTACGAGATTATACTTACTTGATAAGTAAACAAAAGGTAGGATAACATTCGGTTAAATCCTAAATGTGCGTTTAGAATCATGAATGATGTTGCTATGTTTCAATCGAATAGAAGGAATGAGGTAGTGAGTAATGCATGAATTAAATACATATTCGATATGGATAAATAAAATACTCGATTTTATATGATATTCAATTAAAAAGTTATACACATCATGTAACACCCCATCCCCGGGTTAGCCGTAATCCGATTCAGGAGAGTTATCAAAGCGAGAACAAAGCAATAGAGAGGTTACTGGTCGAACAAGTAACCTCAATATAGATAACTTGCAATGCAAGTAACCCAAACACAACAGTATAAGACATACAAGTGAACCACATTAATCAAAACAAACACACTTAGCATGCTAATTTAGGTACTAATTTGTTTCTTTTCATTTCATTCTAAGTATGCATTTAGGTCACTACTTTTCATGCTTAAATAACAAACTTTATTACATATCAAGTATACATTCCATTAGCAAGAACTAAGCATATCATTATTCTTTCAATTAGCCTACTTGCATCTCAAAATACTACTTACTTAACCATTCAACATGATCAATACAAGGTGTCCTCCATCATTCGAATAGCCATAACATGCACAAGAATCCCGATTGTCCTGATCATTATATGGAGTCTCTGATCATTATATCTAGGATTGTCCTCAGAATCCTAACAAGGTTCCAACTCGAACTTCTGCAAATGTTGGTTCAGCTCAGTCTAACCAAAACAAAGGCCCGAGACAAGTTCAGTCCGAGAATCAAAGCAAAGGTATAAGCCAACATTCGGCACCTACACATCAAGAATCCCAAGCCCCTGCTTGAATATACCATATTCGTGAAAAAGAGGAAGAGGAAGCACCCGATGTTATCGCAGGTATTGTTGAATTAAATTCAAGTCCTGCATATGCTTTGATTGATTCGGGATCTACCCATTCTTTTATATGTTCTTCCTTGATTGCCAAGTTAAACTTAAAACCCGAACTTGTTAAAACAAGCCTTGTAGTTTCGGACCCTATAAGGGGAAATATGCCCATTAACTTCTTTTGTAAGCAATGTCCTATATGCATACGAAATGTACCTTTTCCTATGGACCTTTTTGTCTTGCCTTCTTGTGAATTCGATCTAGTGCTAGGACTAGATTGGCTAAGTAAACATGAAGCTTGGATAGATTGCCAAAAAAGGAGATTGTATCTCCTGGGTTTAGGAAAAGAATCGATTCTCCTAATTCATAGAAAACCGACCTCAATCTTTAAGATACTACTAAACATGATACAACTTTCATCCTTATTAAAATACCATGTACCTTATTCGATTAACACTATGTGATCACTAATCATACTTTAACTAGCTTACTTTCATCTCAAGAAACTACTTACTCAACCAATTAACATGATCATTACAAAGCATCCATTTTACATTCTTATTACACTTTCATTCACCTATTCGAACAACATGAAATCCCTAATTACATTTCAAATGTTTCTTTACAATCAAGTCATCACATTTCATAGCATACTTGGCTAATACATAGATAATGCATGCTTAACATACCTAAGCCTCAATCTTGGCATTAGCGAATCATGTCAATAAACATATGGACAAATGCATGATCATACAACATTGGTCTAACATTCAAATTAGACAAGATTCAACAAACATTGGGTTTCCATCACAAAATGTGCAGCATCTACTTCATATATACATGTTATCATGGTTCTTATACATATATTAAGTCATCAAAATAGGTTACATAATAGGCCCATCAAAACATTACACAAACTAGTCTTAAACACATATTCAAATGCATGATCAAGGCTACCTATTACATAATCTAGTGCCACCAAACTAGGAGTATACAAAGAGTATGAATTCATACTTTCAAGCTTGCCTCAAGTGTTGCTTCAAACCCAAGATATCCTCTTGAAATATCTTTAATCTATTATGGGAAGAATGAAGAGTAGAGTGGTAAGTACAAGTTATGTACTTAGTGAGGTAACACTAAATCTAGCCAATTTCAAAGCATATAAGTCTAAGTTTACGTGTAATCCAAAGAATCAAGACCATCACCGTAAATCATGTACCATTCAAATTGCAAGGAGGAAAACATAGACAAGTTTCACATATCACCCATTCAATCATAGCAACATCCATCATGTAATCATAGCATATCATTTGAACACCTTGCTTAGAAGACAAGCAACATACATCATAATACTCATGTACCATTCGATCATCTTGCTTAGGTTACAAGCAATCAAAAAACTCTAATCACCAATTAGGCATTCATACACAAAGACATCATCTATACATTTCTTTAAAAGTAAGGAAGTTCATACAAGTTTCTTGCAATACAAGCAATGTTCATTTGAATTATTAAGTCCTCTTACAACATCCTTGGTAAGTAGCTTACTAGATAATCAAATCTTAACAATATGCACCGAAGTGCCAATATGTACCGTCGTGCCAATATGTACCGTTGTACCAATATGCACCGTAGTGCCAATATGCACCGCCGTGCCAATATGTACCGTCGTACCAATATGCACCGTAGTGCCAATATGAGCTCAAGATTCTAAGGCATGCCCTCCTATCTATCAAACTAGTTACCAAGGTTGTTGACTATCCATTTCATTTAAGCTTTGTACAATTCTTTATTCAATTCAACAATATGCCATTCAAAGGCCAAGCCCTTAGGCTTATGGAGTCTTAACTCCTAATACAAAACTATCCATGCCATTCGAATAGCATGAATACAAAGTACTATCCTTGTTCAATTCATTTCAATCAGCCATGTATAACATTCACATACACATGCATATGTATGCATTGCTCGTACCTTATTCTCCAAGCAAGCATGTTATTTCGTACCTTAGGCATAAGCAATGCAAGATGACACACATTTCATTACATTTGCTTGACACCCAAGTAACACATAGATCATGGCATCAAACAAGTTATCATACATGCCATTCTTCCCTTAATTATCCAAATAGGTATTAAGTCATTTTACATGGCAATTTCATTGAATTAACAATATCAAGGTTGGTTAGGACCTAGTCCCAACTCTAAAGATAGTTACACTCACAATACTCCTAGCAATTCAAGTGTCTTGAATCCAAATCCCTTTGCCTCTAGCTTTCGGATGTCCACTCCTATCCTCTTCTTCCCCAATTCGCTGCCCTTGGTCTAGCAAGCATAGCACATACACAATCCATCAAAACAAGCACAATATATCACACAATCGTAGTAGCAATGTTATCACATTATACCTAACATTTAGCTACTATTTTTATGCTTCCTTTTAAGCATTTCTTACTAGTTCATTTCCATATTGTTATTACTTCATTTTAAAGCATAATTGGACAGGTTACAATGTCCCAAAACTGTTTTGGAAACAGTTTGTTACTAGGTGCAAAAACAGTCCCAAACTGCCTAGGACACTGCTACTTGGCAGTTTGCACACCGTCCCTTTAAATGGACATATCTTTTAATCCGTACGTCAGAATTTCAATTACTATACACCATTGGAAAGCTAATAAATTGTATATAAGACCATGTAAGAATTGCATTTTAGTTCTTATCCAATTAATACAGTTTATTGTTCAAATACAGGGCATTTACACTGCTTGGACAGTTTGCACTGTCCAGCAATTCCTATTTACAGTTTCCAGCATAGGACCCAGTTTTCAGTTCTGTTCTCACCTAATGAAAATAGACATTCTAAGGTTCATTCATTAAAATTTCAGCCCCGAATTTGATCTATACAATTTTTGGTGAATTTTCAAAGTGACTGCCCAGAACAGAGCAATTATGGGCAGATTGCATCTATTCACATTTTAATGCCTTAAATTCATTTTAACCAATGTCTTGGCCCTATAACTCATTTCATATGATATCCTAAACATGTTTAGTCATTGTTCATTCATTATTTAAGGCATCAAAATAGGGCAAGTTGGTTATAAAGCCTAATCTTACATGTTTACTCAATTTCAATTCCACAAAACAGTTTCTATGTTGTGTGACTATGTTCATACTTTTATCCTTCATTTCAAGCATTGTTTGCTAACAATTCAATTCGTTTTACACCTTCTTTAAAATATATAATCGTGATCATAATCAATTCATTATTTCCATAGCTCAATTTTAAGTTCTAATCATTCAATTCATACTTCAACAATACATTTCAATTTTCCAGCAACCTAGCTTATTTCATCATCATAAACACATAATTTCCAGCATTATACCTAGTTTTCTTTCTTCAATTTGCATGATTCTACAACCATATAATCATCTAATCACATAATCCATAGCTAATTCCATATAACATCATCAAAACAGTCCAATTCAACAATATAGTTACCTATTCAATTGAACACAAGTAGAATCTTACTTACTTTGCTTCTAGCTTAATTTCAATGAAAAACCTCTACACATGCAAGCTTAATTCCCTTCTCTAATGGCTGAATTTTTCAAGCTTTCTCTTACTCTATTTTCTCTCTTCTTCAATCGGCTAACATAATGAAAATGAAGAAGATGATGGCAAATGTGTATATCCACATTTGTGGAATTAGGATTTTACTAAACTAACCTTAGTTAGTTACTAATCATATAATTAGTCAAGGGCAAAAAAGAGAATCATAGAATTTATCATGCAAGCCTAATATTTCTTACTTAATTCAAATTGATCCTTTTTAATTTGATCACTTATTTCATACATTCTTTCAATTAGACCCCTGACTATTCAATTTAGCTTAATTCTAAATTCAATTAAGCTATCAATTTATGCAATTTGGTTCCAATACTTCTAGGCTAGGATTTGGGGTGTTACAGATACGCCTTTTGTTTGGTCAGAGAACCAACAACGAAGCTTCGATCAACTTAAACAAGCTCTGACTCATGCACCGGTTCTTATCCAACCAGAATTGGGTAAAGAATTCATTGTCTATAATGATGCATCTCATTTGGGACTAGGACGTTTCCTAATTCAAGATGGAAAGGTGGTAGCTTATGCTTCAAGGCAACTGAAACCACACGAGTCAAACTATCCGACACACGATCCATAATTGGAAGCTATCGTGTTTGCTCTCAAAATATAGAGTCATTACTTGTACGGGGAGAAATGTAACCTGTTCACAGACCACAAGAGTCTCAAATATCTCCTGACTCAGAAATATTTGAATATGAGACAAAGAATATGGCTTGAATTGCTTAAAGACTAAGATTTGGTTATTGACTACCATCTGCTGAAAGCAAACGTGGTTGCTGATGCCCTTAGTCGCAAACCATACTCGGGTAAACCCCTAAATCTAAATTCTAGAATATTTTCATTCAAATTTGAACTTACTTGGATCACAAGTAACCATTCGAACATCTTACTTGTCTTGCAAGTACCTACTTGAAAATTTGCCATAATAATCTGGTTCTTTCATTTGTAGCTTCCTTTGCTATCAATGCTCATTTTCGTTTATCCAAAGGACGGAAATTGTTGTCTGAACTTCAAGTTCAATCTAGCTTAATCTCGAGAATCAAAGAACTTCAACAAATTGATCCAGATCTTTAGAAGATCGTATCCAAGCTAAACTCTGAGTCTAATCCTGAATTCTCCCTCAAGTCAAATGGACTCCTCTATTTCAAGGATAGAGTATATGTTCCTAAAAATGAGGAACTAATACAAGAAATTCTACAAGAAGCTCATCAAAGCTCATTTTCAATTCACCCAGGATCTGTTAAGATGTACAAGGATCTTAAGCCACTATACTAGTGGCCGGGCATGAAATCAGCTATCACAGACTTCGTATCGAAGTGCCTAACTTGTCAAAGGGTTAAAGCCAAGCATCGAGTCCCTACTGGATTGCGCCAACCTATCGAATTCCCTTAGTAGAAATGGGATCAAATTACAATGGATTTCGTTATTGGTCTTCCTTCCACTCCAACAAAGAATGATGTTGTATGGGTGATTGTTGATAGATTCACAAAGTCTACTCACTTCATCCCTGTTCGAATGAACATGAGCTTGGAAAGCTTAGCCGAGCAATACATCTGTGAAGTGATTCAATTACATGGAGTACCTACAGCTATATTCTCTGATCGTGATCTTAGATTTGCATCTCGATTTTGGAATTCCTTGCAGAAGGCTTTAGGAGCTAAAGCGCATCTTAGTACGGCCTTCCATCCTTAATCAGATGGACAATCTGAAAGAATTATTCAAGTACTCGTAGACATGCTACGTGCTTGTATTATAGACTTCGGAAAGAATTGAGAGAAATCTCTAACCCTAGTAGAGTTTTCTTACAACAATAGCTATCAAACATCTATTCAGATGGCTCCCTTAGAAGCTCTATATGGAAGAAGATGTAGAACTCCCTTGTGATGGTATGAATTTAGAGAAAGCAAGGTTTTAGGACCTCAACTGCTCAAAGAAACTAAAGAACAAGTGAAGATCATACATGATCGATTAAAGGCAGCTTTTGATAGGCAAAAAGCTTATGCTGACTTGAAAAAGAGAGACATCCCATACAATGTTGTAGACAAGGTCTTCCTCAAAGTTTCTCCATGGAAGAAAGTCCTTCGGCTTAGAAGAAAAGGAAAGCTCAGCCCTCTGTTTATCAGACCTTTCAAAATCATTGAAAGAATTGGTCTAGTGGCGTATCGATTGGCACTTCCTTGTGAATTTGATAAGATCCATAATGTATTACATGTTTCCATGCTCCGAAGATATCAGTCTAATCCATCTCATATTCTTAAACCTGAAGAGGTGGAATTGAACCCCGATCTATCATATGGAGAAGAACCTATTCAGATACTTGACAAGGAAGTCAGAAGACTTCGAAACAAGAATGTTCCTCATGTCAAAGTCTTGTGGAGAAATCACAAGGTTGAAGAGGCAACATGGGAATCTGAAGAGGTCATGAAGAATTGTAAATTCGATTCAGGTAAATTCAAGGACGAATTTATTTTAAGTGGATGAGAATTGTAACACCCTAAAATTGGCCTAGTAATGTTACTACTATTTAAACAATAGGCTAATTGAATCCATAAGTTGATTAATTTAAAGAAAATTGAACATTGGCCATCCTTATAAATCAAATAAGTGAAATTGAACTAAATTGAATTGAAATGAAAACTAGTAGGCATAAATGAAAGGATAGAAATGTGAACATAAAAATATCAGGGATTGCATGCAATGGGGTTAAGTTTGAGGGCCTTGACACATGTTATCAAATGAAGAGAACATGTGCCCAAGGCAAGGGATGACTCGGCAGCTTGAGTTTAATGAACAAAGAAATATGTCATCTCCATCCCATTGTTTATCATCTTGGCCGAACCTTAGAGAGAAAGGAGAGAGAGTGTTGCATGCAAACCTTCAAATTCAAGCTTCATAATTCATCCATTGATCAAATTAAGCTTTGAGAAGGTATAATGCTTGAACCTAGCTTGCTATAGATTGTTTGAATGATTGTTTGATGATGTTCTTGGTTGTATTGATGAATTGGATGATTTATTTATGTGTTAGGATCATGCTAGTTGCAATTAGAACCTGGAAGTTGAATGCTAGTAACTAGATTGCAAATGAAATGTATATGTAGTTGCTGGAAACTGACATATATGAACATGGTTCAAAACAGTCTTGATTAGGGGATTGTTTTGATTGAGAAATTGTATAAACATGTTAAACGAACTTAGAACTATGTTTTGAACATGTTGTTAGGTAAAAACAAGATTGAATTGAATATGTAACTTACTGGAAAATGACTACACCTAATTGAACTAGTTGAATTAGGTAATGGACTGCCTTGTTGGTGTATTGAATGTGTAAATGTGATAAAAAAGATCAAACTAGATTAAACATGATTATGCACTGTTTTAAGAACATTTCTAGGTGAATTATTATGACCTAGACATATATTAACATGATCATGAATGGAATTGTCATGTTAGGACCTTGCTAAAATGAGTTAAGAGGCTAGAAATCCATCCTAGTGTAATCTGCCTAGAATGCTCTGTTCTGGGCAGTAACTTTGAAAAATCATTAAAAATTATGTATAATGAATTTAAGATAAACTTTTTATAGGCAACACCTTAGTATGTCTAAATTCATTAGGAGAAAACATAGCTAAACTTTGGGTTGTGTACTGAAATGTAGAGTAGAAACACTAGGGACAGTGCAAACTGCCCAGTATAGCAAAATGCCTTGTCTTTAAGTTAAAAACTGTATTAATTGGCAAATAAATAAAATGCAAACCATATATGGACATAAAGAAAATTTTGTTAGCTTTCCAACGGTGTAAACCAATTGAGATTCTGACGTACGGAATGAAAGATATGCTTGATTTAGTGACTAGAGTGCAAGCTACCTGGTTGCAGTTGCATTGGAAAATGCACACTGCTTTGTGGCATTGTGTAAACTGTCTTGAAAACAGTTATAGGCCTTGAATTATGCCATGTTTTGCATGAACTAGAAAGTAGAAAAGTTTAGTTAAGTAAAAGGGGAAATGTACAAGAGCATGCTGCACAATATGTGTATGTTATATGCTTGTAATCTTTTCTTGAATTGAATGACCTTGTGATCATGTTTTGACATGCTTATGCTTGTAATGTGTTAGAACCAGGATTTAATTTGGTGGAAGTGGAAAGATTGGAACAATCTAAAGCCAAGAACAAATGAGTTTGTATCCAAGACTAGCTAGCTTGGAGTATTGTGAGTGTAGTTACCTCTAGGGTTAGGACTAGGTCCTAACCAATGCATTCTTGTTACAATCTTGACATGTAAATGAATCTAATCTTGAACTTGACATAATAAGGGAAGGATGACTAAAGAAATGCATGAAACTTGATCCTAGTCTTGAATATATGTTTATTTCGAATTGCTAAGCATGATTGTATGTTGTCTTGGTGCTTGTATGTGCTATGATGCATGTGATTAAATGCTAAAGAACATGCTTGACATAATATTGATCTTGAGACTACTTGACATGTGAGCTACGGCTCAATGGCCTAAGGGCCTAATGTGAAATGAACTTGCTTGGAATATTCTTGATCATGAAACTACTTGATATGTGAGCCAAGGCTCAACGACCTAAGTGGCTAACATGAAATGATCTTGCTTGACATGAACATGATCTTGAACTTGATAAACTTGAATAATTGGTAAATTGAACAACCTTTGTAGCTAGTTGGACTAGGTATAAGGGCATGCCTTAGAGTCTAGAGCTCATTGTGTACGGTCCAGGGTTAAGGCCCCTATTTGGTGATAGACAGAGGGTACATATGTGGTCTTTGGCGACAATCTGAGGGTTGACCAGCACTACGGTGCATCTTGTGGTGATAGTTGGTTGGAGACTCGATTACCTATGCAAACTATTTACCAAGGGGAAAGAATAACAAATGTGATAACAATCCAATTATACATGATACTTGTCTTTAATGCCATGAAATGTATGTTACTTGACTTGAAAGCATGACTCCTTAATTTCTTGTTTTGCAAGCATGTGTGCTTGATTCATGAACTATGACTTCTTGTTGCTTGTACTTGTGGCCGAATGCTTGACATCCTTAGATAGGATAATCTTGTTATTTGAAAGCCTAGTTAAGATCACTCTTGATGCTTAAAAGACTACCTAAGATCACTCTTGATGCTTGAAAGCCTTAGCTTGGTCTACACTTGATTAAAAGACATAAAACTCGAAATAACAAATGGTTAGATCTAGTACAATCTTACTAAGTACAATTTTGTACTTATTACTCTCGTTTTCATTCTTCCCAACCTACAGGATAAAGGATACGAGGTTGCTTGATCTTGAAGCCTGTTACCTTGAACAAGAAGCAAGACACTCAAGTTTGCCTAAGTATGATTTCAAACTTGTTTTGTATATCTCCTAGAATGGTGGCACTAGATGTATATAGATAGCTTGATCATGCATTTTGAAACTTGTATGTATTGAACTTGATGGGCCTACCTATGTTATGTATATAGTATCATGTATGTAATGAACTTAGATAACATGTAATGGTTGAATGTTGCTGCGCATTTGATGATGAAATGGAATGATCATATGATGATCTAATTTGCTATGAAATAGTTTGATAACCTTGTCATGTTCTTGTGTATGTTTGAACTAAAGGTAGAATGTGATGAACCATGTGGATCCCCTTCCATTCGAATGCATGAACCTAAAGGGTAGCTTGAGTGTAATTATACCTTGATGATTGTGTTATGTATGCTTGTATAGGTGAATGCCGAATGCATAGGTATGGAAATAAGCTTGAATAGAACTAATTTCATGCTATTGTACGGTTAGATAATCTTGCTTAGTAAATAAATAATTGTGTTGTCTAAATGTGTACCAGATAAGGAACTTTGAATTGAATTAGAAGCATGTAACACTAAGGTAGTTCGAATAGGATAGGCAACAGAGAATAAGTGTTGTAAAATGAACCATGAAAGTAGTAACTTGTAATGTAAGCATGAAATGAATTAAACATAGTGAACTATTCTAATGGATAGTTTGGAATAAGATTCAATTGTGTGGTTACTTGCATGATAAGTAATGTATGAATGGTTGCCTATGCCTTGTTTGAATGCTTGTTCCTTCTTGCTTGCCTAGTTCGATTGTCCTTGATAATATGAGATTAAGTACGACCTTACTTGTTAGCTAAGTAGGATTGCTTGCTTGTTCTTGATGTCATTCGAATGCCTTTGATGATTTTGATGTCTAAGTATGTCCTTGCCTGCTTTCTAAGTAACACTCCTGAATCGGGTTTTTACTAGCCCGGGTTAGGGGTGTTACATTCTTGAGATGTTAATTAGGTGGCGCAAGCTCTCCAAGTATTGAAAGTTACCTTGATTTTAAGATGGTTTGAATTAAAACCTGTAGGAATCATATTGTAAATGGTTTTACTATTTTTGTTACGACTTATTGGTATTAGAGCAAGAGATCACCCTGCTATTGTCATGAGACGTTTTTCTTATTGATCATAGGTTCGGATCGTATTCTTAAGAGCCTCTAAAAGAGTAGTTATTTAATTCTCTTTCATCATAACCAAACGAATGGTAAGAGTAATCATGAATAGACCCAAACCTTGAAAGCTAAAGTATCATCAATTAAAGTGGTCAATCTTAGATTACCCTATTGCATTATTTACCTATATTCTAAATTAACACTTGCAGTTTAAGCTTGTTGTTGTTTCTTGTATAATAAGTAATATGTCTTAACTCAGTTTAATTTCTAAATTGGTTAAGGGTCATACAGTGATAATCATAAATGGCTCACCTAATTCTTAGTAATATTTGAATAGCTAAAACATATTATTTGAACTCTAAGTTTTGTCCTAATCTTCCTTGAGGTTGTCTATAAGTAAGCTTCGTAAATTGGAAGTTTATAATAATAAATCTTCTGCTATGAGTTATCAAATGGTGCGTTACGTATAATGTGTGAACTTACTTGATTGAATACAAGAATTACTAAAAAGTTTCAATTCACCCTGATTTTTGATTGCTTGATCAGTTGTGAAATGCTAAGACATCATAGGTTTGATTGAATGTTTTTTCACTAACACTTCTTAAAACCGGTTTAACTCCTATTCTAGGTAAGGGGTGTTACATTTATTGGTATTAGAGTTTAGGTTTAGTCGATTCTCGGACTAAACTGGAATTCGTTGCATCATTGTTTTTTTACATGTGCCACCTAGGAGTTAAATTTGATAAGTACTGGTGATCTACGTCTGGTAGAAGCTCACTTCTATGTTTTGATAGTCAATAGAAATGTTTAGAGTATGTTTGAACCGGGATATTGAGAGCCCGATTGGTTCTTCTAGTAAAGGAGGAAGTGTTAGGATGAATCTGAAGTAATATAATCCTTCAGAATATTGCTAATTAGCAATAAGAATCTCCTTCCATTTTCTTGTGGATTAGCAAATATGAACCTTGAAAAACAATATATATCGATATCAAATCTATACCTCCGTTGGTGCAATCAAATTGTACTCAAATTATGTATGTACCTTATCTGAATCTGGTTCAACTTCTTCTTCTATATGTTCTACCCTTACTTGGAAATCCTAAACTAAGTATTGAAACGACAAATTGTAACCTTATTGTCCTAATCCTTTGAGAGATAAGGTTGTAATAAACAAAGTATGTATGAATTGTCCTTTGTTTACACATAATTTCCTTCTTCTTTTTTCCAAATTTTTAACCCTACCCTTCTAAGAATTCAATCTTAACATGGGAATAAATTATCTAAGTAGACACCCGCTCTAGATAGATTGTTGCAAGAGAAGATTTTCCTTCTGGGTTAGGAAAAGAATCCATATTCTTGCTATGTAAGAAACCATTTGAATCAAATGATGTGTTTGTTGTCATATTCGATGCTCTTCCTTGAATCTATTCTTGATGTCTATGAATTTCTTGATATATCTTTAAAGAATCTCTGGGATTGCTTTCAGCAAGGGGAGTTGAATTTAGAATTGGAGTACAATCGGGATTTGCTCCAGTTCTCAAAATTTCTTATTGAATGGCTCCAAATGAACTCAAGAACTCAAAAATTAGTCATGAGACTTTTAGGATAAGGACTTATAAGACATAGCTTATCTTTTTAGAACCCCGGCTTTTGTTTGTAAGGAACAAGGATGGATCTATAAGGCTTGCATCGATTATCGACGAAAGAATAAATTCACCATCAAAAGGAAGTACCCATCAAAATGGGTCATATGCTGGAAACTGTAAATAGGAATAGCCGGACAGTGCAAATTGTCCAGGCAGTGTAAATGCCCTGTCTTTGAACAATAAACTGTATTAATTGGCTAAGAACTAAAATGCAATCCTATTATGGTCTTAAAGGCGATTTTGTTAGCTCTCCAACGGCATAAATTAATTTAAATTACGACGTAGGAATTGAAAGATGTGCATGTTTAAGCATGTAGTGTGCAAGCTGCCAGGCAGCAGCAGTTAAGCTGGTTGGAAACTTTTTTGTACACAGTTTTATTGGACTATTTTGTAACAGTTTGGGATAATTAGATCCTGCCTAGTCTTGTTTATTGAAATGTTGACATAATTGTATGTATATGTTTAGATGTATTGAAATAAGCTTGCTGCCATGTTGAATTGTCTTGTGTATACATATTGATGAGTTTGTTTAATCATGAATTTGCTAGAGCAAGGAGTGAACTTGGTGGAAGGAGAAAAGGGAAATCATCTAAAGGCTAAGAACAAAGGAATAGCTATACAAGACAATTGCTACCTTGCTTGGATTGCATTGTGAGTGCAGTTTCCTCTAGGGTTAGGGCTAGGTCCTAACCAATGTATTTTATTACATTCTTCACATGGTAATGAATCTAAGCATGAACTTGACATAATAAGGGAAGGATGATTAAAGAAACACATGAAACTTGATCCTAGTATTGAATACATGTCTATTTCAAAATGTTTATGCATGATTAGTGATAGCTTGGTTGCTTGTATGTACTATGTTGCAACATGATTGAATGCTAAAGACTTGTTTGAGATATGATGTTATGTCATTTTGATGAAATGGATCTTGAAACCACTTGACTTGTGAGCTAAGGCTCAATAGCCTAAGGGCTTAACATGAGATGATCGTGCTTGACATGAATATGATCTTGAACCTGATAACTTGAATAAATGGTAAATCGAACAACCTTGTTAGCTAGTTGGACTAGGTAGAAGGGCATGCCTTAGAGTCTAGAGCTCATTGTGTACGGGTAGACTACGGTCCAGGGCTGAGGCCCCTATTTGGCGACAGACGGAGGGTACGTATTTTGAAAGCATGACTCCTTGGTTTCTTGTCTTGCAAGCATGTTGCTTGATTTATGGTTACGACTTCTTGATGCTTATACTTGTTGGCCGAATGCTTGCTATCCTAGATAGGATATTCTTGATGCTTGAAAGACTAGATAAGGTCACTCTTGATGGCTGAAAGACTAGCTAGACTACTCTAATGCTTGGAAGCCTTAGCTAAGTTTACACTTGATTTTAAAGACATGAAACATGAAATAACAAAATGGATAGACTAGTTACTACCTTACTAAATACATTTTTGTACTTATCACTCTTGTTTCATTCTTCCCAATCTACAGGTTAAAGGATTCAAACGTTGCTTGATCTTGAAGCTTGATTCCTTGAGCAAGAAGCATCTCACACAAGCTTGGTTCAAGTATGATTCCATACTTGTTTTGTATCTCCTAGATTGGTAGCACTAGATGTATTTAAATAGCTTGAACGTGCATTTTGAAAGTTTGTATACAATGTTTGATGGGCCTACCATGTTATGTATATAGTATCATATGTGATGAACCTTGATAACATGTGATGGTTGATGTATGGCTGCACATAAGATGATTTAAATGGAATGACATAATATTAGTCTAGTTATCTTGATGACTTTCGAATGTTATGATCTTGTATATGGGATTGCTTGATTTTAAGGTAGGTTGATGAGCCATGATGCTTGTTTGTACCCTAATCGAATTGCCTTGACATATAGGGTCACTTGAATGTAACAATACTTGTTTTGAGTGAGATGTATGCTTGTGGATGTGATTGCCGAATGCATGGGATGGAATTAAGCTTGAATGTAACTAGATACATGCCTTGTGTTCGCTTTTGGTGATATAGCCGAATGGTAGGATTTGGAATAGGCTTGAATGGAACTAACTTAATGAAATATTAAATGTTCAAGAAACATGTTAGAAACCTAAGGATAAAATGTACATAAAATAAGCTAGAAAACAATTGAATCAAATTGGAAGCATGTAATACTAAGGTAATTTGAATAGGATAGGTAACAAAGGTTAAATGTTGTAATATGAATAATGTTAGCAATAGTTAGTAATGTATGCATGAAAGAAGAAAAATTTAAAGGCCATGCTTGAATGGATGTTGTATGAGTATAAAGTAATTGTGTGTTGCTTGTATGCTAAGAAATGTATGTTTGGTTTCTTTGCTAGCCTTGTTCATTGTTTGTTTTGTTTTAGTTAAACTGATTGTTTCTTCTTGCCTGATAGTTGCCGAATACTTTGGATGATTATTGAAGTCAAGTATGATTGTGTAATGCTTGTATTGTCCTTGCCTTGTCCATGTCTTGCTTGGTTCAAATGTCATACCTTGTCTTGTCCTTGCTTCCTTGCTAAGTAACGCTCCTGAACCGATTTACTACTAGCCCGAGTAGGGGGTGTTACGTAAATTGCCTTACATGTTATTGTCTAGTTGTTTGAATTGAATGTCATCCATGCGTATAATGCTTACGCTTATATTTGTATAATTCGAGTGCTTCCAAGACTCTGACTTGTGTTTTGTTCCAATTACTTGTTCATGTCTATCTTGCTTTGCATTCGAATATTGACATGACCCAAGATACTTGTAATCGAATTGAATGTCCTTGTTATCATGTTCAAAGTAACATGAAACCAATTTCCATGTATATTGCCCTTGATCGAATAGTACCTTGTTTAATAAGCTTGTTATTCGAAATGATAGTTGTTATACATGTTGATAAACAATGTTAATTAAGTTTGAGATATGTTAAGCTAGACATGGTTAGTAAATTTGAAACTTGAATTTGTTAATAAACTTGTTTAGGTACTTGAATTACATGTATAATATATGAAAATACCCACTTGAGTTTATTTGTTACCTGATGAATAAGCTACTTGTGAGCATGACCTTGTTCGAATGAAATGTTTGATCCCATGCCTGATTTACCAATGTTTGTATACTTTATATTGCTTGGTATGTAATAGTATGAAATACCCAAACTCCTCAAATTTGCTTGACAATTCGAATTAGGTGATTGAACTAGAATGCTTGAAACTATTTAATATTGTGGTCTTAACATGCAACTGGAGCATGTAATGCCTACTTGATTTCTTGATAACATGCTATAGAACTTGAGACTTAAAATATTATAAACTTGGAATATAAATGAAAATCTTGTCTAAGTCACAACATTGATAAGTCTTGTTCAGTAAAATCGATTATGTTCTATGTTCTACCTCACTAAGTACACTTCTGTACTTATCACTCTCGTTTGCATTCTTCCCAACCTACAGGTTATCTCACTTCCGTATCTGGTTTCTTGTGCCCAAAGCAAGAAACACACAAGTGCGGCTTGTACGGTTCTCTTGAACTATCTCTTGTTTACTCTTAGTTGGTGGCACTAGGCTTGTCTATAGTTGCTAGCCATGCATTTGATTCATGAAGTTGTGTAAATTATTGGTTTGGTTTAATTATATGGTTTGTATAAGGCATAAGCCTTGTTAATTTGTAACTTGTTTAAGCTTGGTTATTGAATGCCTTTATACTTTCATGAATGTATTGCCTGAGTCAAAATTATGCCTTATTGCCTTGTTTGAAAATAAAATGAAACCAAGTTCCTTGAATATTGTTCCTGGTTCAAATGTTACCATCTTTGTCCTAGTCTTGCTTGATGTTCGAATGACAACTACATAAGTCTTCTATGATCGTATGCTACCATGTATGCCTTATTTGATTGAGCCATGTTATCGTTGCCCATGTACCTAGTTCAAATGCCATGGACGATCTTGACAAATCATGTTCGATTTAAACTATGTCTTCTTGTCTATGAATGAGACTCATGTTAACATGTTCAAGTATATATTGCTTAAACGCCATGTTCCCATGTTCATATCTTGATGTTCAAATGAGTGGGACCACCAATCTTTGTTCTTGTAATTGCCATCTTGTAAATCAGTCATGTATAGTCGTTGAGTTGTGAATGTTACCATGATAATCAAGTCTTGTTATGTCTGAACAGCATCAACCCTACTTGTGTATATCATGTTTAGTTTGAATAAGAGAATGATTTCATGTTTAAATCTTTATATCGTAGCATGTTCGAATTGCCATCCATGTGCATCTTGTCTTGTTTGTTTGCTTAAACCATGATTCATGTCTACCTTTCTTGTACTTTATTCCATGTTTAGTAACCATGTTTTTTGATCCATGGCTATGTTCTTGTATCTTGATTTGGATTTGAAATGCTATCCTTGTCTAGTGATAGTTGATGCTAGTCTTGACTCATCTCTTAGAGATGAGTCCTCAAAAAAATTTAATTTTCCTTGTTCTTGCTTCCCCCGTAACGTTTCCTGACTGGTAAAGGAAAATTGATTGTTTCCATGATAAAGGCAATATACTAAACTGGGAAGAGGGTGTTACAACATTGATTGATAGTAAAGGAAAATTGACTGCCATGAACTATTGATATTGAGACATTGCTTGAACATTGCTTTTATGGGATTGCTTAAGTTTGAGAAATTGATTGTGTTCAAATGACATGTTATGCCTAATGTTATTTGAATTGGATGATTGAGCATGTCTAAATTTCAAGACTTGTATTGATATTGGATTGAAAATTAAGAAAATGCATATAGTATTATTTATAGAGTTTCGAATGGTTCCTTATTGATGGGGGGACCATACCATCTATTAGATGGTTCATAGTTGAGACTTATTGTATTGATTGTCTTGTAACTTGAACTCACTCACTAAACTTTGCTTAATCAAGAGTCTTTATTACGATTCAGGTTGATATTGGATCCTATCCCAAAGTCTATGCTCGTACAAGTCACATTTTGCTTGAAAGAGTATGTTTTCATCTTGTTACAGTTCTCCTAGGATGGTGGCACCTAAGGCATGTATATTTATGATCACTTATTGATGGTTTGTAGAAATTAACTTCATCTATGATGTATAAAGAGTATTGTATGAATAAATGGATATGTATACACTCAATTAAGCTTGAATGCTTGTTAGCCTACTGTTAGATTCCCATGGTTGGATTATGCTTGTATTGGTTTGAATAGACCTATTGAAGTTGGCTAATTAACATCAAGTAAATGTAGTAACCTACATGTTTAGACATGAATCACTTTGGTCACTTATTGTCCTAGTCGAATGATGTACATAACATTGAAAGCATGCATGCTTGATTAAGGTCACATAGGTGAATGATGTAAACCACCTATTGGTATACATAATAGCTACATTGAATGCTGAAATTTTCTATTGTGATTTCCATCTAGTTCGAATGGTTGCTTGAAGAACAAGTAATTCCTAAATGGTATTTATTATGATAACAAATTGCATTATGGGTCCTAATTTATCTATTAGGTGCATCATGCATTGTCTATTGGGTCCTCACCTATTCGAATACATACTTAATGAGCAAGAAAGACTTAAAACGAATTGAACTCACTAGCTTTAATTGAATGGATCATTGATTGAAATTGTGGTAACTTACCTAATTCTACTAGGGTGGTTAGAGTATGTTACAAGTATGGTCAATATGAGTATTCGTAATGCTTTTTGGTCTATTAAATGTTTCAATTCCACGCATGGACTTTATAAATCGAGTCCTTAAGCCCTATTTGGACAAGTCTGAGGTAGATATCATTTTTGATATCCTTATATACACCAATGACAAGGAATAACATTCGAAAAACCTTTGAATCATTATACAAATTATTTGAGACAAGCCACTCAATGTTAAGTTCATAAATAAGAATTTTTGGTTATCCAAAGTACTCTTCTTAGGTTTTAAGGCATTTATAGAAGCATGTACTAATTCGTATATTAATTTAGTTGTCTCGATATAGCTAAAATCTAAATCTAAATTAAAGCTTGGGATCAATTTTAAAGAAAGGAAAGAAGGAGTGAATGATGTCTAAGGACCAAAAAGAATAAGATAAAAATTGAAAGGTTGCATGATAAGGGAAACTTTAGAAAATGGTTTATACACATGCCATTAAATTAAGTAACCATGTGGGAATTTGAAACAAAGGGGTCTAGCCGTGGGGAATAAACTCAACCCATTATCATCTTCTTCCCTGAGTTGGCCGAACCTGTTGAGAGAGAGAGAGCTTTGATATCAATGGAAATTTGGGGACAAGCTCATCGGTTCAAGAATTTTGGATTCTTGAATAGGCAATCGAAGGAAGTAGGTAAGCATTCTCTTGTGCTTCCTTTAAATTTTAGTTTAAATTAAGTTTGAATCACATATTCCATGAACCTGGTACTAATTGTAGTTAGAGAAATAAGAATATGTCATGGAAATTATCTTGTACATTCGAATGAGCTATGTAACAAACTTAGATCATGCACATAGTTATTGGAATGTTTAAAGTTGTCCCTTGTGAATTTCGAATGTGTGGTTTAGAATGGTTTAAGGGCTGTTAAGAACATATAATTAAACTGCTTTGAGTAATAATGGAGAATTAAATTGTTAAGATATAATGTAAAATAGGTTGGTGAACTTTTGGGGAGCTGTTCATGTAGTCATAGAACTATTGGGACTGCTTTAATAAAGGAAATGGGTTGTTTTAAAAATTAAATCAAAGTATTGCTTTGAAAACATTCAAGGCCTAAATTATAATTGTTTCAGGGCTGACTTGGTGTATTAAAAATAGGGGCGACTATTTTATTATTTAAAAGGGGCTGGTTATACTAAAATAGTTACATTTGAGACTGTTTTATACATATAAAGGCATAGTATCGTGTTAGGGACTACTTTTGAGTAAATAAAGATACTATGGACTGTTTTGAAATTACATGGTTGTGTGTTTATAAGTTGGGAACTGTTTATGAGTGATTAAAGATATAAAGGACTGTTTGAATATGAACAATCTTATCAAGGGTTGTTTATATGATATCTATGTGGAAATGCCTATGTTAGGGGCTGTTTTATATTGATATGAAAGTATATGAGCTACTTTGAATACAAGAGATTTTTGAGGACTGGTTTGTAGTAATATAAACGCTAATGGTCTGTTAAGTGGATGTTTATGTGAATATATATACATTAGGGCCAGTTAATGTTGATGTGCATAACAAGTAAAAATATATCTTTGGCTTTATAATGATCTTTAGATAAATGGATATTGAAGATTAAGTACCTACCTACTCGATTTGTTGATAAGAACTTCATAATTTATGACATGTCAAGATATATAACTTTTGTTAAGTAGTGGTCAGTTAATGTTATAATACATGATTAATCTGTTCGATGAGTATCATACACTGTTAAGATACTGAATAATCTAGAGTTTAATGTCATATCATATATGAGTTCTGTTATTCATATAAATGGATTTATGTCCAAGTAGAAATACTTACGAGATTAGAATGTACCTTTGGGTGAATGGATAGCTTGATTTTCTTCTTGTCATTGATTGCTCTATTCTACCTCACTAAGCAATTATGCTTATTTATCCATTCACATCATTTTCAGGGCAAGATATTCCGATCGAGTTTTGGAGCCTAGACAAGATCACAAGAAGCCAAGCTGTATGTTTTGTGCTTTCTTAGAAAACTCCTAGTTGGTGGCACACTAGTGTTTGTTATGTGGAATGCATTTAGACAACCTCCTTACAATGTGTTTGTATAACTTCTTGATTGTCTATTTCTTGTTGTGTAAAAGGGCCTATTATATCTTTGGTTGCTTGTTGGTTAACCTCTACTTATAATTGATGATCTGATGATTGCTTCTTTTGATAAGTTGTGATAGTAATATATTTGTATGCTTACGTGAAACTTAAGTTATGATTAAGCATAAGTTTGAATCACTGTTAATAATTGAATCATATGGTTACTAGATTTGGACATGATATATAATTGTTTATCGTATGCGTATATATATATATATATATATAACGAGTTGAGATATGTTGTTGGGTTGAAGATTTTGTGGTATAGAAATGTTTATTTCTTTACAATATTTTTGGCAAGGTAGTTTCAAATTCCTTATGTCTTTAATATGATTTACTAGTGGTAATTTGATGACATTCCTTTGCAAATGGTAGATAATATAATGTTACGATCTTAAATCATAATACAAATTATACTAAGTTGACAATTGGTGTCAATTGAGTAGTGAAAAGTTTACATTACTCTAAAACTGACAAAGATGTTAATAAAATTTCTGATTTGTGATATTCACATTCTTAACTTTGTGATAATTGTTCTTGCACATGTAATGTATCCTTGAATTAAATAAGTTTGTATCATGTTAACCCTTCTTTTTGTATTTTGTGTTTGATTTAAGAGCTTATAATTGTGTAAGCCATCTCTTGCATGTTATGAAACACTTCCTAATTTAGTTTATGTAGCACCCCTACCCAGTTTAGTAGTAAACCGGTTGAGGAGCATTACGAGGAACGTTAGAAACACGAACAATTTAAAATTTTTCAAACTTGTTGCTATTAGACAAGTTGAGTGACTAGCAAGCAACTTGAGCAATCACATTTGATCATGCAAGCAAGAACATGTGTCAATCCTATTAGATGAGTTACTTGATTAGCAAGTAACTTAAGCAAGCATATCTTATCAAACAAGCAAGCACACATTTGTTTATTTAATTATTACCACTTTAGTTTACCCTTAGCATTTCATTAATGTTTATCAAATAACATTCGAATGACATAACAAACAAGCATGTTCATTTCATTCCAAGTTACCTATATATATATATGCATCTAACCTTTCATCATAAAATCATGGATGTATATATTTCTTATTCATTATAGGCCTTCCTTCGAGTGGTTACTTTCAAGATTCATTCAAGGTTAGTTACTACTTGATCAAATGATCATACATGAGAGGAATTCGAGTAAAACACTTAAACTACAAGTATTGATATCATCCTTGATTATCCTATATGAGTAGAGAAGTAGCAAGGCACATAGACATCACATTCAATTACACGAGCATGGATAAGTTCTTATTCATTATAAGTTACCACTTTAATTGTTCACTTTCAAATCTAAGTTCATGTGATCATATCATTCGAATAGCTTACCTAGACTAACATGTGTTCATTTTAACTCCATTTCATCATGTTTCATTCAAGACATGTAACCAATTCATGTAGGTTTGACTAAACATAATCATGTGTACGTATATTCGAACATCTCCATTCAAGCACGTAAGGATTCATTCCTTACCATTCAACAATTACAATTCTCAAGCACAACATGAATAAATTTTATCATTCAATCTCAATTATGCGCAGCTCATATATCTTATAACAATAGTTAACAAGGTTACAATGGTATACTCAATTCACACTAATTAGACATGATCATGTAGGTTATTGTATTCCAAACTTGCAACATTCATGTAGATTCAACTAAACAAGTTCATTTAGTGTAAACATTCGAATCATAGTCTTACACAACATTAGAGGTCGAGTCATATTTATATACAAGCTTCCAAACATACAAAATGCATGAACTAGCCTTAGTTATAAAAAAGACTAGGTGCCACCAACAACTAGGAGTAACGCAAAACAAGCAAGGATTCACACTCAAGCTCCACTTATGTCTTGCTTCAGGCTCAAGAAATCTAACTTCAGGATCAAGAAAGTGTTTGGAACACCTAACCTGTTGGTTGGGAAGAAAGGAAACAAGAGTGATAAGTACAATTTGTACTTAGTGAAGTAGCATCTAGATTTAACCAATTCTTGAATCAAGGCTTAATTAATCAAGTAGACCCAATAAGGTTAATAGCATTTCAAGTCAAGCAAAATCATGAAATATTGTATTATCATACTTAAGGCATTCGATCATCAAGACAAGCATAGCAAGTAAGTGTCAAATAACCACATTGTCAAGTAAATCAAGTAGCATGACAAGCTTATCAAGTAGTTATCAATTTATCCAATTTCTAGTTCCACTCGAATAGTGATCAAGTATAACAAGCATGTATCAAGTAGATCAATTTTACATATCAAACAACAAGCATTTCATTGCTTTCGTGACAAGTAACAAGCCTTACATGACTTATATCTCAAGTAACAAACATTACATAGCATATGTATCAAGTACAAACATTTCATTGTTCATATATCATGTGACAAGCTTTACATATCATGTACAATTATATCAAGTGTACAAGTATGCAATTCAAGTATCATGTAAGCCTTAAGCCTTATTTATTGCTTGTTTACTTTCCTTAGTTTTAAGTCGTATTACTTAGTTGTCCATTATACATGTTTATACATTTTTTATCATCACAAACAGTCCATAATATTCATGTATAATTAAAACAGTCATGTAACTTGTATTTACCATTTTATCATCACAAAACACTCCCTAATGTTCATACATAGTCAAAACAGTCCACGTAACTTGTATTTACGATTTTATCATCACAAAATAGTCCCTAATATTCATACATAGTCAAAACAGTCCATGTGACTTGTATACACAATTTTATCATCACAATGTTCATACATAGTCAAAACAGTCCATGTAACTTGTATTTACCATTTTATCATCACAAAACAGTCCCTAATTGCATGTACAAGTAGACAAGGCAGCATTACCCATGTTACATAGTTTAATCACACAAAACAATCATTAAATGCATGTACAAGTTGTACATGGAAGCATTACTCATGTTACATAGTTTAATCACATAAAACAATCATTAATTGCATGTACAAGTTGTACATGGCAGCATGTATACAAGTACTAGGCAAGACAAGCAAGACAATCATACAATGCATTCAAGCAAGAATCATGTACACAAGTAACTTATCCTTCAAGTAACAAGCAATCCAGGTATACATAGCCATCATGTTATACAAGTAATTTCAAGTATACAAGTCAAGTGATCCAAGTAGCAAGTTACAAGAATTTCAAGAATCAAGTAGTTCGAGTAGCAAGAATTTCCAAGTAGCAAGCAAGCTTTATGCTTCAATTATTTATTGTTTTGTTTACTTTAGTTTATGACTTTGATAATTCTTGTTTACTTTCTTTAATTCGAGCTTTTTGTATTTAGATATCTTTTACTTGTTTGCCTTGGATCACATTTGGCTACGAGTGACATTGGTCCGTGTTTGACCATAAAGGTCCAAGAATCCTATACTTCTCACTATCCAACCAACTGTCGCCAATCTCCGTACAACTCCCCTGTTACCTCTTACTATCGCCAATAACATATTACATGTAATGGGGCGTCCCCCCAAGCTGTGGCTCATGGACCGTAGTCCCAAAAATACCAGGCATCATACCAATGTATCCAAGGACTTCCATTTAAGGCAACTTAAGTCTTTCAAACCTTTAACTTTCACTAGAGGATATCTTGTGGCACAAGAATTCTTATTTTACTTTAAAGCTTGTTGTTGTTTCTTGTTTTTATGTTTTCATGTTCAAGTCAAGATAATTGTGTTCAAGAATCACATTCAAGCAAGTTATAGCAATATCATGCTTAGCCCTTAGGCTAGTTGAGCCTTAGCTCCTCAATTCACTTTTTATCTTGTCATTCAAGCAAGTATTCGAATATATGCCCTTAGGCAACAAGCAATGTCTTTATTTCATGATTCATTTCGTGCTATTGACACATACATCATAGAGTATTATCAAGCCAGCATTTGAATACAAGCTTAGCATACTCAATTCAAGACATTTAACATGTATAAACATTATACATACTTCACAAATCCAGTAACATATGCTAATTAAAGTAAGCCATTTCGAATACATGCCATCTTTGGCATCAAGCAAGTCAAGTAGATCATAATCAGGGTACAAGGATCAAACAATGCCTTATAATTCATGAATCACATCTTGTTAGTAAATGTTAGACCATGGAGAACATACAAGCAAGCATTCATATAACCATCTCATTCATCAAGTAAACATTTAGCATACACTACCTTAGGCATCAAGCAGGCATTCGAATGAATAGCATTCAAGACACAAAGATCACACATCATATATCATGGAAGTACATATATATGCTACTATTCGAATAGCCACATTCAAGAACAAGAATTCACACTTTTGTTTTCACTTTTCTTTTTGATTATCTAGACAACTTTCATGCTTTTATTCACTTACAAGTTTAACTTAGCCAACCTTCCCTTTATGTGCATGATCAAGCCTATATTAAGTCTATTTAAACAATACAAGGATGGCAAGTAATTTAAGCATGCATATTTGGTTAGGACCTAAGTCTTAACCCTACAAAACTACACTCATAATACACCAAGCTTAGCTAGTCTTGGATCCACACTCCTTTGTTCTTAGCTTTGGGATGTTCCACCCTTTCCTCTTCCACCAATTTCACTCCTGGTTCTAACACATTACAGAAGTAAATACATATGTCAAAACAAGCTCACATATTCATTCAACCACAGCAACATTACTAGTACTTAACATACATGAATCTGGCAGCATATTCATTTTCATAGATTAATATACATGACTTCAATTGTTTATTTTTCTATTCATGTAAAACAGGGCAGTAACCACTTTCCCAAAACTATTACAAAATAATTTACCAAACTGTAAACAAAACAGTCTCAAAGTACCTAGGCTGCTGCTGTCAGGCAGCTTGTACTCTACTTACTTAAACATGCATAACTTTTATTTTGTATGTCGTAATTTCAATTAGTTTATACCGTTAGAAAGCTTATTTAACCCTATTTACAACTGTTTTGTCCTTGCATTTTAATGTCTTGCCAATTAATACAGTTTTTAGTTCAAAGACAGGGTAATTGCATTTCTGGACAGTTTGCACTGTCCAGAGGTTTTCATTTCCAGATTCCAGCTCACAATCTAGAATTCAATTATGTTTTCTCCTAATGAAAATAGATATATTAAGGTCCAATCCATATAAATTTTAGCCATTAATTCGACCGATACAATTTATGGTATTTTTTCAAAGTTGCTGACCATAGTAGAGTTTTTTGGGCAAATAACACTAGGTTAGGTTTTAAGCTTTTTAATTCATTAGGACATGATTCTAAATGATAATTTAGCTTATATACATTTCCTTACAAGTTTAGGTCAGTTTAATTCACTTATCAATGTGATCAAAATAGGGCATTAGTGATCAATAGACTTGATCACTCTATCAAGGCAACATTTCATACAATTTCCAGCAACATGCTTATTCTTTCTAACAACTAGCATATATATATATATGAACCATGATTATCATCTACAATTTCCAGCAATGAATTCAACAACTTTACATGCACACTAGTTCGATTCTTGTTACTAATCTCATAATTTAACCAAAATCTCATAGCAACAAGTTCATGTATGTATACATTTAAAATGAAACAATTACAACATCACCTAATTAGAAATTCAAGCATTTAATTGAATGAAATAACATGTAATTACCTTACTTATGCTGCTAACAAGTTCAAATTGACATCTATTCAAGATTCATCCCATGGATTAAGCTTTCTCTCTAAAAAATTCTCTCATTTCTACGGTTATGCATTAGAGGAGTAGAAAGAAATTGATGATCATCTTTACTTGATCATCTTCATTGACACCTCATTGTGTCTTTCACCACTCGGTTAATTTCAAGTGTTGCCACCTATATGGGTCCTCCCATTTAGTTGTGTTTTACATGCATTCACTACAATTTCATTTCCATAAAATTTAGTCCTTTTAATTTGGCTAGTCTATGTGTTAACTATCACGTTTTGGCCCTTTGAATTCCGCAACTACAAATGCTAATTGTAGCATTCTAGTCCTTAATCAGTTGTTATCAACTTCCTTTCTTTTATTTCTTCACAATTTACTCCTTTACTTTGATTTGCTAAGACATAGTTTTAATTAACTATTAGCTTAAATTGTAGTAACATTCATAGGTCCAGTTTAGGGGTGTTACAATTTAATTCTAAACCGGGTTGAGGGTGTTACAATTTAGTATCATAGCCTAGGTTTAGTCGATTTTTGGGCTAAATCAGAACTTGTTGCGTCATCATAAGTTAGTTTTGTAGTACCCAACCGACCTATGAGTAATTACACACTCAAGGTAAACGGTCTAATTTAACTAACAAGTTATAGCTTCGTTTGCTTAAATTTCATATAGAATGTAGTAATTAGCAAAAGACAGAAGATATAACCAACCATTTAAGCAGTACTCAGGAATGACCTACTTATCTAATCTAAAGGATTAGGCCATTAAAGAATAAAGGAAGTCAAGTGAAAGGGTTCATACGTTACATGTAACTTGTATCTCAAGTAAACCCAAGACAAATCGAACAACATAGTAATCAATGTATGTACATGGCATCAGGTTCTTATAACAACTATGTCTTAAATAAAGACACACTGGCATCCAAGCATATCCAAATAGAGGAGCTTCTCGAACAAAACTCTTACCCCATATCCCCAAATGAGTTACATTGCTAACAACCATAAATGTGCAAACATGTAAATACTATCCATTGTATATTTGACTTATAAATTCACTTTATAGTTCTAACTCTATCCATATCAATCAAGAGGTAACATACTTAAGCATTCATAACCCAAACAATCACATGCACAACAACATCATGACATGGCTCTAGATCATAGGCTTCCAACTCATTTAAGTAAAAACCAATGCATTCACATCATCCCATTTCAAGGTAAATAATCAAATTCAAGTATATAAACAAAACACATCAGGATATCATCCTTGTCTTATTTACATACAAGTCAACTACCTTGTCCAAATTAATAAATATAAACTTTTGATATGGTGCCACCTCTATGGTGTTAACAAAACATGATTCCAAAACATACATTAGAATCTTCTGGTGACCTTGCAGGATCTCCTAGCTAAAGCTGGCAGGGATTTAAGCTGAGGAATAAAACAAGGTGAGTAGTCAGAAAGACCACTTCTCAAGCAATTTGATTAACTAAAATATGTAAGATTAAATATGTAATCATAGTCAAACTAACAAAATAAACTAACTATCCATCATAGTTAATTCTTATTTCATTATTTCCAACCTAACATAAAGGTCCAACTGTAACACCCTAAATTTGGCCAAGTAATGTTACTACAATTTAAACAATAAGCTAATTGAATCCATAAGTTGATTAATTTAAAGAAAATTAAACATTGGCCATCCTTATAAATCAAATAAGTGAAATTGAACTAAATTGAATTGAAATGAAAACTAGTAGGCATAAATGAAAGGATGGAAATGTGAACATACAAAACATTAGGGATTGCATGCATTGGGGATTAAGTTTGAGGGCCTTGACACATGTTCTCAAATGAAGAGAACATGTGCCTAAGGTAAGGGATGACTCGGCCGCTTGAGTTTAATGGACAAAGAAATATGTCATCTTCGTCCCATTGTTTATCATCTTGGCTGAACCTTTGAGAGAGAAAGGGGAGAGAGTTTTGCATGCAAACCGTCAAATTCAAGCTTCATAAATCATCCATTGATCAAATTAAGCTTGTAGAAGGTATAATGCCTGAACCTAGCTTGCTATAGATTGTTTGAATGATTGTTTGATGATGTTCTTGGTTGTATTGGTAAATTGGATGATTTCTTTACGTGTTAGGATCATGCTAGTTGCAACTCGAACATGTAAATTGAATGATAGTAACTAGATTGCTAATGAAATGTATATGTAGTTGCTGGAAATTGACATATATGAACATGGTTCAAAACAGTCTTGATTAGGGGAATATTTTGATTGAGAAATTGTATAAACATGTTAAATGAACTTAGAACTCTATTTTGTACATGTTGTTAGGTAAAAATAAGATTTAATTGAATAGGTAACTTACTGGAAAATGACAGCACCTAATTGAACCAGTTGAATTAGATAATGAACTGCCTAGTTGATGAATTGAATGTGTAAATGTGATCAAATAGATCAAACTAGATTAAACATGATTATGCCTTGTTTTAAGAACATTTATAGGTGAATTAGGATGACCTAGACATATATGAACATGATCGTGAATGGAATTGTCATGTTAGGACCTTGGTAAAATGAGTTAAGAAGCTAGAAATCCAACCTAGTGTAATCTGCCCAGAATGCTCTGTTCTAGGTAGTGACTTTGAAAAATCATTAAAATTTGTGTATAATGAATTTAAACCTGAAATTTTTGTGGACAACACCTTAATATGTATAAATTCATTGGGAGAAAACAGAGCAAAACTCTGGGTTGTGTACTAAAATGTAGAGTAGAAACACTAGGGACAGTGCAAACTGCCTAGTATAGCAAAATGCCCTGTCTTTAAGTTAAAAATTGTATTAATTGGAAAAGAACTAAAATGCACGCCTTATATGGTCATAAATACAATTTTGTTAGCTTCTCAACGGTGTAAACCAATTGAAATTCTGACATATGTAATGAGAGTTATGCTTGATTAAGTGACTAGAGTGCAAGCTGCCTTGCAGTAGCTGCAAAGGCAAATGCACACTGTTTTGTGGCATTTTCTAAATTGTCTTGAAAATAGTTTTAGGTCTTGAAATATGCCATGTTTTACTTCAACTAGAATGTAGAAAAGTGTAGTTAAGTGTAATGGAAAATGCAAATGAGCATGCTGCCCAATATGTGATTGTTATATGCTTGTAACATTGTTTGATTGAATGAACTTGTATTGACATGCTTATACTTGTAATGTGTTAGAACCAGGATTGAACTTGGTGGAAGAGGAAAGATTGGAACAATGTAAAGCCAATAACAAAGGAGTGTGGATCCAAGAATAGCTAGCTTGGAGTATTGTGAGTGTAGTTACCTCTAGGGTTAGGACTAGGTCCTAACCAATGCATTCTTGTTACAATCTTGACATGTAAATGAATCTAATATTGAACTTGACCTAATAAGGGACGGATAACTAAAGAAATCCATGAAACTTGATCTTAGTATTGAATACATGTCTATTTCGAATTGCTAAGCATGATTGTATGTTGTCTTGGTGCTTGTATGTGCTATAACACATGTTATTAAATGCTAAAGAACATGCTTGACACAATATTGATCTTGAAACTACTTGACATGTGAGCTATGGCTCAATGGCCTAAGGGACCAATGTGAAATGAAATTGCTTGACATAATCTTGATCTTGAATCTACTTGACATGTGAGCTAAGGCTCAATGGCCTAACATAAAATGATCTTGCTTGACATGAACATGATCTTGAACTTGATAACTTGAATAAATGGGAAATAAAACAACCTTGGTAGCTAGTTGGACTGGGTAGAAGGGCATGCCTTAGAGTCTAGAGCTCATTGTGTATGGGTGGACTACGGTCCAGGGATAAGGGCCCTATTTGGCGATAGACGGAGGGTACATATGTGGTCTTTGGTGACAGTAGGAGGGTTGACCAGCACTACGGTGCATCTTGTGGCGACAGTTGGTTGGAGACTCGATTACCTATACAAACTAAGTACCAAGAGGGTTGTTTAAAGAATAACAAATGTGATAACAATCCAATTATACATGATACTTGTCTTGAATGACATGAAATGTATGTTACTTGACTTGAAAGCACGACTCCTTAATTTCTTGTTTTGCAAGCACGTGTGCTTGATTCATGAACTATGACTTCTTGTTGCTTGTACTTGTGGCTGAATGCTTGACCTCCTTAGATAGGATAATCTTGTTGTTTGAAAGCCTAGTTAAGATCACTCTTGATTCTTGAAAGACAAGCTAAGATCACTCTTGATGCTTGAAAGCCTTAGCTAGGTCTACACTTGATTAAAAGACATGAAACATGAAATAACAAATGGTTAGATCTAGTACTACCTCCCTAAGTACAATTTTGTAGTTGTCACTATTGTTTTCATTCTTCCAAACCTACAAGATAAAGGATACGCGGTTGCTTGATCTTGAAGCCTGTTATCTTGAACAAGAAGCAAGACACTCAAGTTTGCCTAAGTATGATTTCATACTTGTTTTGTATATCTCCTAGAATGGTGGCACTAGATGTATATAGATAGCTTGATCATGCATTTTGAAACTTGTATGTATTGAACTTGGTGCGCCTACCTATGTTATGTATATAGTATCATGTATGTAATGAACTTAGATAACATGTAATGGTTGAATGTTGTTGCGCATTTGTTGATGAAATGGAATGATTATATGATGATCTAATTTTCTATGAAATAGTTTGATAACATTGTCATGTTCTTGTGTATGTTTGAATTAAAGGTAGAATGTGATGAACCATGTAGATCCCCTTCCATTCGATTGCATGAACCTAAAGGGTAGCTTGAGTGCAATTATACCTTGATGATTGTGTTACGTATGCTTGTATAGGTGAATGCCGACTGCATAGGTATGGAGATAAGCTTGAATATAACTAGTTTCATGCTATTGTATGGTTACATAATCTTGCTTAGTAAATAAAGAATTGAGTTGCCTAAATGTATACAAGATAAGGAACTTTGAATTGAATTAGAAGCATGTAAAACTAAGGTAGTTCGAGTATGATAGGCAACAAAGAATAAGTGTTGTAAAATTAACCATGAAAGTAGTAACTTGTAATGTAAGCATGAAATGAATTAAACATAGTGACCTATTCGAATGGATAGTTTGGAATAAGATTCAAAAGTGTGGTTACTTGCATGATAAGTAATGTATGAATGGTTGCCTATGCCTTGTTCGAATGCTCGTTCCTTCTTGTTTGCCTAGTTCGATTGTCCTTGATAATATGAGATTAAGTTTGAGCTTACTTATTAGCTAATTAGGGTTGCTTGCTTGTTCATGATGTCATTCGAATGCCTTTGATGATTTGGATCTCTAAGTATGTCCTTGCTTGCTTGTTAAATAACTCCCCCGAACCGGGTTACTACTAGCCCGGGGAGGGGGTCTTACATATTAACTGGTAATCAGAGCTTTAGGTTTAGTCAATTCTAGGATTAAACTGGGCTATCATGCATCATATATGATACTTGTGCCACCTAGGAGACTTGTATTGAATAGCTTGTGTCTTGCTTATTGAATTAAACCTCTAATTGTTCTATTTGAACGTAGAATGTCTAAAACAAGACTAGGTCGGGATAATGAAAGCCTTGAAGGCTCCTCAAATGAAGGAGATAGTGTGAGGATGGAACAGAATCCTCTTCAACAACAAGCTCAACCTCGAGCTCAAGATGCTGCTCAACAGGAAGCTCCTACTATCAATCCTATGCAACAATAATGTCTTCTAAGTATGAAGGAGATTTTCAATCATCTTGTATCTTCTTTAAAACAAGATCATCCTATTGCTCCTCCTGTTTCTGTGCCAAACAGAGCCCCAATTGACAAGCTGGCTCAACACCGGGCCTATACCTTCATTGACACCGATGAAGCAAACCTCGAAGTAGCTGAGTACTGGTTAGGGGCCACTACTCGAATCTTAACCAAGAAACTACCTTGTCCCAATGAACATAAACTAGAATGTGCTATAGCTTTGTTAGTTGATGAAGCTTTATGCTGGTGGGAAACCACTACCCTGACTGCTCATGCAGAAGCCGTAACATGTAAATTCTTCCTTGATGAATTCAGGAAGAAATACATCAGTGAACAATACTTGGCTGAGCGCCGAAAACGTTTCTTGTACCTCAAGCATGCTGGCCGACTCATAGAACAATATGTGAGTGACTTTTGCAAGTTTCGCAAATATGGGTCAGAATATATCAGGACCGAGGCTGATAAATATCGGATGTTCATTGATGGACTGAATGATGAATTAAGTTCTATTTTCATAGCCCTGGGTATCACTAACTTTCAGAATTTGGTGAACTGGGTTATAGCAACCGAGGCGAAGATGAAGGACTCAGAGAAACGTAAAAGTGGAAACTCCTAGAAGGACAAACGATCCAGGAATGATGACGAGCCTCATTGGCATTCAAAGAAAGCTAAACACTCCAATGATCACTCTTCGAATTACACTCCTGTTCAGAAGAGCAATTATATACTAAAACCTCAAACGATAATAAAGTCTTCAGCCTCGATCATCTTTGTTGATAGTATGGGGAATTTTGGTAATGCTGTTCAATAACCTATTTGCAAGTTCTGTCAGAAGCACCACACCGGGCAATACAGAACTCAACAAAACTTGTGTTTCTTATGTGGAGCCTTCGATCATTATATCTGGGATTGTCCTCAAAATCCTAACAAAGTTCCAACTTGAACTTCTATAAATGCTGGTTTAGCTTAGTCTAACCGAAACAAAGGCCCGAGACAAGCTCAGTCCGGGAATCAAAGCAAAGGTAGAGGCCAACATTCGGCACCTACACACCAAGAATCCCGAGCCCCTGCTCGAATCTACCATATTTGTAGGAAAGGGGAAGAAGAAGCAACCGATGTTATCGTAGGTACTATTGAATTAAATTAAAGTCCTGCATATGCTTTGATTGATTCAGGATCTACCCATTCTTTTATATGTTCTTCCTTGATTGCCAAGTTAAACTTAAAACCCGAACTTGTTAAGACAAGCCTTGTAGTTTCGAACCCTATAGGGGGAAATATGCCAATTAACTTCTTTTGCAATAAATGTCCTATAAGCATACGAAATGTACCTTTTTCTATGGACCTTTATGTCTTGCCTCCTTGTGAGTTCGATCTAGTGTTAGGACTAGATTGGTTAAGCAAACATGATGCTTAGATAGATTGCCAAAGTAGGAGAGTGTATCTATGGGTTTAGGAAAAGAATCAATCCTCCTAATTGATAGAAAACCGACCTCAATCTTTACTTCCATGACTATGCAAGATGAATTTGAATTCAGCTTATCTAGTATGCCAATTGTATCTGAATTCATTTATGTTTTTCCTGAGGAACTACCTGGTCTCCCTCCAACCAGAGAAGTAGAGTTTGGGATTGAAGTTCAACCTGGAAAAACTCTAATGTCCATCACACCCTATCGAATAGCACATGTTGAATTGAAAGAACTCAAGCAGCAACTCTAAGAGCTACAATATAAAGGCTTTATTCGGCCTAGCGCATCTCCATGGCGTGCTCCAGTCTTGTTCGTGAAGAAGAAAGATGGGACTATGAGACTCTGTATTGGCTATAGACAATTGAAAAAACTTAATAAAAGATCTCTTTGATCAACTCAAGGATGCTTCGGTGTTCTCAAAGATCGATCTTTGATCGGGATACTATCAAATGAGGGTAAAAGAAGAAGATGTACCCAAGACAACCTTTCGTACTCGATATGGCCACTTTGAATTCCTTGTAATGCCATTCGGGTTAACGAATGCTCCAGCTACTTTCATGGATCTTATGAACCGTGTATTCATGCCCTATCTTGACAAGTTTGTGGTCGTCTTCATCGATGACATCTTGGTGTATTCTCGGAATAAGGAAGAACAATTGGAACACCTTCAAATTGTAATACAAACTCTCTGAGAATGTCAATTGGTCGCAAAGTTCTCTATGTGTGAATTTTGGCTATCAGAAGTCTTGTTCCTTGACCATGTCATCTCGGCAGAAGGAATTAAAGTGGACCCGAGCAAAATACGATCCATCATGGATTGGAGACCTCTGAGGAATGTTGGTGAAATCAGAAGCTTTCTCGGTTTAGCCGTGTATTATCGGTGATTTGTCAAAGGATTCTCATCCATTGCCACAAGCTTGACAAAGCTAACCCGTAAAGATACGCATTTTGTTTGGTCAGAGAACCAACAACGAAGCTTCGAACAACTTAAACAAGCTCTGACTCATGCACCGATTCCTATTCAACCAGAATTGGGTAAAGAATTCTCTGTCTATAGTGATGCATCTCATTTGGGAGTAGGATGTGTCCTAATGCAAGATGGAAATGTGGTAGCTTATGCTTCAATGCAACTGAAACCACACAAGTCAAACTATCCGACACACGATCTAGTATTGGCAGCTATCATGTTTGCTCTCAAACTGGAGGCATTACTTGTATGGGGAGAAATGTAACATGTTCACAGACCACAAGAGTCTCAAATACCTTATGACTCAGAAAGACATGAATCTTAGACAAAGAAGATGGCTAGAATTGCTTAAAGACTACGATTTGGTTATCGACTACCATCCGAGAAAAGCAAAAGTGGTTGCAGATGCCCTTAGTCGCAAACCATACTCGGGTAAACTCCTAAATCTAAATTCTAGTATATTTTTAATCAAATTTGAACTTACTTGGATCACAAGTAACCATTCGAACAACATACTTGTCTTGCAAGTAACTACTCAAAAATTGCCATAATGATCTTGTTCTTTCATTTGTAGCTTCCTTGGCTATCAATGCTCATTCTCGTTTATCCAAAGGACGGGAATTCTTGTCTGAACTTCAAGTTCAATCTAGCTTAATCTCGAGAATCAAAGAACTTCAACAAATTGATCTAGATCTTCAGAAGATCGTATCCAAGCTAGACTCTAAGTCTAATCCAGACTTCTCCCTCAAGTATGGTAACTAAATTAGTATGGTATGAAACAAAATGGTAACTAAATTAGTATGGTATGTATGTTGTTGGTTTGCTTAATGTGAATTGTGGTATGTATTTTTTGTATTGAAATATTTAGTTTAGATTACTTGCGCATCAAGCCAAGTAATTCCGAGGTTACTTGTTCGACAAGAAACCTATCTATTACTTTGTTTTCGTTCTGGTAACGCTCCTAAACTGTGTTACGGCTAACCCGGGGATGGGGTGTTACATTTATTGGTAATCAGAGCTTTTTGGTCGATTCCATAAGCTCATTTGCATCATATAGGAAATTGTGCCACCTAGGAAATTTGATATAAGCTTGTATTGTTGCATAAATATGTAAATGTGATAACTAAGACTCTATTTGTTCTAATTGAACTAGAATGTCAGAAAGAAGATTCCATCGAGATAATGAAAGTCCCGTAGGCTCCTCGAACGAAGAAGACAGCGTGAGGATGGAACAGAATCCTCCTCAACAGCAAGCTCAATATCGAGCTCAAGCTGCTGCTCAAAAGGAAGCTCCTGCTATCAATCCTGTGCAGCCAGAATGTCTTACAAGTATGAAGAAAATGTTCAATCATCTCGTAACTACCCTTAAACAAGATCACCCTATTGCTCCTACAGTTGTTGTGCGAAACTGAGCCCCTATTCACAAGGTGGCTTAGCATCGGGTATATACCTTCACTGGCACCGATGAGGCTAATTCTGAAGTAGCGGAGCATTGGTTAGAGGCCACTACTCGTATTCTAACGAAACAATTGCCATGTCCTGATAAACATAAACTCGAGTGTGCCATCGCTCTATGGGCAGACGAAGCACTAAGCTGGTGGGAAACCACTACTCTAACTGCTCCTATAGAGTCTATTACTTGGAAGTTCTTCATTGATGAGTTTAGGAAGAAGTATATTAGCGAACAATATCAGGCAGAGCGCCGAAAACAATTCTTGCATCTTAAACATGCTGGCCGACCTATCGAGCAATATGTGAGCGACTTTTGCAAGTACTGCAAGTATGGGTTTGAATATATCAAAATTGAGGCCGACAAGTGCCGAATGTTCATCGACGGGTTAAATGATGAATTAAACCTGATACTCACTGCTGTAGGTATTACCGACTTTCAAAATTTGGTAAATTGGGTCATTGCTACTGAGGCAAAGATGAATGCCTCATAAAGACACAAGAGTGGACAATCCTGGAAAGACAAACGACCCAGGAGCGATGATAAGCCATACTGGCAATCAAAAAAGTCCAAAAATTCCAAAGGACACTCTTTGAACTATACCCCTAACCAAAAGAGTAGTTACATTATGAAACCTCAAACAGTTTTAAAGACTTCAACCCCTATTGTTTCTGTTGATAGAACAAGGAATCAAGCTAAAACTTCTCAATACCCTCTTTGCAAGTTCTGTCAGAAACATCATACTGGCTAGTGCAGAGCTCAATAGAATTTATGCTTTTCATGTGGAGCCTCTGGTCATTATATTCGGGATTGTCCCCCTAATCCCAATAAGGCCTCGAATCGAGTTTCTGCAATTGTTAGCTCAGCTCGTCCTAACCAAAACAAAGCACCCAGACAAGCTTAGACCGGGAATCAGAGGAAATAGAAGGGCTCATATTTGAATGCTTTAACTCATCAGGAGTCTCGAGCCCCTGCTCGTACGTACCACATTTGTGGTAAAGATGATGAAGAAGCTCCTGATGTTATCGCAGGTACGGTTGTGTTAAATTCCAGTCCTTCTTATGCTTTAATTGATTCGGGGTCTACCCATTCATTTGTTTGTTCTGCCTTGATCAACAAGTTAAGATTGAAACCCTAAATTGTTGAATTAAATCTTGTAGTTTCGAATCCATTAGGGAGAAAACACCCATTAACTTGTGCCACAAGCAAGCTCCTTTGACTATTCGAAATATCCCATTTCCCATTGAGCTTTATGTCTTACCATATTGTGAATTTAACTTGATATTGGGGTTAGATTGGTTATGTAAACATGAGGCCTGGTAGATTGCCAAAATTAGAGATTGTATCTCTGGGGTTTAGGGAAAGAATCCATTCTCTTAATAGACAAGAAACCAACTTCAATCGTTGCTAAGATTATTCTCCAAGATGAAATTGACTTTGGTTTGCCTAGCATGCCTGTTGTTTCTGAATTCATTGATGTTTTTCCTGAGGAACTCCCTGGTGTTCCTCCAACCTGGGAAGTAGAGTTTGGGATAGAAGTTCAGCCTGGAACAGCTTCGGTGTCCATTACGTCCTATAGAATGGCACCTGTCCTGTTAAAAGAATTGAAGAAGCAACTTCAGGAGTTGCAAGATAAAGGTTTCATACGGCCTAGTACTTCTCCTTGGGGTGCACCGATTTTGTTTGTAAAGAAGAAAGACGGGACCTTGTGGCTTGTATTGATTACCGTCAGTTAAACAATCTCACTATCAAGGATCGATATCCCCTACCCAAAATTGAAGATATTTTTGATCAACTTAGGGATGTTAACATATTTTCTAAGTTCAACCTTCGATCGAGGTACTATCAAATGAAAATGAAAGAACAAGATGTACCCAAGATAGACTTTCGTACTCGATATGGACACCTCGAATTCCTCATAATGCCATTCAGGTTCACGAATGCTCCAGCTGCTTTTATGGATCTCATGAATCAGGTATTCAAGCCCTATCTTGACAACTTCGTTGTCGTATTCATCGAAGACATTTTGGTGTACTCTCAGAATAAGGAGGAACATGCTGAACACCTCTAAATTGTCTTGCAAACACTCCGAGAACATCAATTGTATGCCAAGTTCTCCAAATGTGAATTCTGGTTACCAGAAGTTTCTTTCCTCGGCCATGTTATCTCGGTTGAAGGAATTAAAGTCGATCCGAGCAAGATTCAGTCTATTCTAAATTGGAGACCTCCAAAGATTGTAAACGAGGTCTGAAGTTTTCTCAGTTTATCCGGGTATTACAAAACATTTGTTAAGGGCTTTTCCACCATTGCTGCAAGTCTTACTAAGCTTACTCGCACAAATACGCCTTTCGTTTGGTCGGAGAACCAACAATGAAGCTTTGATGAACTTAAGCAAGCTCTGACTCATGCCCCGGTACTTATCCAACCAAAATCGGGTAAAGAATTCACTATTTTACAATGATGCTTCTCATCTAGGACTCGATTGTGTGCTGATGCAAGATGGTAAAGTAATTGCTTATGCTTCAAGCCAACTGAAGCCACACGAGTCTAATTATCCAACACACGATCTGGAACTAGTAGCTTTTGTGTTTGCTCTCAAGATATGGAGACACTGTCTATACGGAGAGAAATGCAATCTATTTACCGATCACAAAAGTCTCAAATACCTCCTAACACAGAAGGACTTGAATCTGAGGCAAAGGAGATGGCTCGAATTACTTAAGGATTACGATTTGGTTATTAACTACCATCCGAGGAAAGCAAACGTAGTTGCTAACGCCCTTAGTCGCATACCATATTTGGGTAACTCCTAAATCTAGAATTCTGATTAAATTAATTTGAATAGTGCCTTTTATTATTTTGCAAACAATGAATTTAGAGCTTCCTTAAGCTACAAGTTACTATTCAAAAATTTCATAGAATACAGGTAACCTATTCGAATAAGAATTGTGCTTAAAATACTTGTAACCATTGAAACTTAATCTTTCATATCTTGTAAGAAAGAATTCAAACCATGCCTTGTGATACAAGAAACAATTCGAACAGTGCCTTGTATTGCAAGAAAACTATTGAAAATCATTCTAACGACTTTGTTAATTCTTTCGTAGCTACTATGGCTATCAATGTTCATTTCCGACTATCCAAGAGCTAGGAATTTTTGTCTGAGCTTCAAGTTCAATCCAATTTCATCTCGAGAATTAAAGAACTCCAACAAGTTGATCCAGATCTTCAGAAGATCATAACTAAGCTTACTTCTGAGTCTAGTTCCGACTTCTCCCTAAAGTCAAATGGACTCCTCTATTTCAAAGATAGAGTTTATGTTGAGGAACTAAGACAAGAAATGTTGAAAGAAGCTCATCAAAGTTCTTTCTCGGTCCACCCTGGATTAGTTAAGATGTATAAGGACCTAAAGCCACTATACTAGTGGCCAGGCATGAAATCTGCAATCATGGACTTCGTATCTAAGTGCTTAACATGTTAGAGAGTCAAAACCGAGCATCAAGTCCTTACTGGATTGCTTCAACCTATTTAACTTCCCAGTGGAAGTGGGATTGAATTACTATGGACTTTGTCACCGATTTAGTGTTACCTCACTAAGTACATAACTTGTACTTACCACTCTACTCTTCACTCTTCCCATAATAGATTAAAGATACTTCAAGAGGATATCTTGGGTTTGAAGCAACACTTGAGGCAAGCTTGAAAGTATGAATTCATACTCTTTGTATACTCCTAGTTTGGTGGCACTAGGTCTTGTAATAGGTAGCCTTGATCATGCATTTGAATATGTATTTAAGACTTGTATGTGTAATGTTTTGATGGGCCTATCTTGTAAATGACTTGGATGACTTAAATTATATGTTTGAAACATGATGATATGTATATATATGAGTAAGAAGATGTGCAAATTATGAAATAATGCAATGTTTGATGAAACCATGTATGATTCGAATGCTAAACCAATGTTGTATGATCATGCATTAGTTACTATGGTCAATGTTTGAATCGACAATGTGAGATTGAAGTTAAGGTATATACAAGCATGCATTAACAATGTACTAATTAAGTATGCCATGAAATTATACGACTTGATTGTAAAGAATCAAATGAAATGTGATTAGGGATTACCATGTTGTTTGAATAGATGTATGAATATGTAATAAGATGTAAGTTAGATGCTTTGTATTGAACTTGTTAATTGTTTGAACAAGTAGTAACTTGGGATGCAAGAAAGCCAATTGGAAGTAAGTTAAGCAAACTCCTTATATTAATCGAATAATGCTAATGATCTTGTAATAGGATTGAAAGTTGAATCATGTCTAATAGTAACTTAAAGTGAAGTATGCCACACTTGTGATTGTTGTTAAATGATGTATGTGATTTGAATATAATAGAAATATGATAATGGTACTTAGGTTATAAGTATGAAATGAAACAAAATGGTACCTAAATTAGTATGCTATGTATGTTGTT
Organism: Hibiscus mutabilis; assembly: GCA_019671005.1. Taxonomy (NCBI): domain Eukaryota; kingdom Viridiplantae; phylum Streptophyta; class Magnoliopsida; order Malvales; family Malvaceae; genus Hibiscus; species Hibiscus mutabilis. The sequence goes on along the minus strand of CM033718.1, from coordinate 37,131,309 downwards.
TGTTTGCTTAATGTGAATTGTGGTATGTATTGAAAGGTTTAGTTTATGTTACTTGCGCATCAAGCCAAGTAATTTCGAGGTTACTTGTTCGACAAGTAACCTACTATTGCTTTGTTTTCGTTCTGGTAACGCTCCCGAACTGGGTTACAGCTAACTCGGGGATGGGGTGTTACAAAAATAATGTTAGAACTGGTAAATTTGAAGTTAGAACTGAACTGGCCATCTAGATGACTTAATCGAGTATTAAGGACTGTTATGAATAAATTAGTGAAATGGGTACTGTTTTGGATTAAATAGGGGACTAGAAAGTTGAGTTAAATACAGGGAAGAGGTAATTGAATTCTAGTTAGGCTGAATTGCCAGATTAACAAGGGAGTTGGATTGTTTTAATGTGTTAATTAGCAAACTAGTGATACAAGGACTATTCTGGAAAAGTGATTAAATTGAGGACTGAAATGAACTATTTAAGGACCTATCTTAACATTTAAAAATAAGGTAAGAACAAGAGAAATAAGGGTATAAAGGGATAAAATGAATTAGTAAGGGTCCTAGGTGAATTAACCCCTAAAATGGACTAAACAACAAGCTGGCATATTCAAAACTAGAAAAATTACTTGACTTTAACTGGAACTCTATTGATCTAGGAAGGATAAAAATATGAGCTATACATGAATGAATAGGTAATTGAATTAGATTTCTAACGGCATAAATTAATCAAAATTCCGACATGTAGATTAAAAGTTATGAGCCAAATAGTAACTAGTGTGCAATCAGCCTGAGACAGAAAACATTTCCAGGTTATAGTATAATTGTACTTGCTTGAATAAGCTTGTTGATCGAATTGAGTGCTAATGATTTCTATGTGTTGTGTATGGTTTATTAGAACAAGGGATAGAAGATCTTGTGGAAGAAGAAAGGGTTGGCCAAGCTAATAGGAAGGATAAGGGAATCTATATCAAGGAGCAACACTAGCTTGCTTTTGTTGGGAGTTTTGTGAGTGTAGTTATATTTAGGGTTGAGACTTAAGTCCTAACCAAATCAGCATGTCGAAATACTTGTTTGTGCCTTATGCTTGAAATGAATCTAAATTCTATTGGTAATTGGTTAATAAAGTGAAGAAAAGATATAATCAAGACTTGATAAGCTAATAACTTGGTAATGAAGCTAGATAATGAAAATGAGGTAATTGTGCTTACTTGTAACGCTTGATGTGTTCGAATGCATTGTTGGATTGAATGATCTTGTGTGATGCTTGAGAATACTTGATCACCTATGAATTGAACTAAAATTTATATGGCTTAAAGATCTAAAATTAAATTGACCTTGTTATGCTTGTTGCTTAATCAGTTGATGTGTAATTGCTTGCTAATAAAAGACTCAACAAGTCATTGGTTGCTAGTTGGTCATAGGTAGAACGGCATGCCTTAGAGTCTAGAGCTCGATTTAAGACGATAACATGTTTGGTACTTTGTGTACCTTGATACATGGTGTAAAAGACACCTTTTTGTTCATGCACTTTTTGTACCCTGATACGTGGTGTAGCAGACACCTTCTTGTTTAGGTACCTTGTGTACCAACTTAATACGATAACATGCTAGGTACTTTGTGTACCGACTTGAGACTTGATTACCTAGTCCTACTATCTACCAAGGCAAAACAAGAATAAATGAACTTGAAACAAAGACTTGTAATCATGAAAGAAGAGTGATCAAACTTGATGCTTACTAATGATCTTGAAATGGAATGAAATTATACGAATGATTGAAGTACTCGTTATCGTCAAATGCTCATGACTTGAAAGGTAAATTATATAGTAAGAAGGGACCCTATTTGAATGAGATTTGGTGCTTACCTTACTTGAACTGTGTTATATTTACTTGACTTATTCATTGTGTGCTTGAAATGAAACTTTGCTTCCTTGGTCTATATTAATCGAATGGTATAAGGTAAACTAGCTAGGATAAGTTCGATTAAAATGAACAAGGACTCTAAGTTAATAATTTTAATAAATTGATAGATCTAGGAACTACCTCACTAAGTACTTTAAGTACTTATCACTCTCGTTTTTCCTTCTTCCCAAAATTTCAGGTTTAGATTGATCGATAGTTATCTTTCTTTGAGCTCGGAGCAGAACACAAGCAAAGCACAAGGTATGACTTGGTACTTTATATGAGTCTCTTAGATGGTGGCATAGTCTTGTGTCTAGATTTGATATTTCATGCATTTTGGGTTGTACGTAATTGGAATGAAAGTTTGAGGTCATGGATGTAATGTTTTAAAGTACATTTGTTATGTAATTAAGTAATCAAGATGGTTGTAGAACTTGAATGGTTGTTAGCCACTTTTAATATGCTTATATATGAATGAAGTTTTAAGAAAAACTTTGATTGAAATGCTATAATGAATCATTGTTACTAGTCTTGTATCTAAATGAACTTGTATGTGGGTAAGATACCGTGTTGATAGGTATATATTCGAATGGCCTTAAGACTAAGGTGAACTTAGTTTAAATGGAATCAACTTGATATACTAGATTAATGCTTGGTTTAATTCAAATTGAAATGGGTCTTAACTTGGGATTAGTATACGAATGGTATGGGGGTTTTAGAAGAACTTGAATTGATTATAAGGGTAACTGATAAGTAAGAAGCTTAAGAAAATGGTTCAAATTTGCCTAAATTTTTGTGTCTCCTTAATTGTTACATGCATCGACACTCCTCGCTCCTAACTCGGGCGAGGGGTGTTACAACCAACACGCGTTCAACCAAGTGAGGCGATGAAGCCTACTTGTTATTTGAATAGTTTAACATTTATACAAAAAATGAGAAAGTAAACACAGACTACACTCACAGGTTCACCACGTTACTCTTGATCGTGAATTACAATCCCTTTTTTTCCCTTGTCTTCTTAATCACCAAGCTTGTTATCTAAATTGTACAATTTCACCAATGTATTAAAACCAAAAGCCATCATTCGACTGTTCGTAATTTATACATAAACTTAACCAGGATTCTAAGGTAAGAATTCTTCAATACATCATCATAATGATAGTCAATTTAAACGTTTTAAACTTTCTAAAACAATCTTACTCTAGTCTGCATAAAATATGGCAGATTTACATGGAATTTGTTGCTTATATGCATTGTTAAATTCATTGTCAATTCATTTCTTGATCGTAGTGTGGTTACCAAAATTTAACCGATGATTAGCATCATTTTAAGGTTTCAAATTGTTCAAAACAGAGTTGTTTACACAGTTTTGGTCAGAGCTTAATCATAGATTAGCATATACCAAATCGAATGACCTTAGTCTAAGCATATCATCAAATTATTAAATTTTCAACATCAATAACCTTCTAATTAGCAAAGAGTTCATGGCTAGAATCAATTAATCTAAACATTCTTCTTCCTCAAATTTTGATTCTCAATCCAACTACCACAACCAATCGAATAAACATAGTTATAATCCAACTACCACAACCAATCAAATAAACATAGTTACAATCCAACTTGGTTGATAAGAAAATACTTACTTTATAAGATTAATGCTAGTAATTCAAATATCCAATATAACCGTGACCTTTACTATCAACAATGGTGGCTCTTATATTTCCTCTATATCAACTCTCTTGTTTCGGTTAGGGGAAGAATGAAGGAGAAACAAACCATTTTTTTGTCTCCATTCATTGATTGGAAGTCCATGTGTCCGTCCCACAAAGAGCCAAGTCATCAAGCTCTAGGTGAGTTTCCAATATAACATGCAAACAACAAATTTTTCATTCTAACAATTTGGTCCTTTCGGTTCAATACCATTAAGCCTTAAGTAGTTCAATTCGGACCAAAGAAATCCTTTAAAGAAGGTAATTATAATTCTACTTAAGACATAACAATTTAGAGAATTCAATTTATAAATTTAGGATGTAACAATTCTTCCCCCCTAAGAAAAAATCGTCCTCAAATTTACCTGAAGAGAATAAATGTGGATATTGCTCCCTCAAAGAAGATTCAGGCTCCTAGGTAGTTTCTTTATTCCTATGATTGCTCCATAGAACTTTGACAAGTGATATTGTTTTGTTTCAAAGTTGTTTATCTCCACGGTCAAGGATTTGAATTGGTTCTTCATCATATGTTAAGTCTTGATTCAATTCAACTTCAGCTGGTTTAAGAACATGGAAAAGATTAGACTGGTATCTACGAAGCATTGTCACATGAAATACATTATGTATTTTGTTGAATTCTTCTGGAAGGGCTAACCGATAAGCAACAGGGCCAATTCTTTCAATTATTTCGAAAGGTCCGATGAACCAAGGGCTAAGTTTCCCTTTCTTTCTAAATCTCAAAACTTTCTTCCATGGAGATACCTTGAGAAATACCCTATCTCCCACATTGTGATGAATTTCCTTTCTTTTATGATCAACATAAGCTTTTTGTCGGTCAAAAGCCTCTTTCAAATGACCGTAGATTAATTGTACTTGTTCTTCTGTTTCTCGAAGTAATTGAGGTCCTAAGGCCCTGTTCCCTCCCAATTTTGACCAACACATAGGTGTTTTACATTTTCTTCCATAGAGGGCTTCAAAGGGGGCCATTTTGATAGAAGATTGGTAACTGTTATTGTATGAAAATTTGGCCAGGGGTAAAGCCTTCTCCCAATTCTTCCCAACATCAATTACACATGCCCGAAGCATGTCCTCCAGGACTTGTATAGTTCTTTCTAATTGTCCATCTGATTGAGGATGAAATGCTGCATTAGTTCTAGTTCCAAGGGATTTTTGCAAGGATTTCCAGAATATAGAAGTAAATCTAGAGTCTCGATCAGAGATTATTGAAGTAGGAATGCCATGAAGTGTAATTATTTCTCAGATATACAGTTCAGCTAACTGGTACAGATTCAAGCTCATACGAACAAGGAGGAAGTGTGCGGATTTAGAAAATATATCTACTATCACCCAGACCGCATCATTCTTTTTAGGAGATACTGGTAGACCGCTAATAAAGTCCATTGTTATTTGTTCCTATTTCCTTTGTGAAATTTCAACGCGTTGCAGAAGTCCCGAGGGAACCTGATGCTCGGCCTTCACTTTCTAACATACATTGCAGACTTCATTCCGGGCCACCAATAAAGACTCATTAGGTCCTTATACATCTTCACTGAACCAGGATGAATTGATAAAGAACTATTGTGGGCTTCACGAAGGATTTCTCTTCTTAATTCTAGATCATTAGGAACACATATCCTATTCCTGAAATAGAGCAACTCATCCTATTTTAGAGTAAATTCTAATTCAAAATTTTCATTCATTTTAAGCTTATATATGAGTAGTTCGGGGTCCGATTGTTGTAACATTCAGAATTTTGATACAACCTCAGACTAGATTCGAATGGAAGCTAGGGTCCCTTTCCTTTCAACCAATGGAAAGTGAGCATTGATGAATGATGAAGCTACACTAGATTACAAGGAAATATTTTAGGTGTCATGTATATGCTATAACTCGATTAAGACTATGAGAAAGGTTGATTAGATCGAATTCTTACCACGAGAATGTTGTCGACTGAGTGCGTCAGCCACAACATTGGCCTTCCCGAATGATAATCTATGATTAAATCATAGTCTTTAAGGAGTTCAATCCATCTCCTTTGCCTGAGGTTAAGTTCATTTTCAGTTAAGATATATTTTAGGCTTTTATGATCGGTTTACAAATAGCATCTTTCTCCGAAAAGATAATGTCGCCATATTTTTAAGGCAAAAACCACCGCAGCAAGTTCCAAATCATGAGTTGGATAGTTAAGCTAATGGGACTTTACTTTTTGAGAAGCATATGCCACTACATTGCCTCCTTGAATTAAAACACACCCTAAGCTCAAATGGGAGGCATCACTAAATACAGTGTATTCCTTCCCTGATTCTGGTTGGATCAAAACAGGGGCTCGGGTTAAAACTTCTTTTAGCTGATCAAATCTCCTTTGTTGTTTCTCAGTCCAAACAAATGCTATATCTTTACGGAGTAGCTTAGTTAAAGGTGCAACTAGAATTGAAAAGCCTTTAACAAATCTTCGATAGTATCTAGCCAAGCCAAGGAAGCTTCAGACTTCATTTACGTTCCTCAGAGATCTCCATTCAAGCACAGATTGGATCTACTTCGGGTCAACTTTGATTCCTTCGGCTGCAATTATATGCCCGAGAAAGGAGACTTCTGGAAACCAAAATTCACATTTGCTGAATTTGGCATAGAGTCTATTTTGTCTATGAATTTGTAAAACAATTCTGACATGTCTTGAATGCTCATCTTCATCTTTCAAGTAATCAAGAATATTGTCAATGAAAACCACTACAAATTTATCCAAGTAAGGTTTAAAGATTCGGTTAATAATATCCATAAATGCAACAGGGGCATTTGTCAAACCAAAAGGCATTACTAGGAACTCGTAATGGCCATATCGAGTCCTAAAGGCAGTTTTGGGAATGTCATACTCCTTTACTTTCATCTAACAATATCCTGATCTAAGATCAATCTTAGAAAATACCAAAGCACCCTTCAATTAATCAAACAAATCTTCCCTTCTCGGAAACGGGTATTTATTCTTAACCGTGACTTGATTAAGCTACCGATAATCTATGCAAATCCTCATTGATCCATCTTTATTCTTGATAAAGAGTACCAGGGCTATCCATGGTAAAGAGCTTGGTCGTATGAACCTCTTATCTTGCAGTTCTTGTAATTTCTTTTGAAGTTCTTTTAATTCCACGGGAGCCATTCGGTAAGGAGTAATAGATATGGGATTAACTCCGGTTGAATCTCGATCTTGAATTCAACTTCTCGAGTAGGTGGTAATCCTGGAAGTTCCTCAGGAAAAACATCAGGAAATTCAGATACAGTCGGGATTGAATTTATATCAGGCTCGGTTTTAATAGTTCCAAGTATGTTAGCAATTAGAGCATTCGGCCTTTTTGGCTTTTGACTAATAAGGGATATCGACTCGTTTCCCAAACCCCGTAAGTATAATTTTCTCTTATTACAGTCCACCCAAGCCTGGTGTCTTCCTAACCAGTCTAAACCCATAATTAAATCAAATTTGCAGTAGGGCATTGCATAAAGATCAATAGGAAAAGGGATGTTCTGAATATGCAAAGGACAGTCCCTACAAAAGACACTTAAGGCTAGACATTTCCCCACATGGTTCGAAATTATAAGTTCTCGATTAACAATTTCAGAATACAGGTTCAATATTTCAATCAAAGGAAAGCAAACAAAGAAATGAGTAGATCTCGTATCAATTAGAGCATATACAGGACTACTACGTAGTTCAACAGTACCTGCTATGACATCAAGTGCCTCTTCTTCATCACGGCTTCGAATGTGCTACATCCGAGTAGGGGCCCATGACTCTTGATGAGTAGTAGTGACAGCCTGGCCCCGAGATCTTCTAGAGTTTCCCGATTGAGCTTGTATCGATCCCTTTCCTTTAGGAGGTATAGCTTGATTCAAATTAGAAGCTACCTTAACCGGTGTAATACCCCAAATTAGGGCCTAGTAACAAGTTACAGGAATAATTAAAACCTAATAGTATCATTTGACTTCTTAATGCAAAAAATTAATTGAAATAGTGACTAAAATGAAAGAAATTGAAAAGTGAGTGACCAATTTATGATGGCCAATCCGAATTAAATGAGAAAGAATGAGATTGCATGTTAAATTCATTAATTCTCTAATTGCCATTGACTATGCCTATAGTTAGTGGCTAATTAAGGATAAAATGGACATTTCCTAAACCCATTAAAATGAAGATATCATCTTCATTCTCCTCTATTCAGCCAAATGGATGAAGAAACATAGAGAGAGAGTGAAAATGGGAGAAAACACCATGGATGGAGGCTTGGAAGCTTGCATGTAGCGCTATCCTTCATAGAAATCAAAATTCGAAAGCATTGTAAGTAAAGTTTGCCCAATTCGATTAGGATTCTTGAATTGATATTGTGTTTGAGCTAGAATAATGCTTAGATTGATGTTATAATTATGTAAAAATCAAGGAATGAATATGACTAATTCAATATATTAACATGCATGGAAATCAAGGCTAGTATGAACTTGTAATTGAATGTGAATTGATTTGCCTAATAAAATTGAGACTTAATTAGTGAATAAGCTTGCTGGAAAATTTGTAAATGACCGAATTGGATAATTGAACAATTGGGTATGATGGTTATATGCTAAAAGTGGAACTTGTAATGAAACTAGTCACCTAAATGGTGTAATTGACTAATAGGGACTGCTTTGAATAAACTAGTGAATTCGGGATTGAATGGAATAAAATTAAATGCTGGATAAATTAGCTAAAAACAGGGGAGGACCTAAAGGAATACTTGATAAATTGTATTGCTTGATTAATAAGGAAATTGATAGCTCAAAAGTGATAATTTGGCAGATTATTAAAAAATGTACTGTTATGGAAAATTGGTTAAATTAGGGACTAAAATGGATTATTTTGGGACCAATCTTAACTTGTAAAAATAGGGTAATCAAGGTTTAAAAGGAATAAATCTAATAGAATAAGGGTCATAGGTTAATTAGCTCACTAAAGTGGACCAAAGTGTAATCTGGATAGTTTTTAAATTGTAAATTGACCCGACTTTAACTAATATATTGTATTGATCTAGAAAGGCTAAAAATATGAGCCATACATTGTTAAAAATATAATTGAGTTAGATTTCCAACGGTATAAACCAATTGAAATTATGACGTGTAGATTAAAAGATATAGGCAAAATAGTAACTAGTGTGCAATCTGCAAGAGGCAGAAAATAGTTTTGGTGTTTGTAGTAGCATGTATGCTTGAAATGGAATGTGTGTGAATTGAGTTGATTTAGTTCTAATGCGTCCTTGCATTGTTTGAATACTAGATTAAGAAAATGGTAGAAAGGATGGATAAGTATCGGGATGTGAAAGCGAATTTGGGTATCCCGTAACTTCGGGTTACAAGGTGAGTGTAGCTTTACTTAGGGTTTGGACTTACGTCCTAACCAATTGCAATTGTTTACATAGTTGATATGGAATTGACATGAAATGAACCTAATTTCGATTTGGTAATGTATAAGGGAAGGATGCTTAATTGGAAACTTGATGGTGGTTACATGTATGCTTGCTTTCTTGATAATCAATCGAATTATAGTGGAATGTACTTGCTTGGATTGTCTTGTTTGAGATTTGATATGTATACTCATGTGTGATTGAGTTGTTGCTACCTTGGGTGTAAATTGACACTTGTTTGTGTGTGATAACTATTCGAATAATACTACACTATAATGAACTTGCTTGCTAAGTGATAAACACTTGATTGATGGTTTAATTGGTATTGCTTAATGCTTGAATCTTTGAATGCTTGATTAATGATTGTTTGAATGACTTGTTTGAAGCTAGCATGCGTTCTTGAAATTACAATATGTAAGCATAAAATGTAAGAAACAACTACAAGTTTTAAAGTAAGATAAGACTTCTTATGCCATAAGATACTTCCCTAATGAAGATTAAGGATTTAAAAGGTTTAAGTTGCCTACAATGGAAGTTCTTGGATCAATGGCATGATGCATGGTATACTTGGGACTACGGTCCATGAGCCACGGCTCGGGGGGACGCCCCATTACATGTAATAAGTTATTGGTGACAGTTAGAGGTAACGGGGGAGTTGTACGGGTGGCGACAGTTGGTTGGATAGTGAGAAGCTTAGGAAATCTCTTGGACCTTTATGGTCAAACACAAACTAATGTCTTTCATGACCAATTGTGATCCAAGGCGAACTTGTTAAGAAGTTATGAACCTTATTGAGAAATTGAATAAGCAATTCAAGAGAAAATATCGAACACATGAATTATTTTTGAAAAATATAAATGATCCGACAAGAAATCTTGAATACTTTAATCACTTTACTTGAATCCTTGAAATAACCAAATTGCTTGACATGTAATGTTGAATTCTTAACACGAAGTTCTCGAAATGATAATTGCTTCTGCTTGGACCATATATTGTATGATTCACTACTTCAAATGGCTTGTGTCTTCAATTGAGTTAATGTTTACTTGGTACTTAAGTGTATGCTACATGCTTGGCTTGTGTGTGAAGTAATCCCTAAAATAATCCTCTTGATAATGAGTTTATAATCAATGAACTTTTAAGAATGGAATGATGACCTTAATGGTTAAGCTTGATTGAACCTTAATAGATAAAATATAGAGAAATACCTCATATTCGAATGAAGCTTGATTGATCCTTGTGATTGTGTTGCTTACTTGGCATGTATAAGTAGATCCTTGAAGTGATTTGCTTGCCCCTGTTCGAATTGGGATGCTTGTTGCTAGATTGGATGTTTGTGATACTAGGCTATTGAGTGCTAGTGTTAAGAGTTTAAAATACTTGGACTAAATTAAAAATAATTAGATATAAAATGGGATTAAATAAGATAAGTTACCTTGGTGTCATACGAATGAGACTATGAGTCCTAAACCAATTGTCTACTTCTACCTAAATGGTAGGGTCCTAAAATGAATTAGAAGCCTATATTTAAATAAGGGACTATTCATGTTAGTTTAATGGATTTAATTGAACCATAACTACATGTAATTGAATTAGCTAAGACTAGTTAATGGATTTCTCAAGTAATGGATTAAAGTAATGTGGTTAATCAAATGGATTAAAGTAATGTGGTTAATCAAATGGATTAATTTGAACATAGTATTTTAATGCCCTGTTTTAATCACATTAATAGGTAAATTGGATCGACCTAGACTAGTAGGAATATGTATACATGTTGAACAATAATCTTAGAAGTATGAACTACGTGATTAATGAAGCTAAAATCAAGTCTAGTGAAATCTGCCCAGAAAACCTCTGTTATGGGCAGCAACTTTGAAGAATCACCATAAATTGTGTAGATCAAATTAAGGGTTGAAATTTATATGGAATGGACCTTAGTATGTCTATTTTCATTAGGAGAAAACATAATTGAATTCTGATTTGTGAGTTGGAATCTGGAGATGAAAATCTTTGGACCGTGCAAACTGTCCAGAAATATAAATGCCCCGTCTTTGAACTAAAACTGTATTAATTGGAAAGATATTAAAATCAAAGGTCCAAATGGTTGTAAAGAGGGTTAAGTAAGCTTTCAAACGGTGTAAGTTAATTAATATTTTGACGTACGAAATGAAATTTTTTATGTTTAAGTAAACAATATACAAGCTGTCTAGTAGCAGCAGTCTAGGTGAATTGGATAATTTTGTGAACTGGACAGTGTGGTTACTGCCCTAAATGAACTCCTAACCTTGAATAATGAATCTCCTTAGCCACTTATATTTGTAACTAATTCAAGAGTTAATTAAAATGGAATATTGAGCTTAAACAAATAGCCTAACACGTTTGTAAGCTATCTTAAAATTGCTTGTGAGTTAAGAAAATGAACATGATTGTAAGGCTCTATTCGAATGAAACTTTGATTGACTGTTTGAAATTTTCTTAATCCATGTAGATACATTCTTGATTGAATTGTACGATTGTATTCTTGATTGATGATTGAACCGTAAGCTAAGGCTCAATTTTATGTTTAAGGCTTAATTAAATTGTAATTGAATTAAAGCCCCTAAAACTTTAATAGCTACTAATCCTAAATGCTACCTCACTAAGTACTTTATGTACTTACCACTCTTGTTTGCATTCTTCCCAAACCTCAGGTTAAAGCTTTCCTGATCAGTAGCTTGACATTGAAGTTAGCTTATTGTATTTGAAGCAATGTATGCAAGACTTGAGTATGATTTTGTATTATTTTGAAGTACTCCTAGACCGTGGCAATCTAGTCTTGTGACTAGATCTTGATAGGCCATACACCTTGAATATGTATAAAGTTGTATATATTTTGTAATGACCCTTTTAGGAACTTCTTGATATTGTCTCATGAATGAATGAACTAGAACCTTGTTTACAAGCTTGTTTTGATTGAGTATAACTATGAACCTTGAGTATTGAATTTGTTAGGTTGAAACTAAGTAAACTTAATCTAAGTTTACCCTATTCGAATGAACTTGGAATATCAAGGTCGTGTGTTTAATCTACTAGTATACCATAGAAGCCTAGACTAAGACTAAATGAATTGAATTTGTAATTCAATGAACCTAATGGACTATTGGTTGTGCTTATTGGATTGAATTGTAATGAACATGAATTTAAAATAGGTTATGATTTGAATGTTTGGGTAAGCTTGTTAGTAACTAAGTCAATTGACTAATCATTATTGAATGTTAGCTATCTGAATGGTAATGAATGACTTACAGATTAAATCATGTCTATAAGCTTATATTCGACTAAGGTAATGAATCTTGATAAATGAATTAAGTTTAATCAAAGTGAATACGATAAATGTAACCTTGTTTCATGCTATTCGAAATGTATGCTAAATCCTTGAATAGGAAATAATCACATCGAAATGAAAGTTACATTAGAAGTTCAAGCTTGATATTATAGATGGTACATGTTAGCTATATGGTCTTGAAACGAATTAAATCCTAGCATGATTTCTTGTATAGAAGTTCCTAATGGAACTGAGAACATTGTGTATGATTTAATATTAACAAGAGTAAATGGTAACTTGTTAGATAGGCAACTCACCTATTAGAGATGAGTTTTAAATGAAGAGGAATATTTTTAATTGACCCGTATTTTCATGTTCCTTGTTATGTTTTCTCATCGTAACGCTTCTCGCTCCTAACCAAGGCGTGATGTGTTACAACCGGGGACTTGCCAAAGGGCTGAGGACAATCCCAGACATAATGATCCACACTTCCACACCGAAAACATGCATTCGATTGTCTTCTACACTGACCAGAGTGATAATTTTAACTGATATTGCAATGTTGAGATTGAGTCTCTTTACCCAAATTTCCTGAGCTACTGATTGAAACTGCAAGAGCAGAAGATTTAATTATAGTTTGAGGCTTCGGAATGTAGTTATCCTTTAGTGATGCAACTTGGCTTACATAATTCCCTCATTGGCCCTTCAGTCTCTTAGCAGGCCACATTGGTTTATTATCGCCCCAGGATCTTTTATCCTTCTTAGAAAAGTTCTCCCTTCTTTTGTCAGCGTCTTTCATCTGATACTCCATGGCAATCACTCGATTTACTATATCTTGGAAGTCAGTTATTCCGAGGGCTATGAACATAGGGCTCAACTCATCGTTCAAACCATCGATGAACATTCTACATTTGTCCTCCTCTCTCTTGATGTATTCAACTCCATACTTACAATATTTACAGAAGTCAGTAATATATTGCTCTACAGGTCTTCCACCTTGCTTAAGATGCAATAAACGTCTTCTTCTTCCAGCTAAATACTATTCATTAACATACTTATTTTGAAATTCATTCAGAAAGAATTCCTATGAGACATAATTCTCTGGAGCTGTAAGGATTGTGGTTTCCCACCAATTCAAGGCTTCATCAGCAAGTAAAGCCACAACACACTCCAGCTTGTGTGGATCATAACATTGAATTTTTTTGGTTAGGATTTGGATAGTGATCCTTTTTGGGATCAACTCGAATTCCCTCGGCTAAAACTACAGACCCAAGGAAATTTACTTATGATAACCAGAATTCACACTTTGACAGCTTTGTGTACAACTTCTTTTCTCATAAGATTTGGAGAACTACTCCAGGATGAGTATCGTTCTCCACCTTGGTTTTAGAATAAACCAATATGTCATCAATAAATATTACCACATATCGATCCAAATACGGCTGGAAGATTCGATTCATTAAATCCATAAACGTCGTTGGTGCATTTGTAGGTCCAAATGGCATTACTACAAACTCGTAATACCCATATATGGTTCTAAAAGCTATCTTTAGGATATTTGTCTCCTTAATTTTTAATTGATGATACCCCGATCGAAGATCAATCTTAGAGAACACTCTTGCTCCCTTAAGTTGATCAAAGAGATCATCAATCCTCGGTACAAGATATTTATTCCTAATTGTCACTTCATTAAGTTAACGATAATCTACACATTATCTTATTGATCCGTCCTTATTCTATATAAATAGGAATGAGGCTCCCCAAGGTGATATACTAGGCCGTATAAAACCTCGGCCTAATAATTCTTGTAACTGAGCTTTCAATTCTCTAAGCTCTGTAGGATTTATCCTATAAGGTGCTATCGATATTGGTGCTATTCTAGGAAGCACATCAATACCGAATTCTTCCTCTCAATCGGGAGGTAATCTTAGTAATTCATCCGGAAAGCATCTCAAAATTCCTGTACCGTTGGTACATTTTCTAGATTTATTTTTGTTTCTAAGCACTAATCACATAGTTTAGATTATCTGATCTTTCACCTACAAATACCATATTTGAACCGTCTAGCTTCTTCAAGGTTGGCCTTTTTATATTTTCCATAAAACCAGCAAGAAATTCTATTATTTGAATCTTTAGAGGACATTTCTTGCATATTCGACTCACTTTGGCACTTTATCCTATTAGATTGACCGAAACTACTTTATTCGAATTTGGTTCTATTGGGATATTTCTTTGGAATATTATTTTAGAACTAATGTAAGAATGAGTACAGCCTAGATCAATCAATGCAAAGATAGGTCCACCAAAAAGTTCGATCATACCTGCTACGATCTCTGCATCATCCTGATCCTCAACAGTTTTGATGTGGTATACCTGAGTTGTAGCCTTGCTCTCTCGATTAGGCGTAACTGTAGATGTTCTCGGGTTACTACCGTTATTTCCTTTACCAGCCTGACATGCAATGATAGGTTGATTTGGGTGAAGTTCTAGACAATGCTTCTTGATATGACCAGCTTTCCTACAATAGAAACATGTCGCGGTCAACCAGCACTGACCAGGATGCCTTTTTCCACAATGCTCATATTCTGTAATAGGGTGAATTCTAGAATATCAAGTACCCGTAGTACTCATCTGGGATTGCTTCGATTTTCCTCCTACATACCCCTTCTTAACTGAAGAGGCTGATAATGTACGATACTATTGTGGTACTCCTTTACTACGTTTAAATGATGATGCAGCAAATGAACCTCCAGACCTTTTTCTGGTCTGAATCTACTTCTCACTTTTTCCCTTAAGGTCAACTTTCTCCAATATGTTTTTGCTTGAATTCTTGTAGAAAGAATTCCCAAGTAATCCGTTCTAGAGGTCCTAGTGTATTTATCACGTTCCACCATACGCTGACTTGTTTCATCAATAGGGATACTACTCCTTCTAATTTTCCTTGATTATCATAAGAAATCCTATTTAATATGATCTTTATATCATTTAACTAATAATCGGCAACCATGGGATCTGCATCAGTGTCACCCCATAATTATGGTGCCCCAATTTTCCTTAATTCCTTTGGGACTGATACTGGTGCTTGCCGATTTAGGATTGCCTCCAAAGACTGCAGAAATAAGCCTTGATCTTGTACCGGCATATTTCTTTGTTCTTGAGCCTGTTGCTCTACATTTTGTTGAACCTGAGGTGGATTCTGATTCACCTTATTACTTTCGCTTCGAGCACGCACATCCTGCTCGACAGCCTGTCAGGATTCTCGATAACCCGACATTTGTTCATGTCACGTTTATCTAAAATAAGTAAGGAGTAATCTACTCAACATCAGGCATCATCATCAACCTACACAATATCAAAAAAATTTAGATATTCTAGTGGCATGTATATAACTCTGACTTTCTGCAAATACTCGTTTACTATCCAGAACCAGCTAAACCTGTAGCTCTGATACCAATAAATGTAACACCCTTACCAGTATTTATTACCCACTCCTAGTATAGAGTGTCACATGATGTTTAAACCCTTACCAGAAATTTTACCAATAAATTTTTTCCTTTTTTAAAATATGTTTTCAAATTTTAATCCATTAGATAGACCTCGGTTTCAGGCAGTAACTTGTAAAATTTTAACTATACTATACTATTAACAAAATTGCCTTAAAACAGTCTAAAATAAAAATCATTTTGATTACTCTAAAATTTCATTATTATAATCTTACTCGATTTTTGTTACTAGCAATTTCTTTAAACTAGTATCATTTAAATAAAACTCAATATCATATACTAACCACTTATCTAGATGTTATTATTACAATCCATATCTAGACTAGTTTGAAAGGAACTACTTTTTATCTATACATGCCAACTAGAAATATCAAAATACATCAAATATGTAATTACTGATACTTCATACATCCCCTTTGATAGTGATGCCTAACTCTTTACTCTGAACTGGGTTTTCTACCTACGCGTGAAAAACATCACACGCTAAGTGTATACTTAGTGACGCATTATAATTATTTAATATAAATCAATATGCTTGAATTATATCAATAATATAATAAACATGCATTTTGATCACTATTCCTTTATTTCCCTTATGTTAATCAAATATTAACATAATATAATCCTGATTCATAAATCCTATTATTATCATTACCATTATCCGAGAATTTACCTACTTTCTGAATTATTTACCATTTATTATCCGAGAGTTCACTTACTCTCTAACTTATTCACCATTTATTATCATTTTCAGAGAGTTCACTTACTCTCTAATTTATTCACCATTTATTATCATTTTACGAGAGTTCACTTACTCTCTAATTTATTCACCATTTATTATCATTTTTGACAGTTCACTTACTCCCTAATTTATTCACCATTTATTATCATTTTCCGAGAGTTCACTTGCTCTCTAATTTATTAATCATTTATTATCAAATAAATTATTGCCCAACATAGTTTTGAGGACTTGAGTGCACGAGTCAAAACCACACCAAAGTGCTAATAAACCGCACCGAAGTGCTAAGAGACCACACACAAGTGCTAAAGAAGCACACCTAGGTGTTAATAAACTGCACCGATGTGCTAAACCGCTGGACTCTATGGCATGCCAACTATACTCTATACCTTAAATACTTATTTGGGCATACTTTCCAATTCCATACTCAATTCATCCATGGCAATATAATTAAATACTGGGCAGTTCATACCCTAAATATAACATAACCATACATATCTGGTATATTTAGTGATCAAATGCATCATAGTTCTTCCTTTGACAATTCTCAATATGTCAAATATAAGTTCATGATGTAAACATATAATTATCAAGTAATTATTAATAAGGTAGACTTATCACAAGTCTTCCAAATGATAATCATAGTATTATCCATGCATAAAAATGCACTCACATTGACACTTTATGATTTGTTAATATTCACTAGCCTCACTAAGTTCAACTTTGATCCCGCTCCTTTTCTCAATTGCTAACTCGATCTTGATTTTGTTCACAGTCTACAAGTGTATTAAAATACCATAAGTACATTCCAAATTGTGTGTTAGTATCTTACTAACACATAAATAATATAGGAATAATTTTCCTATAAACACCCTAATATTTTCCAAATATTAGTTTCATGACATAAGTCATTCCATCCCCAATACTTTGTATTTCTTCCAACCTTTACTCAAAGAATGATTTATAACTCATTCTAATATTTATTCCAGCATAATGCTTTCATAAAAATAATTTTCACTTAAGTTCTTAATTTCTTCCAAATTGCCGAATTGGTCCCTAATCTTTTCAAAATTTATGAATTGGTCCCTATGTTTTACAAACTTACAAAATAGTCCAAATGACATTTTAAAGCTTGTAAAATCATAATTTCAACATTTCCAAATTTATGGAAAATTTTCCATAATTTCCCATAATTCTATCAAAATGCCGAAATTGCCCTTATACTTTTCCAAGTTTCCAAATTAGTCCACTTAACACATAGACATCATTTCCAAGCTTCACAATCGTTCCTAACTCAAAATCAATCCAACTTCAACTTTTCTACTAAAACCCTAACTTTGAACAATTTAGGGTTTAGCCATTTTCATGTAGTTTCAATCATCATACAAGCTTTAATATGATTCTACAACATCATATTCATCAAAAACTAACCCTAGTTCATCTTAAAACAACATCCCCTTTATCCTTCAAAGTCACAAAACCAAGGTTCTAAGCAAGGAAAGCATGAACAATGTACCAAAAGATAGAGAATTTCATGTAGATTAATTTCATGTTTCATGCCTTCATCAAAATTCCAACTAAATAAGCTTGAAAATCAAGAAGAAAAATTTTTCTTCCTTACCTTGGGGTGTTCGAAGCTTGACTGAAATTGGGGAAGAAATCTTGAAATTTCTTTTCCTTCCAATTTAGCCACTTGTACTTAATATATAAAAATGAATTAAAAATTCATTTTTAAAGTCTAATGACCCTTTTACCCTTGCAATCCAAAGCTGCATATATAAACCACATGTCTACCCACCAATCCAAGGCCCGAAAACAATCCAAGGAGTTAGTGATTACCAACTTTGCCCTTGCCATTTTTCATCCAATGGCTAAGATTAAACATGGAAAAGTAACCTTTGATCCAATGGTCCATATTAATTTTTATTAAAATAAGACATAGAAATGACCATTCTATCCTTGCCTTTTTAATAAAATATCTCGTAAAAGATTTCTCATTTATTCGATTAAATCCTATTTTCCAGATTTTTCCCGAACTTCAAAACTTTATAGCTCTTAATACAAACCCCGCATCAAAAATTCGGGTAACACAAAAATGCGACTCTTGGGGGTGAACTATTCATTTACGGGACTAACTTACATAACTTTTGAAAATTACAACTTAGTCCCTGAACTTTTTAAAATTTACACTTTAGAACCAAACTTTTCAAGTCTTACATTTTGGTCACTAACCAAAATTTTGAGGTATTACAGAACTTCCCCAGTGGAAGTGGGATCGAATTACCATGGACTTTGTCACCGATCTTCCTTCTACTCCAAGAAAGAATGATGCTGTATGGGTGATTGTTGATAGATTCACTAAATCTACTCACTTCATCCCTGTTCATATGAACATGAGCTTGGAAACCCTTGCCAAGCTGTACATTCATGAAGTGATTCGGTTACACGGTGTACTTACAACAATTATCTCTGATCGTGACCCTCGATTTGCTTCTCGATTTTGGAAAACTCTGCAGAAAGCTCTAGGAGCTAAGGTACATCTTAGTACGGCCTTTCATCCTCAATCAGATGACCAATCTGAGAGAATTATTCAAGTGTTAGAAGATATGCTACGGGCTTGTGTTATTGACTTTAGGAAGAATTGGGAGAAATCCCTACCTCTTGTAGAGTTTGCCTACAACAATAGCTATCAATCTTCTATTCAAATGGCACCATTTGAAGCTCTATATGGTAGAAGATGTAGAACTCCCTTATGCTGGTCTGAATTGGGAGAAAACAAAGTATTGGGACCTCAATTGCTTCGGGAAATCGAAGAAGAAATCAAGATCATTCACGATCGATTGAAGGCAGCTTTTGATAGATAAAGCGTGTGCTGATTTGAAAAGAAGAGATATTCAGTATGCTATTGGAGACAAAGTCTTCCTAAAGGTCTCACCTTGGAAGAAAGTGCTCAGATTTGGAAGAAAAGGGAAACTCAGTCACCGATACATCGGACCATTTGAAGTTATTGAAAGAATTGGTCCAGTAGCCTATCGATTAGCTATTCTTAGAGAATTCGATAGAATACATAATGTATTCCATGAATCAATGCTCATAAGGTATCGATCCGATCCTTGTTAAGATCTTATGGAGAAATCATAAGGTGGAATAAGCTACCTGGGAATCTGAAGAAATCATGAGGAAACAATATCCTCACCTATTCGATTCAGGTAAATTCGAGGACGAATTTAATTTAAGGGGGGGGGGGAGAATTGTAGCACCCCAAAATCCTATCCTAGAAGTATTGGAACTAAATTGTATAAGTTGATAGCTTAATTAAATTTATAATTAAGCTAAATTGATTAGTTAAGTGCCTAATTGAAAGAATGTATGAAATAAGTGATCAAATTATAAGGATCAATTTGAATTAAAGGAGAAAAATAAGGCTTGCATGATAAATATCATGAATCTCTTATTTGCCCTTGACTAATTATATGATTAGTTACTAACTAAGGTTAGTTTAGTAAAATCCTAATTCCACTAATGTGGATAACCAAGTTGTCATCTTCTCCATTACTTCATTGTTAGGCGAAATTGAGAGAAAGAAAGTGAGAGAGAAAGCTTGAAAATTTTAACCATTGAAGAAGGAATCAAGCTTGCATGTGTATGAATTTTCATTGAAATTAAGGTAGAAGCAAAGTAAGTATAATTCTTCTTGTGTTCAATTGAATAGGCAACTATGATTGTTGTATTGGACTGTTTTGATGATTATAGATGGAATTAGATATTGATTATGTTGTTAGATGATTGAATGATTGTAGAATTATACAAATTTGAAGAATGAACATTAGGTACAAAGCTGAAATCATGTGTTTATGCTAGTGTAATAAACTAGGTTGATGGAAAATTGAATTGTAATGTTGAAGTGGAAATTGAATGATTAGAACTTAAAATTGAGCTATGGAATTAATGAATTAATGATTATCATGAATAGGTAATGTTTAGAAGGTGTTAAACAAATTGAATTGTTAGCAAACAATGCTGGAAATGGAAGATAAAAGCATGAACATAGTTATGTAACAAAGAAGCTGTTTTGTGGAATTGAAATTGAGTAAACATGCAAGATTTGGCATTGTAACCAACTTGCCCTATTTTGGCAGCCTTGTATAATGAATTAAAATGGACTCAGCATGTTTAGGATGTTATATGATATGAATTATAGGACCAAACCATTGGTTAAAATGAATTTAAGGAATTAAAATGTGATTAGATGCAATCTGCCCAGTATTGCTCTGTTATGGGCAGTCACTTTGAAAATTCACCACAAATTGTATAGATTGAATTCAGGGATGAAAGTTTAATTACATGATCCTTAGAATTTCTGTTTTCATTAGGTGAAAACAGAACTGAAAAATGGGTCCTATGCTGGAAACTGTAAATAGGAATTGCTGGATAGTGCAAACTGTCCAGGCAGAATAAATGCCCTGTCTTTGAACAATAAACTGTATTAATTGGATAAGAACTAAACTGTAAGTCTTACATGGTATTATAGGAAATTTTGTTATCTTTCCAACGGTGTATAAAAATTGAAATTCTGACGTATGGATTAAAAGATATGGCCATTTAAAGGGACAGTGTGCAAACTGCCAGGCAGCAGTGTCTTGGGCAGTTTGGGACTGTTTCTGCACCCAAATGCGAACTGTTTCTAAAACAGTTTTGGGACATTGTAATCTGTCCAATTATGTATTAAAATGAAGTAATAACAATATGGAATTGAACTAGCAAGAAATGCTTAAAAGGAAGCATAAAAAATAGCTAAATGTTAGGTAAAATGTGATAACATTGCTAATATGATTGTATGATATTGTGCTTGTTTTGATGAAATGTGTATGTGTTATGCTTGCTAGACCAAGGGCAGCAAGTTGGGGAAGAAGAGGATAGGAGTGGACATCCCAAAGCTAGACGCAAAGGGATTTGGATACAAGATAATTGAATTGCTAGGAGTATTGTGAGTGTAACTATCCTTAGGGTTAGGACTTAGGTCCTAACCAATCTGGTTAATATCTAAATGCAATTTCAATGCCATGTAACATGACTTAAAGTATATTTGGCTAATTAAGGGAAGAATGAAATGTATAACAACTTGATTGATGCCATGATCTTTGCGTTTACTTGGGTGTTAAGCAAATGTAATCAAATGCTTGTCATGTGCATTGCTTATTCCTAAGGTATGAAATGGCATGCTTGCTTGGAGAATAAGGTACGCACAATGCATACATATGCTTGTGTTTGTGAATTTATGCATGGCTGGTTGAAATGAATTGAACAAAGATGCTACTTTGTATTCATGCTATTCGAATGGCATGGATAGTCTTGTATTGGGAGTTAAGACTCCATAAGCCTAAGGGCTTGGCCATTGAATGGCATATTGTTGAATTGAATAAAGAATTGTATAAAGCTTAAATGAAATGGATAATCAACAAC
Source organism: Hibiscus mutabilis (assembly GCA_019671005.1). Taxonomy (NCBI): domain Eukaryota; kingdom Viridiplantae; phylum Streptophyta; class Magnoliopsida; order Malvales; family Malvaceae; genus Hibiscus; species Hibiscus mutabilis. Next base: position 37,109,279 of record CM033718.1, on the reverse strand, counting down.
CTTGGTAGCTAGTTTGGATAGATAGAAGGGCATGCCTTAGAATCTTGAGCTCCTATTGGCACTACGGTGCATATTGGCACTACGATGCATATTGGTACGATGGAACATATTGGCACGACGGTGCATATTGGCACTTCGGTGCATGTTGTTAAGATTTGATTATCTAGTAAGCTACTTACCAAGGATGTTGTAAGATGACTTAATAAATCAAATTAACATTGCTTGTATTGTAAGATACTTGAATGAACTTTCTTACTTTGAAAGATGGCACATGAATGGTTGCAAAATTTGTTACTTGTCATCAAAGAAATGTATGGATGATGGCTTTATGCATAAATGCCAACTTGATAATTTGAGTGAATGGTTGCTTGTCCTCTAAGCATGTTGTTCGAATGGGCTATGAATATCATGGTGGATGTTGTCATGTTGATTGTATGATATGTAAAGGTTGCCTAAGTTACCCTATGCAATTCGAATAAGCGTGTATCTTGTATTGATGGTCTTGATTCTTGAAATACATGAAAACTTGGATTTATATGCTTTGAAATTGGCTATATTTAGTGTTACCTCACTAAGTACATAACTTGTACTTACCACTCTACTCTTCATTATTCCCATAACAGATTAAAGATACTTCAAGAGGATATCTTGGGTTTGAAGCAACACTTGAGGCAAGCTTAAAAGTATGAATTCATACTCTTTGTATACTCCTAGTTTGGTGGCACTAGATTATGTAATAGGTAGCCTTGATCATGCACTTGAATATGTGTTTAAGACTAGTTTGTGTAATGTTTTGATGGGCCTAACATGTAATCTATTTGGATGATTTAAAATATGTTTGAACCATAATGATATGTATATATATGAAGTAGATGCTGCGCAATTTGTGATGGAAATTCAATGTTGTTGAATCCCGTTTAAATTGAATGTTAGACCAATGTGTATGTTCATGCATTTGTTCCTATGTTTGTTAGCATGATTCTGCTATATCAAGATTAAGGCCAAGGTATGTTCAATCATGCATTAACAATGTATTATCTAAGGATGTCATGAAATGTTATGTCTTGATTGAAAAAGGAAACAAATGAAATATGATTAGGAATCATCATAGGGTTCGAATAGGATGAATGAAGATGTAATAAGATGTAAGTTGAATGCTTGGTAATGATCATGATAATTGGTTGATTAAGTAGCTCCTTGAGATGTAAGTAAGCTAGTTAAGACATATTTAGTGATCACCTATTGTATTTTGAATAAGGTTCTTAGAATTGTAAGAAGGATGAAAGTTGTATCATGTATGATAGTAGTTTAAAGTGAAGTTTGCCACACTTGTGTTTGTTGTTTGAATGATGTATGTAATTTTAATGGAATGGTAATATGATAATAGTAACTTAGGTTATAAGTATGAAATGAAACAAAATGGTACCTAAGTTAGTATGCTATGTATGTTGGTTTTTGTTTAATGTGGCTTGCTTGTATGTATTGTTTGTATTGAAAGGTTTAGTTTAGGTTACTTGCACCGCAAGGCAAGTATTTGCTTAGCTTCTGCTTTGGTAACACTCCCGAACTGGGTTACGGCTAACCCGGGGATGGGGTGTTACAGTTTTGAGATGTATGTGTGTAAATATAAAACAAGGATTGTTTCTATATGATTCCATTAGTTGAAGACTGTTTTGATTGATTCAAAAATAGGGGAAATATTTAAAAAGGACTCCTAAGGGCTGTTCGATTAAGAACCATGAAAGTCAAGGACTGATTTTATGTATACAATTTATAAAAATAATAAATATGAGGTTGTTTTGGTAAATGGGATTATATTACAAGCTGAATTGAAGGGGCTGATTTAAAAATAATTAGGTTGTTTTGAATCAAGAAATAAAGAATAGTCTTATAGCTTAAGATAACTGACATTGTGAATTGATTTATGATCAATTTCTATAAATAAAGTGGACCGTTTTAGTAGGCATGAATTGTGAAATTGAGCAAATGAGAGCTGCTTGGTAGATATGTATGTGAGAATATACAAGATAGGTCTGTTTACATCAAATTCATTAATGGTGGACTGTTTCATAGATTTGGAACTAAAAAGGGACTGTTTTGATTAAGTTAAGGGACTGTTCGAATGAATTAATTTCAGGAGATTGTTCTGCATGTATTTGGGGACTATTTTCGTACAAGTATTTTCATACCCTGAGCTCTCCATTTTTTTTTAGAGATAGTATTTCTTGACAGCATCAGAATTTACGGGATTTTTCAGCTTGTCCCCGTCCATTTCTGCTAGGATCAGGGCTCCTCCTGAGAAGGCCTTTTTTACGACGTACGGTCCTTCCCAGTTGGGCATCCATTTTCCTCGAGAATCTTTCTGGATAGGGAGGATTCTTTTGAGTACCAGATCTCCTTCTTTGAATTCTCTTGGGCACCTTTTTGTTGTAAGCCTGCACCATCCGCTTTTGGTACATCTGACCATGACAAATGGCTTTTAGTCTCTTTTCGTCAATGAGATTTAGTTGGTCGAGTCTGGCCTGCACCCATTCAGCTTCTTCCAATTTTACTTCGTTTAAGACTCGGAGAGACGGAATCTACCTCAATTGGGAGTATCTTGCTTGGTACCATACACCAAGGAGTAGGGTGTTGCCCCCTGTTGATGTACGAATGGACGTCCTATAGGCGAAAAGGGAAAAAGGCAATTTCTCATGCCAATCCTTGTAGGTATCCGTAGTAGGGTGTTTGCCGCTTCCACTGCTCCATTCATCTTGGGACGATAGACTGTGGAATTATGGTGTGTTATTTTGAATTGAGTGCACACGTCCTTTATCATTTTGTTGTTGATTGGAAGCATTGTCGGTGATGATTCTCTCCGCAATCCGTATCGACAAATAATTTCCTTCTTAAGAACTTACAAACTGTAGTCTGGTGATATTGGCGTAAGATGCTGCCTCTACCCATTTAGTGAAGTAGTCTATGGCGACCAAAATGAATCGGTGCCCATTGGAAGCTTTCGGATGGATTCGCCGATAACGTCCATGCCCCATCTTTGCGAAAGGCCACGGAGAATTCATGGTGTGTAGAGGCGATGGGGTGCATGAATTTTGTCGGCGTAAATTTGACATTTGTGGCATTTCTGGCGTAATCGATGCAATCTCCCTCCATGGTCAACCGAAATAACCGTATCTCATAATTTTTGGGCTATAGACAACCCGTTGGCGTCGTTCCATGAGATCCCGTCATGCACTTCGGCTAAGATTTCCTTCGCCTCCGGGCATCCACACATCTCAGCAATGTTTGATCATGACTTTTCCTATATAGGATCTCCCATCTAGGACATATTTCGTTGCCATTTTTCTTAGCGCTTTTCTGTCGTTGTCGTTTGCCCCTTCTGGATACTTTTGAAGCTTGACATATTGCGAGGATATCATAGTACCATGGATTTCCGTCAATCTCTTCCTGTATACTACAACAATGAGCAGGCTTTTCAAATGTCCGCATCTCAATGGGTTTCATTTCGCTGTGTGTTTGTTTTAAACATGGATGCCAAGGTTGCCAATGCATCCGCCATCCGATTTTCTTCTCGGGGTAGGTAATTGAAGTGACCTTTTCGAACTCTTTGACGAGCTCTTGAATCCATTCGTGATATTTGACCAACTTCGGGTCTCTAGTTTCCCATTCCCCGCGCAATTGGTAAATGACTAGGGACGAATCTCTGAACACTCGAAGTTCCTTAACCTTTTTTCGATGGCTGAGTTTAGTCCCATGATGCAAGCCGTATTCAGCTATATTGTTTGTGCAGAAAAACTCCAATCTGCTGGTGAAAGGATAATAGACGTCCTCAGGTGAAATTAGCACTGCCCCTATCCCATGTCCGAGGGCGTTGGAGGCTCCATCGAAGTAAAGTTTCCATGACTTATCATCCAAATCTCTTCTTCGGTTGTAATGCACATCAAATCTTTAAATGGGAAACTAAAGTTCAATGCCTCATAGTCATAAAAGCACGACTAGCCAGAAATCTGCTACGGCACTCCCTTTTTACAGCTTTCGATTAACATATACCATGTCGAATTCAGATAAGAGCATCCGCCATCGGGCCATCCTTCCCGTTAGCGGCTGGCGCTTCCATTAGGAACTTTAATGGGTCTAGCTTGGATATCAACCAGGTAGTATGGTACAACATGTACCGCTCGAGCCGCTTGGTAGCCCAAACTAGAGCACAACACACCAGATCTTGGCGAGTACCGTGTTTCGCAATCATTGAATTTCTGCTTAGGTAATAGATGGCTGCTCTTTTTTCTTGACTCATCGTGTTGCCCCAAAGACACATCCCATTGAATTCTCGAAGACCGTTAAGTAGAGAATTAGTGGTCGACCAGGTACTGGTGCGACTAAAATTGGAGTATTTGTCAGGTACTTTTTGATCTTTTCTAGGGCTTTTTGACATTCTTCATCCCACACGCCAGGATTATTCTTTCTAAGAAGTCCAAGACCGGTCGCATTGATTGGTTAATTGGGAAATGAAACGAGATATATAATTCAGCCTCCCCAGGAAACCGCGAACTTTCTTTTGCGTGCGGGGTGGTGAAAGGTCCTGGATGGCTTTCACTTTATCGGGATCAATCTCAATCCCTCTTCTGCTTACTACGAACCCCAAGAGTTTTCCAAAAGTAACGGCGAAGGTACACTTGGCAGGGTTGAGCCTCAGTTGGTACTTCCGTAGTCTTTGGAATAGTTTTCTCAAGTTCTGTAGGTGCTCTTCCTCTGTTCGAGACTTGGCAATCATATCGTCCACGTATACTTCTATTTCTTTGTGCATCATGTCATGGAAAAGAGTCACCATTGCTCTTTGGTACGTTGCCTCTGCGTTCTTTAGCCCAAACGGCATCACTTGATAACAAAAAGTGCCCCACATGGTTATGAATGTGGTTTTCTCCATGTCGTTAGGATCCATCTTTATCTGGTTGTATCCTGAGAAGCCGTCCATGAAGGAAAACCATGAATGTCCTGCGGTGTTGTCAACCAGCGTGTCAATATGTGGTAAAGGGAAGTTGTCTTTTGGGCTAGCTCGATTCAGATCCCTATAATCTATACACATACGAACTTTCCCGTCTTTCTTTGGTACTGGTACAATGTTTGCAACCCACTCGGGTATTTGGCTACCTCCAAGAATCCAGCATCAAATTGCTTTTTCACTTCTTCTCGGATTTTTAACAACATCTCGGCCTCATTCTCCAAGTTTTTCTGCATCTTGGTTTGCACTCCGATTTTGTTGGCAATTTGTGCACCACTATGTCGGTGTTCAATCCCGGCATATCTTGATAAGTCCAGGCGAAGACATCCTTGAATTCCTGAAGCAGGGCTATCAGTTCATGCTTGGTTTTTGAGGAAATAGTCGCTCCTATTTTTATTTCTTTTCTCGCTTCTTCATCCCCAAGTTGACAATTTGTTTCTTCTTGGTGGGGCATAATCTGCCTTTCTTCGTCATCCACCATTCTCTTTAATTCTTCCGGGACCTCAATTTCTATTTCATCATATCCTCCCTCAATTTCCTCTGAAACCTCGGGCATTCGAAATTTACTCCAGATTGGATCCGGTATCATTCATATCGTCAATCATGAGCGACCTGCATTAAATGAGAATGAATTGTATTGGGAAAGGGATGGCTTTACATGAAGGGAATGAATATGAAGAATGCATGAATGGAATAAATGAGACTTTGGTTATTTTTAAGAAAGTGGGGATATTTTCATTTCAATCAAAAAGTTAACATAGGTGCCCCATACAAGAGATCCCCATTGTCTATGGGCAAAAATAAAAGGTTGATTCGGAGCATTACTCTGATCTATTCCTAAAAACTACAGGTAGATCAATGCAGCTCCAGTTATCGAGTGTCTCCCCGGGATGGCAAGGGCAGATGTTGGTCAACATTTTGCTACCGCGGTCCTTTTCAGCTATCATGTTGATACACATCCCTTCAAATGATTTACTGAATATTTCCTCCTGGTTAAGTTCATCATTTTTCATTGCCTCTCCAATATCTTGATTTGGCTGGTAGAACCCTCCGGAGATGAAACTGGCTTTCAAACTAGGAAAGGACATCGACCTCCACGGAATGTCCTCTCCCTTAAATCTGGCTTTTCTTTGCTCCTCCTTCCTCTTATATTCCTCTTTCTTCTGTTGGACACTTGGCTGATAACCCAGCCCGAAACGATCCTTCTTGGTTATGATATTTTTGGGTCTCAGGTTTCCTTGTAATTTCTTCCCCAGCCCTTTTCCTATTTTGGCTCCTCGGCCCAGAGTTTCTGCGACGGTCATCTTGGTACAATTAGATAACCTAGGGTAGGGGATACAGCTTCCTTCTGACACGAATGTGGCATTTACTAGTTCTAATGCTCGGAACGAGCATTCTGCAGCATCTTCATCATTTTGAATGTAGGGGGTGTCTGATGTCACGGAAGCAACAAACTCATGCTCTGCCTCTACGGTGACCAATTTACCTTCAACTACAAATTTTAATTTCTGATGCAATGATGATGGGACAACTCCTGTGGAGTGGATCCAAGGTCTTCCCAGTAAGCAGCTGTAAGATGGTTTTATGTCCATCACCACGAAATCGATCACATATTTGGTTGGTCCGATCAATAGGGGCACCTCAATTTTTCCCATTGTTCCTTTTTGCGTACCATCAAAAGTTCTTACCGAGTTGTAGCAAGGCTTTGGGTGCGAACTATCTATTGGCAATTTTTGCAGGGTTACCATAGGCAAGACATTCAATGCTGACCCGTTGTCGATCATTACGCCTAGTAATACATACCCTTTGCAGTGGGTAGTGATGTTAAGGGCTTTGGTAGACCCCATTCCTCCCTCCGGGATCTCATCATCACTGAATGTGATATGATTATAGGCAGTAATATGCCCCACTATCATGTCCAGGTTTGTTACAGAAATGTCCTGGGGCACAAAAGTTTGATTCAACACTTTTAATAGCGTCTCCCGATGCTTCTCTGAACTCAAGAGCAATTCCAGCACTGTGATCCTGGCCGGTTGTTTCCGTAGTTGTTCCACTACGCTGTACTCGCTATGTCTCAAGAACTTTAGAAACTCCTTGGCCTGGGCCTCAGTTACCGGTTCATTTATCTTTTGGGGAGGTTCTTCTCCAAATATCTGCGTTCTTTTTCAGCGTAGACTCTTTTACCTATCTTTTTCAGCTGCTCTCAAAGCCTCGGAGGAATAACATCGGCCGCTCCTTGTGAAATGGCCTGCTTCACCAACGTTAACATTATTCTGATTTTGCTGGTCTTCCAGCGTAGTCTCTTTTACCTGTTCGCGTTCTGATTTTTCCGACATGGTCACATTCGCGGCATAATTCCAGGGAATTTGTCGCATGTCTTTGAATGGGAATGGAGATGGTGCTGAAATGACGATCTTGGGATTTATCTTGCTGGTTTCTCCTTGGGAGACACCTGTATTCCCTATCCTGGGAGAGATGATAAAAGGTCTATCCTTCCCGTATCTAGTTTTGGGGGTATCTGTCATGTGTACGTCTGATCCCTTCCCCATGGGTTCCTCGAAAAATTCAATTTATTTTTCATTCATCAACTTCTGCACCAATTTCTTGAACTCTTCACATTCTTGGATATCATGCCCTTTAGTCTGGTGGAATTCGCAATACTTTCCACATTCCTTTTGCCTTATTATCATGCCTTTGTTGATCACATGAGCCATGCATAATTGTTGAAATACCCACCGTAAAGGAGACTTTACTTCTGACACGTCATCATTTATCCTCCTGGTAAAGCATTCTTCTATTGTATTTACCCATCTGCTCCCATGATTAGGCAGCGGGTTGTTGGCTACGCTAGGTTCTTCAAACTTCAATATCCCGGAATCGATTAAGTTCTGCACAAGCTTTTTGAAGGCAAGGCAGTTCTTAGTGGGATGTCCAGGGGTACCGCCGTGATAATCGCAATGTGCGCTTGGATTATACCAAGGCGGGAAGGGGGGATTGACAGGATTAACGATGTATGGTCGGACCAAGTCTGCTTCATACAACTGGGAATAAAGCTCTGAGTATGAAACAGGTAGGGGAGTGAAAGTTCTCCTCTCTTTATCTTTTCTGGTGACCCTCTCATCTCTCTGATTCGAATTTTGTGTTTTTCCCACATGTGCTTGTGGCTGTGAGACTGTGAAGTTCTTCGGGGCGGTATAGGTGCTGGTGGTGTTTACTTCATTTCTCTTGTTATACTTTCGAGACCCTTCTCCACCATCTATTCTCGCCGCTCTTGATTGCGATTCGAGAGACTCCCGATCCCGATTAAGTCGGCGAAACATTGTGTTGTGTTATTGATGAGGCGGTCGAAGAGTGCCCCTTTCAGAGTGTTGACAAATAATGGCGTGATTTCATGCTCCGGGATAGGTGGCTGGATTTGGGCGGCCATTTCTCTCCACCTTTGGGCATATTGTCGCAAGCTTTCATTTGATTTCGCCCCATATTTTCTAGCATGATTCTCGCTAGGGATCATGTCATTACATGTTTGTATTGCTCGGAAAATGCTTTAGACAAATCTTTCCATGTCTTGACATTCGCTTTGCTTAACCGAGTATACCAACGTAACGCCGCTCCAGTTAGACTATCCCGAAACAAGTGGATCAGTAGCTTTTCATCTTTATGGTAAGCCGCCATTTTTCTGCAATACATCGTTATGTGTGCAGAAGGACATGTGGTTCCGTCATATTTATTGAACTCTGGTGTTTTGAAATTTGGCGGCAAGACAAGATCAGACACCAAACTTAGATCACTAGCGTCGTTTCCTGATTCTTCATTTGATTGTAACGCTTTAAATTTTTCTTCCATGAGGTGAAATCTTTCTTCCCACTTTCTTTCTACCTCATTCCGGATCTTTTCGACCATATTCAGGTCCGGCACTTCTTCTTCATAAAGTGCTTCGGTATCAAGGGGTTGAGTCTCAGGTGCCCCTACTTGAAAGCTGGAAGACATTCCTGTAGGGTCAATATACATCTTCCTAGCCTGGTTTGGTGCAGTTGGTTGAACCTTGAAGTGAGCCGGGGTACCTTCTGGTTCTGGAACATTTTCTCCTTCTACTCGTTTTCCAAGACTTCTTGCCAGCAATGCAGTTATGTCAGAAACTATTGATGTTTGTGATTGCGCGATCTGATCACTAAGGCTTCTCTGGGCCTCTTCAAGCCTTGTCTCAAGCTCTCTCTGCCCTCTTTCTAGACTGATTATTCTTTCTTCCATGAGCCTTTTTTGTAGCCGGGTAAAGTATAGGTGATGAATGATTGCGGGTTAACACACTACATAGAATGCCACAATATTCATATTGTTAATATGATTGCAAAAAAGAAATAAATGCATGTACAAAGATGCAAATGCAAAAATGCATGCAGACAAGGTACTGGTTCCGCTGGTAATCACCCTTTTGAATTACTTCCACGGGAATTAAAGGGTCTTGATTACAACAAAATTCGTGTTACAAAGTAAAGATCCCTAGTACAAAAGATCTAATTATAACATAGAGTCTTATAGATAGACTCTAGCTCTATCTCCTAACTTTCCAATTGCCTTGAGCAGCTTGAGGAACCTAGGAGCTTCTTCCATTCCCGGGGCTATAAAAGGTCGGAGTGCCTCAGCCTCGACAGCTAAATCATTTACGTGTCTGGCGACTCGCTGTATGTCTACCATTAGATTTGCGTAGTACTGGTCTCTGTCTTGTACCATTCGAGCAGCGTCGCGTAATCTCTTTTGCCAATAGGTGTCTCCTCCGGCTGCAGCTTCCTCGAACACATTAATTCTTTCCATGTAATCCTCCACAACCGCTTCGAGGGACCCGATTCGTGCTTGTAACACACCCACTTCGCGTTCTCTTTCTTGCAGCTCGGTGAAATTATTCCTGTGGCAGTACATTCGAAGTGAGTGTTCGACTTCCGCCATCTTTCCTTTTAATTCATCATTTTGACTTTGGCTTTGCCCCAATTTTTGAACAGTGTCATCGTACAGTTTCTGCATTTCTAACAGTCTGTTCCGGCTATTCATGGATTTTCTTTTCCATACGGCGACACTTTCTCTCTCATGATGGACAGCTTGTTTTCCCTTGCTGATTTCTTGTCTGAATCTTTCTCTCTCTTGATCAATGGCCTTCTTGGTGGACCGTTTTTCTTCCTCCATAGCCAAACGACAGCTTTCAATCTATTTCTCGATCGCTCTTTTGTTAATTTCTCGTTCTTCTTCCACCAAACGGATGCCGTTCATTCTTTCTTTTTCCACAGCTATGAACTAACTCCGCCGGCCTTTTGTATTTTTGCTTGTAATAAGGGAGGGCACTTTTTGATAAAGAGTATTTTTGTCACTCAAATCTGCATTTAATTTCTTCAATTGCACGATGATCCCGTCTCGCTCATCAACCTCTAAGCTTGCCTTATAGAGCTCGCCGCATGTAGGGTTTGTTGAATGTCCATCTTCGTTTTAACTTCTTGAGTTCACTCCTTAGGATATCGGCGGACGGTACCACCCTTGTAAGCTCTTCGAGTGACCTTTGTTGGTCCTTGATCGATTCGGGAATCACATTAATAACCCTCAACCGTCTCCAAAGATCGTAATCTGGGGTAGTCATGTGCTCGGTATCTCCTTCTACCCTGATCGGGTAACAATGATCTCAGGCCCTCATGATGGTCTGAATTTTTCCTTTGAACTCTCCTTTGAAAAGAAATTCAGTTTGGCTTAATCCGGCGGTATTGGGAATGAACTGCCGTGATCCGAATCTGCCGAGACACTAAAAGTGGAGCACAAGCGATCCCTCCATGTAATCCTAGCATCATCAGCCAGTTGAAGTCACCACAACTGTATAGAAAATAATTAACTTTACCGAGCCATGGGACCCTCCATGCTATGTCCTCATCTCGAATGTTCTCAAGAAACTGGTCCACATTTTTGTTTTCAAATCTTTCGCCATTCCTTTGCTAAGTATTCTCGTAAAAGGCGAAAAACCTTGGAAGGATATCCTCGGCGGGACTGCGTCGGCGTCTTCCACATATGACTTTGGATCCATACTTGTAATAAGCGCGGCACAGACCAAAACGCGTCTTTCTTCATGCTTCCAGCTAGCGTTTAAAGAAATGAAAGTCTCGACCAAGATTGCTGGTACCGGGTTTGCTTTCCGTTTCACCCGCTCAAATAAATCCAGAATGGCTATGTCAATGTTCCCGAGTACTCTGGGAAAGATCACCAATCCATATATTCCTAAAGCGAATAAGTCCATTTTCTTTGCCTCGTGCGGATGTGTCAATATGACGTCCCGAATACTCTCCCATGCAAAGATCGTATTATCTCCTCGGATTTGAAGGAGGCCACTAACCCAATCATCACTCATTCCCGCAAAGGCTTTGAGTTTGGCGGTGTAATTCTGATTCCTTGAGGCTTCGCGTAGATCCAATCTTCTGAATATTTTTCTGGTTAAGTAAAGCAGTGTACTCTTCTACCGTAGGCATCATGTCCTGCCCATTGAAGCCGGCAAAAAAAGCTGGATTCAGAATCGGACTATAGCTCGGAGTAGGGGCTGGTTGATCCGAACATATAATAGCTGCTGCGATGTCGCCATAACTATTGCTAAATAAGTCTTGTAGTCTTCGGTCCCATCTTTCCCAAATGCTTTGAAGATCCCACAAGTCGTTCATTTGGAGACTCACATAGGTATATCCAGCTATTACGCGTTCGTTAGTTAGTGGTGTCCCTTGGATTTTCTGGTTGACCTCGACCAATGTCCGGTGACAAATTAAGCTCTTCTTTCCTAAGACACTTTTTTCCATAATGAAAGACTTTCGACCAGGCAAACCACTTGATCCAAGTACCTTTATGTGATGCAAATGCAATGATGTATGAGAAAAAGAACAAAAAGTGAAAAGAAAACAAGTCGATGCCGGATAAAATGACAAAATTAAACAAGAATAAACACACAAAACAACCCTATTTATCCCGTCTAAAACCTAAGGTTATCCGCATGGCTCTAACAGGTAGGTTTCTATGTTCTCTACATGCAGTTTTGGTTCTAGGAGGTACCGAATTGTCCTTGCTGTCCTCTACTAAGAGTAGCAAGGCCCCGATCATCACCCATTATAGGCTCCTTTCAACGGGTTCAATCGGGGGACCCATTCGCTTATGCCCGCATTGAAGGAGCGATATCCTTACGAAAGCATAAGGTACTCGAGCCAAGAAGGTACTTGCTAGGCCCATACGGGAGAACTATATCTCCACGAAAGCATTAGCGTTTTCCCCACTAAAAAGGCGGGTTTATATGCCATATTTTAAATGCGTTAAAATAAACGCGCAATTATGACCGAATGTTAATTTAATAGTTACTTTAATCCGGAATTTCCAATATTAGTAAAGCGGTAATTATTTTAAAAGCTTGACTCTCATTTGTTTTTGAAAAACAAAAATGTCCCCAGCGGAGTCGCCATCTGTAGCGATGTCTTTTTCTGATACTTCTCATCGCTAAATAAAAACGATTTTTTGAACGGTGTTTTTGAAAGGTGTTTGGATATAAAATATTTATTCCGTTGGGTTTACAAAAACCTCATAAAAATGGAGTCGCCACCGGCCACTTAGGTAGGCCGGACACCACAAAACCAGAGATTCAAAAAGACAGGGTTCGGGAGTCGGTTACGGATGGGGAAGGATTAGCACCCCACACCACCCCAAAAATTGGTACTTTAATAATTACCGCTTTATTAGTATTGGATTTTCCGGATTAGAGTAGCGATTATTTTAAATTTCGGTCATAATTGCGAATATATTTTAAGGGTCCCGTTATCCGAGAATAAACGCCCAACCACTATCAAGACGCTTTGATCTCGCCCCGTTTACGCTCGGATAAAAGGACACCGCATTAACAATTTATATCTCAATATGCAATCTTAATGGCAAAAATATAAAACATGGTAAAATGTTTAAATGTTGTAAATATTGTCATAACAGAATGTTATTCTAACATAGATGATATTCTAGACTAAAACATGCATATACATATTATTCTAAATAAATGATAAAAAAATAACTATCATATGTCAAAATAATAAGGCAGGAATGAGTACATATATACGAACAAGTATTTCAAAAAGACATGCCTGGTAATAAAACATATTTCAACATATACGGGTCCACATGTCATACAAAAAGGGTAAATATACTAATATGTAGCCCTAAAAAATAAGAAAGCACACACACATATAAAAAATACTAAATATGCCATGTACGAATTAACTAAAACATAACATGCTTGATACGGATAACCGAATAAAAACATAAATATTATATTTAACACATATATACATAAAAACATAAAACGAGTCATATACGAGAGACATAAAATAAAATAATATCAACATATATGATTATAATACGAACAATAACATTTACAAAGAAAATAGGACTGAAATGAAAGAAAAACAAAAGTCAGTGGCAGAAATTAAAGAGCAATAATATGTAATTTAGGGACGAGATTGTGAAACAAACGAAACCTAAAAGGGCCAGAATTGTAATTAGACCAAGGGGCAGACCCAAAGTGAAAAATTCAAAAACGTGGGATGGTTAAGGGCGTAATTTTCCCATTTAGAAACTGATTCGGTGTAATTTAGTGACTAAATTGTGATTTTTTGAAAACTTAGGGGGACTGGGACTGTGATTATACCATGCGGCAAGACAAAAATGAAAATATTGAAAACGCGGTGGGATTAAGTGTGTAATTTACCCATTTCAAAAATAATAATAACTATAAAAAGCCCGTTTTTAGACCGAAACCCATTTTTCCCCATTTTTGTTTCATTCTTCAGTTTTCCAAATAACCATGTTCATCTTTTTCTCTCAAGTGTTCTTGAGAAACCCAGAATCCGGCGGCCGGCCGCCGTATTCTACGCCGCCGGCCGCCGCTAACCGGCGCATGTTGGCTCCCAAAATACACCAAAACCTTCCCCTTGTCGTCCTCAACATGAATCCGTAGTTGGATTCAGAGGATCCCCTTTTATTTATCCTAGATCTAAGAAATACGAACCCAAAAATATATTTTTTTAGACCAAAACGAAACCACAAGGGGTCTTCCCCTCCCTTTTGTTCACCAGATCTAGCTTGTAGAAGCCGAAAGGCTTGTCACAGAGGAAGGGAAGACCCACAGACAGAGCCGGTAAGACTTCTTTTCCTGTTTCTTTTTTATTTCTTTTTGTGTTTCGTATATGCATGCAAAGAAAACAGGTAAGAAAAAGAGACAAAAAATTAGCACTGGACTGCCTTTTTGATTATCTTGACTGGTTACAAGTTTCTGGTTTTACAAGCTTTCTGTTCTTTTTTGTGTTACTACTCTCTCTGTTTTTTTTTGCCCCTAAAATTATCCCCGTTACAACAATCTCGTTTCATATATATTACTGCCTCTGTATTTTGGTTGCAACTTGTATCTTCTTTTCCAGATCTGACATTTGCTTGTTGTCTTTGGCATAATCTGAACGGGGACTGAATATCGGCGCGGTGGCGGTGTGGCCATTCTGCCAGAGGCCAGACGTATTTTCGGCCGTTAGATCAGATCTGATCTAACGGTCGAGATGGCTTGAAGAACGATCGGCCTGGATGAAGCCTCGATCTGATGAAACGGCTTCAGATTTCGCCACGTGGAGCTCCGCAGTCGAGGAGTCAGAACGCGTGGGATATTAAAGCGTCCGCGCGTGGACTACACGCGCGCGTGGCACTCGAACGGTCCATACGTGTGGAGCACGCGCCTGGCAGATATTTTCAACTTCCATTGCATCGTGGCCGTTGGATCAAATCTTGATCCAACGGCCCACAATTACCTGCACATTGTAATTAGATAGGATTCAGATTTGGGCCAACGGGCCTTGTAATTGTATTTTGTAATTGGACTTGGATTTTATTTATTTGGGTTTAATATATATTTAATTTTGCATTTTACTAGCCCAATACTAATAATAGTATACAGCAATACATATAAAAATATATACTTATATTATACGATCATTAATTAATACAATATTTTCTAGTATACGTACGTATAATCATACGTATAATTAACATGACATCTATATACGCTTATACCCTAGATACATACGCGACATACATACACCCCTAATACGTATACATAGCTTATACATGCACACATCACCTTATATTAGTAAAATTCATGTAATAAATATACATGCAATATTAATATATTTAAGTGAAAATGAGTGATTACACTAGGAATTATAATTTCAAGTTAAATTTGAATCTAGCATGCTCCTAACACACATAGAAATCATCAAATTCATTAAGACAACAAAGACATCATCAATCACTCATTCAGAAATCTATAGCAAGTTAGGTTCAAGTATTATACCTTCTCCAAGCATAATTTGATCAATGGATGAATTATGAAGCTTGAATTGAAGGTGTTTGCATGCAAAATTCTCTCCCCTTTCTCACTCTATGTTTTGGCCACAATGTATAACAATAGGGAGGAAGATGACAATATTTTTGGTTATTTTCCTCCCCAAGCATGAGTCAGCATCCTAAATGGCACACGTCCTCCTCTAATGAGAACATGTGTCAAGGCCTCCATTTAATTTCTATTTTACATGCAATCTATAGGATTTTGCATGTTCACATTTCCATCATTTCATTTATGCCTCCTAGTTTTCATTTCAATTCAATTTAGTTCAATTTCACTTATTTGATTTATAAGGATGGCCAATGTTCATTCTTCTTTTAAATTGGTTACCACATATATTCAATTAGCCTATAGTTTAGATAGTGGTAACATTACTAGGCAAATTTTAGGATGTTACAATTCTCCTCCCCTTAAAATAAATTTGTCCTCAAATTTACCTGAATCAAATAGGTGAGGATATTGCTTCTTCGTGACTTCTTCAGATTCCCAAGTTGCATATTCAACTTTGTGACTTCTCCACAAGACTTTGACAAGAGGAACATTCTTGTTTCGAAGTCTTCTGACTTCCTTGTCAAGTATCTGAATAGGTTCTTCGTACGGCATATCATGATTCAATTCCACCTCTTCGGGTTCAAGAACACCAGATGGATCAGACCGATATCTTCGGAGCATGGAAACATTGAAGACATTATAGATCTTATCGAATTCACTAGGAAGTTCCAATCGATAAGCCATTGGACCAATCCTTTCAATGATTTTAAATGGTCCGATAAACCGAGGGCTGAGCTTTCCTTTCCTTCCAAACCGATGGACACTCTTCCAAGGAGATACTTTGAGGAAGACCTTGTCTCCAACATTGTATTGGATGTCTCTCATTTTCAAGTCAGCATAAGCTTTTTGCCTATCAAAGGCTGCCTTTAATCGATCATGTATGATCTTCACTTGTTCTTCAGTTTCTCTGAGCAATTGAGGTCCTAAAACCTTGCTTTCTCCCAATTCAGACCAGCACAAGGGAATTCTACATCTTCTTCCGTATAGAGCTTTGAAAGGAGCCATCTAAATAGATGTATGATAGCTATTGTTGTATGCAAACTCTACTAGGGGTAGAGATTTCTCCTAATTCTTTCCGAAGTCTATAACACAATCACGTAGCATGTCTTCAAGTACTTGGATGATTCTTTCAGATTGTCCATCTGATTGAGGATGAAAGGCTGTACTAAGATGCACTTTAGCTCCTATAGCCTTCTACAAGGAATTCCAAAATCGAGAAGCAAATCTAGGATCACGATCAGAGATTATAGCTGTAGGTACACCGTGTAATTGAATCACTTCACGGATGTAACACCCCTCGCACGGATTAGGAGTGAGGAGTTTCTATGCAAACAATCAAACAAGAACACATAAAATTAGGGGTCAATTTGAACCTTTCTTATAATTTACTTAGACATCAAGTTAACATTTCCATCTTATTTGAATAGATTACTTACAGACCAAGGAACTATAATTTGTCCTTTACCAATTTAGTCTCATTCGAACACCTTATAATAATTAGGGCCCAATTCATTTAAATTTAAACTAGATTAACTAAACAAATACTAGTATCATTCGAATAGGATTACAACTTAAACAAGGAAGCATTCGAAAATATATATACATATACCTACAAGCAAGACATGAAATCAACTTATGTGCCTTAGACCATTCGAACAATCTACTTGTAAGACAAGAAATAATTCAAAATTCCTAGATATATACAAGCATGACCATTTATGTTCAATTACTAATCCTGGTTACCTATAATGATCATTTGAGCATGATTCAAACAATTAAATTTTACCAAAGTACCAACTATGTCAATTCAAATAGTGTACAAGATTTAAGGCAAGCAATAAGTCATAGCATTTCAAATCGACAAGCATGATTGAAGATAACATTGATATATATCAATAGAAAGGTCCATAAGCCTTACAAACTTTACCTACAAATTTACATATCAAAAGGTGCCCTTAAGGTTATACATTAAGTTCCATATATATACTCAAAACATCACAAACCATTTCATCAAGTTTTTATAAACATCTCATATACATCTTCAAGATGAGCCAAATGCATGAGATTTGTACAACTAGACATAAAACTAGGCTACTAACTAGGAGTGCAACAAGGCAAAACCAAGGCATATTCTCAATCTTCTCTTGATAAGCTCAACTCAAGGTTGGGATGCTTTAATCTCTTTAAAACCTGTGTTTTTAGGAAGAAGGAAACAAGAGTGATAACTACATGTGGTACTTAGTGAGGTAGTTCCTATAACTAACATGTTATCGAGTTAATTACTTTAGGGGATTATAATTCATTTATTCTAGATCAACCTAGTTAGGCTTCAAAACGATTAGAGCGTGATGTAGCTAGATTCAGGCATAAATCAAATGTACACAATACACATTTTAAACAAATGTCCAAATACTATTTGAAACAACCAAGCATCAAAGTCTATCAAATTCAAGCAAATAACCACAATGTTCATCAATCCCTTATTCGAATGGGGTAATTATTTCATAAGGCTTGTCTTGCAAGAATGAGCAAATCATAATAGCATTTCTATCATCTTATACACGTAACTTCATTTCAATAAAAGCTCAATACCAAGTATTACATTGCTCATTCATTAATCATGTGACATATCTTATTCAAAGTCAATAGTTTATTTTGCCTTGGTAGCTAGTAGGATTAGGTAATCAAGTCTCAGTAGGGTACTCAAAGTACCAGAAAGAATACGGTGTCTACAACACCAAGCAGTAGGGTACTCAATGTACCTGAACAATTCGATACCCGAGGTATCTAACAGTAGCGTGTCTTCAACATCAATCAGTAGGGCACACTAACGTACCAAAATATCAAGCTATAGACTCTAAGGCATGTCGTTCTACCTAAGACCAACTAGTAACCAAGGGCTTATAGAATCTTTTTTTTCAAGCAATCACACAAGTTACTTAGTCATCAAGTAATTCAAGATCAATTCCTTTTAGACCCTTAGGCCAATTGTATTTAGTTCATTACATATTAGATCAACCTTAGCAAGCATCATTCAATACTACCATATTATCAATTCCATTCGGCATTTTCATTCCAAGAAAGTAAATCCATCAAACATTTTACTAATTCACACTCAATCCACAATACAACACAATCCAACAATCTAGCAATTGTCTTGAATAGCTATTCCTTTGTTCTTAGCATTTGGATGATTTCCCCTTTTTTTCTTCCACCAATTTCACTTCTTGCTCTAGCAAATTCATAATTAAACATGCTCATCAATATGCATACACAAGACAATTCAACATAGCATCAAGGTTATTCCAATACATATAGTCATATACATACAATTCTGCCAACAATTCAATAAACAAGATTAGGCAGGATCCTAATATCCCAAACAGTTACAAAACAGTCTAATAAAACTGTGTACAAAACAGTTTACAACTAGCTTAACTGCTGCTGCCTGGCAGCTTGCACACTACACACTTAAACAAGCATATCTTTAAATTCTTACGTCGGAATTTCGATTAATTTATACTATTGGAAAGCTAACAAATTTTTCTATATTATCATGCAAGGCTTTCATTTTAGTTCTTAGCCAATTAATACAGTTTATTGTTCAAAAATAGGGCATTTACACTGCCTGGACAATTTGCACTATCCAGCTATTTCTATTTGCAGTTTCCAGCATAGGACCCAGTTTTCAGTTCTGTTTTCACCTAATGAAAGTAGACATACCAAGGATCATTTCATTAAAATTTCAGCCCTGAATTTGTCTATACAAATTTTGGTGAATTTTCAAAGTGACTGCCCAGAATAGAGCAATTATGGGCAGATTGCACCTATTCACATTTTAATTCCCTAAATTATTTTTAACCAATGTTTTAGCCCTATAATTCATTTAATATGCAATCCCAAATATGTTTAGTCAATGTTAATCCATTTTTCAAGGCAACCAAAACATAGTATTTGATTACAAAGCTCAATTCTACATGTTTATACAATTTCAATTCAACAAAACAGTTTCTAGGCTATATGACTGTTCATTCTTTTATCTTTCATTTCCAGCATATAACCACAACAATTCAACTTGTTTAACACCTTAATTACATTATCTTATCGTTATCATATTCAATTCATTCATCAATCTCATCATTTAGGCAATTATTCAATTTAGCTATGTCACTAGATGAACCAATTCATTGTTCACAAATCCTAGCATAACACCCATGTTTCTTTTTTTCAATTCATCCATATACAAGAATAATTCAATCTTCAGTTAAGTTCATACAATAACAAATTCTACCTTAACACATCAAACAACCAATTTCAACTAACACATAAGCTATATGAATGAAACAAAGGTTCAATCATACTTACTTTGCTTCCTAACTCAATTTTAATGGAAAATCTCTACACATGCAAGCTCAATTCATGCTTCAATGGTGTTTTCTCAAGGTTTCTCTCTCAACTTTCCTTTCTCTCTCTCTTTCTTCTTAGATTCGACAAGAATGAAGAAGATGATGACAACGCGGATATCCACATTAGTGGATTTGTGAGTTTACTAAACTAACCTTAATTAGTTATTAATCATTTAATTAGTCAAGGGGAATTGGGAGAATTAAGATATTTATCATGCAAGCTTCATCCTTTCTTGCTTAATTCGAATTGGTCCTTTGTAATTCGTCAATAAATTCGTTATCTCTTTCAATTAAGCCTTTTAACTAATCAATTTAGCTTAATTTCTAAATTCAATTAAGCTATCAACTTAAGCAATTGACTCTATTACTACATAGCTAGGATTTGGGATATCACAACTCTCCCCTCCTTGAAAAGAAAATTTGTCCTCGAATATTACCTGAATCGAATAGGTGAGGATATTGCTTTTTCATCGTATCTTCAGGTTCCCAAGTTGCTTCTTCTACCTTATGATTTCTCCACAAACCTTCACTAGGGATATGTTCTTGTTTCGAAGTCATGACTTCCTTATCGAGAATTTGGATTGGTTCTTCCTCGTAGGATATATTAGGATTCAATTCCACCTCTTCAGGATCTAAAATATGAGGGGGATCAGATCGGTGTCTTCGGAGCATTGAGACATGGAAGACATTGTGAATCTTATCGAACTCACTAATGAGTGCTAGTCGATAAGCCACAAGACTAATTCTTTCAACAACATCAAATGGTCCAATGAAATGGGGGCTAACCTTTCCCTTTTGCCTATCAAAAGCTAGTTTCAATCTATCATGAATAATTTGGACTTGCTCTTTAGTTTCCCTAAGCAATTGGGTCTAAGAATTTTGTTTTCACCTAATTCAGACCAGCATAGAGGTGTTCTACATCTCCTTCCATACAAAGCTTCAAATGGAGCCATTTGAATCGAAGCTTGATAACTGTTGTTGTAGGCAAATTCTACGAGAGGTAGGGACTTCTCCCAATTCTTTCCAAATTTGATAACACAGGCTCTGTGCATGTCTTCGAGCACTTGTATTACTCTTTTGGATTGACCATCACTTTGAGGATGAAAAGTTGTACTTAGATTCAATTTAGTTCCAAGAGCTCGTTGCAAAGTTCTCTAGAATCGAGCTGTGAATCTGGGATCTCTATCGGAGATTATCGAGGTAGGCACTCCTTGTAGATGAACTACTCCCCGAATGTACTGTTTAGCTAAGGCATCCAAACTTAGGTTCATTCAAACAGGGATGAAATGAGCTGATTCAGAGAACCTATCAACTATAACCCATACAACATCACTCTTTCTTGGAGTGCAAGGAAGACCGGCTACGAAGTTCATTGTGATTCAATCCCACTTCCACTTAGGGAATTCAATAGTTTGGAGCAATCCAGTAGGAACTCGATGCTTGGCTTTAACCCATACAACATCACTCTTTCTTGGAGTGCAAGGAAGACCGGCTACGAGGATTTAAGATCATTATACATTTTGACAGATCCTGGATGTATCGAGAATGGACTTTGATGAGCTTATTGTAGAATTTCATTCTTTAGATCATCATTGTTTAGAATACACACCCTATTCTTGAAATAAAGCATGCCATTCGAATGAATAGAGAAATCTTGGTTGGCTTTTGAGTCAAGCTTCAAGATGATAGCTTGAAGTTTGGGATCAGTTTGTTGCAAGTCATTGATTCTCGTGATTAGGCTAGATTGAACTTGTAATTCAGACATAAATCCACGCTTTTGGTATACTCGTAGATAAGCATTTATAGCATATGAGGCTACAAGATTAAACAAATCTATTAGGTGTAATTCGAAGAGTTACTTGCCAAAGAAGCAAGTGTTTGAATGATTTTTTGTATAACAAGAAAGATTCAATTTCAATTTGAATTTCAAGGATTTAAGCTTTAAATGATTACCCGAGTGTGGCCTTTGACTAAGGGCATCAGCAACAACATTCGCTTTCCCCAGATGGTAGTCGATAACTAGATCATAGTCTTTGAGTAATTCGAGCCATCTCTTTTGCCTCAAATTCAAATCTTTCTGAGTTAGAAGATACTTGAGACTCTTGTGGTCAGTAAATAGATTACATTTCTATCCGTATAAGTAGTGTTTCCAGACTTTGAGCGCGAATACGATAGCTGCTAACTCTAGATCATGAGTAGGATAGTTAGATTCATGTGGTTTGAGTTGCCTTGAAGCATAACCAACCACTTTTCCATCTTGCATCAAGACACAACCGAGTCCTAGATGAGAAACATCATTGCAAACAGTGAATTCCTTGCCCGATTCTGGTTGGACAAGAACCAGAGCATGAGTTAGGGCTTGCTTAAGTTGATCGAAGCTTCGTTGTTGGCTTTCTGGCCAAACAAAAGGTGTATCCTTTCGGGTTAGCTTGGTTAAGTTTGCGGCAATTGAAGAAAAACCCTTGACAAATCTTCAGTAATATCCAGCTAAACAGAGAAAACTTCGGACCTCACCAACATTCCTCGGAGGCCGCCAATCAATAATAGCTTGAATTTTCTTTGAATCTACCTTGATCCCTTCGGCTGAAATTACATGACCAAGAAATGAAACTTCTGATAGCTAGAGCTTACACTTGGAGAATTTGGCGAACAATAGATGTTCTCGAAGTGTTTGTAAGACAATTTGGAGGTGTTCAGTATGTTCCTCCTTATTACGAGAATAGACCAAAATGTCATCGATAAAAATGACTACAAACTTGTCGAGATAGGGCTTGAATATGCGATTCATGAGATCTATGAACGCGGTCGAGGCATTGGTTAACCCAAATGGAATTACAGGGAACTCGAAATGGCCATATCGAGTTCGGAAGGCTGTTTTAGGCACGTCTTCATCTTTCACCTTCAATTGATAATAGTCCGATCGAAGATCGATCTTATAAAACACGACAACACCCTTGAGTTGATCAAAGAGATCTTTTATCCTCGGGAGAGGATATTGATTCTTGATAGTGAGCTTGTTCAATTGTCGATAGTCAATGCAAAGATGCATCGTACCATCTTTCTTCTTTACAAACAAGACAGGTGCACCTTAGGGAGATGTGCTAGGCCGAATGAAACCTTTGTCTTAGAGTTCTTGAAGTTGTTTATGAAGCTCTTTCAATTCGACTGGTGCCATCCTATAAGGTGTGATGGACACCGGGTTTGTTTCAGGTTGAACTTCAATCCAAAATTCCACTTCTCTAATCGGAGGGAGACCAGAGAGTTCCTCTGGAAAAACATCGATGAATTTAGATACAACAGCTATAGATGGCAAACCAAAATCATACTCATCTCATAAGACCGTGGAAGCAAAGATTGAGGTAGGCTTTTTATTAATAAGCAAGATGGATTCTTTACCTAAACCCCTTAGATACAATCTTTTATTTTGGAAATCGATACAAGCTTGATGCTTACTCAACCAATCTAGTCCTAACACTAGATCAAAATCACAATTTGGCAAAACATAAAGGTCTATTGGAAAAGGAATGTTTCAAATAGAAATTGGACAATTTCTACAAATAAAATTGATTGGCATTTTCCCACCTATAGGGTTTGATACTACAAGGTTTGACTTTTCAAGCTCGGGTTAAATTTTTAGTTTAATAAGCAAAGTTGAACGTATAGAGGAATGGGTAGGCCCCAAATCAATCAATGCATAAGCAGAGTTTGAATTTAGTTCAACGATACTTGCGATTACATCGGGAGATTCTTCGTCCTCCCTACCATGAATGTGGTAAATATGAGCAGGAGCTCAGGACTCCTAGTGGGTAGGGGCATTCAGATAGGTGCCTTTGCCTCTCCCTTGATTTCCCGATTGAGCTTGCTTGAAACTTTTGTTTTTGTTGGATGGTGTCAGATTAGGATTTGCTGAATTTTAAGTTGAAGCTTGTTTAGTATTTCGAGGACAATCTTTAATATAATGGTCATCACCACCACACGCAAAGCATAAGTTGGATTGAACTCGGCATTGGCCATGGTGAGGCTTTTGACAAAACTTGCAAGTAGGCATTTTCTCATAATTTCCCGTGCTATTAACAAAAATAACCGGGACTGCACGCTTGTTCACTGATTGAGGTCTCAACATATAATTACTTCTCGGAGCCGGAGTATAGGTTGAGGAACTTTCCTTTTGATTCTTGGCTTTCTTAGATTGCCAATGAGGTTTATCATCACGTTTCTCTTTCTTGTCGTTTCGGTATCCGATCTTTCTCCTTTCTGTGGTTTTCATTTCAGGCTCAGTTGCGATGGCTCGGTTGACAAGATTTTGAAAGTCAGTGATGCCTAGAGCTGTGAACATGAGACTAATCTCGTCATTGAGGCCATCAATGAACATACAACATTTGTCTTTTTTGGTTTTAATGTATTCCTAGCCATATTTATAGTACTTGCAAAAATCAGCTACATACTACTCAATTGGTCGATTGGCTTGCTTGAGGTGCAAGAAACATCTTCGACGTTCGGCCAGATATTGCTCGCTGATATATTTCTTCTTGAATTCTTCAATGAAGAATTCGCAGGTGACCGAGTCAGGGGGAAAAGTCAGGGTTGCAGTTTCCCACCAACTCAAGGCTTCATCAGCTAAGAGTGTTATGGCACATTCAAGTTTGTGTTCATCTTAGCATTGAAATTGTTTAGTCACAACCTTGGTAGTATTCTTGAGCCAATACTCGGCATCCTCGGGTTTCTCATTATTTGTACCAGTAAAGGTATAGGCTCGGTGTTGAGTAAGTTTTTCAATACGAGCTCTACTTGGTGCAGCAGCAACAGGATGAACTCATTTGAGATTTGATACAAGTTGATCGAACATCTCCTTCATGCTAAGGAGACATTCTCTTTGAACAACTTGGATAGCATGAGCTTCCTATTCAGGTTGAGCTTGTTCTTGGGGTTCAATTCGTCTTGGAGGATTCGGTTTCATCCTCACGCTACCTCATTCATTAGAGGAGCCTCGGGGACTTTCATCGTCCCGGGCAAGTCTTGTCTCGAACATACTACGATTGGGTAAACAGGAAGGAGTTAGATGAGCAAAACACAAGCATACCAAGAATACGACTCCCAGGTGGCTCGACTCAATCCTATATGATGCATGAAAACTCGGTTTAGTTTGAGGATCTAAACCTTTAGCTCTGGTTACCACATTATGTAACACCCCTCGCCTGGATTAGGAGTGAGGCTTGTCGATGCAAATAATCGAAATAGAACACATAAAATTAGAGGTCAATTTGAACCTTTCTTATAATTTACTTAGACATCAAGTTAACACTCCCATCTTATTCTAATAGATTACTTACAGACCAATGAACTATAATTTGTCATTTACCAATTTAGTCTCATTCGAACACCTTATAGATAATTAGGGCCCAATTCATTTAAATTCAAACTAGATTAACTAAGCAAATACTAGTATCATTCAAATGGGATTACAACTTAAACAAGGAAGCATTCGAAAATATATATACATATACCTACAAGCAAGACATGAAATCAACTTATGTGCCTTAGACCATTCGAACAATCTACTTGTAAGACAAGAAAGAATTCAAAATCCATATGTATATACAAGCATGACCATTTATGTTCAATTACTAATCTTGGTTACCTATAATGATCATTTGAGCATGATTCAAACAATTAAATTATACCAAAGTACCAACTATGTCGATTCAAATAGTGTACAAGATTTAAGGCAAGCAATAAGTCATAGCATTTCAAATCGACAAGCATGATTCAAGATAACATTGTTATATACCAATATAAAGGTCCATAAGCCTTACAAACTTTACCTACAAATTTACATATCAAAAGGTGCCCTTAAGGTTATACATTAAGTTCCATATATGTACTAAAAACATCACAAACCATTTCATCAAGTTTTTATAAACATCTCATATACATCTTCAAGATGAGCTAAATGCACGAGACCTGTACAACTAGACATAAAATTAGGCCACCAACTAGGAGTGCAACAAGACAAAAGATAGCCATATTCTCAATCTTCTCTTGATAAACTCAGCTCAAGGTTGGGATGCTTTAATCTCTTTAAAACCTGTGTTTTTGGGAAGAAGGAAACAAGAGTGATAAGTACATATGGTACTTAGTGAGGTAGTTCATAGAACTAACATGTTATCGAGTTAATTACTTTAGGGGATTATAATCATTTATTATAGATCAACCTAGTTAGACTTCAAATCATTTAGAGTGTCATCTAGCTAGTTTCAGGCATAAATCAAATGTACACAATACACATTTTAAACAAATAGCCACATACTATTTGAAACAATAAAGCATCAAAGTCTATCAAATTCAAGAAAATGAGCACAATGTTCGTCAATCCCTTATTCGAATGGGGTCATTATTTCGTAAGGCTTGCCTTGCAATAACGAGCAAATCATAATAGCATTTCTATCATCTTATACATGTAATTTCATTTTAATAAAAGCTCAATATCAAGTATTACATTGCTCAATCATTAATCATGTGACATATCTTATTCAAGCTCAATAGTTTATTTTGCCTTCGTAGCTAGTAGGACTAGGTAATCAAGTCTCAAAAAGGTACTCAAAGTACCAGAAACAGTAGGGTATTTACAACACCAAGCAGTAGGGTACTCAATGTACCTAAACAATTCGATACCCAAGGTATCTAACAGTAGAGTGTCTTCAACACCAATCAGTAGGGTACACTAACGTACCAAAATATCGAGCTCTAGACTCTAAGGCATGTTTTTCTACCTAAGACCAACTAGTAACCAAGGGCTTATATAATCTTTTATTTCAAGCAATCACACAAGTTACTTAGTCATCAAGTAATTCAAGATCAATTCATTTTAGACCCTTAGGCCAATTGTATTTAGTTCATTACACATTAGATCAACCTTAGCAAGCATCATTCAATACTACCATATTATCAATTCCATTCGGTATTTTCATTCTAAGCAAGTAAATCCATCAAACATTTTACTAATTCACACTCAATTCACAATACAATCAACAAGCAAATTGAGTGATTTAATCATTATCAGTACTTTCTTCCCATTTAATCAATTACCAGGTATGATTTAGTTTCATTTTATAGCATGGAATTCAAACAAGAATTTAGACATGTAAGGTTTGTTAGGACCTAAATCCCAACCCTAAAATAACGACACTCGCAACACAATCCAGCAATCTAGCAATTGGCTTGAATAGTTATTCCTTTGTTCTTAACCTTTGGATGATTTCCCCTTTCTTCTTCCACCAATTTCAATTCTTGCACCAGCAAATTCATAACTAAACATGCTCATCAATATGCATACACAAGACAATTCAACATAGCATCAAGGTTATTTCAATACATATAGTCATATACATACAATTCTGCCAACAATTCAATACAAATAGTTTCCAACTAGCTTAACTGGTGTTGCCTAGCAGCTTGCACATTACACGCTTAAACAATCATATCTTTCAATTCTTATGTCGGAATTTCGATTAATTTATACCGTTGGAAAGATAACAAATTATCTATATGATCATACAAGGCTTGCATTTTAGTTCTTAGCTAATTAATACAGTTTATTGTTCAAAGACAGGGCATTTACACTGTCCGGATAGTTTGCATTATCCAGCTATTTCTATTTATTGTTTCCAGCATAGGACCCAGTTTTCAGTTATGTTTTCACTAATGAAAGTAGACATACCAAGGATCATGTCCTTAAAATTTCATCCATTAATTTGATATATACAAATTTTGGTGAATTTTCAAATCGACTGCCCAGAACAGAGCAATTTTGGGCACATTGCACCTATTCACATTTTAATTCCTTAAATTCATTTTAACGAATGTTTTGGCCCTATAATTCATTTCATATCCATTCCTAAATATGTTTAGTGAATGTTAATCCATTTTCAAGGCAGCCAGAACATAGTATTTGATTACAAAGCTCAATTCTACATATTTATACAATTTCAACTCAACAAAATAGTTTCTAGGCTATATGACTATGTTCATTCTTTTATCTTTCATTTCCAGCATATAACCACAACAATTCAACTTGTTTAACACCTTAATTACATTATCTTATCATTATCATATTCAATTCATTCATCAATCTCATCATTTAGGCAATTATTCAATTTAGCTATGTCACTAGATGAACCAATTCATTGTTCACAAATCCTAGCATAACACCCATGTTTCTTTTTTTCAATTCATCCATATACAAGAATAATTCAATCTTCAGTTAAGTTCATACAATAACAAATTATACCTTAACACATCAAACAACCAATTTCAACTAACACATAAGCTATTCGAATGAAACAAAGATTCAATCATACTTACTTTGCTTCCCAGCTCAATTTCAATGGAAAATCTCTACACATGAAAGCTCAATTCATGCATCAATGGTGTTTTCTCAAGGTTTCTCTCTCAACTTTCCTTTCTCTCTTTCTTTCTTCTTCAATTCGACAAGTACAATGAAGAAGATGATGGCAATGTGGATATCCCTAAATTACTAACCTTAATTAGTTATTCATCATTTAATTAGTCAAGGTAAATTGGGAGAATTAAGAAATTTATCATGCAAGCTTCATCTTTCTTGCTTAATTCGAATTGGTCTTTTGTTATTAAGCCCTTTAACTAATCAATTCAGCTTAATTTGTAAATTCAAATAAGCTATCAACTTAAGCAATTGACTCTATTACTACTTAGGTAGGATTTGGGATAACATAACAGATGTATAGCTCGGCTAAGGTTTCCAAGCTCATGTTCATTCGAACAGGGATGAAGTGAGTAGACTTTGTGAATCTATCAACAATCACCCATACAGTATCATTCTTTCTTGGAGTTGAAGGAAAACCAGTAACGAAATCCATTGTAATTTGATCCAATTTCCACCGAGGGAATTCGATAGGTTGGAGCAATCCAGTAGAAACTCAATGCTCGTTTTTAACTCTTTGACAAGTTAAACACTTCGTTACGAAGTCTGTGATAGCTGATTTCATGCCCGGCCACCAGTATAGTGGCTTAAGATCCTTGTACATCTTAACTGATCCCGGGTGAATCGAGAATGAGCTTTGGTGAGCTTCTTGTAACATCACTTGTCTTAGTTCCACATTGTTAGGAACACATACTCTATCCTTGAATTAGAGGAGTCCATTCGACTTGAGGGAGAAGTCAGAATTAGACTCAGAGTCTAGCTTGGATATGATCTTCCGAAGATCCTGATCAGTTTGTTGGAGTTCTTTGATTCTCGAGATCAAGCTAGATTGAACTTGAAGTTCAGACAAGAATTTCCGTCCTTTGGATAAATGGAAGGGAGCATTGAAAGCCAAGGAACCTACAAATGAAAGAACAAGATCATTATGAGAAAATTTTGAATAGTTACTTGCAAGACAAGTAAGTTATTTTGAATGGTTACTTGTGATCCAAGTAAGTTCAAATGAAAATGAAAATATTCTAGAATTTGGATTAAGAGGTTTACTCGAGTATGGTTTGTGACTAAGGGCATCAACAACCACGTTTGTTTTCCCTGGGTGGTAGTCGATAACCAAATTGTAGACTTTAAGCATTTCATGCCATCTTCTTTGTCTCATATTCAAATCTTTCTGAGTCAGGAGATATTTGAGACTCTTGTGGTCAGTGAACAAGTTACATTTCTCCCTGTACAAGTATTGTCTCCATATTTTGAGAGCAAACACGATAGCTACCAATTCTAAATCGTGTGTAGGGTAGTTTGAATCATGTGGTTTTATTTGCCCTGAAGCATACGCTACCACTTTAACATCTTGCATTAGGACACATCCTAGTCCTAAATGAGATGCATCACTATAGATAGTTAATTCTTTACCCGATTATGGTTGGATAAGAACCGGTGCATGAGTTAGGGCTATTTTAAGTTAATCGAAGCTTCGTTGTTGGTTCTCCGACCAAGCAAAGGGCGTATATTTGTGAGTTAGCTTAGTCAAGCTTGCAGAAATGGATGAGAATCCTTTGACAATTCGCTGATAATACCCAGCTAAACTGAGAAAGCTTCTAATTTCACCAACATTCCTCGGAGGTCTCCAATCCATGATGGATCAAATTTTGCTTGGGTCTACTTTAATACCATCTGCCGAGATGACATGGCCAAGGAACGAGACTTCCGATAGCCAAAATTAACACTTAGAGAACTTTGCAAACAATTAACGTTCTCAGAGAGTTTGCAATACAATTCGTAGGTGTTCAGAGTGTTCTTCCTTATTTCGAGAAAACACCAAGATGTCATCGATGAAGACGACCACAAACTTGTCAAGATAGGGCTTGAATACACGGTTCATGAGATCCATGAAAGCAGCCGGAGCATTCGTCAACCCGAATGGCATTACAAGGAATTTAAAGTGGCCATATCAAGTATAAAAGGCTGTCTTGGGTACATCTTCTTCTTTAGCCCTCATTTGATAGTATCCCGATCGAAGATCGATCTTTGAGAACACCGAAGCATCATTGAGTTGATCGAAGATATCTTCTATCCTTGGAAGAGGATACTGATTCTTGATAGTAAGCTTGTTCAATTGTCTGTAATCAATACAGAGTCTCATAGTCCCGTCTTTCTTCTTCACGAACAAGACTGGAGCGCCCCAAGGAGATGAACTAGGTCAAATAAAGCCTTTATCTTGTAGCTCTTGGAGTTGCTTATTAAGTTCTTTTAGTTCAACTAGTGTCATTCGATAGGGTGTGATGGACACCGGAGTTGTTCTAGGTTGAACTTTAATCCTGAATTCTACTTCTCTGGTTGGAGGGAGACCAGGGAGTTCCTCGGGAAAAACATCAATGAATTCAAACACGATTAGCATACTAGGCAATCCGAATTCAAGTTCATCTTGTAAGACCATAGTAGAAAAGATTGAGGTCGGTTTTCTATCAATTAGGAGGATTGATTCTTTTCCTAAACCCCGAATACACAGTCTCCTATTTTGGCAATCAATCCAAGATTCATGTTTCCTTAACCAATCTAGTTCTAACACTAGATCGAACTCACAAGAAGGAAAGACATAAAGGTCCATAGGAAAAGGCATATTTCAAATGTTTATAGGACATTGCTTGCAAAAGAAGTTAATGGGCATATTTCCCCCTATACAGTTTGAAACTACAAGCCTTGTTTTAACAGGTTCGGGTTTTAGGTTTAACTTAGAAATCAAGGAAGAACATATAAAAGAGTGGGTAGATCCCGAATCAATCAAAGCATATGCAGGTCTTGAATTTAATTTAACAGTACCTACGATAACATCGGGTGCTTCTTCTTCCTCTTTCCCACAAATGTGGTAGATTCGAGTAGGGGCTCAGGATTCTTGATGTGTAGGTGCCGAATGTTGGCCTCTACCTTTTCTTTGATTCCCAGATTGAGATTGTCTCGGGCCCTTGTTTCGATTAGATTGAGATGAAGTAGCATTTGCAAGTGTTCTAGTTGGAACCTTGTTAGGATTCTAAGGACAATCCCGAATATAATGATCGGAGGCTCCGCATAAGAAACACAAGTTTTGTGGAGTTTTGCATTGCCCGGTGTGGTGCTTCTGACAGAACTTACAAGTAGGATACTGAACAGCTTTACCAGAATTCCCCGTACTATCAACAACGATGATTAGGGCTGAAGACTTGATTACCGATTGAGGTTTCGGCATGTAATTGCTCTTCTGAACAAGAGTATAATTTGAAGAGTGATCTTTAGAGTGTTTAGCTTTCTTCGACTGCCAGTGAGGCTTGTCATCATTTATGGATCATTTATCTTTCCAGGACTTACCAATCTTGCGTTTCTCAGAGGCTTTCATCTTTGCCTCGGTTGCAATAACCCGGTTCACTAAATTCTGGAAGTCAGTGATACCTAAAGCAGTAAAAATAGGACTTAGTTCAACATTTAGTCCATCGATGAACATCCGACATTTATCATCTTCAATTTTGATGTATTTCAACCTGTACTTGCAATACTTACATAAGTCACTCACGTATTGTTCAATGGGCAGGCCGCCTTGCTTGAGGTACAAGAAACACTTTCGGTGCTCGGCCAGATACTGTTGAGTGATGTATTTCTTCCTGAATTCCTCGAGGAAGAATTTCCAGGCTACGGCTTCTACAGGAGCATTCAGGGTAGTGGATTCCCACCAGCTTAAAGCTTCATCTGCCAATAAAGCTATGGCACATTCTAGCTTGTGTTCATCAGAACAAGGTAATTACTTGGTCAAGATTCGAGTAGTGGCCTCTAGCCAGTACTCAGCTACTTCGAGATTAGCTTCATCAGTGCGAGTGAAGGTATAGGCCCGATGTTGAGCCAGCTTGTCAATCAGGGCTCTGCTTGGCACAGCAACAGGAGGAGCAATAGGATGGTCTTGTTTCAAGGTAGATACTAGATGATTGAACATCTCCTTCATACTTAGAAGACATTCTTGCTGCACAGGATTGATAGCAGGAGCTTTCTGTTGAGCAGCAACTTGGGCTCGGGTTTGAGTTTGTTGTTGAGGAGGATTCTGTTCTATCCTCACACTGTCTCCTTCATTCAAGGAGCCTTCAGGACTTCCATTGTCCTGGCCTAGTCTTGTTTTAGACATTCTACGTTCAAATATAACAATTAGGGGTTCGTTTAATAAGAAAGACACAAGCTATTCAATAAAAGTCTCGTAGGTGGCACAAGTATCCTATATGATACATGATAGCCCAGAGTCCTAGAATTGACTAAATC
Source organism: Hibiscus mutabilis (assembly GCA_019671005.1). Lineage (NCBI taxonomy): Eukaryota > Viridiplantae > Streptophyta > Magnoliopsida > Malvales > Malvaceae > Hibiscus > Hibiscus mutabilis. The sequence goes on along the minus strand of CM033718.1, from coordinate 37,076,661 downwards.
TAAAGCTCTGATTACCAATTAAAATGTAACACCCCTACCGGGCTAGTAATAACCCAGCTCGTGAGCTTTACTTAACAAGCAAGCAAGGCAAGAACATAGACAAAGCAATAGACAAGAACAATGAAACAACTTAACAAGGCAAGTTTATTATCATACAAGTAACCACAATTGATTCTTATTCAACTTAAACCATTCGGCTACCTATACGAGATCACTATATTAAATTCCTTTCATGCTTACATTACAAGTTAATACTTCATGTTTCATGTTACAACATTCAACCTTTGATATCCTATCCTATTCGAATTGACCTAGATATGATAAGCCTCCATTTCAATTAAATGTTTCTTAACTCCAAAAATGTATCATTACATACCTAGGTTATTAAACATGATCATATTATCTTACAATAGCATGAAACTAGCCTCCTAATCAACTAGGTCATTCGGCCATTAACTCCAAATACATACAACAAAGCATATAACTAGTTCATTCAAGTCTTATTCTAATCCCATGCATTCAGCAATCACCTATACAATTACCATTCACATACATCATGGTATACACGCACACCCAAGTGATCATATAGTCCCTAATGTATTCGAATGAATGGAAAGAGACATGGTTCATCCTATACTACTTTCATTTCAAGCATAACCATATAAAATGAGCAAAACATTCAAATGACATAAGGTAATCTAGATCAAACATTGGATCATTCAATCCATCAACATATGCGTAGCAAAACATCATCCATTACATGTTATCTAAGTTCATTACATACTTAATACTATATACATAACATAGTAGGCCCATCAAACATTATATACATGATGCATGTTCAAGCTAGCTATGTACAATCTAGGACCACCATTCTAGGAGATATACAAAACAAGTATGAAATCATACTTAGGCAAACTTGTGTGTCTTGCTTCTTGTTCAAGGTAAAAAGTTTCAAGATCAAGCAACCTCGTATCCTTTATCCTATAGTTGGGAAGAATGAAAACGAGAGTAATAAGTACAAATATGTACTTAGTGAGGTAGTAACTAGTCTAACCATATGTTATTTCATGTTTCATGTCTTTTAATCAAGTGTAGACCTAGCTAAGGCTTTCAAGCATCAAGAGCTATCTTAGCTAGGCTTTCAAGCATCAAGATTATCCTATCTAAGGATATCATACATTTGGTCACAAGGGGCAAGAATCATACTTCATGAATCAAGCACACATGCTTGCAAAACAAGAAATCAAGGATCTAGTTCTAACCCTAGAGGTAACTACACTCACATTACTCCAAGCTAGCTAGTCTTGGATCCACACTCCTTCGTTATTGGATTTAGGATGATCCACTCTATCCTCTTCCACCAAGTTTAATCCTGGTTCTATCATATTACACAACGAGCTTGTCAAAACAAGATCACAAGGTCATTCAATACAAAACAAGGTCATTAAATCAAGCAATGCTACAAGCATATAACATTCACATATTGGGAAGCATGCTCATGTGAATTATCCATTATACTTAAATACACTTTTTTACATTCTAGATCATGTAAAACAAGGCATAATTCAAGGCCTAAAACTGTTTTCAAGACAGTTTACAAAATGCCACAAAACAGTGTGCATTTGCCTATACAGCTGCTGCCAGGCAGCTTGCACTCTAGTCACTTAATCAAACATATCTTTCATTCCGTACGTTGGAATTTCAATTGGTTTACACCGTTGGAAAGCTAATACATTTTTATTTATGACCATATAAGGCTTGCATTTTAGTTCTTTGCCAATGAATACAGTTTTTAACTTAAAGATAGGGCATCTTGCTATACTGGGCAGTTTGCACTGTCTCTAGTATTTCTTCTCTACATTTCAGTATACAACCCAGAGTTGAGTTCTATTTCTCCTAGTGAATTTATACATACTAAGGTATTGTCTATAAAAAGTTTAGCCTTAAATTCATTATACATAATTTATAGTGATTTTTCAAAGTTACTGCCCAGAACAGAGCATTATGGGTAGATTACACTAGGTTCGATTTCTAGCTTCTTAACTCATTTTATCAAGGTCCTAACATGACAATTTCATTCATGATCATGTTCATACATGTCTAAGCCATCATAATTCACCTATAAATGTTCTTAAAACAGGGCATAATAAAGTTGAACCTAGTTTGATCTATTTGATCACATTAGCACATCCATTTCACCAACTAGGCAGTCCATTACCTAATTTAACTAGTTCAATTAGGTATAGTCACATTTCCAGCAACACATGTATTCACTTGAATCTTCTTTTTTACCTATCAACATGATCAAAACAATATTCTATATTCATTTAACTTGTTTACACAATTTCATAATAAAAGCTGTCCTTAACCAATATTGTTTTCTATCATGTTCATAATTCCCAGATTTCCAGCAACTATACATATATCCTATATCAAATTTGTTACTAGGAATTGCAATTTGAAGTTTAATTTGAATCTAGCATGCTCCTAAAACACATAGAAATCATCCAATTCATCAAGACAACAAAGACATCATCAATCACTCATTCAAACAATCAATAGGAAGTTAGGTTCAAGTATTATACCTTCTCCAAGCTTAATTTGATCAATGGATGAATTATGAAGCTTGAATTGAAGGTGTTTGCATGCAAAATTCTCTCCCCTTTCTCTCTCTATGTTTCGGCTGCAATGGATAACAATGGGGGGAAGATGACAATTTTTTTGGTTATTTTCCTCCCCAAGCATGAGTCGTCATCCTAAATGGCACATGTTCTCCTCTAATGAGAACATGTGTCAAGGCCTCCATTTAATTTCTATTTTACATGTAATCTATAGGATTTTGCATATTCACGTTTCCATCCTTTCATTTATGCCTCCTAGTTTTCATTTCAATTCAATTTAGTTCAATTTCACTTATTTGATTTATAAGGATGGTCAATGTTCATTCTTCTTTTAAATTGGTTACCACATATATACAATTAGCCTATAGTTTAGATAGTGGTAACATTACTAGGCCAATTTTAGGGTGTTACATGTAATTGATGATGTTTTGCTGTGCAAATATTGAATAAACTTATGAAATGTTCAAGTGAACTATCTAGCTTACATTGATGCTCGAATGGTTTGGAAATTTTATAGTCTCATGTGTATGATCATACCTTGTTGTATGTGTTATGTATGTTTGTATAGATGATTGTCGAATGGCTAGGCATGGAATAAGACTTGAATGGAAGCGATTTACTTGCAATTTGATTGTTCAAGAATCATGTTAGTAATTTAGGGATATGATGTACATGTATAAATCTAAGGAAAAATGAAATGAAATGGAATTAGGTTGTTTGTCTTAATTCATTCAAATGATAGGGTTTAAATGAAGTAAATTGTATTGATAATGCAGTAACCTATAATGTAAGTAACTCATTTAATAAGAACGAGTTATCAATGCCTGCCTTGTTTGTTATTGTATTGCTTGCCTTGTCCATGCTTGCTTAAGTAACGCTCACGAGTAGGTTTGCAACTTGCCCGAGGTAGGGGGTGTTACTCTACTTCTTTATCAATCCATCAAATTTAGTCACTAGGCTTAATTAATTATTCAAATTTGTAAATTGTTTGTACAATTAAGCTCTAATTAGTTTATGACATGTTACTAGGCCATGATTTGGGGTATTACAATTCTTCCCCCTTAAGATAAATTCGTCCTCAAATTTAATTGAATCAAATAGGTGAGGATATTGCTTCCTCAGGACTTCTTCATATTCCCAAGTTGTCTCTTCAACCTTGTGATTTCTCCACAAGACTTTGACAAGAGGAACGGTTTTGTTCCTTAGGTTTCTAACTTCACGATCAAGAATCTAGACTGGTTCTTCTTCGTATGATAAGTCAGGATTCAATTCCACTTCTTCGGGTTCCAGGATATGAGATGGATCATATCTACATCTTATGAGCATGGAAACATGGAAGACATTGTAGATCTTATCGAATTCACTAGGAAGTGGCAATCGATAAGCCACTGGACCAATCCTTTCAATGATTTCAAATGGTCTGATAAACTGAGGGCTGAGCTTTCTTTTTCTTCCAAATCTGAAGACCTTTTCCTAAGGGGAAACCTTTAGGAAGATCGAGTCATAATAAGTTTTTTGCCTATCGAAAGCTACCTTCAATCGATCATGAATGATCTTCACTTGTTCTTCAATTTCTGTAAGCAATTGAGGTCCCAATACTTTGTTTTCTCCAAATTCAGACCAACACAAGGGAGTTCTACATTTTCTTCCGTATAGTGCTTCGAAGGGAGCCATCTGAATAGATGTCTGGTAGCTATTGTTGTAAGCAAACTCTACTAGGGGTAGAGATTTCTCCAAATTCTTTCCGAAGTCTATATCACAAGCATGTAGCATGTCTTCAAGTACTTGGATGATTGTTTCAGATTGTCCATCTGATTGAGGATGGAAGGTTGTATGAAGATGCACTTTAGCTCCTCGAGCCTTCTGCAAGGAATTCCAAAATTGAGAAGCAAATATGGGGTCACGATCAGAGATTATAGCTGTAGGTGCACCGTGTAATCGAATCACTTCACGGATGTATAGCTCGGCTAAGGTTTCCAAGCTCATGTTCATTCGAACAAGGATGAAGTGAGTAGACTTTGTGAATCTATCAACAATCACCCATATAGCATCATTCTTTCTCATAGTGGAAGGAAGACTAGTAACAAAATCCATTGTAATCTGATCCCATCTCCACTAAGGGAATTCGATTGGTTGGAGCAATGCAGTAGGGATTTGATGCTCGGCTTAGACTCTTTGACAAGTTAGGCACTTCGATACGAAGTCTGTGATAGCCGATTTCATGCCCGACCACCAGTATAGTGGCTTTAGATCCTTGTACATCTTAACTAATCTAGGGTGAATTGAGAATGAGCTTTGGTGAGCTTCTTGTAACATCTCGTGTTTTAGTTCCTCGTTGTTAGGAACACACACTCTATCTTTGAAATAGAGGAGTCCATTTGACTTGAGGGAGAAGTTAGAATTAGATTCAGAGTCCAGCTTGGATATAATCTTTGAAGATCTGGATCAGTTTGCTGGAGTTCTTTGATTCTCGAGATTATACTAGATTGAACTTGAAGTTCAGACAAGAATTTCCATCCTTTGGATAAACAAAAATGAGCATTGATAGCCAAGGAAGATACAAAGGAAAAGACAAGATAATTAAGGAAAATTTCAAATAGTCAATACAAGAAAGGTCCAATCGAATATATTACTTGTAATCCAAGAAAGATTAAATTCAAATGAATTATTCTAGGATTTAGATTTAGGGGTTTACCTGAGTATGGTATACGACTAAGGGCATCAGCAACCACATTTGCTTTCCCCGGATGGTAGTCATAACCAAATCGTAGTCTTTAAGCAATTCTAGCCATCTCCTTTGTCTCAAATTCAAGTCTTTCTGAGTTAGGAGGTATTTGAGACTCTTGTGGTCCGTGAACAAGTAACATTTCTCCCCGTACAAGTAATGTCTCCATATTTTGAGAGCAAACACGATAGCTACCAATTTTAGATCCTGTGTAGGGTAGTTTGACTCGTGTGGTTTTAGTTGCCTTGAAGCGTAAGATACAACTTTTCCATCTTGCATTAGGACAGATCCTGGTCCTAAATGAGATGCATCACTATTGACATTGAATTTTTTACCCGATTCTGGTTGGATAAGAACCGGTGCATGAGTCAGATCTTGATTAAGTTGATCGAAGCTTCGTTGTTGGTTCTCGAACCAAACAAAGGGTGTGTCTTTACGAGTTAGCTTAGTCAAGCTTGCAGAAATTGATGAAAATCCCTTGACAAAACGCCAATAATACCCGGCTACACCAAGAAAACTTCTGACCTTGCCAACATTTCTCAGAGGTCTCCAATTCAGGATGGATTGAATTTTGCTCGGGTCTACTTTAATTCCTTCTGCTGAGATGACATGGCCAAGGAACGAGACTTCCGAAAGCCAAAATTCACACTTTGAGAACTTTGTGAACAATTGACATTCTTGGAGAGTTTGTAATACAATTCGAAGGTGTTCAGAATGTTCTTCCTTATTCCGGGAATACACCAGGATGTTATCGATGAAGACGTCCACAAACTTGTCAAGATAGGGCTTGAATACACAGTTCATGAGATCCATGAAAGCAGCCGGAGCTTTCGTTAACCCGAATGGCATTACAAGAAATTCAAAGTGGCCATATCGAGTACGAAAGGTTGTCTTGGATACATCTTTTTCTTTTACCCTTATTTGATAGTATACCAATCGAAGATCGATCTTTGAGAACACCGAAGCATCCTTGAGTTGATCGAAGAGATCTTCTATCCTTTGGATAGGATACCGATTCTTGATAGTAATCTTGTTCAATTGTCTATAATCAATATAGAGTCTCATAGTCTCGTCTTTCTTTTTCACGAACAAGATTGGAGCACCCTATGGAGATGAGCTAGGCCTAATGAAACCTTTGTCTTGTAGCTCTTGGAGTTGCTTCTTGAGTTCTTTCAATTCAACAGGTACTATTCGATAAGGTGTGATGGACACCAGAGTGGTTCCAGGTTGAACATCGATCCTGAACTATACTTCTCTGGTTGGAGGGAGACTAGGGAGTTCCTCAGGAAAAACATCAATGAATTTAGATACAATTGGCATACTAGGTAAGCTAAATTCATGTTCATCTTGCATAGTCATGGCAGCAAAGATTGAGGTCAATTTTCTATCAATTAGGAGGATTGATTCTTTTCCTAAGCCTCGAAGATAAAGACTCTTGTTTTGGCAACTATCCAGGCTTCATGTTTGCTTAGCCAATCTAGTCCTAACACTAGATCGAACTCACAAGATGGCAAGACATAAAGGTCCATACGAAAAGGCACATTTTGAATACTTATAGGCCGTTGCTTGCAAAGAAAGTTAATAAGCATATTTCCTCCTATAGTGTTTGAAACTACCAGGCTAGTCTTAACAAGTTCAGGTTTTAAGTTTAACTTAGCAATCATGGAAGAACATATAAAAAAGAGTAGGTAGATCCCGAATCAATCAAAGCATATGCACGACTTGAATTTAATCAAAGCATATGCAGGACTTGTCAGGATTCTGAGGACAATCTCGGATATAATGATCGGAGGCTCAACATAAGAGACACAAATTTTTGGAGTGATCTTTGGAGTGCTTAGATTTCTTTGACTGCCAATGACACTTGTCATCATTTCTGGATCGTTTGTCTTTCCAGGAGTTACCACTTTTACGCTTCTCAGAGGCCTTCATCTTTGCCTCGGTTGCAATAGCCCCGTTCACTAAATTCTGGAGGTCAGTGATACCAGGGCAGTGAAGATTGGACTCAGTTCATCATTTAGTCCATCGATAAACATCTGGAATTTATCAACATCGGTTTTAATGTATTCTGACCCATACTTTCAATAATTGCTGAAATCACTCACGTACTGTTCAATGGGTCGGCCACCTTGCTTGAGATACAAGAAACATTTCAGTGCTCGACCAGGTACTGTTCACTGATGTATTTCTTCTTGAATTCCTCAAGGAAGAATTTCCAAGTTAGAGCCTTAGTAGGAGTAGTCATGGCAGTGGTTTCCCACCAGTTTAAAGCTTCATCTACCAACAAGGTTATGGCACATTCGAGCTTGTGCTCATCAGGACATGGTAGTTGTTTAGTCAAGATTCGAGTAGTGGCCTCTAACCAATACTTAGCTACTTCGAGATTGGCTTCATCAGTGCTAGTAAAAGTATAGGCCCGGTGTTGAGCCAGCTTGTCAATCGGAGCTCTGTTTGGAACAACAACAGGAGGAGCAATAGGATGGTCTTGTTTCAAAGCAATTACAAGATGATTGAACATCTCCTTCATACTTAGGAGACATTCCTGCTGCACCGAATTTATAGCAAGAGCTTCCTGTTGAGCAGCAGCTTGTGCTTGGGGTTGAGTTTGCTGTTGTGGAGGATTCTGTTCCATCATCACACTGGCTCCTTCATTCGAGGAGCCTTTAGGGCTTTCAATGTCCCAGCCAAGTCTTGTTTCAGACATTTCTATTTCAAGTAGAACAATAAGAGTTTAGTTTAAACAAGGACACAAGCAACTTGAAATAGAACTCCTAGTTGGCACAATTAATCCTATATGATGCAAGAGTGCACGGTTTAGTCCTATAATCGACTAAAAAGCTCTTATTACCAATTAAATGTAACACCCCCTACCTCGGGCTAGTAGTAAATCGGCTCGGGAGCATTACCAAGCAAGGACAAGGACAAAGCAAGCAAACATTACAAGAACAAGGCAAGGATTGACAACTCATCCTTATTAGATGAGTTACTTAACTAACAAGCAACCAAGCATTCATTACTTATCAAACAAGCAAACTCACATTTGATTTCAAGACATCCTAAGAAATTCGATTAGGCTTCTAAATTATTTCCTTTCATGCTTTCTTTACAAGTTACTACTTTCATGATTCATATTACAACATTCAATCTTTCATAACCTATCCTGTTAGAATAACCTATGAGTACAAACACGCTTCATTTTATTTCATTAATCCTAGATGTATACATGTAATATCTCATACCTAAATTTCTAACATGATTCTTTGAACATTCAATTTGCATGTAACTAGTTTCCATTCAAGCAATACACTAAGTCTATCCATTTGGCAATCATCATATTAATACAAAACATCAACTACACCAAGATATATTCATCTAAGACCATGACATTCTATAAGGAATTCAAATGGTAAGTCAAGCAACATGATTCATCTCATTCTACTTTCAATTCAAGCAAGACATTCGAAAGTTTCATTGTAAACTAGATCAAATACTTGATCATACCATTTGTAATCTCATATATGCGTAGCAAAATCATTCCATTACATGTAATCTAAGCCAATACAACTTTAATCTCATATTTGCACTGTCCCTAGTGTTTATTCTCTAAAATTCATTCTACAACAAAGAATTCCGTTTTGTTTTCTCCTAATGAATTTAAACATACCAAGGTGTTGTCCATAAAAATTTCATGATTAAATTAATTTTATATAATTTATAGTGATTTTTCAAAGTTACTGCCAAGAATAGAGCATTCTGGGCAGATTACACTAGGTTGAGTTTCTAGCTTCTTAACTCATTTTAACAAGGTTCTAACATGGCAATTCAATTTATTTTCATGTTATTACATGTCTAGGTCAGTATAATTCACCTAGCCATGTGCTTAAAATAGGGCATTATCATGTTGAGCCCATTTTGATCTATTTGATCAACATTACACATCCAGTTTACCAATTGAGGAGTCAATTACCTAATTTAACTAATCCAATTAGGTGCACTCATTTTCCAGCAAGTTATCTATTCTATTCAATCTTCAATTCATCTACCAACATGATCAAAACTGGGTTCTATATTCAATTAACATGCCTAAATATTTTCACTAGTAAAACAGTCCCTAATCACATTGTTTTCAACCATATACACATTTCTCAAATTTCCGCAACCATATATATTTCCTTTATTAAATTGGCTACTAGAATTCACCATTTCAAGTTCAATTAGAAGCTAGCATGATCCTAACACACATAACAATCATCCTAATCAATCTAGGCAACAAGAACGTCAAAATCCCAAGGTTCAAACAATCTATAACCAGTTGAAATCAAGCATTATACCTTCTCCAAGCTAAATTTGATCAAGGTTGAATCAAGAAGCATGAATTTGGAGGTAATCTATGAATGTTTCTTTCTCCTAATGGATGAGTATGGTTTGACCAAGGCGGAGGGAGGTGGAGTGGAGAAGATGATAGAAAGATGGCCACTTGGACATGTTGTTATCACATGGCTTGACTATTTGCCTCTACTATGTTTAATTAATTCTTCAAATTTGTAAATTGTTTGTACAATTAAGCTCTAATTAGTTTATGACATGTTACTAGGCCATGATTTGGGGTATTGCAGGTTGACTTTGTTTGAGTAATTATAATATACATGATATTTCGAAAAATATAGCTTGATGGAAACCTTTGCTATGTTTATTATCACTCGAATCAAATGGGGGAAATGAGTTCATGACATTTTCGAAAACTATGTTTGTAGTATTACATGATAAAAACGAAGAGTAATAAGATTACTTTTGAGTATATAAGATTGAATCTATATTTCTCTTTGATAATAAGCAATATCTGTTATCTTGATTATGTGATTTTGGAGCCATGCTCATATTGGTATCTATGTATGTATAACTTGATAAGTCGAGTGATGTGATACCTGATTTTGGGATAATGACTTAAGCTTGACCTTTATCTAATAAGATGTGGAATAATTGAAAAGCCTTGGTTCGAGTCAGTGTTAGGTATAGTTGGCACGCCATAAAGTCTATAGAGTTCCTTAATAGTTTGGACTTTGGTCCCTTGTTTAGAATTTAGTCCCTTGTTTGGACTACAGTCCCTTATTTGGTACTTAGAGTACCATTGTCTGACGACAGACGTCATAAGATATGTGTCCCTAGGTTGTTGCTTGAATCTCAAGGCTATGTCAACCAAAAATAAAAATATTGAAATGTACAAGCTAAGTTAATGAATTATCTTGATACCTCATTGTGATAAGAACACATACTTATAATAAGTTATTGTGTGATATCTTGTATAGAAAGTAACATGCGTCTAATATATGCTATGCTTGACAACTTATACAATAACTAAAACATGTTTATGACATGCTATGTTTAATAATTTGTTTTATAGATGATGGACAAGTACTTTACGTATCTATAGGATATGTTATAAGAAATTTATAATAATTGATGAATTAATGTAGTGGCTTGCATAACAAGTAACTTGTACTTAATGATTATTGAACTTATCTACGTGAATGAAATGAAATGAAATGCTTTGTTAGAATGTTAGGATACATATACAAATACATGTATGCTTTTCCCGAAATGTCTATGATATGTACAAATGTGTAATTGGTTTGATTGCCATGATATGTTTATATATGTGCGTTGTCAAAATGCCATGACATGTATGTAGGTGTAACTAGTTCGAATGCCATGATGTGTACATGTAGGTCTGACTTGTTCAAATGACATGATGTGTACATGTAGGTGTATTTTGTTCGAGTGCCATGACCTGAATATATGTGTGTCTTGATCGAATCGAAAAGATTAAGATTGATATAATGATTTCCTATCCTTAAAATTATTTAAACAAATGCCTGCTCGTTAAAAATAGGTAACATAACGAATCAGGATGATGATGTGCATAACAAGTAAAAATATATCTTTGGCTTTAGAATGATCTTTAGATAAATGGATATTCAAGATTAAGTACCTACCTACTCGAGTTTTTGATAAGAACTTCGTAATTTATGACATGTCAAGATATATATCTTTTGTTAAGTAGTGGTCAGTTCATGTTATAATACATGATTAATCTGTTCGATGAGTATCATACTGTTAAGATACTAAATATTCTAGAGTTTAATGTCATATCTTATATGAGTTTTGTTCTTCATATAAATAGATTTATGTCCAAGTAGAAATACTTACGGGATTAGAATGTACCTTTGGGTGAATGGATAGCTTGATTTTGTTCTTGTCCTTGATTTCTCTATTCTACCTCACTATGCAATTATGCTTATTTATCCATTCATGTCATTTTCAAGGAAAGATGTTTCGATCGAGTTCTAAAGCCTAGACAAGATCACAAGAAGCCAAGTTGTATGTTTGTGCTTTTTTAGAAAACTCGTAGTTGGTGGCACGCTAGTGTTAGTTATGCATGATGCATTTAGACAACCTCCTTACCATGTGTTTGTATAATTACTTGGTTGTCTATTTCTTGTTATGTAAAAGGGCCTACTATATCTTTGGTTGCTTGTTGGTTAATCTTTGCTTATAATTAAGTACAGCTGATCATATCTTGTTTGAACCCATTCTACTTCTTCCAACTTTGCTTCCATTAAGACACGGAGCGATGTTATTTCAACTTCAATAGGTAACACTGCTTCTATTCCATATACCAATGAGAAAGGTGTTGCCCTAGTGGAAGTTCTTACCACTGTTCGATAAGCGTATAAGGCAAACGACAGCTTCTCATGCCAATCTTTATAGGTATCAGTCATTTTTGCAATTATCTTCTTAATGTTCTTATTCGCACCTTCCACTACCCCATTCGTCTTTGGGCGATATACCACCGAATTATGATGATTGACATTGAACTGCTCACAGACTCCACTTATTATCATATTGTTCAAATTTGAAGCATTATCAGTGATGATACTTTTAGGCAAGCCATATCGACAAATGATTTACTTTTTCAAAAACTTACAAACTGTGGATCTAGTAACGTTTGCATACGAGGCTGCTTCTACCCATTTCGTGAAATAATCAATGGCTACTAGGATAAAACGATGCCCGTTTGATGCCTTAGGGTGAATCTGACCGATGACATGAAGAGGTTGAGGTGGCGTATGAACCTTGTCAGCATAAATTTGGCACTTGTGGCATTTGCGAGAATAGTTGATGCAATCACCTTCCATAGTTAACCAATAATACCCGGGATGCATGATTCTCCTGGCCATGGTGAAACCACTAGGATGAGTTCCGCATACTCCTTCATGAACTTTTTCCACAATTAATTGTGCCTCCTTTGCCCCCACACATCTTAGAAGAACTTGATCACGACTTCTCTTGTATAAAATCTCTCCATCAAGGACATACCCTGATGCCATCTTCTTGATCATTTTCTTTTCATTCTCTGTAGCTTGAGGCGGGTATTGCTGGAATTTTACATATTGTAAGATGTCATTATACCATAGCAATCCATCCACTTCTTCTTCCAGATCATAGCAATGACCTGGAGAGTCAAGCACATATAACCTAATGAGCATCATCTCAGAACCTTCATTTACCCTATACATGGCAGCTAAGGTGGCTAAAGCATCAGCCATTTGGTTGTCTTCGCTGGGGAGATATTTGAAAGTAAGCTCATCAAATTCCTTGGTCAACTCAAGGACCAGCTTGTGGTATCCCAACAACTTTGCATCTTTTGTCTCCCATTCACCACGTATCTGATAAATGACTAATGCAATCCCTAAAAACTCTTAAAGTACGAATTTTCCTTCTTATAGCTTCTCTTAGACCCATTATACAAGCCTCATACTCTGCCATATTATTATTGCAGAAAAACTTCAAACGACTAGTAAAAGGGTAATAATCTCCTTCCGGTGAAACCAGAATTGCCCTTATACCACTTCCTAATGCATTTGCTGAACCATCAAAGTTTATAACCCAAGATTCTATTGAAGCTTCATCATCTTCTATAATACACATCAAGTCTTCATCAGGAAAATTAAAGTTTAATGCTTCATTGTCATCACAAGCGTGACTTGCCAAAAAGTCTGCTATGGCACTCCATTTTATCACTTTTTAGCTCACATACTTGACATCAAATTCTAATAATAACATTTGCCAACGCGCTATCCTTCCTGATAGAGTCGGGGCCTCCATCATGGACTTCAGTAGATCCAACTTCGAGATTAACCACGTAACATGATAAAGCATATATTGCCTTAGCCTTTTCTAGCTGTCCACACCAAAGCACAACATAGTTTTTCAATTGACGAATATCTGGTTTCACAATTAGTGAATTTCTTGCTCAGCTAGTATATCGCCTTTTTCTTTTCTTCCAGTATCTATCACATTAGTATATTTTGGTTATACCCATAATTAAATAGAAGAGTGAATGACCAGCTGTGCTGTTGACTAAAGTATCAATATGTGGGAGCAAAAAATTGTCTCTTGCGCTCTCCCTATTGAGGTCCCTATAGTCAACACACATCAGTACTTTTCCATCCTTCTTCGGTACTGGAACAATATTCGACAACCATTTCGGATAGTTGGCTACCTTGAGGAATCCTGCATCGTATTGCTTATTTACCTCATCCCCGATCTTGAAGAGTGTTTCAGCCTTCATTCTTCTAAGCTTATGCTTTACAGGTTCGCATCCTTCCTTTATAAGGAGCCTATGTATGATGATGTTAGTGTCAAGGTCGGGCATATCTTGGTACGACCAAGCGAAAATATCTTTAAATTCCTTTAAAAGCTCAATCATACTTTGTTTTGTTTTAGCTGTGATGGTAGTACCGATCTTCACCTCTCGCTTTTCTTCTACATTTTCGAGGTTTAATGTTTATAGTTCCTCTTTATGTGGTAGAATCTACTTTTTCTCTTATTCTACCAATCTGAGCATATCCCTGGGTACAACATATTCTTCCTCATCGTCAATATTTCCAACTTATTCCAAGCATAGAGGCAATTCAAAGTCAACCTTGAAGTCAGACTCGGTTTCATTTATGTCAATGAGATCTGAAGACCTAAAACAAGAATATGCAAAAGATATATTACAAATGAGGGGAAAAGAAACAAAAAGAACGAAATGTTTTTTATGCTTTTAACTTTATGGTTTATGGTTTTCATTTGGTTTTTATTTATTTATGGAAAGAAAGTTTGCCACGCAAAATTTAAGGAAATACATCTTTTATTGAATTAAAATTAAAAGTTTAACATAGGCTCTTTACATAAAATCCCCTATTGTTCCCGAGCCTGGAGTAAAGGGGTTGGTTTTGAAGATTACCCTGAATATGTCTTAAAAACTACATGAATTTCTTCAGTAGTCCAATTGTCAAACTCAGAGCAAGGGTGGATCATTGATAGATATCGTCTCTCTTCCTCTTCGTCCGTTATAGCATTGATACTCAGCTTTTTAAATGCTTCACATAGAGTGTTCTATCCTTTTCCTTCATCATTAATTGGGGCACTTGGATCTAGCATGCCTCCTGATATAAAGCTATGGCTCAGGGGAGGGAAAGTCATCAGCTCCCACTCAATTTCCTCTCCCTTCAATCTAGCTCTTCTCCTCTCTTGATGCTTTATGATTTCAGCCCTTCTTTGCCATTTGTTGGGCTTAAAGCCCAAGCCAAACTGATCCTTTTTCCCTAGGATTACTACAGGATACAACCTTCCTTGATGTCTCTTTCTGAATCCTTTTCCGATTTTAGCTCCTTTCCCAAGCGTTTGTTTTACCTGCATCTTTGCAGAGCTTGATAATTCTAGTTCTGGTACCATGCTTCCTTCAGTGAAAAAGGTTGCATTGACTAGCTCCAATGTCCTAAAATGACATTCGAGCGCACCCTCATCAATCTTGATAAAGGGTGCATCAGTGGTTACTGATGCAATGATTTCTTCTTCTACACTGACAGTTATTAGTTGTCCATCGATCACAAACTTCAACTTATGGTGTAAAGTAGATGGGACCACTCCTTGTGCGTGGATCCATGGATGCCCAAGCAAGAAACTACAACTAGGTCTTATATCCATGACCACAAACTCAACATCGAAGGTCGTTGGTCCAATTTGCAAAGGCACCTCAAATTTTCCTAACACATCCTTTTGAGTTCCTTCAAATGCTTTAACCTTATTTTGATAAGTTCTCATATGAAAACTATCTATTGGCAGTTTCTTCAGTGTGGCTAACGGTAGAACATTTAGTGCCGAACCATTGTCAATAAGGACACCTAGTAACATATGCCCCTTACATCTGGTGGTGATGTGTAAAGCTTTGCAAGATCCTGTTCCTTCACCTGGTATTTCCTCATCATTGAATGAGATGAAGTTGTTGACAACAATGTTACCAACTAACATATCCATTTATCAGTTGTGATCTCTTTTGGCACAAATGTCTAGTTCAATATCTTTAACAAGATCTCACGGTGGCCCTCAGAACTTAATAGCAACGAAAGCATAGAAATTCAAGCCGGAAGCTTGTGGAGTTGCTCCACGACGCTGATTCCTTTACATGCTCGTGATATGTTGTTAGTTTTTAATTAAAGAAATCTCTATTATCTTCTTTTTCAAGCTCCTCAGCAGTTGCTTTCCTCTGCGCTGCATCCTATCCTCTACTATTGGTTGAGAATAGAGCCCTCCACTCCTTGTGAAACGGCTCACCTCATTGACCGATTTTCCTTTCTCTTGGACAGATGTTTCTCCTGGGGCTGTTACCTCACAAGTGTAATTCCAAGGGACTTACTTGCTATCCTTGTATGGAATGGCGTTGGTGCCTTAATTATGAGCCGAGGTTTTACACTCCTTGTCGGCTCACCAACTCTTGTTTTACCCTTAATAACTAAAGGCTTCATTTCGGTGTAGTCCCTTTTGGTAGATGACTCTTCAGATGCACAAATGTCTAGCATAATTCTGAGCAATAGTCAATCTCATGTCATTCCTTCATGTGGTACTCACAGTATAATTCATTTTCAATTTTTAGCTTATGGGCACCTTCTTTCAGCATCCCAATTGCGACCATTTGAGCCCATATCCACTTCATGGGAGCTCTAACTTCAGCAACACATTCTTTAACCACTCTATTCTCTTCTTCTATGATAGAATTCACACCTGCCTTCAGATGATTTGGTAGTGGGTTTCCCTTTTCTTCTAACGTATCAAACGATAACATCCCTGACTTTCTTAAGTCATCCACCACCCTTTTGAATGCAGTGCAATTTTCAATGGTATGTCCCCTAACTCCTGCATGATATTCACATTGTACTTCCTCATCATACCATGGTGGGTATGGTGGTGAGAATGGAGGAACATGCCTTTGCAGCACCATCTGAGATTTAACTAGTTCAACAAACAATTCTGCGTAAGTCATTGGGATTGGAGGAAAACATGGTTTTGAGCTCTCTTGATATCTTCGTTCTTATTTTAGTGGGTTTGTGATTGCTGGAGCTATGGTCGAGACATTGGGCTTGTTGAAGACTACCCCCTTTGAATAATTGGGATTATAGACATTAGCAGCATTGACTTTATTGTCTCTCTTTTTGTATGGTTTCTTTGTTTCCCCACTGTCCAACCTTCCATTTTTCATGGCCGCAAGTATTAACTCTCCATATATAAGCATGTCCGTCAAGCTCTTTGTGGCATGATTGAGCATACGATCATAGAAAGACCCCTTTAATGTCTCCACAAACTTTGTTGTGATCTCACTTTCTAGCAATGGTGGCTAAACTTGAACAGCCACATCTCTCCATCTCTGCGCGGACTGGCGAAAGCTCTCATGATGCTTTTGCACTAATCCTTGCAGAACTAAGCGGGTAGGAACCATGTCTGAAACATGCTTGTATTGTTCACTGAAGGTTCTGGACAGATCTTTCCATGATCTGATGTTAATTCGACTTAGCTACGTATACCAGCGAGCAACTGACCCCACTAGACTTTCTTGGAAGCAATGGATAAGCAACTTCACATTATCCAAATATATCGACATGTTCCTGCAATACATAGTCAAAAATGCTGTAGGGCATGTAGTTCCATTATATTTTTCAAAGTCAGGAACTTTGAACTCTGGTGGTACTATCAGATCAGTCACTAAGTTTAAATCCTAGGCATCCATTCCTCCATATATACCTCATTCTTGGAAAGATTTAATCATTCCTTCCAATTTCACATAGCGATCCTCCCATTTCTTCTCAGCTTTCAGTTTGTCAGAAATTTCATTGAGATCAGGCACCCCAATGGCTTTATTAGAACTTATCTTCCTATCATTCCACGCCAACGCCTCAGCAACATGTGGAGAAATTTTGACTATAGACAATTGAGCTTCCCTTTGTATGTTCAGATGAACAAAGGTCATCCCCTGATTTGGCACAACATTTGCTTCTTCACCAGTTTCCACTGCATCAGGGTCCTTAAAACCTAGCATGGCTGCAATTGAACCAACCGTCTTTTGGTGAACCAACTCCATTTGTTGCTTCAGATCTGTCTCCAGTTTGTCTAACCTATCTTGGGTACTCTTATGGTTGCTTTCTGAGGCCATCACTCTGTCTTCCATTGCTCTGACTTGAGATCGAGTACAGTACTTGTGATTTGTTTTTGTTATTTTGATTTTCTGTCATTTTATTTAAGTTAGATCCTTATTATGTCATGTATGCATGCACAAATGTAAACATAAATGTAAAGAAATGCTATGAAACAACGAAGGAAATAAAAATGCATGGATGCAAGCGAAGGGCCATCAATTCCACGAAATATTTGCTCAAGAAACTACTCTTTTATTGAATATGAAATGGTCCTTATTACATCAAATTTGTTTACAAATATTTTTCAGCTTGAATTCCCAGTTCCTTGATTTCTTCAATGAGCCACATAAGCCTCGGTCCCACTTCTCCTGTTGGCTTGACATACTGACGATGAGCTGCTGCTTCAGTGGCTAGCATCATCACGTGTCGATCCACATCTTGTACCTGGGTCATGACAGTCCTATCAAACTCATCTCGTACTTGGAATCTTCTAGCCATGTTCCTAAGACGAGTGAACCAATAGTCATTACCTCCCTCGGCGATGTCATGAAGGACCAAGATCTTTATCCTATATTCTTGAATGATGTTATCCATTCCTTCAACATGTTTCTTCAAATTATCGTTCTCATTTAGACGGGCCTGAAGTTCAATATAGGTGTGATGATTCTGGAGTTTGTGCAACGAGTGGTTCAGATCATCTATCTTAGCTTGCAACTTAGCAATACAAGCCTGATTCTACTTTAGCTTCGCACTGGTCTGGTCATATGCCTTCTGCAACTCAAATAAACGAATCCTGTTGTCATGGGCCTTCCTTTTCCATGCAGCCACACTTTCCTTCTCACTTTCTTGGACCCGTTTGCCATTTCCATTTTCAGTTGCCAGCTTACTCGTCTTCTTCTCCTTAGCAAGGGCTCGTTTATATTTCTCAACTTCGCGCCTTCCTCGTTCCTTCTCTTTCCCTACAGTATGCTCGATTTCTTGCTTCCACTGTTCTGGAGTTTTCCTTAGATCAACATTTCGAATAGCAGTTTGGAGCTTGAGGAAGTCAACCTTTTGGATCTCAAACTTCTTTTCTAGGTCTTCATACAGCTTCACTATTCACTTCATTTCCCCTTTATATTTTTCAACATTGAGACCTGACTCAAACTCGTCTCTTTGGTTATGCTCTTGTAAGGCTTCTATCTCCAGCTTAGCCCTTCTTAACTCTTCTCTCAAGATGTCAACTTCTGTAGGGACTACCTTTAAGTGTTCTTCTAGAGACTTAGCTTGTTAAAATGTAGGTGCCATGACGTTGTCATTCATTCTCGTATGCCTCCAATTATCATAGTCTGGGGTGTACATGCAGTGACTATCAGATTCTAGCTTCGTATGATAACAATGGTTCCATGCATCGTTGATTGTCTGAACCTTCTGTCTGAACTCACCTTGGAACTCAAACTCTGATGAGCTAAGAGCAGTTATAAATGGGATAAACTACCGAGATCCAAACTAATGAGATACTAGCAAAGGGCACATCCAGTTCCTCCCCACAAACCTAGCAGCATTAGGAAGCTGAAATCTTCACATTTATATAGGACTTTGGGGTGGCCCATCCAAGGAACCCAAACTTGCAGAAGCGGAGCACATCCTCCAAAACAGACACCTTCAACTTTTCGGCAGGCATTGAGGGAAATGAAGGTTTCAGCAAGTACTGTTGGTACCAGATTGACTCATCTCTTCAGTTGTTCAAGGAAATCAAGTAGCACCACATCAATGTTTACTAGAACCCTTAGAAAGATGACTAAACCATAAATTGCAATGGCTAGGAGATCAACCCTCTTTTCCCTATCAGGGTGGATTGAAATTATACTTCTGATGCTTGACCAAGGAAAATTAAAGGTACCTCCTCTCTTTTGTATCAACCCCTTAACCCAACCCTCACTCATTCCAGCGAACGCCTGAAGCTTTGCATGTGGGTTTTTGTTTTTAGGATGCTTGGCATAGACCCAGTTCTTCTTCACTTTGCATAGGTTGAAAAGGGCTAAGTGCTCCTCAAATGTAGGCATCATGTCTTCTTTATTAAAAGTGAATCAACAATATCCCGGATTCCATAATTGAACGAAGGCTTTCAGTAACTGTTCATCAACCTTCGCGTACAAGAGATAGGCTATGTCACCATATAAACTTCATGGAACAACTGCTCGGTCTCATAATCAAAGTCCTCCCAGATTTCCTTGAATTCTTGCACATTGTTCTGCTTGATGCTGATGTGGGCATATTTTGAAGTTTTTGTCTTATGATCAGTTACTAGACTGTCTCCAAAATGTTCGTTGATTCACCTCGGACCAAAGCTGGACCTTTTCATTCTCATCTTCACTTTTCAAAATTCTTCTATCCATAACAAGAGCTTTTCAACGTTGAGCAATGATTTTGAGAATCAACCCCTTCTAAATATGTAATGATGTGGCATGAATGGTTATGCAAAACAACAAGACAAGGGGAACACATATTAGAATTAAGAAAACACAGAGTATTCACAACAATTTCGCAAAGAATTATGGGCAGCACATTCCAATACTCCAGGACATGTCTCCCTTTATTACTTAAACCCTAAGTTTTCCGCATGGTTCTATTAGGGTGAGCTCTAAGTTATCAAACAGTTGCGTTCTAAAAGGTACCTGAGCTGTCCTTATTGTCCCCTACTAAGGGTAGCGAGGCCCATGGTTCTCACCCATTATAGGCTTCAAACGAACCAAGTTCAACTCAGGAGGACTCACTTCCTATATCTTCCCCAAGAATCAGTATTCTTACGAAGACATGAGGTATATGAGCCCCGAAGGTACTTGCTAGGCTCATACGGAGAATCAATATTCTGACATGAGCAAGGTATTTTCCCCTCACTTAACAATTGGGTGGAGCTCGGGAATAGAGCTTTTTGCAATAATTTTTTAAATGCGTAAAATAGAATTACATTCATTAAGCGGACGATTAAATTGAAACCTTTATGAACTTGCAAATTCCTTTTCTAAAAACATTTTGAAAACAATTTGTGGCCTGACCCTCTTTTGTTTTTTTAGAAAAACAAAATTTCCCCAGCGGAGTCACCAAGCTGTCGTAACCTCCTTTCTAGGCGAAAGGTTTTGACGTTTTGGAAAACTTTATAAAATCACGGAGTCGCTACTAATCTTTTTGAAGAAAGTTTGATTGGATCTCTTTTAAAACAAGGGTTATTTTAATAAAACATTTTATTTATTAAAACAACAATTTTTTGGTCCACGAAAACAAGAGAAAATAGGTTCGGGGGTCAGTTACGTGTGGGGAGGGGTTAACATCCCCACAACGCCCAAAAATTGGTACCTAATTGATTTCAAAAAGCATTTTTTAAAACCTGAAGTTGCAAATTCACAAAATTTTGATTTATTTGTCCGCAAAGTGAATGTAAATCTATTTTAATGGCCTTATCGCCTGAGAAATGAACTTTAATCACCGCCAACACTCCTGACGCTAACCTGTCATTCCCGTTTGATAAGACACCGTATTAATTAAGTTTTTGCTTTTTTAAAAAATCAACAAGAAAATTAAATGTGTTAAAGTCTTTTAAAATTTTGTGTTTAAGACCTAAAGAAATATCTACGTTTATTTTACAACATACATGTTTATATTCTAGGTTTTAAATCCCTAATCCTAAGGTTTTTCATACAAATAATTACATAAAAGACACAAAGAATTAACTAATTACTTAAATTAAAATGAATAACAAAGCAATTGCTAAAATTAAATAAAGAAAAGGGAATATGGCTTTTACTTTTTTTAAAAAGAAAATAGGAAATCAGAAATGAGACAGATTTGAAAGAAAGTGAAACGTGGAGGTTAATTTGAAAAAAATTTAAAATTTGGTGCCAAATTGAAAGGAAAAGGGACAAAATTGAAACAATTGAAAACAAAGGGGTTGCGATAGAAGAACTAGATAAGAAGGGCGCGAGTTATAATAGGCTTCGGGTCGGGTCAAATAGGTTAGTATAAATAGCCGAAATTATAAATAGAAATCATTTTCTCTCTTTATTTCAAAACGGATCAAAACGAGTTTTATTATAATTATTTGATTGTTCTTCGTGTTCTTCATTTCATGAAGAACACGATGAACATCTGCCGTGCTGGCCGCCTTCCACCGGCGCTGGCCGCCATTGTTGGCAGCGAAATTCCCATATTCCGGTCAATTTTCCAGATTCCAGCAACATCGAAATCGCATTTTTCAACCTAATTTTACATCAAAACCAAATCTCCCCGGCGATTCAAACAAAAACAAGGTAAAAACAATCCCTTTCTTCTTTATTTAATCTGAAACAGAAAGTAAATAGATAGAAAAATTCCCAGAACTTGCTTCTCTTTATTGCTTCTAAACACTGATTACAAATTGCTTGCTCCTACAATTTCAGAATGCTAGTATGTTTACTGTAATTGCTATGTGTGATTTCTATCGAATTGTTGTTGTATTACATGGATTACAAAAAGGTTTATATAGTATAAGAATTGCTTGAATTTAAAGCCTAAATCCCTAATTTCTTCCTTGGATTATCTCGAATTGCTTGATCTTTGCCAGAGGCTTCAATTTAGGGATTAACCCTTTCCCTTTTTGGTTCTGATTTTTCCTTTTGCATATCCGATTGTAGCTTGATTCTTTCTAGGGATTCAAATTAGGGATTATCCTTTCTCATTTTGCTTATAATTTTTCCAGCTAGGGCTTTGAATTAGGGATTTAATCCCTGTTGGTTTTATCTTGAATTGCTCTGCCCCAATTTAGGGATTTAAACCCTTTTGTTCTTCTGTTTGTATGTTTCTAATGACTTGAATGGCCCCAGCGAGGAACAATCGGAGCGAGTGAAGCGACGGAGAAGACAAAGTGATCGGCCGAAGTTGAAACGTCGTGTGCGTGGCTGCCACGCGCGAGTGGTGATCCGCGTGATAGATCCTGAAGTGATTTGGGCCATCTGATTGTATCCTAATCGAACGACTGAGAAGTTGAGGCGCTATATCATCCCCATCTGGCGCAATCTGTACCGTTGGATCCCAGATTGATCCAGCGACCTCCTTTCAGTTGTGCAAAGAATAAAGATGGAATTAGGGTGTTTTGGGGTTATAAATGGGCCAACCGACCCTTTGTATAATATATAGGCCTGTGTTTTTTTAATTAATGGACTTAGTTTTTTTAATGGACTGTTTTTACTTTGGGTTTTATACTAATTACTAATTAGAACACTAATATATAACCTAAATTAATTTTAACTATCACAATTTACTAATAATTATACTAATTATAACACTAAGTATATATTATATGACACCTAATAATTCCAATTCTAACATTAATATTTACAAATATGATATGTTTAACTAGGTTATCAATACTATATGATACCTAACTATATTATCAGTAACATTAATATTTACAACTATAGTGTTATCAATACTATATAATTACAATACACTAATACTAACATAACAACTAAAACGACGGTGAAAATCCAGTGACAACACAACTCATACACTAAGGTTTTGGACTTAAGAACTAAGAGGGAGCATACTACGAAGCCCTAAGTACTTATTATTCCTAGGTAGAGGAGAGTTCAAATTTTTTTTCTTGCCTTAGCGGAACATTGCTGCCTTATTTACATTTAACCCTGGTATCATTTTTCTTTCTTTTTTTTCAAAGCTGAGCATAGTTTCAAATTACCTAAGTTAACTAGGGAACTAGATGCATACCACGTGTTAACTGTAGAAACAATTACCTGAACTAGAGATCAATTGTCATGGCATACAACTCTACCAGCATGGCAAACTGAAAATTATAAACTCATCATCGAGCAAACAAGTAGATCAAAATAAGCTTGCCTAATAGTTGTTAACAAACTTCAAATTTAAGTCGAGACAAAATTTTCTTTTTCACTTTTCTTAATGGTTCGGTATGCAACTTCTCTACATGAACTACAAAAATTTTAAATGTGCATAGCATGGAAAAATTTAAACGTGCATGGTGTCAAGGCTGGCTCTTATGGTACTGCGATCCTACCTTGACAAGCCCATTCAAGACCGAGTAAAAGGTGAACCGAGTGATGTTATGAGCAATCCCTAAGGAGCTGCCAAGTCTAGATGCAAGTCGGGATGCTTTGGGAAGGCATTGAAGGCCCTGTCCAGGAAGTGTCCTCGATTGGGATAAAGTAACATCTACTCGTGTCATACTTGGTAAGTTTATTTAGCTCTTTAGGGGGGAAGTGGTCTGGTGTTGGGTCTCCACCATCCCCCTCGCCGTGTGCTAGTAGCCAGACTGCCTTGGTGTAAGTGACCTTCTCCTAGTCTCATGTGGGGCCTAGGTGTGCGGGCATTGGGGCCAAGCGGATGGCACAATGTCTCTCTAGGATGCAATCCTATGGACGGTTTGGGGCTAGAGGGCCCCATATCGCGCTCGACGAGGGAGTCAGGATTTGGCACCTAGCATTCGCTAGGCCCTGTGGGATACAATATTGGATGGGTCCCTTTCAAGTGCCGCACGACATGCCGGTCCGGGTCAGGAATGGTACAACTGTGACACGTGGTATCAAAGCAAGGCTAACAGAGCCAGGTTATTCAAGAAAGTTGGTAAACCAGGCTAATAGAGCTGAGTTATTCAAGCAAGTGGGTAAAGTAGGTTAACCGAGTCGAGTTATTCAAGCAAGATGATTGAGCTGGTTGGTTGAGCCGGGTTTGTTGTGTATTTCTACACGAGGGGTGGTGTCCCTTTAAGGTCTGACTTCACGCCAAAGCGCCCTTACGGTGGGAGTAGGCATGGTGGTCGAGATTTACGCCAGAAGCTCTCACGAGGAGAGTAGGCAGGGTGATCTGATTTCACACCAAGCGCTTCAACATGTGGGGTAGGCAGGTGGGTTGAGATGCTACGCCAAGTGCTCCCGAGTGGAGTAGGCAGGGTAGGATAGTGTCGGTTGACCCCACTCCAAGCACTCCCTTGGATGAAGTAGGCAGGGTGGTATGACTTAACGCCAAACGCTCTCATGGGTGGAGTAGGCTGGGTGGTTTGGCTTTACGCCAAGCGCTTCCACGATGGAGTAGGCAAGGTGGTCTAGGTTCATACCAAGCGCTCTGGTAATGGGAGTACGTAGGGTGATACGATTTCACACCAAGCGCTTCAAAAGTGGGGAGTATGTAGCCTAGCCACAGTAAGCGCTTTAACATGTGGGGTAGGCAGGGTTGTCCGATTTCATGCCAAGTGCTTTAACATGTGGAGTAGGCATGGTGGTTCATCACTGCAGGTGCCAATGTTGGATATTGGCTGAGCAAAAAAGGCTCTTGATTGTGGACCCTACGCTAAGCGCTCTTGTGATTGGAGTAGGTAGGGTAGGAAAACTGTGAATAACATGAGCACTCTAGAAAGTGGAGTGTGCCGGGTGGATAATTGAGACATGGATAAAATATTAGACTAGATAACTAAAGCACTGTGGTTCTCAATTCGGTTTAAAAGATATTGGTTCCAGGTTTTGGTCAGATGTTGGCTTGGGTTTCGTGGTGCAATGGTGCCTTCGGAAATACAAAATGGATCGAAAATGCTTAATGGGTCAGATGACTGCTACTGAGTGCTTGGATTTCTGGTGACAATGGTGTTTTGGGAAGTACCTGAGTCATGAGGGACTATACAGAGGGAAAATCTCATATAGTCTTTGAAAGTTTTCTGTACGCAAAGAATTCCTCCACTCAACTGTCGACGAGGACGTTGACAAATGGAGTGGAGGAGAGACGAGACTACTCGTGTCCTTGATGCTAGATAGCAGCAAGGCGTTGGACTTGGGGAAAATATGTTACGTTCCTTTTGCAAGTCGACGAGGACATCGAAAAATGGAGTGGATGAGAGACGAGACTACTCGTGTACTTGATGCTAGATAGCAACAAGGCGTTAGACTTGGGAAAAATGTGTTATGTTCCTGTTGCAATTCGATGAGGACATCGATGATTTGTGTGGTGGAGAAACGAGATGATGTGTGCACTCAATGCAGGTTGACTTATACGTGTTAAGGTATTACCAAGAAGCAGGGATCAAAGAGTTCTTAAATGAGATGCAACTTGAGTGGCTACGACAATGTCCACTTGAGTTCGTTTGGAAGCCCTAGTGAGGGAAGATGACTTGATGCTTGCTACTAGAATAGGAGCAAGGTTGTTTGTGTAGGAAATGGTGTATGTTCACTTGGCAAATGTTATAGTGGAATTGAGTGAAGAGGAAGCCTCACAAGGAGATGATAACAACCTGTGGCAGAGGCAAGGTGCTCGTCATTACTTAACAAACAATGTGTGTGGGTTGTGCGTATCCATGGAGCTCACTCTGTTCCCGTCGATGAGGACGTCGACAAATAGAGTGGGGGAGGATTGCTAGAGTTACGAGCGTAAAGCTGGATAGCATTAAAGTGAGTTTGCATATAGCAAGGGTGAAGCCAAGAAAGAGTCAGAGCCTCACAAGTTGACACTGATGCTTGGTGAGGACGGTTGTGTGTTCCTTGTGACATGCTGTATCACATGTAGAATGCATACTGAGACATGCCAAGGATTGGTGGTGGCATAAGGCAATGTGTGCCAACCAGGTATCACACGAGACTTGTGTAAATATGGTTATCACCAATGTATTCGTTTGTATATCTTGTAGTACAGGAAACATACCAAAAAAACTAAAAATCAAAGAGGCAAAGTACATTTATGTGTTGTGGTGGCAACTAGATATCCTTTTACATCATTGAGACTCTAAGTGCAACACGAGTGTGTACTTAAGTGCTTGGATGAGTATGGGGAAGGTCTCGCTATAAGGTGGGAATAGGCAGAGGGGTCTCTCGATGCAAGCCTCCACGCCAGGCTCTCAGCTAAGAAATCGAACCACCCTTCCTCAGTTGCATCGACTGTCACTTGCCGCTCTAACACCTTGCTCCGACCACCTCTCATCTCCAGTTTTCGATTCTTTTCTTTTTTTTCTTTTTCTCCCCCTCTCAAATCCTTGATCGGTTGTTCTTTATATAGGTGTGTAGGGGAAAGGATGAGATAAGCTTTTGAATTTGAAATGATCCAGATATAAGAGATAGAGCTCTATTTGATCATTTTGATATCTTATCAGCTCGGTGTGATAGCTTATCATGCTAGGGCTGACGTCATCATGCCATGTCCATCTTGGCACACGAGCTTGGCACAACTTTGCCAACATCACTTGGCATCACCTTATCCGCTATTTTTCAGAAGTTGATCCAATTACGATATTTTAGGAGCCTAATCGTTCCTACTTTTAGGGGGTTCATATTTTCTTGGCATGGCCGTTGGCATACCTATCTGCCAACAAATGCTTGGCACTCATCTGGTCTTTTCGTGCCGACAACATCTGGCATTCACTTTGGCATTCCTAATTGCATCCATTCCTCCTGCCATTCGCCTGCCAACCTGCGCAGAGGCCACTAAAAACAACCCATGACATTGGCATAGACAGCCTACTAACTCTTTTATGTAAATGCATGATTCTAACAATCTCTTTTTGAAATGTGGTTTTCAATTGATTTTGAAATACATCAATGTTTATTAAGAGCATCCTCACTAAGCATGTGCTCTTACGCTCTCTTTTTCCATTGATGTAGAGCAATAGAGTTGTGGGGCAGCGTTATCTCGACAAGGAAGGTCCAAGAGCAAGACATTTGATTAAGTATGAAAAACCTAGTTTTAAATCAGTTATAAGGCAATGTGTTACCATGTTTTGGGGGGGTTTGTAATATGGTTTTAATGGTGTTGTGGAGGTTTATTTGCTGAGGTTTGATGCATTATTATGTTGATTTTTTGAGGCTTGATTGTTGATGACATGCATAATTGTGTTTGAGGTTTGAAGGATTTCATAGTATGCATATAGTGTTGATATGCCTATGTTTATGCTTTCGTGCTTCAAGCATGTTTAAAATGTTGGTTTAAGTTCATTGATGTGATGCCTATGCTAAAATGTACCTTGAATTCCTTTTTGGATGTTGAGCTGAATAGTTTTAGGAAGCATATGCATTTCTCTGTTTGTTGTTCCTGTATTCTTGAGCTCGAGGCTTGTTTTAGTCTTTGGTTTGGTGAAGTTTTTGTGTACATTTGTTTTGGATGTGTTTGAGCTACCAAGTTAGTGAAAAACCAGCAAAATTGGACATTACAAGTCCAGGAGTACCAATACACAGGCCACCGTATTGGTACAGGTAAGTGGTATATTGGTTGGGGTTTCAATACGCGAAGGAGCGTATCGGTACGAGTTTTAGCTACTAGAATTGGAGTTTTAGCATGGCAAGACTGCGTACCAATACGCGAGGAGCTATACCAGTATGAGCCTTTGATATGCATACCAGTATCGGTACCGTTGCCCACATACTGATATCGGTGGCCGTTTTTGGCAGCTGATGTGTCTTTAAGGTTTAGTTTCTTTCGTTTTGGTCCCTGACTTAGTTGTATGCAATTGAATGAGCTTGGTTGATTGTTTAGAGCTAAGACTTGACAAGTAAGCATGTAACCTAACTAATTGGGGATTGGTAACTTCGAAACTAATTAAGTCCTCATAATTATCTAGATTTGTGATTTGGTCCCTAAATTGTAATCATGCGTAATTGGATGTCAATTCGACACCCAATTCAGTTATTTTTCACCCATTGCCGGCAGTCATACCTTAGGTTGTAATATTGCACCTAGACAAGATAAAAAGAAAAAAAAGAAATGAACCTAATCTTAGTTAATTGTTTTGAGTTTGCTTTCAACAAGCCCAATATTGCTGCACGGTTTGGTCTGGCATCTAGGCCGACTTAAGGGGGTTATATTTGGTGGTATCAGATCCATATTGGGCCTTTACTTTGAAGAATAAGTTAAGGGATTAGGCCCGATATTGGGCCTTTACTTTGAAGGATAAGTTAAGGGCTTTTATGAGAGCCCATTAATTTTGGAGAATAAGGTTTTGAATTTTAAATGGGAGAGAGAGAAAAGGAAAAAATGTGAAAAGTAGATGAGAGAGAGAAGAGTAAAATGGGAGAAAAAGTTGAGGGAGTAGATTTCAATCTTTGATCTACGGAGATCTAGCCGTTCAATGTTGCCACCTCTACCACCATTGTGTTCATCTCCCCGAGACGAGTTCACCGTTACCAGTGACACCACCATCGGAGTCATCGTCCGAGGGGTGAGAGAGAGGAAGTTTCAAGTTTTCTAGTTGGGGAGGGTAGAGAGCTCAAATCAAGAAACGGAGGCTACCACCATATTTATAGGTCAGAGAATAGTTGATTTGGGTGTCGATCGTTATCGTTTGGCCACTGAAAGCCCCCACATGCACCGCTCCTAGTGTGGGTGATGTCTAGACGCGTAGGTAGTTATACCTGCTCAAGACGAGCCACTGGGCTTGAGCCGTTGGGATCAAGCTGTTGGGCCAGCTGGATGAGCCAGCCTGCCAGCCAAGCCTAAGCCAACTTGAGCTGGCCTGAAAACTGAGCCGCCAAGCCGTGCTACCAGCCGCTGCCGTTTACTGTAGTCGTGCCATCGTTGATCGTTGTCGCTGTCGTTGAATGTTGACCACTACCGTTGACTGATGTTGGATTTTCTTGGGCGATCTTACCCTAGGATTTCCCGACATTTCAAATCTAATGATATAGTCTGTTTTGCAAAACTCAAACCTGATAAGCTATTTTTACGCATTTAACCCTTCAGATTCCTCAGAGAATATGTTTAAGTGATACTTATGATATTAATTGGTCTACAAGGATTATTCGAGAGCAGATATTGGGTCAAGTGAAATATTCAGGAAGCTTGGATGAGGATTTTAGCAGTATCAGCATAAGGTTAGTACACCTCGGACTCCTATAGCTTTGTGAGCATCATAAATGTAACTGCCTTGCTTGTTAGTATCTGCAAATGTGTTGATGATAGATAAGCATGAGTAGGGACCATTATATTGGGACTTGACATATTATAAGATACTTGTTGATGTTACGGATATGATGGGACTATTAGAGGCTTTAGAGAATGTGTAGGGTCGCCTGCCATGATTGTGTGATATTTTATGATTTGTTGATTGGTTGATGATTGTGATGTCTTGTATGCTTGTTCGAATAGATTGATGTGATGTTATAAAATTGTGCAATAGATGAATGATGGTTATTGATAGGTGTTCAAAAGAACTATTTTTCATTCCCTTTTTACTCATATTATTGTTAGACTTAGGCTCATATTAGTTGCATAATTAGCCATTCATGCATTAATCCATGTTTCCTTCCATCGTTGAGCTTGATTACTTAACTTGGTAGTTTTTGTGGGAAAAGATGTTGCTTTGGTGTGTTTTTTGTGTATGTACAGGATCACTTGCCAAAGCAAGGCTAGAGCTAGTTGCCAGGGCAATACATGAAGGAGATGTCGAGCTAGTTGCCAAGGCAATGCATGAAGGAGACGCCGAGCCAGTTGCCAGGGCAATTGTCGACAAAGAATAAGGTGATATGGTAGTCAAAATTGATGACTAGACAAGCCCAAGATGACGTGGAGCAAAGCTAAATCCCAAAGGAATTTGATTTCCATGACGAGATTAAAGAAGAATTAAATTCCAAGAAGATAGGAGAAGTTCTAGTAGAAATATAATTATAATAAAGAATTATATTCTTTAAAGATAATATAATTCCAACTTAACTTCCTCCTCAAAGAAGGACTTTGACCTAGCCCTATAAATAAGAGGCCATATCGTCAACTTCCAAGGAGAGCAAGAGAGGGGAATTTTGACAAGTATCTAGGGCAAGGAGATTTCGACAAGCTTCCTTCTTCATCTTTTTCTTTCCTGTACGATTGGGTTCATGCTAGGGACTGTTTATCTTGTGTTTCTTTGGAACCTAGCCATGAACTAAATCTATTTGGCTATGGTTATTGTGTTTTGTGGTTGTGAGAAACTATTGGATTTTGTTTAGGTAATAAGAGTTTGCACTTTTCTATTCAAGGTTTATTCATTCTTGGTTCTTATTCTTGTTTGCGAGTGAATTGGGAGAGGATCTCGTGATTTCATCTATTTATCTAATATCAGGAGAGTTAGATTCAAGAAACGAATGAATATGATCTTTATTCAATCTATTGATGGTGAAGATTAATCCAGCTTAGGAATAAGTCAAGCATTTCAACGGCTAAGAGGAGTGCAAGATTGGTTGTTGTTCACCCTTGATTCACGCAGGGATGTATTATCAAGGCATGCACAAGTAGCTAGAGTTTCGACTTAGGGATAAGAAGAAACCATTGAAGAACGCTCTGCCGAACCTTGAAGGTTGCTGCCCAGACACCCAGGTAGTTGCCCAACTAGTCGCCCAGGCAACCATCAATTAGTTGCCAAGGCAACCCCGTTGTGAAAGTTGCCACGGCAACTGAGTTGCCCGTGCACTCTTTTACCAAGACGATCCAATCGGCTATCACACCTCAACTCACGATAACCTGGCCTATCTCTCTCAGTTGATCTCATTCATTCTTTTACTTTATTACCTTCTAGTTTAGTTATTAGTTAAAAGTCCTATAATCCTTTATTTGTGTTTTTAGTTTTTTTACAGTGCAAGAGAATAGATTCTTGAAGTGGCACCAATCCCTGTGGAGGCGATATCTTTTATACTATAACTTGCAACGTGTATACTTGCACAATTGCGTAGCACTTATTACGCACAACAAGTTTTTGGCGCTATTGCCGGGGATTGGCAATCGCGACTTTGTTTTTATTTTCTTGCACTTTCTTTTTACTTTTCTTGTTTAAGATTCAAAGGGCTAACAAACTTTGGTTTTGCATTGGTATATGACCAGGGTGAGACCGACTACACCAGAATATCCCTTTGATCCAGAAATCGAACGAACGTTACAAAGACTTAGACGAAGGATAAGAGTAGCAATGGCTAATCAAGACGGCAATATGAATCAAGATATTCCAGCAGGAGGAGGAGTGATTCTTGCACAAAATAGAACTATTCGAGACTATCTTGAAGAAGATCTTGATGGACTTAATCCAGGAGTTGTCGCACCTGAAATTGAAGCCGACCACTTTGAGTTAAAAAATTGTAATGTTTAATATGATCAACACAATTGGTCAATTTGGCGGCTCAGCAACTGAAGATGCACGGCAACATCTGAAATCTTTCCTCGAGATTTGCGACTCGTTCAAAATACACAGAGTCACCCCCGATGTCTTATGATTAAGATTATTCCCCTATTCACTGAGGGATAGGGCGAAAGCATGGTTGAATAGCATTCCTGCCGGATTAATAGCATCTTGGACCGATCTTTGTCATGATTTCCTTACTCGGTTTAATCCTACAAATTTGACTGATAAGCTTCGTAACGATATTACTTCTTTTCGGAAGGCAGATGATGAATCCATGTATGAGGCTTGGGAGCGATATAGAGAACTTCTACATGAATGCCCCCTACACGGATTCCTGGTGTGGACTCAGGTAACAATGTTCTACAACGCCGTGAATACACCAACAAGGATGATGCTAGATGCCTCGGTAAACGACATACTCCTAGATAAGTCGCCGGAGGAAACAATGCAAATTCTAAATAGGCTGGCCAAGAATGATTATCAATTCCCATCTACTAGAAGAGGAGGAGTTAGACGCCAAGCCACAATACATGAACTAGGATCATCAGATTCAATTTCGGTACAATTGGCCACTTTAACCAAGATGGTACAGAACATGCAAAAACCAAACAACACACATGAAATCAAGGTAGTGGATTCTTTTTGTGAGTTATGTGGTGATAACCATAATTCTTCTAAATGTATACAGAATTCGGAATCCAGCTTCTATGTGGGGAATTACAATCGGAACAACAATGTGATGTCCAATACATACAATCCAGCTTGGAAGAAGCACCCAATTTTTTCATGGAGTAATCCCAACAATGCTTTAAACCAGAACAATCAAAATGCACAAGCATTGGGATTCCAGCAGAATATGCCACGACAACAGTTGCCGCAGCAACAACCGACAACATCTAGTTATTTGGAAAATTCTCTAAATGCTTTTATGATGAAAACTGAATCTTATATGGCTGAGAATAGTAACTTCATAAAAAGAACTGATGCTTTTATTAACAGGACCGAGATGAGATTGCAAAACCAAGAGGCGGCAATCAAATCATTAGAAAAGCAAGTCGGACAGTTTGCTTAAAACCTGAATACTAGACCGCAAGGAGGTTTACCTAGCGATACTGAAGTCGCAAGAGGAACTGACCATGAGCAATGCAAGGCGATCACCACTAGAAGTGGCCAACAACTTAAAGAGGCTTAAGCCCGCTCATCAAACAAAACTCCACAAAAAGATCAAGACGAACCTAGCGGCAAAGCCTCAGATGCTGAACTAGGAATTGCCTCGGCAACTGGCAATAAGCATGCCTCGGCAACCGACGATAAGGATGCTTCGGCAACTTGTGATAAGCATGCCTCGGCAACCCCAGTTGATAATGCCTTGGAAACTCTAGTTGTCCGGGCAATGCCGTCAATCAGGTTCCAAACCAATGAAAGGATCGAAGATATCTGACTTCCACCACCATTCCCACAAAGGTTGAAGCGACAAAAGCAAGAATACCAATTCCATAAGTTTCTTGATATCCTAAAGCAAGTCCACATCAACTTGCCATTGGTGGAAGCAATTGAACAAATGCCAAACTATGCCAAGTTTCTTAAAGACATTGTGTCCAAGAGAACAAGGCTAGGAGAGTTTGAAACAGTTGCCGCAACAGAAGGATGCATGGCAATGTTTCACAATCGTATGCCACCTAAGTTGAAGGATCCGGGAAGTTTCACAATACCCTATTCTATTGGAAATCACTATGTCGGGAAAGCATTATGCGACCTTGGGGCTAGCATAAACTTGATGCCTAAATCAGTTTTCCAGAAACTAGGAATCGGGAAGGCAAGACCTACAACAGTTATGCTACAGCGAGCCGACATATCCTATGTGCATCCAGAGGGAAAATTTGAGGACATACTGGTAAAAGTTGATAAATTAATTTTTCCTGCTGACTTTATTGTTTTGGATTGTGAAGCAGATGAGCATGCGCCTATCATTCTCGGGAGACCATTCCTAGAAATAGGGAGAACCTTGATTGATGTTGAAAAGGGAGAACTCACAATGAGGGTGAATGACCAGCAAGTTAAACTAAATGTGTTCCAAACACTAAGGCATACCGATGATCCAGAAGAATGCCAACTTCTTCATGCCACGTTGGAGTTTAACTTCGACGAGGAATTTAGTTACCTCGACAACTACATTGCCGAACAAGAGGAACCTGAGGAGTATGAAGAACCGGTCAAGGAGGAACAACAAGAAAAGGCAAATTGGCTAGTCAATCGACCAGGAAAAGAACCGGGGCTCGAGTTGGAAGCTTGTTAGGATTTTGAGGACAATCCTTGATGTAGTGATCCGAGTCTCCACACAAGTAACACAAGTTGGATTGAGTTTCGCATTGACCCAAGTGGAGCTTTTGGCAGAACTTGCAAGTAGGGACTTGAGTAACTTTTCCAGGATTCCCCATGCTATTAATAGAGATAACCGAGGCTGAGGGCTTGGATACCGATTGAGGTCTCGGTATGTAATTACTTTTCTGAGCAAGAGTGAAGGTTAAAGAGCTTTGTAACACCCCTACCCTGGGCTAGTAGCAAACCGGCTCGGGAGCGTTACATAAGCATGCATGGGCAATGAACAAGGCAATACAAGAACAAGCAAGCAACCAATCATACTTAATTATCATACAAGCAACTCATATTTGATTCTTACTTCAACCTGAACCATTCGAATAAGTCACTAACTTAATTCCTTTCATGCTTTAATTACAAGCTACTACATTATCAATACAATTTACTTCATTTTATCCTTATCATTCAAATGACCCTATGTGTAACATGATTCCAATTCATTTCATTGATCCTTAGTTTGTATACATTTTTAACATTACATACTTAGATTTCTAAACATGAACATTTGGACATTCAATTTACATGTAACTAGTTTCATTCAAGTCTGATTCCATGCCTAACCATTCGGCAATCCTCATGTTAAAACCTAAACATATACATCATGGTATATACATACACACAAGTGACCACATAGTTCCCAAGGTATTCGATTAGAATACAAGCAAGCATGGTTCGATCATCCTAGGTTCAATTCAAGCAAGACATGTACTCAAACAAGGCATTCGAGTGTTATCAAGGGAAACTAGATCAACATTTGATCATTTCATTTAAATCATTACATACGCAGCAACAACATTCCATTACAAGAACTTTAGGTTCATTACATACTTGACCATAGATTCATAACATAGTAGGCACAATAAGACATTATATACAAGTACCAAAATGCATGATCAATCTACACTTTAAACAATCTAGTGCCGACATTCTAGGAGATATACAAAACAAGTATGAAACCATACTTAGGAAAAGCTTGTGTGACTTGCTTCTAGCTCAAGGTAACAGGCTTCAAGATCAAGCAACACTCGTATCCTTTATCCTGTAGTTAGGAAGAATGAAAACGAGGGTGATAAGTACAAGAATGTACTTAGTGAGGTAGTACTAAATCTAACCATTTTTTATGTCAAGTTATGTGTCATTTAAACAAGAATGAACCTAGCTAAGGCTTTCAAGCATCAAGATAATCCTAGCTAAGGATCTCATGCATTCGGCTAGTATAGGATACAAGAATCAAGAATTCATACTTCATGATTTCATATCATGAATCAAGCATATTGTAACACCCCCTACTTGGGCTAGTAGGAACCCAGCTCTAGAGAGTTACATAGCAAGCAAGAAATGGCAATACAAGACATGGAAATAGACAAGAACAATACAATACAAGAATCAATCAAGCAATCACATACTTACTTATCATACAAGCAACTTATGTTTGATTCTTATTCATCTAAAGCATTCGAACTAGACACCAAACTATCTTCTTTCATGCTTACATTACAAGTTATTACTTACATGATTCATATTACAACATTCAATCTTTGATAACCCATCCTATTCGAATTACCTAGGGGTAACTTGGTTTCATTTTAATTCAATGTTCCCTAGTTTTATACGTGTACATTTTATCTTTAAGTTTATAACATGATTCATGAACATTCAAATTACATGTACCTAGTTCCAATCGAGCTTATTTCCATACCTAATCATTCGGCCATAACACCCAAAAGCATACACAAGGCATGCAACTAGTTTATTCAAGCCTTATAATAACCCTATGCATTCAACAATCATCCTATACAAGCATACATAACATATACATCAAGGCATATACACACACACACCATTTGGCAATCACTTAAACATACACTAGGCTATTCGAATGGAAAACAAGCATTGTGGTTTGATCATCACATATCCAATTCAAACAAGACATGTACACAAACAAGCATTCGAATGCTATTAAGGTAAACTAGATCAAGCATTAGATCATTCTAATTTAATTTACACAATTTGCACAGCATCAAGATTCCATTTCATGAAGTTTAAGTTCTTTGCATACTAAACAATAGGTTCACCACATAGTAGGCCCATCAAGACATTATATACAAGCTTCAAAATGCATGATCAAGCTATCTATATACATCTAGTGCCACCATTCTAGATGATATACAAAACAAGTATGAAATCATACTTTAACTATGCTTGTGTGAGTTGCTTCTTGCTTAAGGTAACAGGCTTCAAGATCAAGCAATTCTCGTATCCTTTATCCTGTAGGTTGGGAAGAATGAAACAAGAGTGATAAGTACAAGATTGTACTTAGTAAGATAGTAACTAGTCTATCCATTTGTTATTTCAAGGTTCATGTCTTTTAATCAAGTATAGACCTAGCTAAGGCTTCCAAGCATTAGAGTGATCTTAGCTAGGCTTTCAAGCATCAATATTATCCTATCTAAGGAAACCATACATTCCGTCACAAGGGGCAAGAAATAAGAATCATAGTTCATGAATCAAGTACAACATGCTTGCAAAAGAAGAAATCAAGGAGTAATGTTTTAAAGTCAAGTAACATACAATTCATGGCATTCAAGACAAGTAACATATAATGTAGGATTGTTATTTCAATTGTTATTCATTAAACAACCCCCTTGGTACTTAGTTTGTATAGGTAATCGAGTCTCCAACCAACTGTCGCCACAAGATGACAGTAGTGCTGGTCAACACTCCTACTATCGCCAAAGACCACATATGTACCCTCCGTCTGTCGCCAAATGAGGGCCTTAGCACTGGACCCTAGTCCACCCTTACACAATGAGCTCTAGACTCTAATGCATGCCCTTCTACCTAGTCCAACTAGCTACCAAGGTTGTTCGATTTACCATTTATTCAAGTGTTTCAAGATCAAGATCATGTCAAGCAAGTTCATTTCATATTAGGCCCTTAGGCTATTGAGCCATAGCTCATATATCAAGTAGTTTCATGTTTCATTTCATCAAGATAAGATGATATGATATCTCAAACAAGTCATTAGCATTTGATCTCATTGCATCATAACACATACAGACATCCATGCTATCACTTAATCATGCATAAGCATTCGAAACAGACATGTATTCAAGGCTAGGATCAAGTTTCATGTATTACTTTAATCATCCTTCCCTTATTAGGTCAAGTTCACGATTAGATTCATTTAACATGTCAAGAATGTAACAAGAATACATTGGTTAGGACCTAGTCCTAACCCTAGAGGTAACTACACTCACAATTCTCTAAGCTAGCTAGACTTGGATCCACACTCATATGTTATTGGCTTTAGATTGTTCCAATCTTTCCTTTTCCACCAAGTTCAATCCTGGTTCTAACACATTACAAGCAAACACATATCAAGACAAGTTCACAAAGTCATTCAATTCAAGACAAGATCATTAAATTAAGCAATGCTATAAGCATATAACATTCACATATTGGGCAGCATGCTCATGTACATTTTCCATTACTTTTAACTAAACTTTTCTACATTCTAGTTCATGTAAAACAAGGCATATTTCAAGGCCTAAAACTGTTTACAAGACAGTTTGCAAAATGCCACAAAACAGTGTGTATTTGCCTATATAGTTGCTGTCGAAGCTTGCACTCTAGTCACTAAATCATGCATATCTTTCATCCCGTACGTCAAAATTTCAATTGGTTTACACCATTGGAAAGCTAAAAAAAATTGTATTTATGACCATATAAGTCTTGCATTTTATTACTTTGCCAATTAATACAGTTTTTAACTTAAATATAGGGTAACTTGCTTTACTGGACAGTTTGCATTGTCCCTAGTATTTCTTCTCTACATTTCAGTATACAACCCAGAGTTCAGTTCCGTTTTTTCCTAGTGAATTTAGACATACCATTGTGTTTTCCATAAAACTTTCAGCCTTAAATTCATTATATACAAATTTTAGTGATTTTTCAAAGTTACTGCCCAGAATAGAGCATTCTGGGCAGATTACACTAGGTTGGATTTCTAGCTTCTTAACTCATTTTAGCAAGGTCCTAACATGGCAATTTCATTCATGTTCATGTTCATACATGTCTAGGCCATCATAATTCACCTAGAAATGTTCTTAAAACATGGCATAATCATGTTGAACCTAATTTGATCTATTTGATCACATTTACACATCCAATTCATCAACTAGGCAGTCCATTACCTAATTTAACTAGTTCAGTTAGGTGTTGTTACATTTCCAGCAACATATGTGTTCAATTTAATCTTGGTTTTACCTAGCAACATGATCAAAACAGAGTTCTATGTTCATTTAACATGTTTACACAATTTCTCAATCAAAACAGTCCCTAATCAATATTGTTTTATATCATGTTCATATACCTCAAATTTCCAGCAACTATACTTATATCCTATATCACATTGGTTACTAGAAATCAAGATTTCAAGTTTAAATTGAAGCTAGCATGTTCCTAACATGTATGACATCCATTCAATTTCATCAAGGCAACAAAAACATCATCAATAACTCATTCAATCAAGTTGCTAAGGAGAAAGGATTTAGAATCTACTTACAATCTTCCTAGCTATGCAATTTTCATGCAATTGATCTCATGCAAGCTTTCTTCCTCTCAACAATGGTGATTTTCTCTCCCTAGATGGGTGAAGAGTGAAATTTGGCCAAGGTGGAGGAGATGATAGCAAGATGGCCACTTGGCCAAGGTGTTATCACATGGCTTAGCCATTTGCCTCCACTTGGCAAATTTTGGTCAAATTGCTCCATAAATCCTTAATTACTCACCTTAATTGCATGCAATTTCATATTTACAATTTGTTACTATTTGATCCTCATGATTAGGTTACTTCTTTATCAATCTATCTAATTTAGTCACTAGGTTTAATCAATTCTTCTAATTTGTAGATTCTTTGTACAATTAAACTTTAATTGGTTTATAACAAGTTACTAGACCATGATTTGGGGTATTAAAATTCTCCCTGTTAAGATAAATTCGTCCTCAAATTTACCTTAATCAAATAGGTGAGGATATTGCTTCTTCATGACCTCTTTAGATTCCCAAGTTGCCTCTTCAAACTTGTGATTTCTCCACAAGACTTTGACAAGAGGAGCACTCTTGTTTCAAAGTCTTCTGACTTCCTTGTCAAGTATCTAAATAGGCTCTTCTTTATAAGGTAGATTGGGATTCAACTCCACGTCTTTGGGTTCAAGAACATGAGATGGATCAGATCTATATCTTCTAAGCATGGTTACATGGAAGACATTGTGGATCTTTTCTAATTCACTAGGAAGTGTCAATCGATAAGCCACTGGACCAATCTTTTCAATGATTTCAAATGGTCCGATAAACCGAGGGCTAAACTTTCCTTTTCTTCCAAACTGAAGGACTTTCTTCCAAGGAGATACTTTGATGAAGACCTTGTCTCCAATATTGTATTGGGTGTCTCTCATTTTCAAGTCAGCATAAGCTTTTTGCCTATCAAAGGCTGCCTTTAATCGATCATGAATGATCTTCACTTGTTCTTCAGTTTCTCTGAGAAATTAAGGTCCTAAAACCTTGCTTTCTCCCAATTCAGACCAACACAAGGGAGTTCTACATCTTCTTCCATATAGAGCTTCGAAATGAGCCATCTGAATAGATGTCTGGTAGCTATTGTTGTAAGCAAACTCTACAAGGGGTAGAGATTTCTCCCAATTCTTTTCAAAGTTTATAACACAAGCACGTAGCAAATATTCGAGTACTTGAATGATTCTTTTAGACTGTCTATCTGATTGAGGATGGAAGGCTGTACTAAGATACACTTTATCTCCTTGAGCCTTCTGCAAGGAATTCCATAATCGAGAAGCAAATTTGGGATCACGATCAGAGATTATAGCTGTAGGTACGTCGTGTAATCGAATCACTTCACGAATGTATAGCTCAGCTAAGGTTTCGAAGCTCATGTTCATTCGAACAGGGATGAAGTGAGTAGACTTTGTGAATCTATCAACAATCATCCATAGAACATCATTCTTTCTTGGAGTGGAAGGAAGACCAGTAACGAAATCCATTGTAATCTGATCCTATTTCCACTGAGGGAATTCAATAGGTTGGAGCAATCCAGCAAGGACTCGATTCTCGGCTTTAACTCTTTGACAAGTTAGGGACTTCGATACGAAGTCTATGATAGCCGATTTCATACCCGGCCACCAGTATAGTGGCTTAAGATCCTTGTACATCTTAACTGATCCCTAGTGAATTGAGAATGAGCTTTGGTGAGCTTCTTGTAACATTTCTTGTTTTAGTTCTTCATTGTTAGGAACACATACTCTATCCTTGAAATAGAGAAGTCCATTCGACTTGAGGGAGAAGTCAGAATTAGACTCAGAGTCTAGCTTGGATATGATATTCTAAAGATCTGAATCAGTTTACTGGAGTTTTTAATTTTTGAGATTAAGCTGGATTGAACTTGAAGTTCAGACAAGAATTTCTGTCATTTGAATAAACGAAAATGAGCATTGATAGCCAAGGAAGCTACAAATGAAAGAACATGATCATTATGGTAAAATTTTTGAGTAGTTACTTGCAAAACAAGTAAGGTGTTCGAATGGATTACTTGTAATCAAAGTAATTTCAAATTCAAATGAAAATATACTAGAATTTAGATTTAGAGGTTTACCCGAGTATGGTTTGCGACTAAGGGCATCATCAACCACGTTTGCTTTCCCCGAATGGTAGTCGATAACCAAATCGTAGTCTTTAAGCAATTCTAACCATGTTCTTTGTCTC
The DNA here is from genome assembly GCA_019671005.1 of Hibiscus mutabilis. Lineage (NCBI taxonomy): Eukaryota > Viridiplantae > Streptophyta > Magnoliopsida > Malvales > Malvaceae > Hibiscus > Hibiscus mutabilis. The sequence continues at coordinate 37,035,540 of CM033718.1, read as the reverse complement.
AGATTCAAATATTTCTGAGTCAGGAGGTATTTGAGACTCTTGTGGTTTGTGAACAGGTTACATTTCTCTCTGTAAAAGTAATGCCTCCATATTTTGAGAGCAAACACGATAGCTGCCAATTCTAGATCGTGTGTAGGGTAGTTTGACTTGTGTGGTTTCAGTTGCCTTGCAGTATAAGCTACCACTTTCCCATCTTGCTTTAGGAGACATCCTAGTCCTAAATGAGATGCATCACTATAGACAGTGAATTCCTTACCCGATTCTGGTTGGATAAGAACTGGTGCATGAGTCAGAGCTTGTTTAAGTTGATCGAAGCTTCATTGTTGGTTCTCTGACCAAACAAAGGGCGTGTCTTTACGGGCTAGCTTAGTCAAGCTTGCGACAATGGATGAGAATCCTTTGACAAAATGTCGATAATACCCAGCTAGATCGAGAAAGCTTCTAAGTTCACCAACATTCTTCGGAGGTCTCCAATCCATGATGGATCAAATTTTACTCGGGTCTACTTTAATTCCTTCTACTGAAATGACATGGCCAAGGAACAAGACTTTCGATAGCCAAAATTCACACTTAGAGAACTTTACGAACAATTGACGTTCTCGGAGGGTTTGCAATACAATTTGAAGGTGTTCATAATGTTCTTCCTTATTCTGAGAATACACCAAGATGTCATCGATGAAGACGACCATAAACTTTTCAAGATAGGGCTTGAATACACGGTTCATGAGGTCCATGAAAGTAGCCGGAGCATTCATCAACCCGAATGACATTACAAGGCATTCAAAGTGGCCATATCGAGTACGTAAGGCTGTCTTTGGTACATCATCTTCTTTTACCCTTGTTTAATAGTATCCCGGTCGAAGATCGATCTTTGAGAATACCAAAGCATCCTTGAGTTGATCGAAGAGATCTTCTGTCCTTGGGAGAGGATACCGATTCTTGATAGTAAGCTTGTTCAATTGCCTGTAATCAATACAGAGTCTCATAGTCCCGTCTTTCTTCTTCACGAACAAGACTGGAGCACCCCAAGGAGATAAGCTAGGCCGAATAAAGCCTTTGTCTTGTAGCTCTTGGAGTTGTTTCTTGAGTTCTTTCAATTCAATAGACGCCACACGATAGAGTGTGATGGACACCGGAGTTATTCTAGGTTGAACTTCAGTCCCGAACTCTACTTCTCTGGTTGGAGGGAGACCAGGGAGTTCCTCGGGAAAAACATCAATGAATTCAGATACAATTGGCATACTAGGTAAGCCGAATTCAAGTTCATCTTGCAAGACCATAGTAGGAAAGATTGAGGTCGGTTTCTATCAATTAGGAGGATTGATTCTTTTCCTAAACCCCGGAGATACAGTTTCCTATTTTGGCAATCTATCCAGGCTTCATGTTTGCTTAGCCAATCTAGTCCTAACACTAGATCGAATTCACAAGAAGGCAAGACATAAAGATCCATGGGAAAAGGTACATTTCGAATGCTTATAGGACATTACTTGCAAAAGAAGTTAATGGGCATATTTCCCCTATAGGGTTCGAAACTACATGGCTTGTTTTAACAAGTTCGGGTTTTAGGTTTAACTTAGCAATCAAGGAAGAACATATAAAAAAGTGGGTAGATCCTGAATCAATCAAAGAATATGTAGGACTTGAATTTAATTCAACAGTACCTGTGATAACATCTTCCTCTTTCCCACAAATGTGATAGATTTGAGTAGGGGATCGGGATTCTTGGTGAGTAGGTGCCGAATGTTGGCCTCTACCTTGCTTTGATTCCCGGACTGAGCATGTCTCCGGCCCTTGTTTTAGTTAGACTGAGCTAAACCAACATTTACAGAAGTTCAGGTTGGAACCTTGTTAGGATTCTTAGGACAATCCCAAATATAATGATCGGAGGCTCCACATAAGAAACACAAGTTTTGTTGAGTTCTGCATTGCCCGGTGTGGTGTTTCTGACAGAACTTGCAAGTAGGATATTGAACAGCTTTACCAAAATTCCCCGTACTATCAACAGGGATGATCAGGGCTGAAGTCTTGATTACCGTTTGAGGTTTTGGTATGTAATTTCTCTTCTGAACAGGGGTGTAATTCGAAGAGTAATCTTTGGAGTGTTTGTCTTTCTTTGACTGCCAATGAGGCTTGTCGTCATTCTTGGATCATTTGTCCTTCCAAGAGTTACCACTCTTGCGTTTTTCAGAGGACTTTATCTTTGCCTCGGTTGCAATAACCATGTTTACCAAATTTTGGAAGTCAGTGATACCCAGGGCAGTAAAAACAGGACTTAGTTCATCATTCAGTCCATCGATGAACATCCAACATTTAACAGCTTCGGTTTTGATGTATTCTGACTCGTACTTGCAATACTTGCAGAAGTCACTCAAGTATTGTTCAATGGGTCGGCCACCTTGCTTGAGATACAAGAAACATTTTTGGTGCTCGGCCAGGTACTGTTCACTGATGTATTTCTTCCTAAATTCATCGAGGAAGAATTTCCAGGTTACGGCTTCAGCAAAAGCAATCAGGGTAGTGGTTTCCCACTAACTTAAAGCTTCATCTGCCAATAGGGCTATGGCACATTCGAGTTTGTGCTCATCGGGACAAGGTAATTGCTTAGAAAAGATTTGAGTAGTGGCCTCAAACCAGTACTCAACTACTTTAGGATTAGCTTCATTAGTGTCAGTGAAAGTATAGGCCCAATGTCGAGCCAGCTTTTCAATTGGGGCTCTACTTGGCACAGCAATAGGAGAAGCAATAGGATGATCTTGATTTAAATTAGATACTAGATGATTGAACATCTCCTTCATACTTAGGAGACATTCTTGCAACACAGGATTGAAAATAGGAGCTTCCTGTTGAGCAACAGCTTGTGCTTAGGGTTGAGCTTGTTGTTGAGGAGGATTTTGTTCCATCCTCACACTGTCTCCTTTATTCGAGGAGCCTTCAGGACTTTCATTGTCTCGGCCTAGTTTTGTTTTAGACATTCTACGTTCAAATAGAACAATTAGGGGTTCGGTTTAATAAGCAAGGCACAATCTATTCAACGCAAGTCTCCTAGGTGGCACAAGTATCCTATATGATGCATGATAGCCCGGTTTAGTCCTAGAATCGACTAAACCTAAAGCTCTGATACCAATTAAACTGTAACACCCCCTACCCGGGCTAGTAATAACCCAGCTCGGGAGTGCTACTTAGAAACAAGCAATGACAATACAAGACATGGCAATAGACAAGAACAATACAATACAAGAATCAATCAAGCAATCACATACAATACAATAACAACCAGGCAGCATAACATTCATTACTTATCATACAAGCATGTTATACTTAGACTTCATTCACCAAAGGCATTCGGATAGAAGGTAAGGCAACCAACCTTACATTACTTACTTATCAAACAAGTAACCACACAATATTTTTTATTCCAAACTATCCATTCAAATAAGTCACTAAGTTTAATTCATTTCATGCTTACACTACAAGTTACTAGTTCATGTTTCATATTACAACATACAATCTTTGATAACCCATCATATTCGAATTACCCAGGGGTAACTTGGTTTCATTTTAATTCAATGTTCCCTAGTTTTATACATGTACATTTTATCCTTAAATTTCTAACATGATTATTGAACATTCAAATTACATGTACCTAGTTCCATTCGAGCTTATTTACATACCTAATTATTCGGCCATAACACCCAAAAGCATACATAAGGCATGTAACTGGTTTATTCAAGCCTTATACTAACCCTATGGATTTGGCAATCATCCAATACAAGCATACATAACATATACATCAAGGCATATACACACACACACACCATTCGACAATCACTTAAACATACACTAAGCTATTCGAATGGAAGACAAGCATTGTGGTTTGATCATCACATATCCAATTTAAACAAGACATGCTCACAAACAAGCATTCGAATGCTATTAAGGTAAACTAGATCAAGCATTTGATCATTCCAATTCAATTTACACAATTTGCGCAGCTTCAAGATTCCATTTCATGAAGTTTAAGTTCTTTACATACTTAACAATAGGTTCACCTCATAGTAGGCCCATCAAGACATTATATACATGCTTCAAAATGCATGATCAAGCTATCTATATACATCTAGTGCCACCATTCTATGTGATATACAAAACAAGTATGAAATCATACTTTATCGATGCTTGTGTGAGTTGGTTCTTGCTCAAGGTAACAAGCTTCAAGATCAAGCAATTCTCGTATCCTTTATCCTATAGGTTGGGAAGAATGAAACAAGAGTGATACGTTCAAGATTGTACTTAGTGAGGTAGTAACTAGTCTATCCATTTGTTATTTCAAGTTTCATGTCTTTTAATCAAGTATAGACCTAGCTAAGGCTTCCAAACATTAGAATGATCTTAGCTAGGCTTTCAAGCATCAAGATTATCCTATCTAAAGATATCATACATTCGGTCTGAAGGGGCAAGAAACAAGAATCATACTTCATGAATCAAGCACAACATGCTTGCAAAACAAGAAATCAAGGTGTCATGCTTTCAAGTCAAGTAACATACAATTCATGGCATTCAAGACATGTAACATATAATGTAGGATTGTTATTTCAATTGTTATTCATTAAACAACCCCCTTGGTACTTAGTTTGTATAGGTAATCGAGTCTCCAACCAACTGTTGCCACAAGATGCACCGTAGTGCTGATCAACCCTCCTACTCTCACCAAAGACCACATACGTACCCTCCGTCTGTAACCAAATAAGGGCCTTAGCCCTGGACCATAGTCCACCCTTACACAATGAGCTCTAGACTCTAAGGCATGCCCTTCTACGTAGTCCAACTAGCTACTAATGTTGTTCGATTTACTATTTATTCAAGTGTTTCAAGATCAAGATCATGTCAAGCTAGTTCATTTCAGGTTAGGCCCTTAGGCCATTGAGCCATAGCTCACATATCAAGTAGTTTCATGTTTCATTTCATCAATATGAGATGATATGATATCTGAAACAAGTCATTAGCATTTGATCTCATTGCATCATAACACATACAAGCATCCATGCTATCACTTAATCATGCATAAGCATTCGAAATGGACATGTATTCAAGGCTAGGATCAAGTTTCATGTTTTACTTTAATCATCCTTCCCTTATTAGGTCAAGTTCATGATTAGATTCATTTATCATGTCAAGAATGTATAAGGAATACATTGGTTAGGACCTAGTCATATCCCTAGAGGTAACTACATTCACAATACTCCAAGCTATCTAGTCTTGGATCCACACTCATTTGTTCTTGGCTTTAGATTGTTCCAATATTTCCTCTTCCAACAAGTTCAATCCTGATTCTAACACATTACAAGCAAACACATATCAAGACAAGTTCACAAAGTCATTCAATTCAAGTCAAGATCATTAAATCAAGCAATGCTACAAGCATATAACATTCACATATTGGGAAACACGCTCATGTACATTTTCCATTACTTTTAAATACACTTTTATACATTCTAGTTCATGTAAAACAAGGCATATTTCAAGTCCTAAAACTGTTTACAAGACAATTTGCAAAATGCCACAAAACAGTGTGCATTTGCCTATACAACTACTGCTAGGCACCTTGCACTCTAGTCACTAAATCATGCATATCTTTCATTTCGTACGTTAGAATTTCGATTGGTTTAAACCGTTGAAAAGATGAAAAAATTGTCTTTATGACCTTATAAGGCTTGTATTTTAGTTCTTTTCCAATTAATACAGTTTTTTAACTTAAATACAGGGTAACTTGCTTTATTGAACAATTTGCACTGTCCCTAGTGTTTCTTCTCTACATTTCAGTATACAACCCAGAGATCAGTTCTGTTTTCTCATAGTGAATTTAGACATACCAAGGTGTTGTCCATAAAAATTTCAGCCTTAAATTCATTATATACAATGTTTTGTGATTTTTCAAAGTTACTACCCAGAACAGAGCATTCTGGGCAGATTACACTAGGTTGGATTTCTAGCAAGGCCCTAACATGGCAATTTCATTCATGTTCATGTTCATACATGTCTAGGCAATAATAATACACCTATCAATGTTCTTAAAACAAGACATAATCATGTTGAACCTAATTTGATCTATTTGATCACATTTACACATCCAATTCATCAACTAGGCAGTCCATTACCTAATTTAACTAGTTCAATTAGGTGTAGTCACATTTCCTGCAACATATGTGTTCAATTCAATCTTCTTTTTACCTAGCAAGATGATCAAAATAGGGTTCTATGTTCATTTAACATGTTCACACAATTTCTCAATCAAAACAGTCCCTAATGAAGATTGTTTTCAATCATGTTCATATACCTCAAATTTCCAGCAACTATACTTATATCCTATATAACATTGGTTACTATAAACCAAGATTTCAAGTTTACATTGAAGCTAGCATGTCCCTAACATGTATAACAACCATTCAATTTCATCAAGGCAACAAAAACATCATCAATAACTCATTCAATCAAGTTTCTAGGGAGAAAGGATTTAGAATCTACTTACAATCTTCCTAGCTATTTAATTTTCATGCAATTGTTATCATCCGAGCTTTCTTCCTCTCAAAAATGGTAATTTTCTCTCCCTAGATGGATGAATAGTGAAATTCGGCCAAGGTGGAGGAGATGATAGCAGGATGGCCACTTGGCCAAGTTGTTATCACATGGCTTAGCCATTTGCCTCCACTTTGCAATTTTTGGTCAAATTGCTCCATAAATCCTTAATTACTCACCTTAATTGCATGCAATTTCATATTCACAATTTGTTACTATTTGATCCTCGTGATTAGGTTACTTCTTTACCAATTCATGTAATTTAGTCACTAGGTCTAATCAATTCTTCTAATTTGTAGATTGTTTGTACAACTAAACTATAATTGGTTTATAACAAGTTACTAGACCATGATTTGGGGTATTACGCATATCATGCTTACAAAACAAGTAACATACACTTCATGACTTTCATGTCAAGTATCATACAATTCATGGTATTCAAGACAAGTAACATATGATGTAGGATTGTTATTTCATTTTTATTAATTAAACAACCCCCTTGGTACTTAGTTTGTATAGGTAATCGAGTCTCTAACCAACTGTTGCCACAAGATGCACCGTAGTTCTGGTCAACCCTCCTACTGTCGCCAAATACCACATACGTACCCTTCGTCTATCTCAAAATAGGGGCCTTAGCCCTAGACCGTAGTCCACCCTGACACAATGAGCTCATAGTCCCTTATGAATGCCCTTCTACCTAGTCCAACTAGCTACCAAGGTTGTTAGATTTACCATTTATTCAAGTGTTTCAAGATCAAGTTCATGTCAAGCAAGTTCATTTCATATTAGGCCCTTAGGCCATTTGAGCCATAGCTCACACATATCATGTAGTTCTCATGTTTCATTTCATCAAGTGTGATAACATTACAAGCAAGTTCTTTAAGCATTGATCACATGCCACATGAAGCATACAAGCACTAATGTTACCACTAAACATGCTTATCAATCGAATCAAACATGTATACAAGCTTGAGATCAAGTTTCATGCATTACTTTAATCATTCTTCTCTTATTAAGTCAAGTCCATGATTAGATTCATTTAACATTTCAAGAATGTAACAAGTATGCATTTGGTTAGGACCTAGTCCTAACCCTAGGGATAACTACACTCACAATACTTCAAGCTTAGCTGGTCTTGGATCCACACTCCTTTGTTCTTGGCTTTAGGATGACCCACTCTTTCCTCTTCCACCAAGTTTACTCTTGGTTCTATCACATTACACTTACAAACATGTCAAAACAGGATCATATGATCATTCAATCAAGGCAAGGTTACAAGCACATAGCATACACAAATCTGGCAGCATGCTCATATACATTTTCCATTACACTGAACTACACTTATCTATACTATAGTTCATGTAAAATAAGGTAGAATCAATGTCCTAAAACTTTTTATACGACAATTTACAAATTGCCACAAAATGGTGTGCAATTGCATATACTGCTGCTGCCAGGCAGCTTGCACTCTAGTCACTTAATCATGCATAGTGCAATTGCATATACTGCTGCTGCCAGACAGCTTGCACTCTAGTCACTTAATCATGCATAATTTTCACTCCGTACGTTGGAATTTCAATTGGTTTACACCGATGGAAAGCTAAAAAAATATTTATAACCATATAAGGCTTGTATTTTAATTCTTTGCCAATTAATACAGTTTTTAACTTAAAGAGAAGGCATTTTGCTACACTGGACAGTTTGCACTTTCCCTAGTGTTTCTTCTCTACATTACATTCTACAACCCAGAATTCAGTTTTATTTTTTCCTAATGAATTTATACATATCAAGGTGTTGTCCATAAAATTCTAGCCTTAAATTCATTTTATACAATTTATAGTGAGTTTTCAAAGTTACTACCCAGAACAGAGCATTCTGGGCAGATTACACTATGTTGAGTTTCTAGCTTCTTAACTCATTTTAACAAGGTTCTAACATGGAAATTCAATCCACTTTCATGTTCTTACATGTCTAGGTCAGTCTAATACACCTAGCAATATGCTTAAAACAAGACATTATCATGTTGAACCCAATTTGATCTATTTGATCAACATTCCACATCCAATTCATCAATTAGGCAGTCCATTACCTAGTTTAACTAGTCCAATTAGGTGCTTTCACATTTCCAGCAAAGTTATCTATTCAATTCAATCTTCAATTCATTTGCATACATGATAAAAACATGACTCTATCTTCAATTGGCATGTTTTAACATTTCCACTATCCAAAACAGTCCCTAATCAAGACTGTTTTCAACCACGAACACATTTCTCAAATTTCCAACAACCATCTATATTTCCTTTATCAATTTGACTACTAGTATCCACAATTTCAAGTTCAAATTGAAGCTAGCAAGCTCCTAACATACATGGAAATCATTCAATTCAATTTATACAACAAAGACATCATAATCTCAAGGTTCAAACAACCTATAACAAGTTGGAATCAAGCATTATACCTTCTCCAAGCTAAATTTGATCATGGTTGAATCAAAAAGCATGAATTTGGAGATGATGTATAAAGCTTCTCTTTCCCCTTTCTCTCTCAAGCAATCAGCCAAGGGATGTTTTGGAAGGAAGAAGATGGTTCTATTTTGTTCATCTTTCCTCCAATCATGTCGAGTCATCCATCCCATAGACACATGTTCTCATCAATTGAGAACATGTGTTAAAACCCTTAATTTTATTCTATTTGCATGCATACCATAGAGTTTTGCATGTTCACATTTCCATCATTCCATTTATGCCTTCTAGTTTAATTTCAATTCAATTTGGTTCTAATTTCACTTATTTGATCTTAAGGATGGCCAATGTTCATTCTCCTTTAAATTGATTACCACATATATTCAATTAGCCTATAGTTTAGATAGTGGTAACATTTCTAGGCCAATTTCAGGGTGTTTCAAGATTTCTTTGTGATACCTAGCTTTCTTAGACTGCCAATGAGGCTTGTCATCATACTTGGATCTCTTATCATTCTGGTGGCTACCGCCCTTTCATTTCTCTGAAGCTTTCATCTTTGCCTCGGCTGCAATGGCTCGATTAACCAGATTTTGGAATTTTGTAATCCCCAGAGCCGTAAAGATGGGACTTAGTTTGTCGTTGAGACCATCGATGAATACTCTACACTTGTCTGCATCAGTCTTTATATAATCTGAGCTGTACTTGTAGTACTTGCAAAAATCACTCGCGTATTGCTCAATGGGTCTACCACCTTGCTTCAAATACAAGAAATGCTTCCGACGCTCAGCTAGGTATTGCTCGTTGATATACTTCTTCTTAAATTCCCCAAGAAAGAATTTCCACGTAACAGTGTTAGCAGGGGCAGTCAAGGTTGTGGTTTCCCACCAACCTAAGGCTTCATCTACCAAAAGAGCTACGACACATACAAGTTTGTGTTCATCAGAACACGGAAGTTGTTTGGTGAGTATTCAAGTAGTAGCCTCTAGCCAGTACTCGGCTACTTCAAGATTGGCTTCATCAGTACCGGTGAAGGATAAGCCTGGTGTTGAGCCAGCTTGTCGATTGGAGCTCTATTTGGCACAACAGTAGGAGGCGCAACAGGTTGATCTCGTTTTAGAGTGGTTATAAGATGATCAAACATCTCCTTCATGCTAAGGAGACATTCTCTTTAAACAGGATGAATAGAAGGGGCTTTCTGCTGAGGTTGAGCTTGTTCTCGAGGTTTAGTATGATCTCCAGGATTATGTTCCATCCTCAAACTGTCTCCTTCATTTGAGGAGCCTTCAGGACTTTCATCGTCTCGGCTAAGTCTTATTTCAAACATTTTTCTAGTTCAAATAGAAAATGAAGGGCTTAGTTTAAGCAAGAACATAAGCATACTTGAAATGCAACTCCTAGGTGGCACAATTTAATCCTATATTATGTATGATGGCCTAGTTTAGTCCGAGAATTGACTAAACCTTTAGCTCTAATTACCACTTCTATAACACCCCTCACCCGGGTTAGGAATAACTCGGCCAAGGAGTGTTAAAACATGCAAACAAGAATTCACACAAGAATACAAGCCATTTAAAACTTTGAAACTCATCCTACTAGATAAGTTACTTGCCTAACAAGAAAGCCAAACAATCATCAAGATCATGCTTTACAAACATTATGGCTTGCAAAATATATAGACATAGTCCCTTGTACATGTAGGCACTCGAATACACTCAAGGCAAGACTCTAAATTCACTTCAAGTTTATTCAAGTATGCGCAGCTTTGATCCATTTCAAGACAATGTCATGTTCTTGTCAAGCTAACTAAGCATAATCTTTTAGAATTTTACATTCAAAACAAGGTTACATATAATGTTGGTTACTAGACATGGTCACCAATGTATTCATTCGAATCATATCACCATTAACATGCCTTCAAGCAAGCTTAACATCATCTAGAAATCATGACTAAATTATCATGAGCTTAATTAATTGAACTAAAAGCAACCTAATCATCTAAGTGATCAATTCGAATAAACATACAAGAGTTAAGCACATAGTATCCCATTTTGAAGCACATTCAAGTATAACTAGATCATGTAACCAACTTTTATTCTCCATTTTCAACAAGATTTACTTAATTCATTCATAAAGCATTCAGATATCATGGCATCAAACATTGCCAACCAAGTCTTTACAAGCTTCTAAAGGTCAAGGCCATATATATACAAACTTCAAAATAAACAAAATGCATGATCTAGCTTAGATATGTACATATCTAGGTGCCACCAACTAGGAGAGTTACAAAATAGAATCGAAGTCTTGTATCTTGCTTCAAGCTCAAGGAAGATAGCTTTAAGATCTCTTTAAACCTATGGTTTGGGAAGGATGGAAACAAGAGTGATAAGCACATAATGTACTTAGTGAGGTAGTAACTATTTACTAGCCAATTATCAAGTTTAGGAAGTCTTAAATCAAGTACAACCTAGCTAAGGTTTGAGCATGTGAAGTTAAGTCTAACATAAGGTTTCAAGTGTTTCAAGACAAGTAGGGAGTCAAGTAGTCATGTATAGCTATTACCATTTATACACATCATCACATGCAGAAGAACATATAATTAGGCCTCAATTTCCAGTAATATACACTAATTCATGCTTCAATACCATTCGAACAACAATTAACAAGAAGGTTGTTTCCATTTCAAGTTGGATCGAGTATTATATCAAGACAAGAGGCATGTTTAAACATATTAATTGGAGTATGATCACTTTTCAAGTATCCAGTAAGCAAGCAAATTCAAGCTACCAAGTCAAGTATCATTCAAGCTTTAGGCCATGCATTTCTTTCTTGTTCATTCATTTTAGATTAGGTTAGGCCTTGGTACATAGTTATGTCAAGGTAATCGAGTCACCAACCAAACTATCTCCAAAATAAGAAACTGGTCATATCAGCCTCCTACTGTCACCAGTGACCATAACACACATCCCTCCTACTGTCACCAAATAAGGGCCTTCGCCCAGGACCGTAGTCCACCCAATCACAATGAGCTCTAGACACTATGGCATGCCATCCTACCTACGACCAACTAGCAACCAAGGCTTTATTTGAATTACTTGGCAATTAAGTAAGCTTTAAGATTTTAAGTCAAGAAATGTACTTACATCAAGATCATGGAAAGTTAGTACCTTAATCAAGCATCCCTTTCAAGTGTTTATCTATCAAGATCAAGATCAAGATAGCCCTTAGGCCATTCGAGCCTTAGCTCAATATATCATACATTCCTTATAATTCAAGCAAGTTTACATTTCAAGTTATCATAGCATCAAGAAAGATTATGTCTAAGCATATTTGGATCATTCGATTAGGTCAATACAAGAACCATAGAAGATCAATCCATTGTTACTTAATCCATTTGCATTACCAACTCATATATCAAGCATATCTTACTACCAAGTTTCCATTTAAGCCATTCTTCCCTTAATTCATTTCCAAGCATAGTTAAGATTCATTTCATAACATAAACATATCAATGGAATAGTAATTGTGCATATTTGGTTAGGAATTAAGTCCTAACCCTATGTAAAAGCTACACTCATAATACTCCAAGCTAGTTTTGATCCTTGATCCAAATCCCTTTTTGCTTGTTACTAGGTTGCCCAACTCTGTCTTCTTCAACAAGATCCACTCCTTGTTCTAACACACATCCAATATAATGGAATCAAAATCAACAACCAAACAATACATTTCAAGAAATCCAAGTTCACAAGAAACTATAGTCAAGCATTGTATTTCCAACAATCAAACAATTTGAGCATTTTCATTCATGTTATCTTGGCCATTGTATAACATGGCAAAACAATTTCATCTTTTCAATCCTATTAAAGCAATTTGTCCTGTTCTTAAACTGCCCAAAATAGTCCCATTTTAACTATTTTTACAATGTTATACAAAACAGTCCCCAACAATCCTAATTTTAGCTAAAACAGTCCACTAAAATAATTTGCAATTACACCCTTCTATATGTTCTACAAAACAGTCCAAAATTGTGCTTTTCTCATACAATTCATGTTAACAAATTTTTAATCAACTTCCCCTGTTTTTAAGTCACTATTTCCAGCCCCTAATTCATACAATTCAGTCCCTAGATCACTCATGGTTTCGATTCTAGTCCCTATTTCACATACACCTCAACAAGCATCTTATAGTAGTCCAATTGATCATTATTCAAGAAATTCAATCCAGCAAGCATTTAAATTGATTTTCCCCTATTTTATGTTCATAAATTCCAGCCCTCAATTCTGTCAAAACAGTCCAGCATTTATCAATTCTTACAAAACAGTCCCTAGTTAGCCATTTAACAATCAAATGTGACTAGTTTCATCTTCAAGCTCAATTTTCACTATCCAATCATGATTTTCAATTGATTAACATCTCAATTTGACATGTATCTAAATTTCCAGCAAGCGTTTTACTCAATTCAAGTCCCAATTCATACAATTTGAATTACCTTATCAAGTTACATGATCAATCAACCAATGGTTTCATTCTTGTACATATATCATTCGGTCAAGCATAGTTCCATCCTATCTTCAGTAGCATTTCAACCACATTCAAGCTACAATTCAAGGTAGTCTCAAGCATAACATCTAACATACAATTCTATGAATCCAAGCTCAATTTCTATCATCCAACATTCATTCGAACAAGTTGCTAGGGAGGAAGGACTTAGAAATCACTTACAATCTTCCTAGCTTATCCAATTACATGAAAATAGGATAACATACAAGCTTCCAATGTGTACAATGGTGGCTTTTATTTCTCTAGAGAGTTGAGAGGATTTCGGCCTAGTAAGAAGAAAGGATGAGTGGAGAAGATGATAGGAAGATGGACACCTATCCAAGTTGTTATCACTAGGCTTGGTCGAATGCCTCCACTTGGCAATCAAGGGTCTAATTGCTTCATAACTCCTTATTTATACATCCTAGTTGCATGCAAATCAACATTTAAACATTTTTACTATTTGGTCATCGTGATTCAGCCATTTAATTATTAAATCCATCTAATTTGGTCATTAGGTTTAATCAATTCTTCTAATTTGTAGAATGTTTGCACAATTAAGTTCTAATTAGTTTGTGACATATTAGTAGGCCATGATTTGGGGTATTACAAAACATATTGTTATCATTCCCATTAAAATACAAGGGAACGATTAATAACGTCTTTGATCCGTTAATGGAATTTTGCCATAGATTATAGAAATCAGATATAATTCTTATGACTATCATAGCCTAGTTCAGACAATTTCAACTATCCATGTTCATGATTTTCACCCTTTTAACTGATAGATTACTCTAATACTACCTATATAATTTAGCCAATAAGGTTCTTATTAAGACACCTATATTAATGGTTGGGATCTACATTAGGTTAATTTAGCAATAAAACACTCATTTAACATATTATCAAACAGATCGCCTCATAAGACCTATAACACTAATGCAATCACGACAAACCTACTAATTACTCGAATTAGATAGAGCAAGCAATCGCAACTTAAATAAAGGCCCATTACAAAACTCGCATAGCTATAATTATACATTTAAAATGAATCAATAAAGCTTAGGCAGGCACCATGCATCCTTAGTATTAATGTGCCACCCTGTAGGAGTCCTAGATTTTGAAATCGTACCCAAATTAAAAGCTTATGATCACGTTCTAGCTCCGAAAAAGTTCGTAAACACATTTCCCCTGAAATGTAATGAATAATTAAATAAGCAATTGCATTGCTTAGTGAGATAGCTAGGTAATCAAACAGAAATCAATTCCTTATTAACCAATCTTTATTTTGTTCATTATAAACTCGGATCTAGGTATGTGATACTTGGTGGAGTACGAATCAACCAATATATGAATCTTAGAACCAATTTCCTTAGACTTTACCAATCTATAGCATAATACATGACCATCATTATCTATACCTAACTTATTGCTCATTGTACTCAAATCTCATTGTAGACAAATTACAAGTTTGTCTCCTTTTATAAAAAATATATATGTACATACATTCGAATTCAGCCCTTTACCATTATTTCAAGACATGAATCTCCTTAAAATTGATTATAAGATGAAGTATTCTTTTGCTCATCGAGGTATTTTAACTTGACCATTAATAAGCATTGGTTAATCAAGTTAATTAAGCATACATGAATTTGGTAATCCTTCCAACAATTTGCTAAAGGTATATCATATGATCTTAATCATGACTAATCTATAATAATAATTCGACTCCCTTTATTCATTAATAATTAGTTACACTCCTTGTCACTTGACAAATTTTAGACCATACTTTAATCTTATCAGAATCATTTAAGTCTCATTTACTTATTCCTAATCGTTACACATTTATTAGAACTTGATCATATAAAACTCTTAGAATCTACTATTCATCAAATTTTAGAGGCCATTTATGCCTAACCAAACACATTTGCATATACTCGAACCCCTAGCTGAATAGTGACACATTTTAAAAGTATTACCAATCATTCTCAAATTTTAAGCCTTACATCCGAAGGTTTCCTAAGACCCATTTCATACCATTAATTGTTGTTTAACAATTAAGTCATAACCCAAAACATACATACGTATAGATTCTTCCATAGCATCAGATAACCATCATATTACATGAACATTAATCAAATAAACATTGAAGTATTAGTATATTATCTTATGACAAAGTCAAAGAAATTCAGCCATACGCACAGAGATTCCGCACATGATGAAAACGTAAATAATGGTTTCAGGAGAAATACTCCTCCTTTAAAATACACACTCTTATTAACTTCCCAAATTAGATAGTATTGTCCTTATTTATCTACCTAATTCATTATCCTTATTGAGTTTCTCTTCTACTATCCTCATGAATATCTTTACCCCAACCATATTCTACATGTTGCTTACATTAATTAACATGATTTATTACGATCAAGGATTTTCTTATCACATAAGCTATTTAATTTTTTTAGTGTCATGATATATAATCATCTTAAACAAGAAGCATTTAATTACTAGATAACCTAATCGGTTGCACTCTTATAGCCACCCAATGAATTATAGAAACACAGGTAGTTTTCTAAATAAGCTCCAACCATAAGACAATCACACTCTTCCGCAATGTATATTCAAATCAGACATGGTCAATTAATTACTCAGTCAATCATAAATGTTTACTCAATTTATCATAACTAATCTGACCATCTCTATAAAGGCACTTAAAGTTCAATAAGCATAACTTTCATAGTATGATAATCCTTGCCATAGTTCACTTATTACTCTTATACATAAATTATAAACCAAGCATGTCAATATTGAATACTTTTATAGCATAGCACATCAAGGTCTAAGTATGTCAACATTAGGACATTTATGGATAAGTCATAACATTAATCTCTTGTTATAATACATCGAGCATTGAATTGTATAAATGTATATTAGTGTCTTCAAGTGAATATTTCATATAGAGTTATCAACTGATTGGAATTCTCAATTCACTTTAGATTAAACATATCACTGGATTATAGTAACATATAGACTTTTAATAGCACATTTCTTTTCACTTACTAAATAACATGAATTCATATTATACACATTTCTTGATAAACAAGTTGTCATATATCTTTATTCTTTTAGAATACTAGTTCATGCTTATCTTTTTACCATAGCCTTAAGAATCGAATCTATCCTAGGTACTTGAATCCCCAACCAACTGTCGCCCATAACATGCGGTACCACAGTACCGGTCAATCCCTCTTACTGTCGCCAAGTGACCACACAACTTCCCTCCTACTGTCACCAACTAAAGGACTGTAGTGAAGGACCGTAGTCCAACCCAAAACAAGAGCTCATGGATCCTATGGCATGCCAACTATACCTAAGACTGACTCGAGACCAAGGCTAAAACATTTATTTCATTCTTTACTTTCATATATATTGAGCATAGCTCCATTTACAATGATCCTCTCAAGGATTACATTTCCTTTCAACGAAGGTAACATATATGTATGATAATCTTAAGTGATTACCCACGCCACATTTCTTTTACTTTCCAGGCCATAATTTCCATTTCCATTTACCAAATACATACGTATCTTTCATTGTTTTCAATATACTATACAATAATTCTTACATTTAATCATGCTAAGTAGGCATTTGATACACACATCTAAATAACCTCTAATTGTTTATTTCTTTGTTCAAAAATCAGCATGCTAGAACATTGTCAAGTATGCTAATACGTATTTAACTTACAAAAATAGTCATAGATTCACACCTTATCCTCTATTAGACTTAGTCTATGCACAAAAGGTTAAAAATCATCACATTGTCACTCTTATGTCTTAATTTTATCTCGTGATTTATCCAAGGTTATGCAACAAAGACTTCTTTACAATCTAGCAATACATTTAGTAACATTATTCCATCTTAACATAAATCAAACAATTCATATCATGAATTATCCCATACTAAACCCACATACCTCAAATCCAAGCTCACCATTTCTATAGTTTAGTTCGTTGATGAAGCAATGGATTTAAAATTAATCAAACATGTTCGGGAAGGTATTAAGCCTATCCCGAGACTTCAAAGCTATACACACCTCTTACCCTGACATTACAGGATACCTGAATCCGCGTTCTCTATAAATTTTTCCTTTCCTAGCCTCTTAGTGTAATATCCTCAAAATTAGTATAAAGAAAGTTACTACAATGCCTTCATTTAAACCCCTAATTGATTAAAAACAAGATACTAGGTCTAGCTAATAAGGACTAGAATGCTATAATTGAAAAAGTGGTAACCTAATGTGTAAGTGACCAAACCGAAACAAACAACAATTGAAGGAATGCATGATAAATTCTCACATTTCTAAAATGCCCCTTTACATGTCATTAATTAGTGGATAATTAAGGACAAATTAGTCATTTTAGGAGGAGATAATTGATGAAACATTGTCATCTTCCTCCCTTGTTGGCCGAGTGAATGAACAAAGAAAAGAAAAAAGGGAATTGAGTGAGAAAACTCTATAATCATAGATTCAAGCTTGAGATTTGGAGAAATTGGAGTTGCTAGCATTCATACTATCTTGATATGAAGGTAAAATCTCTTCCTTAATGCATTATAGATTCAAATGATGCATGTAAATTTTAGGTTCTTGCTTGAATTACATGAATTTGATGATTAGTTAGTGTATTGATGCTATGAACTAGTTAAGAAGTTCAATTGATTGATCAATCCATGAAATTGATAGTGGCATTCGAATGAGTAGGAGAAATTGAGATTTTCAATAGCCAAATTGATGGTGAAATGCTATGCTAGTTGCTAGGAAATTTGGATGATGATTAGAATGGATGATTGATATGTGAATGGAAATTCTGGTTGCTGGAAATTCTAGTGAATTGATGGCTTAATAAATCAAATTGAAAATATTGCTCAATTGCCCTGTTTTTATAGGATTGAAACATAATTGGACTGACTTATGCATGTATGAATGAGTATATATATTGAACAATCATGTTAGGATCCTTGTCTAAGTGATTAAAGAAGCTAGAATCTAGCTAATGGAAAGCTGTCCATAATACTATGTTTTGGGCAGTGAGTTTGAAAAATTGTAGAAAATCACATAGACCAAATTACGGAGTAAATCTTATATGTAAGAATCATTTTGATGTCTAGTTTCGTATGCAACAAACGAAATCGAATTTTGAGTTACAAAACAGTTTGTAGAGATTAATCTCTAAGGACAGTGCAAAACGGTCCAGTGGCATAATTTGGTCTGTGTTTAAATACAAAACTGTATTAATTCACTTTGAATAAGAATGCAAGGCTTATATGGTTAGAAGGAAAATTAATTTATCTTTCTAACGGTGTAAATGGTTCGAATTTCTGACGTACGAAATAAAAGATATGAACATTTAAGCAAGTAGTGCACATGCTGCCAGGCAGCAACAGTTTGATGTTTGAAATTGAATGTTTGAGTATATGGAGTCACATAATGACTCAAGTGGTTTTTGGAGTTTACCTAATACACAATGCATTGTACGAATGTTAGATGAAGTGGAAATTGAGGAAAAAGGGCTCACATAGAACAGCAAGCAGTAGAGGGAACGAGATTTCAATCCGGTATCTACAATAGCTCAGAAAATTCCTGTGAGTGTAGTTTAAAGTTTGGAGAGGGTGGTAACCTCTCCCAGTTCATTTCTAATTTGTATTTCTTGTTGATTCTTAAGTATAAATTGTGTAATGAGCTTGCTATGGAGCATTATCATGGTAAGTGCTCTATTGAGTGGCTACTTGATTGTGAAGCATGCTTGAATTACTATTGATTGTCATGATATGCTTCTTGCCTAATTGAACAATATTGAAATGAAGCATGATGTTATAGTTGAAATAACTCAATTCATTATTTAATGACATATTGATTGACACACCTTCATTGACTATTGAAACATTGATATTGGTATTGGCTTGAATCCTATTCGATTGAAAGGGGTTATTGGCACAAAATGTGCACATTGAATTGAATCATGCTTCTAATTGATTGAAAGTGATAACTATTGTATGCCTTGGTCTCGAGTCGGTCTTAGATATAGTTGGCATGCCATAGAGTCTATAGAGCTCATTGCGGGGTGGATTACAGTCCGGGACATTGGTCCCTAATTGGCGACAGTAGGAGGGAAGTATTGTTATTGGTCATTGGTGACAGTATGAGGGATTTGACCGGTACTATGTACGATATTGACTATTGTTATTGGCGACAATTTCGTTGGAGACTCAAGTATCTAGACTAAGTAATCGATTCTCAAGGCTATACTTAAAATGAACTAAAACTCATGTACATTGAATCTATTGATACATTGAGTTGCATTGATTGATAGTAAAGGAAAATTGATTGCCATGAACTATTTATATTGAGACATTGATTGAACATTGCTTATTTGAGATTGCTTGAGTATTGAAACATGGATTGTGTTCAAATGGCATGTTATACCTAATGTAGTCGAATTGGATGATTGAACATGTCTAAACTTCAAACCTTGTATTGATATTGGATTGAAAATTAAACAAATGTATCTAGTATTGATTGCTTAGTTTCGAATGGTTCCTTGTTGATAGGGGAACCATACCATCTATTAGATGGTTCGTAGTTGAGGCTTATTGTATTGATTGTCTTGTAATTTAAACTCACTCACTAAGCTTTGCTTAATCAAGTCTCTTTACTACGATACATGTTGATATTGGATACTATCCCGAAGTCTAAGCTCGTACAAGTCACATTTTTCTTGAAAGAGTATGTTTCCATCTTGTTATAGTTCTCCTAGGATGGTGGCACCTAAGGCATGTATATTCATGTTCACTTAGTTATGGTTTGTATAAATTAACTCCATCTATGATCTATAAAGAGTATGGTATGTATATATGAGCATGTATGCACTTTACTGAACTTGTATGCTTGTTAGCCTGATGTTAGATTTCCCATGGTTGAATTATGCATGTAATGGTTGAATAGATCATTTGAAAATGGCTAGTTAACATCAAGTAAATGTAGTAATCCACATGTTTAAACTTGAACCACTTTGATCACTTAGTGTACTAGCCGAATGGTGTGTATAATATTGGAAGCATGTATGTTTGATTAAGGTAACTTAAGTAAATGATGTAAATCATCTATTGGTATGATTGATAGCTACAATGAATGTTGAAATCTTCTATTGTGTTAAACAGCTAATTCGAATGGTTTCCTGTAAATCGGGTAAGCCCTAAATGGTATTAATTATGATATCAAATTGCATTAGGGGTACTAATGTATCTAATAGGTGCATCATGCATTGTATATTGGGTCCTCACCGATTCGAATTCTTTCTTAAAGTACAAGAAAGGTTTAAGTCGAATTGAACTAACTAGCTTATAAGGTATGGATTGTTGATTGTAATTGTGGTAACTTACCTAATCCTACTAGGGTGGTTAGAGTATGTTACGGAATGCTAATCATAGCTTATGGTTGTAACATACTCTAACCACCCTAGTAGGATTAGGTAAGTTACTACAATTACAATCAATGATTTATTCAATTTAAGGTAGTGAGTTCAATTCCTTTTAAGTCTTTCTTGCTCATTAAGCAAGTGTTCGACTAGGAGAGGACCCAATAAACTAAACAATGCATAATGCTCCTATTAGATATATTAGGACCCATAATGCAATATGTTATCATAACCAAAACCATTTAAGACTTACTTGATCTCCAAGCAACCATTCGAACTAAATGAGAAGCCTACTAGATAATTTCTGTTCAATGTAGCTATTAAGCATAACAATAGGTGATTTACATGATTTACTTAAGTGACCTTAATTAAACTTATAGGCTTACAATGTTATATACATCATTCGGCTAGTACTGTAAGTTATCAAGGTGGTTCAAGTTTAAACATGTAGATTACTTCATTCCCTTATTGTTAACTAGCCAATTTCAATAGATCTATTCATTCATTACTTACATAATATAACCATATGAATCTATCATTAGTCTCACAAGCATACAAGTTCAATAAAGTGCATACATGCTTATATAAACATACCAAACTCCTTATAGATCATAGATGGAATTAATTTATACAAACCATAACTAAGTGACCATGAATATACATGCCTTAGGTGCCACCATCCTAGGAGAACTATAACAAGATGGAAACATACTCTTTTAAGGAAAATGTGACTTCTATGAGCTTAGACATCGGGATATTATCCAATATCAATAATTGGCTGAATTTGTGTGGAGTGTTATGTTGTTGGAATATGTCCGTGTAAGGAAAATGTTTCAATATCAAGCAATCTCATAAGTAATGTTCAATCAATGTTTCAATATCAATAGTTCATGAAAATCAATTTTCTTTTACTATCAATCAATGCATTTCAATGTAGCAATAGGTCCAATGTACATGAGTTATTAGTTCATTTTAGGTATAGCTTTGTGAATCAATTACTCAGTTTAGATACTCGAGTCTCCAACCAAACTGTCGCCAATAAAACTATCGCCAATGACCAATAACAATACTTCTCTCTTACTGTCGCCAATTAGGGACCAATGTCCCGAACCATAGTCCACTTCGATAATGAGCTCTATAAACTCTATGGCATGCCAACTACATCTAAGACCAACTCAAGACCAAGGCTTACAATAGCTATCACTTTCATTCAATTAGAAGCATAATTCAATTCAATGTGCACATTTTGTGCCAATATCCCCCTTCAATCGAATAGGGTTCAAAGCTAATACCAATATCAGTGTTTCAATAGTCAATGAAGGTGTGCCAATCAATATGTCATTAAACAATGAATTGAGTTACTTCTATCTATAACATCATGCTTCATTTCAATATAATCCAATTAGGCAATAAGCATATCATCACAATCGATAGCAATTCAAGCATGCTTCACAATCAAGTAACCACTCAAAAGAGCACTTACGTTGCTAATGCTCCATAGCAAGCGCATTATACAATTTATACTTAAGAATCAATAAGAATTACAAATTAGAAATAGACTTGGAGAGGTTACCGCGCTCTCCAAACTTTAAACTACACTCACACGAATTTTTCGAGCTATTGTCGATCCTGGATTGTAATCCCTTTCCCTCTACTAGCTTGCTGATCTAAGTGAGCCCCTTTTTCCTCAATTTCCACTTGATCTAACATTCATACAATACATAGTGTATTAGATACAATCCAGCAACCAATTGAGTCATTATGTGACTCCATATACTCAAACATTCAATTCAATACAAACATCAAGATTGTTGTTGCCTGGCAGCATGTGCACCGTTTGCTTAAATGTTCATATACTTTATTCCGTATGTCGGAATTTCAAACCGTTTACACTGTTAGAAAGCTAACTTAATTTTCCTTTTAACCATATAGGCCTTAAAATTTTACTCAAAGTGAATTAATACAGTTTTTCGTTTAAAGGCAGACGCAATTATGCCACTGGATAGTTTGCACTATCCTTAGAGATTTGTCTCTATAAACTGTTATATAACTCGGAATTCGATTCCGTTTGTTGTATATGAAACTAGACATACTCATGATTCTGTACATATAATATTTACTCCCTAATTTGGTCTATGTGATTTTCTACAAATTTCCAAACTCACTGCCCAAAATAGAGTATCCTTGACAGCTTCACTTTAGCTAGTTTCTAGCTTCATTAATCACTTAAACAAGGATCCTAACATGATTGTTCAATATATATACTCATTCCTACATGTATAGGTCAGTCCAATTATGTGTCAAACCTATAAAAATAGGGCAATTGAGCAATATTTTCAATTTGATTCATTAAGACATCAATTCACTAAAATTTCCATAAACCACAATTTCCATTCACATATCAATCATCCATTCTAATCATCATCCAAATTTTCTAGCAACTAGCGTAGCATATCACCATCAATTTGGCTATTGACAACATCAATTTCTCCTACTCATTCGAATGGCACAATCAATTTCATGGATTGATCAATCAATTGAACTTCTTAACTAGTTCATAGCATAAATTCACTATCTATTCATCAAATTCATGAAATTCAAGCAAGAACCTTAAATCTACATGCATCATTTAAATCTATAACACATTAAGGAAGAGATTTTACCTTCCTATGAAGATTATATAAATGCTAGCAACTCCAATTTCTCCAAATTCAAGCTTGAATCTATGATTATAGAGTTTTCTCACGCAATTCCCTTTTCTCTCTTCTTTGCTCATTCACTCGGCCAACAAGGGAGAAAAATGACAATGGTTCATCAATTAATTCCTTCCAAATGACTAAATTGTCCTTAATTATCCACTAATTAATAACATGTGTAAGGGCATTTTAGGAATGTAAGAATTTTGCATGCATTCCTTTATTTTGTCACTTGTTTCAGTTTGGTCACTTATACATTAGGTTACCACTCTTTCATTTATAGCATTCTAGTCCTTAATAACTAGACCTAGTATCTTGTTTTCAATCAATTAGAGATTAAATGAAGGAATTGTAGTAACTTATTTTATACTAGTTTTGAGGATATTACAATTCCTTCCCCCTTAAAGAAATTCGTCCTTGAATTTACCTGAGGGGAATAGATGAGGGTACTGCTTTCTCATTGTTGCTTTGGGTTCCCAGGTGGCTTCTTTTACATTATGGTTCTTCCATAGAACTTTCACCAATGGCACATTCTTGTTGCGAAGTCCCTTGACTTCTTTATCAAGTATTTGAATTGGCTCTTCATCGTACGATAGATCAGGATTAAGTTCCACTTCATCAGTTTCTAGAACATGTGATGGATCTGATCGATATTTCCTCAACATCTCTACATGGAAGATGTTGTGGATTCTATTGAATTCAGTAGGGAGTGCTAGCTTGTAAGCAACTGGACTGATCTTTTCCAAGACTTCAAAGGGTCCAATGAATCGAAGGCTTAGTTTACCCTTCTTCCCGATTTTGAGGATTTTCCTCCAATAAGATACCTTCAAGAATACGTAATCTCCCACTCGATATTCAATGTTTCTTCTCTTGAGATAGGCATAAGCCTTTTGCCTATCAAAGGCCTCTTTCAGTCTACTATGAATCACCCAAACTTGATTTTCGGTTTCACGAAGTAATTCAGGTCCTAAGACCTTGTTCTCCCCCAATTCAGACCAGCATAGGGGAGTTCTACAGCTCCTGCCATACAATGCTTCGAATGGGGCCATTTTGATAGAAGGTCGATGGATGTTGTTGTAGGCAAACTCGGCTAATGGTAAAGATTTCTCCCAGTCTTTACTGATGTCGATAATGCAAGCTCAAAGCATATCTTCAAGCACTTGGATTACCCTTTCAGATTGTCCATCGGTTTGTGGATGGAAGGCAGTGCTAAGGCTCAGCTTAGTTCCCATAGCTTCTTTAAGTGCCCTACAGAATCGAAAAGTAAAACAAGAGTCCTGATCAAATATGATAGATCTAGGAACACCGTGAAGTCTGATTACTTCTTTCAAGTATGATTCAACTAGCTGTTTGAGGCTCATGTTCATTCGAACAAGTCGGAAGTGAGCAGATTTGGTGAACCTATCAACGATCGATCACCCAAATAACATCATTTTCCTCGGTTATTGAGGCAGTCCCAATACAAAGTCCATTGTTATACACTCCCACTTCCATTAAGGAAATTCGATGGGTTGTAGAAGTCCAGTAGGTAGTTGGTGTTTGGCCTTCACCTTTTGGCAAGTGAGGCACTTTGATACGAAGTAAAAAATATCGGCCTTCAATCTCGACCACCAATAGACTTCCTTTAAGTCCTTATACATCTTGCTCACTCCCAGATGTATTGAAAAAGGACTACTATGTGCTTCTTGAAGTATTTCCCTTTTAAGAGTTAGATCATTGGGTATACAAACCTGATTCTTGCAATAGAGCACACCATTCGATTGAAGTGAGAATTTAGTGCTCGCTTTGGAGTCAATCTCTTTCAATATCTTCTGAAGTTTGGGATCATTTTGTTGAAGCTCTTTGATCCTCGAATTCAAGTCGGATTGAACTTAAAGTACTGCCACATATCTCTGGTTCTTTAGGAGCTTAAAATAGGCATTAAAGGTAGTTGAAGCAATTGAATGTTTGCGACTGAGTGCATCAGCCACAACATTTGCCTTGCTCGGGTGGTAATCAATGATTAGATCATAGTCTTTTAGTAGTTCCACCCACCTTCGTTGTCAAAGATTTGACTCCTTCTGAATTAGGATGTATTTTAAACTTTGATGATCTATAAATAATCGACATTTCTCTCCATATAGATAATGTCTCCAAATCTTTAAAGCAAATACAACCGCAACTAGCTCCAAGTCGTGTGTTGGATAGTTCAATTCATGTGGCTTGAGTTGCCAAGAAGCATAGGCAATGACCTTGTCAGCTTGCATCAATACACACCCTAAACCGAGGTGGGAAGCATCATTGAAGACTGTAAAGTCTTTTCACAGTTCAGGTTGGATTAGAATAGGTGCTTGATTTAGGACTTGTTTCAATTGATCAAAGCTTCTTTCATGGTCCTCAGACCATTTAAATGGAGTATTCTTTCAAAGGAGTCGAGTCAATAGGGTAGAAAGAACCGAGAACCCTTTCACAAACCTTCGGTAATACCCGAATAAACTAAGAAAACTCCTAACCTTGCTAATATTTCATATAGGTCTCCATTCGATGACGGTTTGAATCTTCTTAGGATAAATCTTTATCCCTTTAGTGGAGATAACATAGACAATGAATGATACTTTCGAGAGCCAAAACTCGCATTTACTCAATTTGGCATATAGCCTATTCTCTTTCAATGTTTGAAGTATAATTCGAAGGTGATTAGCATGTTCTTCTTTGTCCTTTGAGCAGACGAGAATGTCATCAATAAAAATAACCACGAATTTGTCCAAATAGGGTTTGAACACTCGGTTCATTAAGTCTATGAAAGCCGTTGGAGCATTGGTCAGCCCAAATGGCATAACTAGGAACTCGTAGTGACCATAACGAGTTCTAAAAGCCGTTTTGGGTACATCCAAGTCTTGTATTCTCATCTAATAGTACCCTGATCGCAAATCGATCTTGGAAAAGACTTTGTCTCCCTTGAATTGATCGATCAAGACCTCAATCCTCAGTAATGGATACTTGTTCTTGATAGTGAGCCAGTTTAGCTGACGGTAATCGATACATAGCCTCATCGACCCATCTTTTTTCTTAACGAATAACATAGGTGCTCCCTAGGGTGATGAGCTGGGTCGGATGAAGCCCTTGCAATTTTTGCTTAAGTTCCTTGAGTTCAATAGGGGCCATTCGATATGGAGCGATAGACATTTGATCACTCATGGGTTGAACTTCAATCTTGAATTCGACTTCCCGAATATGGGGCAATCTTGGCAATTCCTCAGGAAAGACATCAAGGAAGTCATAAACAACAGGGAAAGAAGTCATTCCAAATTCAATTTCATCACTTTTAATCATAGCAACAAAGATGCTAATAGGTTTCTAATCGTTCAAGGTAATGGATTTTTCTCCTAGACCTCAGAGAAACAATTTTCTCTTTTGGCAATCTATCCAAGATTGATGCCTTCTTAACTAATCTAATCCCAAAATGAGATCGAATTCAACAAATGGCAACAATAACAAGTCGTCTAGGAACAGGATGCCTTGAATGAATAAAGGGTAATCTTTTCATATTTGGCTCACTATTACATTGTCTCCTAAAGGATTGGTAGCAATTAAGCTACAACTAACATATTCAGGCTTCAATTTAAGCCTTTCAATTAAAGGAGATCTTATGATCAATGTTTGGAGTGTATCTTATTGTATAAGCAATCTTACTTGTCTTTTACTTGATGTCTTTTAAAATTCAATTAATCATTTCGGTTCCTTCCAATGTCTTTCAATATCATGGCTCTGAGATTCAATATTTTTAGGATAATTGATTATTTCTCTCTTTAATAAGAGACTTCAACATTCATAGTTAGCTCCAGGAAAATCAAAGTATTCAAACTACCATAACAACCATAGCATAAATACATTCATAACAAAACACCAATCAAGGATATATAATACACAACCATTATCAATGTCTTATCAACAATGCCATGCCATGAATGTCATGAATTGAGATCTATGTGAGCCTTCAGTATATGATCATGATTCACACATATCACATAACCAAGCAATAATCGGAATGACACTATGTCACCCGAGACATATGCAGCTACACCCACGTTGAATATGATGGATCACAAGAACTTCCTGCTAAACTTGTTGAGGTTCAGCAAGCTTCTGGGAATCCTGGTTCATCCTTATGCTCCCTCCTTCATTTGAGGAGCCAGTCGGGCTTTCATTATCCATGCCCAATCTTGTTTAGACATTCTATATATAAGGAATAAGAGAAGTCAAGCTCAAGTCACAATCCAATCAATATTCAAGTAACTCCTAGGTGGCACCTAAATGATCAATGGCAATAGCCTATTCATGCAATAGAACCTAGAATCATGCAACCATAAGCTCTGATTACCATTCTGTAACATACTCTAACCACCTAGTAGGATTAGGTAAGTTACTACAATTACAATCAATGATTCATTCAATTTAAGGTAGTGAGTTCAATTCGTTTTAAGTCTTTCTTGCTCATTAAGAAAGTGTTCGAATATAAATGGACCCAAAAAACTAAACAAAGAATGATGAACCTATTAGATATATTAGGACCCATAATGCATTATGTTATCATAATCGAAACCATTTAAGACTTACTTGATCTCCAAGCAACCATTCGAACAAAATCAGAAGCTACTAGTTAATTTCCATTCAATGTAGCTATTCAGCATAACAATAGGTGATTTACTTAAGTGACCTTAATCAAACATATAGGCTTACAATGTTATATACATCATTCCGCTAGTACCGTAAGTTATCAAGGTGGTTCAAGTTAAAACATGTAAATTACTTCATTCCCTTATTGTTAACTAGCCAAATTCAATAGATCTATTCATTACTTACATAATCTAACCATGGGAATCTATCATTAGTCTCACAAACATACAAGTTCAATAAAGTGCATACATGCTAATATATACATACCAAACTCCTTATAGATCATAGATGGAATTAATTTATACAAACAATAACTAAGTGACCATGAATATACATGCCTTAGGTGCCATCATCCTATGAGAACTATAACAAGTTAGAAACATACTATTTTAAGGAAAATGTGACTTCTACGAGCTTAAACATCGGGATATTATCCAATATCAACCTGTATCGTAGAAATGAGACTTGAATAAGCAAAGCTTAGTGAGTGAGTTAAAGTTACAAGGCAATCAATACAAAAGTCTCTACTACGAACCATCAAATAGATGGTATGGTTCCCCCATCAATAAGGAACCATTCAAACAAGGCAACAATACTAGGTGGATTGCTTAATTTTAAATCCAATATCAATACAAGGTTTGAAGTTTGGACATGCTTAATCATCCAATTCGACTACTTTAGGCATAACATATCCTATGAACACAATCAATGTCTCAATAGACAAGCAATCTCATAAGCAATGTTAAATAGTTCATGTCATTTGATGTTTTCTTTACAATCAACCAATCTCACAAGCAATGTTAAATCAATATTTCAATATCAATAGTTCATGGCATTCAATTTTCATTTACTATCAATCAATGCAATTAAATGTAGCAATATGTTCAATGTACATGTGTTATTAGTTCATTTTAGGTATAACCTTGTGAATCGATAACTTAGTCTAGATACTCGAGTCTCAAACCAAACAATAGCTAATAACAATAGTCAATATGGTACCAAGTACCTGGTCAAATCCCTCCTACTGTCGCCAATGACCAATAACAATACTTCCCTCCTATTGTCGCCAATTAGGGACCAATGTCCCGGATTGTAGTACACCCCAATAATGAGCTCTATAGACTCTATGGCATGCCCACTATATCTAAGACCAACTCGAGACCAAGGCTTACAATAGTTATCATTTTCATTCAATTAGAAGCATAATTCAAAATATGCACATTTTGTGCCAATATCCCCTTTCAATCGAATAAGGTTCAAAGCCAATACCAATATCAATGTTTCAATAGTCAATGAAGGTGTGTCAATCAATATGTCATTAAACAATGAAGTGGGTTACTTCTATCTATAACATCATGCATCATTTGAATATAATCCAATTAGGCAATAAAGCATATCATCATAATCAATAGCAATTCAAGCATGCTTAACAATCAAGTAACCACTCAAAAGAGCATTTACGTTGCTAATGCTCCATAGCAAGCTCATTATACAATTTATACTTAAGAACCAGTAAGAATTACAAATCAAAAATAGACTTGGAGAGTTTACCACCCTCTCTAAACTTTAAACTACACTCACGAGAATTTTCTGACCTATTGTCGATCCTGGATTATAATCCCTTTCCCTCTACTAGCTTGCTGATCTAAGCGAGCCCCTTTTTTCCTCAATTTCCACTTGATCTAACATTCATACAATACATAGTGTATTAGATACAATCCAACAACCAATTGAGTCATTATGTGACTCCATATACTCAAGCATTCAATTCAATACAAACATCAAGATTGTTGCTGCCTGGCAGCATGTGCACTGCTTGCTTAAATGTTCATATTTTTTTATTTTGTACGTCAAAATTTCAAATTGTTTACACCGTTAAAAAGCTAACTTAATTGTCCTTTTAACCATATAGGCCTTACAATGTTACTCATAGTGAATTAATGCAGTTTTCCGTTTAAAGGCATACCAAATTATGCCACTCGACAGTTTGCACTATTCTTAGAGATTTGTCTCTACAAACTGTTTTATAACTCATAATTTGATTCCGTTTGTTGTATACGAAGCTAGACATACTCATGATTCTATACATATAAGATTTACTCCCTAATTTATTCTATGTGATTTTCTACAAATTTTCAAACTCACTGCCCAAAATAGAGTATCCTGGACAACTTCACTTTAGCTAGTTTCTAGCTTCATTAATCACTTAAACAAGGATCCTAACATGATTGTTCAGTATATATACTCATTCCTACATGTATAGGTTAGTCAAATTATGTGTCAAACCTATAAAAACATGTCAATTGAGCAATATTTTCAATTTGATTCATTAAGACATCAATTCACTAGAATTTCCAGCAACCACAATTTCAATTCACATATCAATCATCCATTATAATCATCATCCAAAATTTCCAACAACTAGCATAGCATTTCACCATCAATTTGGCTATTGACAACATCAATTTCTCCTACTCGTTCGAATGGCACAATCAATTTCATTGATTGATCAATCAATTGAGCTTATTAACTAGTTCATAGCTTCAATTCACTATCTATTCATCAAATTCATGTAATTTAAGCAAGAACCCTAAATCTACATGTATCATTTGAATCTATAACACATTAAGGAAGATATTTTACCTTCCTATCAAGATTATATGAATACTAGCAACTCCAATTTCTCCAAATTCAAGATTGAAGCTATTATTATAGAGTTTTCTCACTCAATCCCCTTTTCTCTCTTCTTTGCTCATTCATCCGGCCAACAAGGGAGGAAGATGACAATGGTACATCAACTAATTCCTCCCAAATGACTAAATTGTCCATAATTATCCACTAATTAATGACATGTGTAAGGGCATTTTAGGAATGTAAGAATTTTGCATGCATTCCTTTAATTTGTCACTTGTTTCGGTTTGGTCACTTATACGTTAGGTTACCACATTTTCATTTATAGCATTCTAGTCCTTAATAACTAGACCTAGTATCTTGCTTTCAATCAATTAGGGATCAAATGAAGGCATTGTAGTAACTTCTTTTATACTAGTTTTGAGGATATTACAATGGTTGCATGATTCTAGGGTTTATTGCATGAATTGGCTATTGTCATTGATCATTTAGGTGCCACCTAGGAGTTACTTGAATATTGATTGGATTGTGACTTGAGCTTGACTTTTCTTACTCTTTATATATATAATGTCTTAAACAAGATTGGGCAAAGATAATGAAAGCCCGACTGGCCCCTCTAATGATAGAGGGAGCGTAAGGATGAACCCGGATCCCCAGAAGCCTGCTGAACCTCAACAAGTTCAACAGGAAGTTCTCGTGATTCATCATATTCAACGAGAGTGCTTCTCCAATCTAAAGGAGATGTTTGATCCGATGATTGTCTCAATAGGATAAAGTACTCCTAACTTTCCGGTAACAAAACTGACAAGAGATCCTATTGATAAGTTAGCTCAACATCGAGCTTACACCTTCATTGGAACAAGTGAAGACAAGCCAGAAGAAGTGGAGTACTGGTTGAAGAATATGACAAGAATCTTGTCTAAGCAACTACAGTGCTCGGATG
The DNA here is from genome assembly GCA_019671005.1 of Hibiscus mutabilis. NCBI lineage: Eukaryota > Viridiplantae > Streptophyta > Magnoliopsida > Malvales > Malvaceae > Hibiscus > Hibiscus mutabilis. The sequence continues at coordinate 37,003,568 of CM033718.1, read as the reverse complement.
AACACAAACTGGAGTGTGCAGTAGCTTTATTGGCCGATGAGGCATTAACTTGGTGGGTGACTACTACCTTGGCAGCACCTGAAGAAGCTGTCACTTGGGAATTCTACCTTAAAGAATTCAAAAAGAAGTATATTAGTGATTAGTATCTTACTGATCGCAAAAAGAAGTTTTTGTACCTGAAGCAAGGAGGGAAATTGATCGAGCAGTATGTTAGCGAGTTTTGCAAATACTGCAAATATAGCTCAGAATTCATAAAGAAATAAGAGGACAAGTGTAGAATGTTCATAGATGGACTCAATGATGAGTTAGGCCCCATGTTCACTGCTTTGTGGATTACTGACTTTCAAGAACTGGTCAATCGAGTCATAGCTACCGAAGCCAAGATGAAGACTTCGGTAAAATGATCAGAGAATCTGTCCCGAGATAACAAAAGATTGAGGGATGATCACAAGTCTCATTGGCGCAATAAGAAACAAAAGAACCAAGGAGGAAATTCTTCCAATTAGGGAAATTTCTCTAAGGGTAGCTATATACCCAAGCCACAAGCTATGTCTATATCCTCAACACCTATGGTGTCCTTGGATAGTATCGAGAATACCGGGAAGGAGAACCAAATCCCTACTTGCAAAACTTGTCAAAAGAACCATACCAGAGTTTGCAAAAAGCTTACTAATGTTTGTTACTTGAGCTGAGACACGACACACTATGTCAAAGATTGCCCCCAAAATCTGAACAAGTTACCTTCTCATGTTTCTCACAAATCAAATCAAGCTCCTTCACCCAGGGGAAAGGGTTCGAAGCAAGCTAACTCAGTCAACTACGGGAAGAGCAAAGGCCAAGGGTCTGATGCTACATATCAAGAGTCCCGAGTACATGCTCGAGTCTATCATATCCGTGGTCAAGAGGAGGAAGAATATCCTAACGTAATTGCAGATATAATCTACCTTGATACTTACCCTATTTATGCTTTATTTGATACATGATAAACCCATTCAATGGAAGTGAGAGTGTATAACAATGGACTTTGTATCAGGATTGCCTCCATCACTGAGGAAAAATGATTCTATTTGGGTGATCGTTGATAGGTTCACCAAATCGGCTCACTTCCTACATGTTTGAATGAACATGAGCCTCAAACAGCTTGCTGAATTATACTTGAAAGAAGTAATCAAATTTCACGATGTTCCTAGATCTATTAAATCAGATCGGGACTCTCGTTTTACTTTTCGTCTCGGGAAGGCACTTCAAGAAGCTATGGGAACTAAGCTGAACCTTAGCACTGCCTTCCATCCACAAACCGATGGACAATCTAAAAGGATAATCCAAGTGCTTGAAGACATGCTTCGAGCTTGCATTATCAACTTTGGTAAAGACTGGGAGAAATCTTTACCATTAGCCGAGTTTGCCTACAACAACAGCCATCAAGCTTCTATCAAAATGGCCCCATTCGAAGCATTGTATGGCAGAAGATGTAGAACTCCCCTATGCTTGTCTGAATTTGGGGAAAACATGGTCTTAGGACCTAAATTGCTTTGTGAAACCAAAAATCAAGTTTGGGTGATCCATAGTATACTGCAAGAGGCCATTGATAGGCAAAAGGCTTATGCCTATCTCAAGAGAAGAAACATTGAATATCGAGTGGGAGATTACGTATTCTTAAAGGTATCTCCTTGGAGGAAAATCCTCAGATTTAGGAAGAAGGTTAAACTAAACCCTCAATTCATTGAACCCTTTGAAGTCTTAGAAAAGATCGGTCCAGTTACTTACAAGCTATCACTCCCTGTTGAATTCAATAGAATCCACAACATCTTCCATGTATCGATGTTGAGGAAATATCAATCAGATCCATCACATGTTCTAGAACCTAATGAGGTGGAACTTAATCCTGATCTATCGTACCATGAAGAGCCAATTCAAATACTTGATAAAGATGCAAGAGGCTTCGCAATAAGATTTTGCCATTGGTGAAAGTTCTATGGATGAACCACAATGTAAAATAAGCCACTTGGGAACCCGAAGCAACAATGAGAAAATAGTATCCTCATCTATTCCCCTTAGCTAAATTTGAGGACGAATTTCTTTAAGGGGGGAATTGTAATATCCTCAAAACTAGTATAATGAAAGTTACTACAATGCCTTCATTTAAATCCCTAATTGATTGAAAACAAGATACTAGGTCTAGTTAATAAGGACTAGAATGCTATAATTGAAAAAGTGGTAACCTAATGTGTAAGTGACCAAACCTAAACAAACAACAAATTGAGGAATGCACGATAAATTCTCACATTTCTAAAATGTCCCTACACATGTCATTAATTAATGGATAATTAAGGACAAATTAGTCATTTTAGGAGGAGATAATTGATGAACCATTGTCATCTTCCTCCCTTGTTGGCCGAGTGAATGAACAAAGTAGAGAGAAAAAGGGATTGAGTGAGAAAACTCTATAATCATAGATTCAAGCTTGAGATTTGGAGAAATTGGAGTTGCTAGCATTCATACTATCTTGATAGGAAGGTAAAATCTCTTCCTTAGTGCATTATAGATTCAAATGATGCATGTAAATTTTAGGTTCTTGCTTGAATTAAATGAATTTGATGATTAGTTAGTGAATTGATGCTATGAACTAGTTAAGAAGTTCAATTGATTGATCAATCCATAAAATTGATAGTGCTATTTGAATGAGTAGGAGGAATTGAGATTGTCAATAGTCAAATTGACGGTGAAATGCTATGCTAGTTGCTTGAAATTTTGGATGATGATTAGAAGGATGATTGATATGTGAATGGAAATTCTGGTTGCTGGAAATTCTAGTGAATTGATGTCTTAATGAATCAAATTGAAAATATTGCTCAATTGCCCTATTTTTATATGATTGACACGTATTTGGACTGACGTAGACATGTATGAATGAGTATATGTATTGAACAATCATGTTAGGATCCTTGTCTAAGTGATTAAAGAAGCTAGAATCTAGCTAATGGAAAGCTGTCCATAATACTTTATTTTGGGCAGCGAGTTTGAAAAATTGTAGAAAATCACATAGACCAAATTAGGGAGTAAATCATATATGTATAGAATCATGTGGATGTCTAGTTTCGTATGCAACAAACAGAATCAAATTCCGAGTTACAAAACATTTGTAGAGATTAATCTCTAAGGACAATGCAAACTGTCTAGTGGCATAATTTGGTATGTGTTTAAATAAAAAACTGTATTAATTCACCATGAATAAGAATTTAAGGCTTATATGGCTAGAAGGAAAATTAAGTCAGCTTTCTAACGGTGTAAACGGTTCGAAATTCTAACGTACGAAATAAAAGATATGAACATTTAAGCAAGTAGTGCACATGCTGCCAGGCAGCAACAGTCTGATGTTTGAAATTGAATGTTCGAGTATATGGAGTCATATAATGATTCAATTGGTTGCTGGATTTTACCTACTACACTATGCATTGTATGAATGTTAGATCAAGTGGAAATTGAGGGAAAATGGGCTCACATAGAACAACAAGCTAGTAGAGGGAAAGAGATTTCAACCCGGGATCGACAATAGCTCAGAGTATTCTTGTAAGTGTAGTTCAAAGTTTGGATAGGGCTGTAAAGTCTCCCAGTTCATTTCTAATTTGTATTTCTTGTTGATTCTTAAGTATAAATTGTATAATGAGCCTGCTATGGAGCATTAACAAGGTAAATGCTCTATTGAGTGGTTACTTGATTGTGAAGCATGCTTGAATTACTATTGATTGTTATAATATGCTTCTTGCCTAATTGAACTATGTTGAAATAAAGCATGATGTTATAGTTGAAATAACTCAATTCATTTTTAATGACATATTGATTGACACACCTTCATTGACTATTGAAAAATTGATATTGGTATTAGCTTGAACCATATTCGATTGAAATCGGATATTGGCACAAAATGTGCACATTGAATTGAATCATGCTTCTAATTCATTGAAAGTGATTACTATTGTAAGCCTTGGTCTTGAGCCGGTCTTAGATATAGTTGGCATCCCATAGAGTCTGTTGAGCTCATTATTGAGGTGGACTACGGTCCGAAACATTGGTCCCTAATTGCCATAGTAGGAGGGAAGTATTGTTATTGGCCAGTGGCGACAATAGGAGGGATTTGACCGATACTACGTACCATATTGACTATTGTTATTGGTGACAGTTTGGTTGGAGACTCGAGTATCTAGACTGAGTAATCGATTCTCAAGGCTATACTTAAAATGAACTATAACTCATGTACATTGAATCTATTGATACATTGAATTGCATTGATTGGTAGTAAAGGAAAATTGATTGCCGTGAACTATTGATATTGAGACATTGATTGAACATTGCTTACTTGAGATTGCTTGAGTATTGAAGCATGGATTGTGTTCAAATTACATGTTATGCCTAATGTATTCGAATTGGATAATTGAGCATGTCTAAACTTCAAACCTTGTATTAATATTGGATTGAAAATTAAACAAATGTATCTAGTATTGATTGCTTAGTTTCGAATGGTTCCTTGTTGATGGGGGAACCATACCATCTATTAGATGGTTCGTAGTTGAGACTTATTGTATTGATTGTCTTGTAATTTAAACGCACTCACTAAGATTTGCTTAATCAAGTCTCTTTACTACGATACAGGTTGATATTGGATACTATCCCGAAGTCTAAGCTCGTACAAGTCACATTTTGCTTGAAAGGGTATGTTTCCATCTTGTTATAGTTCTCCTAGGATGGTGGCACCTAAGGCATGTATATTCATGTTCACTTAGTTATGGTTTGTATAAATTAACTCCACCTATGAACTTTAAAGAGTATGGTATGTATATGTGAGCATGTATGTACTTTATTGAACTTGTATGCTTGTTAGCCTGATGTTAGATTTCCCATGGTTGAATTATGCATCTAATGGTTGAATAGATCATTTGAAAATGGCTTGTTAACATCAAGTAAATGTAGTAATCCACATGTTTAGACTTGAACCACTTTGACCACTTAGGGTACTAGCCGAATGGTGTGTATAATATTGGAAGCATGTATGTTTGATTAAGGTAACTTAAGTAAATGATGTAAATCATCTATTGGTATGCTTAATAGCTACAATGAATCTTGAAATCTTCTATTGTGTTAAACATCTAATTCGAATGGTTTCTTGTAAACCATGTAAGTCCTAAATGGTATTGATTATGATATCAAATTGCATTAGGGGTACTAATGTATCTAATAGGTGCATCAAGCATTGTATATTGGGTCCTCACCTATTCGAATTGTTTCTTAAAGTACAAGAAAAGCTTAAGTCGAATTTAACTAACTACCTTATAAGGTATGGATTATTGATTGTAATTGCGGTAACTTACCTAATCCTACTAGGGTGGTTAGAGTCTGTTACACTGAGTTATTATCCCTTCCCTCCTCAGAGTACGATTCTAAACACATAACAGTTCATTAACAACAATTCCAACCATGAAAGCATACACATACACGAGTCAAAAGTTACAAGTCAAATTTCACTCTAAAACAATGTCAAATTATTTTCCTCTATTTCAATAGTAAAATAGCATTCTAAAAACTGTATTTTGCACTCAATTATTCTCCTAAACACAATGTTAAAATAGTTTTCTGCACAACAGTAAAACAACTCTTCAAAACAACATTTTATAATCGAACATCATCCTAAAGATAGTGTTAAAACAGCTTCCATTCAAGTATATACTCATATATTATTATACACTCAATTTAGCCTTCTAACCTATCCAACAAGCAATGTACCCTAAATTGTTTTTAGACAATACTTACAATCATTAAAAATTCATTCAAAACTGCTCTAATTAGACTGTTCTATTAAACATGTTTCAAAGCTCCTTTTAGACTCTTTATCTGATCCCAAAACAACCAACAAATCTCAAGCAATCAATTGCAATGTTCGAATTAAACCTTATTCTGATTTGGTTCTTTTTATTAACTTCATAATTACACAAGATTATCCATGAAGCATGCTGAATTTTCCATAATCAAACAATCAAACTAAGGACAAACTTGTAAAAATAATTCCTATTTCACATGTTCAAGGCAACACGTTATCCATTAACTTCAATTTCATAACAATATCAATTAAAGAGGAATATTTTCCTTACCCTTAAGGTCTTAGCCGAAGGAAGGTGATCAAAATCCATGTTCAACCGAAGCTCCTTCAATCTTTAATGGTTTCTCCCTATCTTCATTTCTTTGGTTCGGTTTATCATTGAGAATAATGAAATGAAACTTATTGTTTCATTCATTCATTCATTCAATCCACTTGGCCGAACTGCATGGCCACTTCTCACTTGTTGGTGGCAAGTGTAGGAGACCTCATTCTTTAAAACTTTCAACATGCAATCCTCTAAATTTAAAGGCATAAGATTTTAGTCCCTTATTCAATAGCTATCCAATTTACTTTCATCACTTTTTAGTCCTATTTATTCATTAGCTTATAAATTTATTTTTTTCACTATTTAAACCCAATTGCTCATTATTCTTGTTATTAGTGAATCTAGGCAAGTTAATATGAAATTGAAATATCATACTCCTAGGCCAGAGTTCAGGATATTATAATGTGTACCAATGAACTTTGTAAGCTCAACGCTCAGAATCGTTGTTTCTATGCGTAGGTTGATCGTTGGATCGTGGGTTTGAGGAGCACTATAGATTTGGGATTCCAGCATGTGAAGGCCTTAAGAGTACGGTACTTGTGTTTAGTGGGCTATGTATTCATAGGACCTTATGTGATTGAGTCTGTACTTCTTATTTGGAAATTGTATTAATTAAATCAAATGTTTAAATTTAAGTGGAGCTCCTTTGTAACTATTTATACGATTTATCTATATTTTCAACTATTGACTTTAAATACTTTTGAGAAATAACTTTTTCGGCTACATGTCGCTTGAGATTTTTAATGGTTTTGATTTGGGCTTGAGGCCCAATTTGTGACGTTCGGGTTAGGGGTATTACATTGGGTGCTTGATTAATGATATGTTAATTGTATATATGTCTATGAGTGGTGCTAAATATATTTGCTATTTTAGAGTATAAATGGGAACACATTGCCTATTACCGTGGTTTTGAAATAATTTTTATAGGTAGTCTTGGATCCTTCACCAAATGCTAGCCCAACTTTATTGTGTTGTGATGTATAGTATAAGCCATTGTAAGTATGGGTCCGCGTCATGAGACTCGATCTTCTACGAGTAATGTCAGGGATGGATTGGTTCCTCGTAATTTTTTACCTTCTCCTCCACTTATTCCTCTTGTTGGTGCTAGAGTTGGGGTTGGTGGTGTACCTCACGCTCTGTGAGGTTCAACTTTTGGTGATATGACACCGTTGATTCAAGCGATGATGGGAGCCTTTTAGGTAGCGATAGCTGGAATGTATGTGCAAGCACCAACGCCTATTGTGGTCGTTAATCATGGGTTACCATTGGAGTGCCTTCGTAGCTTGAGAGGTGTGGAATTTAGAGGATTAAATCTTGAAGCGGCCGAGGAATGGCTGGAGAGTACTATTTGTATTCTAGGTCATATGGAATATAATAATGCACATAAGCTGGGTTGTACCGTATCCTTGTTGCACAGTGATCTGTATCATTGGTGGGTACCCACAGTTGTGGGAGTTCTCGAGTTTATGTCATTGGTGCATGGTAGCATGTTTGTGTCTGAGTATGAGGTGAAGTTTGTTCAGTTGAGCCAGTATGCTCTTGAGCTGGTTTTGAATGATCGAAAGGGATGTGACAGGTTCCATTACGAACTTGTTAAGGACATCAAGGCATATTTTTTTGGCCAGAGATTACACACACTTTGATGTGTTGATTAACAAGGCCAAGGATATTGAGCATTCCTTGGGTAGTTTGGTGCAAGTAGTGAGTGCAGACATGGGAAAGAGGAGCGCAAAATCTTGCTATGTTGGGTGACAGAACAAGAGGTCACGTGATAAGTGATATAAGTCAGATCATAAGCGTGGTAGTGGCCGTAATCAGGGTGTACGTGTTGCTTCCGATTGTGAGCGTTGTGGTAGACGCCATGCGGGGGTATGCTGGGGAGCAATGCCTAGACCTTGTTGGGAGTGTGGATCGCCTGATCATTTCAAGCGCGATTGTCCGTGTGTTGCAAGAGATGTGCCAACACAGGAAACTGTTGTTCCTGCTAGAGGCTGAGGTCATGGTATGGGTAATTTTCAGAGGCATGAGGATGGTTAAAAAACTGTTGCTCGTACATATGATGTGCGATTGGGGAATAACGGGCTAGATCGAATCTATGCTCATTGCGAGGACCGTAATGACACCGATGTGATCGCAAGTACTTTCACCTTGCAATCTTTTTCATTATTTTCCTTAATTGATTTGGGATCCACATATTCATATATTTTAAGTGAGCATGCGCATTTGTTAAATGTACCTGTTGAGATCTTGAATGTTGGTATGTTAGTAACTAGTTCCTTCGGTGAGATGGTTACGGTTAGAAGGTTGTATAGGAGACGCCCTTTGGTTGTTCAAGGTCATGAGTTTACCGCAGATTTGATGGAATTGCCATTTCATGGTTTTGATGTTATTTTGGGTATGGATTGGCTAAAAGAGCATAAAACGGTTCTGGATTGCGAATGCAAAAGGATTTTTTTGGGCTTGCCGATGATTACAAGGTTGTATTAGTTGGCAAAAAATTTAGGTTCTCGTCTAACATAGTTTCTGCTACGCAAGTGGAAAGGATGTTGCAAGAAGGTTGTCAAGCTTATATTGCAATTATGATGAATTCGGATGTCAAAGGGGTGCAAGTTCAAGACATTTGGACTGTGTGTGATTTTTTGGAGGTGTTTCCTGAAGAGTTGTCAGGTTTAACACCAGATAGAGAGGTGGAATTCGATATTGAGACGTACTCAGGTACAACTTCGGTGTCTATTGCTCTGTATTGTATGGCACCGAAAGAGCTTCAACAGTTAAAGACTCAACTTCAGGAGATGTTAGATCGAGGGTTCATCCGGCTAAGTGTTTCACCTTAGGGTGCACCCATTCTTTTTTTGAGAAAGAAGGATGGAACAATGCGAATATGCATTGATTACCAGCAATTGAATAAGTTGATGGTTAAAAACAAGTATCTATTACCTCAGATAGATGACTTGTTTGATCAATTCTGTGGGGTGGTTGTGTTTTCAAAGATTGATTTGAGATCAGGGTATTATCAATTGAAGGTGAAGGAGGTGGATGTTTCGAAGACTTCTTTTCACACGAGATATAGGCATTATAAATTTTTGGTAATGTTTTTGGTGTGACAAACACCCTACCTACTTTCATAGATATGATGAACAGGGTGTTCTATGAATATCTCGATCAGTTTGTGATGATGTTTATTGATGATATTCTCATGTAATCTCGTACCAAGGAGGATCATGATCCACATTTGCGGATTATTTTGCAAGCTTTGAAGGATCATCAGTTATATGCTAAGTTGAGTAAGTGTGAGTTTTGGTTTAAGAAAGTGATGTTTCTTGGTCATGTGGTTTCAGCAGAGGGTATCCATGTTGATTTGTAGAAAATTGAGGCTATTCTTAATTGGAAATAACCTAAGTCGATATCGAAGGTTTGTAGTTTCGTTGGGTTAGCTGGGTACTATCGTCATTTTGTGGATGGTTTCTCTAGTATTGTTGCTCCATTGAAAAAATTGTTGCAAAAGAATGTTCCTTAGGTATGGACGGGGAGTTAACAATGTGGTTTTGAGAAGTTTAAGGAGGTTTTAGCTCATGCACATGTTCTAATTCAACCTAAGTCTGGTAAATAGTTTGTAGTCTATAGTGATGCGTCTTGTGTTGGATTGGGTTGTTTGTTGATGCAAGATGAGAAGGTTGTGGCTTATGCATCAAGACAATTGAAAGTTCATGAACGTAACTACCCGACCCACAATCTAGAGCTTGTGGTGGTTGTGTTTGGTTTGAAAATTTGGAGACATTATCTTTATGGTGATAAGTGTATTATTTACACCGGTCATAAGAATTTGAAGTATTTGATGTCTCAAAAGGAGTTGAATCTTAGGTAACGAAGGTGGATTGAGTTGCTTAATGGTTATGACTTGACGATCGAGTATCATCCCAGAAAAGCTAATGTGGTAGCGAACACGTTGAGCTTAGGGCGATGTTTGCAAGGTTGAGTGTGACATGACTTGCAAGTTAAGCGTACATTGTCTCAAATGATTGAACCGAGACAACCATTTGATAATTCTTTCATTCTTCATGTTAAGGATATTTCTGATGGAATTTCATTTTGATGATGATGGGATTTTGTGCTTTAAAGGTCGAATAATTGTGCGAAGATTCAAAGTTGAGGTGCATTATTTTGACTAAGCCTTATTCAAGTCCTTTTGCTATGCATCCTAGTGGTACAAAGATGTATCAGGATTTGAAGGACTTGTATTATTAGGTTGGCTTGAAGAAGGATATGGCCATGTTTGTTTCTCGTTGTATAGTGTGTCAGTGGGTTAAGGCTAAACATTAGTTTCCTTCACGATTGTTGCAACCTGTTTAGATTTCGGAATGGAATTAGGATAGGATCACCATGGATTTTGTGATGGTTTGCCTTTGACACCATCCAAAAAGGATTTGATATGGGTGATTGTTGACCGTTTTACAAATTGTGTGCATTTTCTTGTTGTGCATACAACGTATACATTGGATAAGTTGGCAAATTTGTATATCGCTGAGATTATAAGGTTACATGCAGTTCCTAAGTTGATTATATTGGATAGGGATCCGTGTTTTTACATCAAGGTTTTTGGGGAAGTCTACAAACAACTTTGGGTACAAGGCTCAATCTCAATACATCTTATAAACCTCACACGGATGGGTAGTCTGAACGTGTTATTCATATTTTAGAGGATATGTTGAGGTGTTGTATAATTGATTTTCAAGGTACATGGGATAAACAACTACCATTGGTGGAGTTTTCTTACAATAATAGTTATCACTCGTGCATCCAAATGGCTCCCTATGAGGCTCTTTATGGTCATAGGTGTCCTACACCTCTTTATTGGGCAAAAAGGGTGAAAAGCATGTTGCGGGGCTTGATTTTCTTAAGGATACAAATGAGAAAGTGAAACTCATTTGCAAAAGACTTAAGGTGGCTTTGAGTCAGCAAAAGTCTTATGCAAATTTGAAGCAAAAAGAGGTTGAGTATAATGTGGGTGATAAAGTGTTTTTGAAAGTTTTGCCTTGAAAAAGGTGATGAGATTTGGGCACAAAGGTAAGCTAAGACCTAGGTTCATTGGAACTTATGAGGTGATTGAGCGTGTTGGTCCGGTGGCGTATAGATTTAGATTACCGGCCAAGCTTGAAAAAATACATGATGTTTTCCATATGTCGATGCTTCGGAGAAATAGGTCGGATCCTATCACATGTTGTGCCTTTTGAAAAGATTGAGTTGCAACTAGAGTTGGCATATGATGAAGAACCAATAAGGATATTGGATTCTAGTACCAAGGTTCTTTGTGGCAAGACCATTGAATTGGTTAAGGTATTATGGCGACATAGAGGTGTGAAATAAGCCACTTGGGAGACAAAAGTGGATATGAAGGAATAGTTTCTTCATCTCTTTCCTCCAGGTAAATTTCAATGACAAAATTTCTTAAGAGTGGGAGAGATTTGTAAGACCACAAAAATAGGGTAGATGTTTAGATGTTTGATCAGGTTGGGTTCAACTTGGTCGAACCGGATTAACATGTTAGATGAGTTTTGGGAAAATTAGTATTTTAAAAATATGAATTGAGGAGATAAAAATTGGTTTAACTTACCAAAAATGTTTAATTATATTATCAAGTGTTTTGGTAATTATTTTGGGAGATAATTTAATTGGTTAATGTGACATTTTGATTTAGTGACTAAATTATAAAGATTGCAAAACTGTTTTAAATGACTATTTTGTATATGGACCATTACTAAGAATCCTTAGAGAACTATTATTTGTAAATGTTTTTAATCAGAAAATGACCACCTTAATTGAGTAAGGAATTGAAGGTTAATTGGTTTCTAAATCATTTTCCTATTGTTTCTAATTTTCTCTCCTTATTTTCTCCCACTTTCTATTTCAATTTCTAAACATGATTCTCCAAAATTGTTTGCTTATTTTCAATGGAGAGTTCATCATTTGATTATACTTTTGATTTCTAACAAAACCTCACAAGAATTTCTCAAAGATTTCATCAATTTCACAAGTTTGATGTCAAGGAAAATCTTACGTCAATTTTGGTAGGAGCTTCTTCAAAGGTGAATTTCGTTTTTCTTTCTTAAACTAAGGTTCTTTATTGATATTCCCTAGTATTAGGGTGATATTGGATTGATTTTAACTTAATTTTGCAATGGATTTTAAGAATTAAGTTATTAATGGATATTTTGGTGATTTGTTTAAAGATTTGTTTACGTTGATGAAACCTAGATATTTTGATTGGGTAAATTCATGTTTTGATAAGTTAATCATAACGTGAAATGATAATATTGAAATAAATATTGAAACTATTTGATTGGTTAGTTTTTAGTGGGTTTTGGGGTTGTTATGAGTGTTCTTAAGTTGCTGGGATATAAGGATGTTTAGGAAGTATTTTTGGTTATTTTTTATTTGGATTGAATGTTAGAATCGTTAGGTTGTGGTTAGGTGTTGGTTGAACAAAGATTGATGTTGATTTCGGTAGTTTCGGCTAATTTTCAGAAGGGCAATGTTAAGGATGTAGGGGATTGTTGTTTGGCAGCAATTAAAATGCATAATGATGCATTTTCCCTTTAGTTTTATGTGGTTAAAACAAGGGGCAATCAAGGCGAGTTTGCCTAGTTGCTCAAGCATAAGGGCAATCAATGCATGATGATGCATTTCAGAGGCTCGATTCACATTGGCGAGCCAAGCAAAGTGTATCGATGTGTGTATAAATGTGTTAAAGCTCTATAAAGGTTTTATCGGTGGATTATAGGGGTTTAGTTATAGCCTAAAAAGCTTAACTAAGCTCAAGCATAAGTTTCCCTTATTTCACTTGGATATTGGCTTTGATATGAGCTTGCAGATTTCATGTTTTGGTTTTAAACATGGTTTGATTTACTTACTGTAAATGTATCATTTTGGATTGATATGCAAGGCTTATCAAAGTAAATGAATGGCTATGAGCATTAGGATTTGTTCCTAAAAGGGAAGGTGTTGTTGCCTTTGGAAATGTGGTTTTGCATATGAAACGGTTTTGTGAAATGCATTAGAAAATAGTAAGTAAATGTATTTGAAATGATATATTGGCTAGCTGACGTAAGTGAGAAAGTATCAGATATAGTTGCCATGCTATAGGATTAATTGCACTATAAAAATAAAGTTGATCGCTCTGTGGCTCTTGAGGTATAGTGGTATGGCTACTCGTGCTAATGGTATCCTTTGGTTAGTTAAAATAGGGGTAAGCCTATTGTTGTGTGGTAGAGGTAAGTCTATCATGAAGGGGTAGGGGTAAGCCTATTCCTGGCCGAAGTGTTATTTGGTGGAGGTAAGTCCATCATGAGAAATCTGTGTATCCAATGAAAAATAATATCATTCTGGTTTTTGAATGTAAGGATAGAGGTAAGTCTATTTGGGGTCACCTATAAAGTCAATATATGTGAAAAAGGTTTGATGCATACGGTTGTTATGCATGGTTTGTTTTGGAAACAAATGATAAAATGTTTTGTTTTATTTAAGCATACTTTATACTCACATGATATGTGGTTTTCAATTGATTTTGAAATGCATCGATGTTTATTAAGAGCAACCTCACTAAGCATGTGTGCTTACGCTCTCTTTTTTCATTAATGTAGAGCAATAAAGTTGTGGGGCATCTTTATTTGAACAAGGAAGGTCCAAGAGCAAGACATTTAATTGAGTATGAAGAACCTAGTTTTAAATCGGTTAATAAGGCAATGTGTTACCATGTTTTGGGGGATTTGTAATATGGTTTTTAATGGTGTTTTAGAGGTTTATTGGCTGAGGTTTGATGGATTATTATGTTGATGTTTTGAAGCTTGATTGTTGATGACATGCATAATTGTGTTTGAGGTTTGAAGGATTTCATAGTATGCATATAGGGTTGATATGCATATGCTTATGCTTTTGTGGTTCAAGCATGTTTAAAATGTTGGTTTAAGTTCATTGATGTGATGCCTATGCTGAAATGTACCTTGAATTCCTTTTGGATGTTGAATTGAATGCTTTTAGGAAGCATCCCTCTAGTATTATGATTCGATGCATTTCTCTGTTTGTTGTTCCTGTATTCTTGAGCACGAAACTTGTTTTAGTCTTTGGTTTGGGGGATCATATGTGTACATTTGTTTTGGACATATTTGAGCTGCCAAGTGAGTGAAAATTTGGCAAAATTGGACATTACAAGTCTAGGAGTACCGATACGCAGGCCACCGTATCGGTACGGGAAGTGGTATTTTGGTTAGGGTTTCGGTACGCGAAGGAGCATATTGGTACAAGTTTTAGCTACTGAAATTAGAGTTTTAGCATGGCAAGACCGCGTACCGATACGCGAGGAGTTGTATCGGTATGACCCTTTGTTATGCATACCAGTATCTGTACGGTTACCTGCGTACCGATACCCATAGCCTTTTTTGGCAGTTGATGTGTCATTAAGGTTTAATTTCTTTCACTTTGGTCCCTAACTTTGATATATGTAATTGAATGAGCTTGGTTGATTGTTTCGAGCTAAAACTTGACAAACAAGCGTGTAACCTGACTAACTGAGGATTGGTAACTTCAAAACTAATTTTAGTTAATTACAATCACGCGCAATTGAATGTCAATTTGATGCCCAATTCAATTGTTTTTCATCTATTGCTAATATGCTCACCTTAGGTTGTAATATTGCACCTATACAAGAAAAAAATAAAAAAAGAAATGGACCCAATCTTAGTTAATTGTTTCAGGTTTTCTTTCGGCAAACCCAATGTAGCTCGCTTAGTTTGGTATGGCGTCTAGGCTGGGTCGAGGGGCTTGCAAGAACCAAGGAAGATGATCATCGAATTAGCCTGTGAGATTAGATCGTAGGTCAATGAATGCTGGTCATAGGAGGCCTAATTCCTCCTCTTCAGCTATGAGTTCGGAAGGTTCATCTAGAGGATCGCACGCACCGGTTTGTGCCTAGTGTGGGCGTAGGCACCATGGAAAGTGTTATGTGAATGCTAAGGTATGTTATGATTGTGGACCACCTGACCACTTTCTAAAAGATTGCCCTGAGGCTATGGATGCCACCCTAGTTTAAAATCAGAGGACTTCCTTCACAGCTCAGAGGTGCCAAGGTTTCGCTAGGGGAGGAGTGAACCATGTGTCGAGAATTTAGAGCGGGGGCACTTTCCAGTCCACTGCGATGGCACCAACAAGAAAATATGCAATCAAGGCTCAAGAGGACTATGAGGCTACTAATGTTATCTCAGGTACGTTTACCTTGTTTTTAGTTCTTATAGTTGCCCTTGTGGATTCGGGGTCTACCCATTCCTACATCCGTAGTGGAATATCTAACCAATGAGGTATTCTTACCGAGGACCTTGAGATAGGAGTTTGTGTGTCTAGTCCCTTGAGGTATGAGTTTTTGGTAGATAAGGTGTATTACAGGTGTCCGATTAAGGTTCAAGGTTCGATCTTCCCGGTTGATCTAATGGTTTTACCGTTCTAAGAGTTTAATGATATCCAAGGGATGGATTGGTTATTTGAGCATGATGCACATCTAGGTTGTAGAGAGAAGAGCCTTAAGATTCATAGTTTAGATGGAGATTAGTTGGTAGTGAAGGGTGAGAAGAATCCTTGCCTTCCAAATGTAGTGTCGGCCTTAGCAGCACAAAAGATGATCCAACAAGGCTGCGAGGCCTCTTGGCTTGCGTGGTCGACACAAGTGTTGTGATTTTAGCACTTGAGGGTCTTCAATTTGTTAAAGAGTTTGTCGATGTATTTCTAGAAGAGTTACTCAAACTTCCTCCAGATCGTGAGCTAGAGTTTCAAATAAAGGTGATGCCTGGAACGACACTAATGTCCATTGCTCTGTATCACATGGTACCAACAGAATTGAGAGAGTTAAAGAACCAGATTCAATAGTTATTGGAAAGAGGTTTCATTCGATTGAGTATCTCACCTTGGGGTGCATCAGTCTTGTTTGTCAAGAAAAATGATTGGTCAATGAGGATGTGCATTTATTATCGTTATCTCAATAAGGTAACAGTGAGAGCCGTTATCCCCTGCCAAGGATAGATGACCTATTTGATTAGTTGAGAGGGGCCTGTGTGTTCACAAAGATCAACTTGAGGCTGGGTTACTACCAGTTGAAGGTAGTTGAAGAGGATGATTAGAAAACCGCCTTCAAGACGCGATATGGACACTATGAGTTATTGGTAATGTCGTTTGGGCTTACTAAGGCACCTACAGCTTTTATGAATTTGATGAACTGGATCTTCAAGCCTTATCTAGATAAGTTTATGGTGGTCTTCATTGATGACATTTTGGTTTATTCGTGCTCAAAGGAGGAGCACGATTATCATCTTCGTGTTATCCTTCAAACCTTGAGGGAACGACAATTATTTTCCAAGTTTAGCAAGTGTGAGTTTTGTCTTTCTAAAGTGTCATTTTTGGGCCACATTTTAGTGGCATATGTTATTTGTGTTGATCCATAAAAGATGCAGGCTATGGTTGAGTGGAAACCACCTAGAAATATCGTAGAAGTCCATGGTTTTCTTGGGCTTGCTGGATATTATCGACATTTTGTCAAGGGCTTTTCTATCATAGCGACACCTGTGACCAAGTTGTTACAGAAATGAGTTACATTTGAGCGGAACGAGAAGAGACAGCAAAGCTTTGAATAGTGAAGGCTTACCTAACAAAAACCCATGTTTTAACATAACCCGAGATAAGTAAGGATTACATGGTTTCAGTGATACCTCGTTGAATGGGCTTGGTTGTGTTCTCATGCAAGAGGGTAAGGTGGTAGCTTACGCCTCGACACAACTCAAGCCTCGTGAAAGGAATTACCCTATGTGCGATTTGGAGCTAGTTGTTATTATCTTCGCGTTGAAGATTTGGAGGCACTATATGTGTGGAGAAAAGGCTACATCTACATCAATCACAAGAGATTGAAGTATCTCCTCACCTATAAGAAGTTGAATTTGAGACAACAACGTTGGATTGAGTTGTCGAAAGATTATGATTGCATTATAGAGTATCATCTTGGTAAAGCTAATGTGATGGTTGATGCTTTGAGTCGAAATTCCATGTCAGATTTGAGAGCAATGTTTACCCATTTGAGGATGACTGAGGATGGTGGGTTGTTTGTCGAGCTTTGTGTAGAGCCTACCTTGGTGCAAGAGATTAAGAGGACGCAAGTGCTAGATGAAGTGCTAGATTCTTGAGAGGTTTAGACACATGGCGTATCGACTGGCCTTGCCTCTGGAGATGGAACACATCCATAATGTGTTCCATGAGTCTATGTTGAGGCGTTATCATTCCGACCCATCACATGTTATCCCTCTTGAAGAAATAGAGATCAACACTGACTTGACCTACAAAAAATAGTCAATAAGAGTTCTTAATAAAGGAGTCAAGGAGCTTCGTAACAAGTGTATACCCTTGGTAAAGATGTTATAGAGGATACATGGGGTCGAAGAAGCCACATGAGAGGTTGAAAAAGACATGAAACTACTTTACCCACATTTGTTTTCAAAAGGTAAATTTCGGGGATGAAATTTCTTTAAGGAGGGGAGAGTTGTAAATCCAAGTGTCGCTCTAACCTGAGTTGTGGGCTTGGTGTTATGGGCCTTGTGAAAGCCTTAGTGGACTCCTTTATGTTGTTGGGCTTAGTGGTGGGTTGAATTTTGTTGGGAAAAGACTAGAGGGACAAAGAGGTAAATTCTCCTTAATTTTGGATGAAAGGGGGTGGCTCCTCTTTAATTTTGCTGCGGAAAAGAGAGGTGTATGAGATCACCCTTGTCCCCTTGTCTTCTTCCCTCAACCCTTCACCATTTTCCCCAACTCCCACACATGAAGGATTGAATCCTTGTCTTTTGAGTGGGAATCCCAGAATATTTGTTGCGAGAGTTGTAATCATCATCCCGTGATCTATACATAAAGGTAAGAACCATGGTTTTCGGTGCTAAGATAGGTTTCTTGTGTTTTGGTGGGGGTTGGAGTAGATGAACAAGAATGGTAGTTTAAATCCAATTTCTTGACGTTAAACACTTCCTTTATAATCCATTTTCCATCTAGTAGGGTTGTAACTTGTTTTACAACTTTAGATTTGTAGTTAATGAGGTTGGAGAGCACTCAAAAGCTGAAGGCAAGGGAAAGGCTTGAGGCTGTTGCGAGAAGGCTCTTTTCTCGTGCTTGGAAGAAGGTTAGTACACTTCCAACTCCTTTTGTTTCTTGGAAATCCTAAATGTAAGGTCTTGTATGCTTATTGGTGTTTTGCTGCTTGAAATGCTTGAATATGGGTGTCAATGGTGAAACCCAAATTTGATGTTAAAATGGTGTAAAAAGGATAGAAAGTTTCTTAAAATACCTTCTATGACCTATAAGTTCATTGTGGGGTCTGTCTATAAGGGTTGGGAGAGTTTTGGGATGGATTTAGAGCTCTATAATTTGAATTATGGGTTCGAGTACTAATATAGTATGAATTGGTATCGATACCACGTTAATTTCATAGCAATTTTAGCAATGATTAAGGGAGGTATTGGTATACGTGGGAGTGTATCAGTACCATCTCAGTTCCATCGAATTTTAGTAGCCAAAATGGGTATCGGTATGCCCAAGGGTGTATTAGTATGGGAAAGGTATCTGTACATGGCCCCGTGTATCAGTACGAGGTGACTACTCAAATCCCTAAGGAGTGTGAGCCTATTATCAATACGCTTGGAAGGGTATCAATACCTGAAGGGTGTATCGATACACTTATGAGGGTATCGATACCCTATAGGCAATCTACCCAAAAATATAAGTTTTCGCCTAGGAAGCTAAAAAATTATAATGTTCGATCCGATGGACCCCTAAAGGCCTAATATGAATTGTAAAATTGAGAAACTGTGAATTATCCTCATATTTGAGCATAAAGCTTAAGAAATCGGTAAATACCTTGTGTGACTTATAATTATAGCAACCATAGGATGGTGTGGTTGCGTACTTATTGTAGTGTGCCTTGTGGGCACTTGATTGATGGGATTCAGATATCCAAGGTGTATTGCGATACTATGGTAAGAGAATTATCAAATGTGGGTTATCGATGCTTTGTGACCCAAGCCTCATTTGAAGGTGCTCGAGGGTGAATTCTGAGTATGGGTGCATATTCTGATGCTAGGAGACCTGGCCTCACCTAGGGTGTATGTTTCGATGTTGCGTGACTTTGTATCACCCATTGAGTGTACGCTCCATATGCTATGCGACCCGTGCCTCACTTCTATGTTGTTGTGGTATGGTATGCTTGGGCCTTGTGTGCCCCATGGTCATTATATTATGTTTATTATATGTTTAGGCGACTAGGGTAGCGCCACGTATCATTTTAATTTCCATATCATCTTGCTTAGCTACATGCTTGTATTTTATGATCTGCATAAAGCATGGTAGAGTAGAGGTGTATCCACTAAGATTTATAAGTTCAGTGTTTGAAATCGTTGTTTCCTTATGCAGGTTTTTAGCCTTTTAGGTGGTTGCGTTGCATTCAAAAGAGCCCTATCGAAGAAGGATTTTAGTTTATCGATGTGATCAAGAGTACAATCCTTAGGCTTGTCAGGCATTGTATTCATATGACCCTTGATTTTTGTCTGTAACTCTATTTGGATTGTTAATCATGTTGAATGTTTTAAATTACTTTGTTTTTTAAATTGGAACTCCCATGCAAACAATTTAACTATTTTGTATTGACTTATTTCAAAAACGTTATTGGATTTACGGAGTGCTTTTATTTTGGGCTAAATCTAGTTGCAAAACTTTATGAATGGATTGAGCTTGAGGCCTAAATGTGATGTTAGGTTTAGGACATTACAATCAACCTTACAAACTTCTGGATGTAAGCTGAAAATACATATGTACATGCATCTACTAAAATCGTATAAAACTTTCCATATTTGTGGATAAATGAGCTCATATTTCATTCAAATATGCAAGACATGCAGTCTCAACTTTAGTACAAGAACCTCATGTTCTTTTGGTAAGTATGATCTTAATCAATTCTTTTGAGAACAAGCAACACAAGAACGTCAGGTTCTTTTTAATAAATGTGCATGTAAATCTCAATAATTTCAGCATCATTATTGATTAGGATGGTCTAACCTATCATGCCAACTATATATATATATGTGTGTGTGTGTGTGTGTGCCTGCGTGCGCGCATATATATTTCTGAATTTGTAAACTTATGGTTTACCTTAACATGTAATTCAATCTCACTTGTGCATGAGTAGTACAAATCTTGAAATACAATTTTCTTTGAAATTTGATAATACATTTTCCACCAAAAATTGTTCCTTTGAATAGGAATATATTTAGCTCTTCCAGAGCTTTCAATGAAATTTATTCATTCGGTAGCAATATATAGCTCTTCTAGAGCATTCAACTGATTTTTCCACTATTAGAATATATACCCACATTGCCTTATTTCATATGTGAATTGAAAACGCATGTTATCAATAATTCCTGAAGGATAATTTTGAGAACTCTTATTGCTCTCTTAAAATTCCCACTTCTTTTGGTGACAATATTATTACCATTAGCGGTAATTATTACAATATTTACAATTATGCACATTTCATAATGTGCTTTCTCTCAAGACTTATTGCTCTTCTAGAGCATCGATATTTTGAGTAATTTGAGATATAGTACTCACATTTTTCTATTGCATTTAAATGAGAAAATATTTCTTATGCTTCAGCTAAGCATAAATCGTCACCATAGATTGTATTTGATAAGTAATCATGTTAAACAAAATAAATAAATGTCATAATATATATAAATATAAAATGTAAATAATTTTGCATAAAGTAAATAATCATTTAGCAAAATAAATCAAAAGATCAATAATTTTCTTCAAGGTTATGAAAATAATTTGAAGACAATCTATTCCCTTCAGGGTTATAAGGAAATCAACAACATCCAAATGCATTGGACCATTATCATTTTCGTCATTTTTGCAAACAAAATTTGCTTCTATTTTCTTTCCTTTATCATTTAATGTCTATTAATGCTTTAGCATACGGTAAGTATGAGACTAATGGTTTGTAACATCGCATTGGTAATGAAAGATTTCACTTTCTTTGAATGATATTTATCATTCTTGGCATCCCTATAATTATACTTTTGGTGGGTTATCTCTTTAGTCATCCTTATAATCCCACTTTTGGTGGGTGTAAGTGTTCTTAGAATGACCATATTTTCCATTTCTATATTCATGGCCTCAACCGCGACCACAACTATTAATGTGGCCTTTAATCTTTTCGTTATATAATCTCACATTCATTTCAAGGAAATGGAGTGGAGCCAATAGGCATTTAAAACCTTTTTCACGATATTGTGTCTACATGACAACATTATTTGCATGAAAAATGGAGTATATTTTTCTAACATATCCTCATTAGTGATACTTTAATCACATAACATCAATTGTGAAGTAATTCAAATCATATCTAAGGTTATATTCACTAACTAAATAGTGATTTATTATGTTTGCATTCAATTCGGGGAATGAAACAAATCCAATAATCTCATGAAATAAATATCATGCTTGTATTCACTTCACGGAATGCCTCCCATAAAAATTCTTATCAAGATGTAACATGGATTTGGGAGAAGTCTATAGTCGAGTTTTTTTACGCATAATAATTGTAACACCCGGTCTAGTTAGAATTGGGTTCCGGCGATTGGAAACCCTACACTAGAAAGGTCCAAATATTTCATAAAGTTTGACCGTATGGTCAATTACATTGATATTAGACTCTAATTGAGTCAATTCATTTGCTAAGGACCTTATTGAATTTATCAAAATATTGTCTAGTAACTGAATTGTATCAAAAGTTTGGGGGCAAAAGTATAAATTAAAAAAATTGAGGGACTAATCTTGCAATTTGCCCCTCCCAAGCTTTATCATCCACTACGTGGATTGCCCAGATTACTTTCCTTCATTTGAAGGAAAGCTTTTGGCTATCAAGATTGTAGGAAAGTAAAAGTAAGACTTGAGACTTACTCGATTAAGAACTAAGCAACCACCTCTCTTCATCTTCATCATCCCACAAGCAAGCACCTCCATTGTTGGTTTTAGCAAAGCTTAAGCTTTCTTCAAATTATTAATTCTATTGAATAGTCATTGGTTGGGTAAGTTTTAACCCTCAAACAATTAAGTGAATCTAAGGATAGAATATGTTTAAATTCTAGTTAAAGTTTTGATCACCTATGGTAACTTTAGGTTTTCAAAGCTTAGTCCATGGAAATCTATTAACTAGTTGCTATTCCAAACATAGATATTGAATTTGATATCGTTATATTGATTTTGATATCATATTATCGATTCTCACAATCTCATATTGTTTTACCTAGCTCAAGAATTGGAGAATGATAATCCATTATCTCCATCAAAAAGCTAGGAACAAAGGAGTAGTCATCCGAGAGCTGTAGGAGCTTTGAAAATCAAGGTGAGTGAAGTCAGAGTTTCAGGAATATATTAGGTGTTTTTTGGATTTCATTGATATTGATTTTAGTATAGCTAACCTTTTGTTAAAGGATATATCATTGAACCTCTTTGGAGGCATCTTTGGTAAGCATCGATAAGTTATTGTATTGATCACCTATCATCGCATCATTGTCATCGAATTATAGAAATATAGAAGCATTGAATATTGGACATTGACATTGTCGTTGGAATAGCCATCATTATAGGTATTGTTATTGCCATTGAAAATATTGCCCATGCCGTTATTGTTTCCATTGGATATCATCATTGATATCGCTATTGTTATTCTCATCGAAACATTGATAATGAATCATAAATCATTGACATTGACATTGATATTGAACATATTGATCTTCGACATTGCTATTGAAATATGGACATTGAATTTGCTATTAAACCTTGGATTTGAAAGGACAATGGATACAATTGGCATGTCATAGAATTCATGAGCTCTTTGGTATTGGTGGACTATGGTCCTAGGTTACAGCCTTTATTGTGGCGAGGCGAAGGGATGTTTGTGATATTGGTCAATTGGTGAGGCGGAGGGGCTAGACCATTCATTGATTTGGCGAGTTGTAGGAATTCGCATATCCACTATCTTGATTCGATCCAAGTAATATTGCTGAAATATGATATAATTGTTTTTGAACATGAATCATAGTATTGTCATTGCGAAAAAATGACTTGGAATCCATATCATTGTTATCGGGAAGTATGTATAGTGCATTTCATTTCATGCATTTTAGGTTAAGTTGTTGTCACGAGATCGGGAAGTCGAAGGTTTTTGGCAAGTCACAACGGTTCATTTATTTACTGAGGCAGAGAGACTAGACTATTCATAGGAATTCGCATATCCACTATCTTGATTCGATCCAAGGAATAATATTGAAATATATTATAATTGTCATTTAACATGAATCATTGAATTGTTATTGATAATCATGATTTGGAATGCATTTCATTTTTTTGATATTGTTTATGATGCATTTCAGGTTAAAGGAATTATCATTGCGAGATCGATGAAGTCGACGGTTTTTGGCAAGTCACTACAAGGCTAAAGTAATGTATATTATCCTTACGAACTCCTACTATGGTGGCAAAGTAGTTAAACTAGTTATTTTTATCTCTTTTGGTATGTATGCATTGCCTATGTATTGTATAAGTTTTTAAGGCACTAAAAGTAATTTTAGTATTGGCTAAAAGTGGCAAAACTTGCATATTTGGCTCATAAAGGTGAAAACCTACTAAACAGATTCATATGATCAGGAAATTTGGCATGTTAGTAAATTATAGTGTTGTAAACTTTCTGGAAAAATTTTATTGCATTTGGAGCATTTCAAATTGGATAAAAACCAGACCAATTATATAATTACAGTGCAAGGCGTATCGATACAGGTGATGTTGTATTGATATAGTATTGCATTATTGGAAAAGGTTAACGCTAGTTAACAGGGAGTATCGATATGGACTTTGGCGTATCAGTACAAAAAGTCAACACTGGAATTTGGTTGTAAAAATTACATCGATATGGCTTCAAGGCGTACTGAAATAGGTTCACCCATACCAATATGGATAAACCTGTATCGATACGAGTTTTGGTCACTGGAATCTAATATTTATAAATTGTGCATGGTGTACCAATATGGCCTTTCGATTATTGGTACCGATACAGGTAATTTAGTTAAAAGTGTTAGTAATAGTTTTGAAAAGTTACAAATTGATCACTGATTATTGTTTAGCTTAACTGATGGAGTAAATGAATTCTGATTGTTATAAAAATTTGCATGCTCACTAAATAGGGACTGAATTTCATTATGGCAATGTTATTTTTAGTAAAGGACTTCTAAAATTTTGAATTTATAGATTAGTCCCTAAAACTTGTAAAAGTTCAAAATTGGTCCTAAATTCAAGACTAATAAGTTGCATTGGATCAATGCCTTATTGTATAGACTTAATATTGTTTTAAGACGCCGTTGTAGACATCGCATGAACTTTAGTTCGTTAAAACACTGATCAAAGGATTAAAATATTATTTCGATCATTGTATTAAACATCGGTAACATACTCTTATCCGATACTCAACTAGGCCGAGAAGAGAGTGTTACATTTGTGGTATCAGAGCTAGAGTTTAGTCGATTATAGGACTAAAATGAAACCTATTGCATTGCTATTGTATTACTTTGCCACCTAGGAGTTATTTATTGTGTATATAGTGACTTGCCGACTAATCTAATCTCTTTATATTGTAGATATGTCTTAGACTAACGAAACTCATATTAATGAGCCTGCTACTAGCTTCTCAAATCATAGTGAGGAGATTAGTGGAGGAGACCCTCCAAATCCACAGAACCCACATGCCCAGGGTGTTGAGCAAGAAGCACAAACTGCTTAGGCATAATGTTATCGGAACATGGCTGACATGTTTAAACTATTCATGACTTCGATGAGAGCTGAGCAGGTTGTGCAACCTACCGCACCTGTTATCCAATACGCTCGGGCCCCTATTGACAAGCTACCGCAACATCGAGCTTATATAATCATCAGTCCAGATGATGACAATCTTGAAACTGCTGAATACTGGTTGGATAACATGCTGACAATCTTGAACAAGCAGTTGCAGTGTTCGGATGAACACAAATTGGAGTGTGCCCTCAAGTTGCTTGCTGATGAGGCACTTCACTGGTGGGACTCTACTACCCTTATGGTCTCTACAGACATCGTAACTTGGGAGTTCTTCCTTCGAGAAATTCGAAAGAAATATATAAGTGAGTTCTATCATGCAGAAAGGCGTAGTATCTTCCTCTATCTCAAGCAAGACGGATGGCCTGTCGAGCAGTACATCCATAACTTCTGCATGTACTGCACGTATGGTGCCGAGTACATCAAGAAAGAGAAATGCAAAATGTTCAATGCTGGGCTTAGTGACGAGCTACGCCCTATGTCCACCGCATTGGGCATTACTGATTTCCAATATCTCGTGAACCGAGTCAAAGTCACTGAAGCAACACAGAAAGCCTAGAGGACCGATGGGTTAGGCAAATCAAAAAAAGAGGTTTAGGGATGATTCTCGACCTCTTAAGTGGAATAAAAAGGGAAAGTACCAAGGTCCTAAATAGAGTGTGTATCCATAGTCTTCCCATACTGTGAATATTGAGAAGTCACAGACTATGACGCGGTCCTTTGCTAAGGTGGCCTCAATTGATAGCACTAGAGACTCGAACCGAAGCTCTCAATATCTTGTTTGCAACTATTGTCAGAATCGGCATCCAGTAGGATAATGTCGCAAGCAATCAGGGTCTTGTTTTTACTATAGAGAGTAAGGGAACAAGAAAAGGATCACTGGGGGTCACAGAGAGACCTAGAGGCTTTGGAAAGACATCGAATAGACAAGAATCAAAAGCCCCTACCTAGATGTACCATGTGAGGAGTAAGGAGAAGGAGGATAAACCAAATGTCATTGCAAGTACCATTGAGTTGTACTCATATTCCGTATATGTATTGATTGACCCTAGTTCTACTCATTCCTTTATAAGTACCATATTAGTTAAGAAGTATAGAATGTCTTTTGAACCTATAGCATTGGGAATCATTGTAATTAATCCATTGGGTGATTGTGTCACCGTGAATCTTGTACGTAAGAACTATCCCTTAATGATTCAAGGGATTTCATTTCTGGGCAATTTATTGGCATTACTGATCCATGAGTTCGATGTTATATTGGGTTTTAGATGGGCTCAGTGAACATCAAGCTTGGGTAGATTGTAGTAAGAGGAAGTTGTATCTTCGAGGCCTTGGCAAAGAGAACATCGCTTTGATGAATTCTAGAAACCCTTCACTATATGCTTTGACATTGGAAGTCGAGGATGAAACATGTTTTTCAAACATTAACACTATTTGTGAATTCCCTGATGTTTTTCCATATGAGCTTTCGAGTTTACCACTGACCCATGAAGTTGAATTTGGCATTAAAGTGCAACTTAGAACTGTACCAGTTTCTATTGTACCCTATCGAATGGCAGGCATTGAGCTAGAAGAGTTGAAAGCCAAAATTCAAGAATTGCTTGATAAAGGATTCATTTGACCGAGTTCTTCACCTTAGGGAGCTCCGGTCCTTTTTGTAAATAAGAAAGATGGCTTTATGAGGCTATGCATCGATTACCGATAGTTGAATAAGGTGACCATCAAGAATAAGTATCCATTGCCAAGGATAGATGACCTATTTGACCAGCTTAAAGATGCCTCTGTGTTTTCCAAGATTGATTTAAGGTTCGAGTATTATCAGATGAGAGTCAAAGAATGTGATATACCCAAAACTACTTTCCATACAAGATACGGTCACTACAAATTCTTGGTAATGACTCTCGGGCTAACCAATGCACCGATATCTTTTATGGATTTAATGAATCAGTTTTTCATTGATGACATCCTGATCTATTCTAAGAATGCTGCAGAACATCGAGATCATCTTCGCATCGTGCTTCAAACCCTTCGGGAGAAGCAGTTATTTGCCAAATTCTCTAAGTGTGAGTTTTGGCTTACTGAAGTTGCCTTCCTTGTGAACATTGTATCGGCTTCGGGCATTCAAGTAGATCAAAAGAAAACCAAGCCATTTTTTATTGGAATCCACCAAAGAATATTGGTGATGTGAGAAGTTTCCTTGGTCTTGTTGGTTATTATAGGAGATTCGTCAAGGAATTTTCTATGATGGCAGCTCCGCTGACTAAGCTACTAAGGAAAGAAGCTCCATTCGTTTGGACCGAGGAACAAAAAAGAAGTTTCGATCAATTAAAACAAGTCTTGACACATGTACCGTTTCTAACACAACCCAAGTCCATAAAGGACTACACATTCTATAGTAATGCTTCGTATCTCGGGCTAGGATGTGTATTGATGCAAGAAGGAAAATTTATAGATTATGATTCAAGAAAACTAAAGCCACATGAGATGAATTACCCCCCACTCACGATCTATAGTTGGTTGTAGTTGTCTTTGCATTGAAAATCTAGAGACATTATCTCTACGGAGAGAAATGTTACCTTTTTACCGATCATAAAAGCCTCAAATATTTTTAACTCAAAAGAATTTGAATCTTAGACAATAGAGATTGATGGAACTCCTCAAAGATTGTGATTTTGTTATTGATTACCATTCGGGCAAAGCCAATGTTGTAGTTGATGCACTCATCCACAAACCTATGTCTGGTGAGTATTGTTAATGATCATTGAAATCTTATGTATTGTATAGTATATCGACTCATTTTAAATTCACTGTATTATAGCTCCTCGAGCCATTAATTCTCATTTTCAACTTCAAAAACATCGTTGTCTCGTAGTTGAGCTTTAGGGTCAGTCTACTATTGTTTCAAGAATCAAAGCATTGCAAGATCAAGACTCCGAATTCCAATCTATTGTTTCTAATTTTCAAGATAATCCTGACTTTAGAATTAGTTTTAAAAGACTCTTGTGTTTTCATGATCAGGTCTGTGTGCCCAATGATGAATCTCTTCACACCGATATTCTCAAGATGTACAAGGACCTTTGGGAACTCTATTGGTGGTTGAGCATGAAACAAGTTATAATTGATTTCGTGACCAAGTACCTTACGTGTCAGCGTGTTAAGACAAAGCATCGTGTCCCTACTAGACTATTGCAACCCATTAATCTACCATAGTGGAAGTGGGATAAGATCACAATGAATTTTGTTAGTGGTCCGCCTTTAAGTCCTGCTATGTATGATGCAATTTAGGTTGTTGTGGAACGTTTCACCAAGTCAGCACATTTATTACCAATTAGAATGGATTACTGTCTTCCTAAGTTGGTTGACTTGTATATCAAGGAAGATATTCAACTCCATGGAGTACCACAATCTATCAACTTTGATCAAGATCCCTGATTCGCTAGAGTATGCCCAAAGACCAATCATAAGATGATTGTAAATGACATTTATTTTTACCTTGTTTATTCATAAAGAAGCATTGCCATTATTATTTTCAGTTACAATTCTACGTGCATAAATAAAATGAATTATAATAAAGTCCTCAGAATAATATGGTTATTCTTAAATGTCCTTAGCCGAGTATTATTGTGGGAATGGAAAACAATAATGCATTAAGAATAATATGTAGTTGGTTGATGACAAAGTATTTTCATTGGCATGGAGATGTCAAAATCGATACATAAGTATGTGTTAGAGAACGACATACTAGACTGACCTGCTATGAGCGTGATTCTTGGATTATTATGTGACAGTCACAACACTGCTCATAGTGATAACTACATGTATTATCCTTAGACTTGAGATCATCATTATTTCACCCCGATTCATTCCTCGTACATGGATCTCTACTGGTAATCACTGGATAATTTTTTTGTTGCGCCATGGGGTCTGCTGGCATGACCCAACAGTGGTATTAGAGCCACTTGTACGATACAAATTTGGGTTTTAATTACTTGGGTGATTTAATTGTGTGAGATACATGTTATTTTTTTATTTATTTAGCGAATATATAATATTTGTACGAGGAAATATATTCAATCACGGTTAATCTATTAATCCAGTTAAAAGATATTCCTAAGATCGATGATTAAGAGTTAATCATCAAGATCTTTTTCTATAGGGTTTGAAATATTATATGTTAACTGTTAACATATTCAATATTGATTTTTAGGGTTTTAGATGTTAAGTGTTAACATACGCGATTTATAGTTATATATTAGACTAATGGTTAGTCTATAGATTTCGTGCGGGAAAGTAACAAGAGTTGTTTAAGTAAAAACCTCATGGATTTTAAAATCCTGAAAAACACGATAATGTCGATAAAAGTTATCAAATCGTGAGGTTTTTACACAAAAATTAAGATATTAATCTTTAAAAATTTCCCCGCCGCTAACCAAGCAGCGGCTACGGGGCCACTAGAACCCCGCAAGGGTATTTGACGCTTGTGTAGGAACAATCTGGTAAGACTTTAATAACAAACCGCATCATTATTATGTTTGATATGCATGGAGTTTGGAATGAATACTTATAGCCCAATAGCTCATCTTAGTCCCTCATATATAAAACGAGTTTCTAAAATTGTAATCTATACGAAGAAGCATGGACCAGAGGAACAGAAGTGTGGGTCGACAGAATGATGCTTGAGAAGTGTTTTTTATCCTTAAAATAATTTGGTTCCCTCATTGGCTTGGGACGAGCCATCTTAGGATATGGGCTATAACTATTGCATTCATATTTACTGCTTTTCATGTATGTGATAAAATGAATGTATGAGATGTATGCTATTTAATTGATAAAATCAAATGTTGAATGGTGAGATAATATTCACAAAACCCCTCAATAAAATATTGAGTCTTTTATTGCTTCCCAATGTTAACCCTCGTTAAAGTCTAGATTAATACAGTGTAGGTTCTGCTAAAGCAAGGTACCTGTATCTATCTTGGTCAAATGCGAAGAATAAGCAAGTGATATTCGTTGGTTGTAACATTGGTTAAATACTTAACTAGGTTACTCTAATAGGATTAGAAACCTAAAGGTTAGTTATTTGGATAATCATAAGATGATTATGAACAAGAGTTGTTCACCAAATGAAAGATTTACATGATATGTAAATAGTAAGTGTTGCTTACCTAAATAGACCATAATTTTAAGAGAAAAGCCAAAGCTGACTTAAGAGAATATGAAATTTGGATTCTTGCCTACTAGAAAAAACTTTATGAAAGTATTTTTGACATTAATATTTGAGGGTTATTGATTTAGTGGGAGTATAAAGTCATTTTATAAAAAAATGGTAAACGTACTCAAAATTTATATTTTATTATTATAGACTTATTATGGCAAATACAAATTTGTTATCATTGCGATCGGTCCTTGAGAAGGATAAGTTGAACGGAATAAACTACCTTGACTGGTCACTGGAAGGAAAATGTTTATATTGTAATAAGACATGTCATTGTAAAAGGAACTGTCCCGTTTATCTTGAAAAAGTCAAGAAGGCAAATGAAAGCGGAGCGTGCGCCTCATATATTTATGTTATTGATATTAATTTATCATCACCTACTTCTTGGGTATTGGATACCGGTTGTGGTTCTCATATTTGTACATTTGTATAAGGACTACGAAAAGGTAGAAATCTAAGAAAATAAGAGGTGGACCTACGGGTTGGTAATGGAGCAAGAGTTGCTGCATTAGCTATAGGAACATATACTTTATCGTTGCCTAGTGGACTTAATTTATGTTTAGAGGATTGTTACTTTGTGTCTACTTTGACTAAAAAACATCATTTCGATTTCTTTCTTAGACAATATTGGTTTTCAGATAATTATTAAGAATAGTTTTTATTCTTTTTATATCGATAATGTTTTCTATGGTGTGACACAATTAATAAATGACCTCTATTTTTGGATCAAGAAGAATTTCATTTATAACATAAATACGAAAAGATCAAAAAAAATAAATGACTCTAATCAAACTTATCTTTGGCATTGTCACTTGGGTCACATAAGTGAAAAATGCATTTCAAAACTTCATAAAGGTGGATTTTTGGATTCATTTGTTCTCGAACAACTTGATGTATGCGAGCATTGCTTATTGAGAAGGACGACCACAGTTCCTTTTAATGGTAAAAGTGAGCAAGCAAGTGATTTATTAGGATTAATACATAATGATGTATGTGGACCAATGAATACACATTCTAGAGGAAGGTTTCAATACTTCATTACTTTCACATATTACTTCAATAGATATGGGTACATTTACGTAATACATCATAAATCTGAAGCCCTTGAAAAGTTCAAGGAATTTAAAAATGAAGAAAAAAACCAACTAGGAAAAAGCATTAAGGCTCTTCGATCAGATCGAGGAGGATAATAGTTAAGCTTATAGTTTGGTAACCTTCTTAAGGAATGTGGGAATGTCTCACGCCTCCTAATACTCCACAATGGAATGGAGTTTCCGAAAAGAAGAAATCGAACGTTGTTAGACTTGGTTCGATCAATGATGAGTCACGTTGATCTTCCAGTTTCTTTTTTGGGACATGTACTAAAAATAGTTGCTTTCACACTAAATTTTGTTCCATCTAAATTAGTTCAAAAGACACCATATGAGATATGAAACGTCCTACTATGTTTTTATGAAAATTTGGGGATGCGAAGATTATGTTAAACATAAGATGTCTACAAACCTCGAACCTAAATCTCATAAATTTAATTTAATGGGTTATCCTAAAGAAACTAAAGGATATTATTTATTCAATCCTACTGAAAACGAAGTGTTTGTTGCTCGAACAGGAATCTTCGTAGAAAGAGAATTTGTTTTCCGAAAAGGAAGTGGGAAAAATATTAACGTCAATGAAATTCGAGATAAACCAAATATCATTAAACAAGAGATTGAACAACAACAAGTTTCACAAGTTATTGAGGAACATTCAAGAGTTTTGGAAACACAACCACTGCGAAGATCTTTGAGAGAAGGCAATGCCTCTAAGAAATATGGATTTCTTGTCAAATTGCATGGTGATGTTCTCTTCATAAATCAAGATGAGGCTAGGACTTATCAAGAAGCAGTGACAGACCCAGACTCTTACAAATGGCTAGAGGCCATGAAATTTGAGATGGATTCCATGTTAGAAAACCAAGTTTGGACCTCGGTTGACCCACCTAAAAGGGTTAAGCCCATAGGGTGCAAGTGGGTTTTCAAAAAAAACTGACATGGATCGTAACGTATAAAAATACAAAGTGCATTGGTCGCTAAGGGTTTTCATCAAATTCACGGTATAGACTATGATGAAACATTTTCACCCATTTCTATGTTTAAATCTATACGGATCTTACTTGCGATAGGTGCATTTTATGACTATGAAATATGGAAAATGGATGTTAAAATCGCTTTCCTTAATGGAAAACTAGATGGGGAGGTGTACATGACACAACATGAAGGTTTTGTCGAACCAAAAGATGCCAAAAATATGCAAGCTACAAAGGTCCATTTATGGATTGAAGCAATCTTCTCGAAGTTGGAATCTCCATTTTAATGATGCAATCAAAGAGTTTGATTTTATCAATAATGAAGATGAGTCATGTGTTTTCAAGAAAATTAGTGGGAGAACTATCATATTCTTGGTACTGTATATGGATGACATACTGATAATAAGAAATGAAATACATAGCTTACAGTCTGTAAAAACTTGATTAGAAAAAATGTTTTTTATTAAAAACTTGGGTGAGGCAACATACGTATTAGGAGTAAAGATCTATAGAGATAGATCGAGATGACTTCTAGGACTAAGTTAAAATACATACATAGAAGAAATACTGAAAAGATTCAGTATGGAAGAATCAAAAAAGGGGTTCTTACCTATGAGACATGGAATTTCACTCTCGATGGAAATGTGTCCTTCAACACCTCAAGGAAGAGAGCGCATGAGTAAGATTCCATATGCTTCAACAATTGGATCTATCATGTATGTCATGCTATGTACTCTTCCAAATGTATCATATGCGATAAGTATGACAAGTCAATACTAGGTAGATCATGGTGAAGGTCACTAGGTTGCAGGTAAAAATATCCTTAAGTACTTAAGAAGAACTAAGGATATATTCCTTATATATGGAGGTGAGGAAGATCTAAGTATAAAAGATTATACTAATGCTAGCTTTCAAACCAATAAGGATGATTCACGATCACAATCGGGAATTGTGTTCTACCTTAATGACTGTGCTATGAGCTGGAAAGGTTCAAAGTAAGATACAGTAGCTGATTCTACAATAGAAGCCGAGTATATTGTAGCATGCGATATTGCAAAATAGGGTGTTAGGATCAAGAAGTTCATATATGAACTAGGGGTTGTGCCGAGCATTTTGAATGCTATAGATCTACATTGTGATAACAACGGAGCCATTGCACAAGCAAAAAGAACCCATATCTCACCAACAATCCAAACACATACTTAGGTGTTACTATCTCATTCGAGAAATTATAGATCAAGGAGATGTGGAAATATGTAGAGTACCAATAGATGATAATACTGTTGATCCACTGACAAAGCCTCTAACACAGCAAAAGTATGATCGTAACACTAAATCACTTGGTATAGATACGTGAGTGATTGGTCTTAGTGCTAGTGGGAGATTTCTAGAGTGTGCCTAAAGACCAATCATAAGATGATTGTAAATGACATTTGTTTTTACCTTATTTATTCATAAAGAGGCATTGCCATTATTATTTTCAATTACAATTCTGTGTACATAAATAAACTGAATTATAATAAAGTCCTTAGAATAATATGGTTATTCTTAAATGTCCTTAGTCGAGTATTATTGTAGGAATGGACAACAATAATGCATTAAGACTAATATGTAGTTGATTGATGACAAAGTATTGTCATTGACATGGAGTTGTCAAAATCGATACATAAGTATGTGTTAGAGAACGACATACTGGACTGACCCGCTATGAGCATGTTTCTTAGATTATTATGTGACAATCACAACATTGTTCATAGTGATAACTAAAAGTATGATCCTTAGACTTTAGAACATCATTATTTCAACATCGCGATTAACATATTTTGATACAGTCAAACATGTGTCGTAACTGACTACTCTATAAAGACTTATATTGGATATGTCACAATCCAGGTAGTGGGATATGGTAGATCAAGATAGGATTTGTCCCTCCTACGTAATGGGAGTAATATCGTAAGCCACTTGATTGTGTGAGACTGTTTCATGACTATACAAGTGTTACTGTTTCATGACTTGTGTCCAATCTAGATATAAAGGACAAAAGGATGTAATACATGAAAAAGAGTTAATCACGAAAAGGTTATGTAATCATGATTTCTTGTAACTTAGGTGATAATGACATATTGCTAGATGTCACTCATTGTTTATAATATTAGAAATGTTCTAATATTTACTACTAACGTTACATGAACCTACAAGGTCACACCCATGGTTGAAATGAGCATACATTAAACGAATTATATATGTAAAAATTTGTTGTACATGAATTTAGTTAAATTAATATATATTTAATATATAATTTAACTATTAGATAAATATTAAAAGAAAATAATTATTGTAAATATAATTTGATTTAAATTTAATATATGTATTGAAATCCTAATTAAAGTTGAATTGGGATTATATATATATATATTGAAATCCTAATTAGTTTAATTGAGATTATATATATTAATATGTATAGAAATCCAAATTAAGTTAAATTAGGATTATATATATTTAATATATATATCGAAATTATATTAAAGTTGAATTCTGGTTATATATATTAAATATATATATTGAAATCCTAATTATCATAAATTGGGATTATATATATATTTAATATATATATTGTAATCCTAATTAAAGTTAAATTTAGATTATATATATTAATATATATATATATTGAAATCCTAATATGAGTTGAATTAGGATTTTAAAGGTTATATAAAGGCATGAGAGATCTAGCAATTATTAATGCTTTTGGAAAAACCCTCTAAATAGTTTAGAGAGTTTTATATGCTCGTTTCAACTGGGTGAACTACATAGAGGTCGGAGCATTATCGTTGCGGCTTAGGAATCGAAATAGTGGAATCGTGATTGGATATCTATCTCCTCCAAATTCAGAATTCCATATTTCAAATAGGTAATTCTTCACCCTTATCCACCCCGATTTGTTCCTCGTACATGGATCTCTAGTGGTAATTGCTGGATAAATTTTACGCTCCTCCATGGGATGTGCCGGCGTGACCCAACACGATTTGCTTATCAATTTTGGAGAACATTGCAAGAAGGTCTGGGCACCAGATTTAATCTTAGTACTATCGTTGTCACTGAATTTTCACTATGATCTTATTTACATTGTTTCCATTTTTATAGTTATCAGCATGTATAGTAGTTGTTGTTATTATTATTAATATCATTATTATATATACTTTTGTTAGTGTTATAGTAGGTGTAATAGTTAGTATAAAACCCAAAATATAAAATACATGTCCATTTAAAACAAGGGCCTATTTGGCCCAGTTTAAACTAAGCTAAACCCTAATGCCTATCTCTTTCTTGTATGCGCAGCCGAAGGAACATTGTTGGATCGAATGGCTAATCCAACGGCCCAAATTGTGCGTGGAGAACCCTAGCTGAGGAAGGAATAGCACCACACTCTCCCAACCATTAGATCCAGATGAGATCTAACGACCCAGATTGCTCCAGACAAGGGTACGCGGATCACCACGCGCATGACGTTTCAGCTTCGGCCAGTCGATTCATCTTCTCCGACGAACGTTCGAGCCAACTCCATCATCGTTTCCTCATCGTCGGTGTTTCCCCGTTTGTTTTCAGTCACCAAAAACATGCAAAAGGGGAAACAAGAGCAGTTAGATCCCTAAACCGAGGCAAAGTCAGAAGATTTAATCCCTAAATTAAAGCTATGGCAATAATCAAGCTGAAATCAGATCAAAACATAAGCAAATCACAAAACAATGGCAACCAGCTCAAAATCAGAACCGAGATAGTAGCAATTCGAATGATTATCAAGGACTCATACTTGAAAATCAAGCATTTTTGTAACTATATAAACCCATGTAAATTTCATGCAACACACAATTTACATACGAATCAAGCACAATTGACCCCACAAGAATTCACAAAAGTATACACAAAGTATAACACTTGATTCAAAGGCAGCAAGCAAAGTGTATCCGAGTTTTCAAGTGGAAATAAATAAAGCTAACTTCTGGTAATTTCCTCTCTTTGTTGTTATAATTCAAATTTAAATAAGAAAAAAGATTTTATTACCTCATTTTTTTGTGACCGCCGTTGTGCATGTCATCCAAGGTTGTATCTCTGATAACAGATATTCAGTTTGGAACTCGCTAAATTTTGGAAAAATGAGTTTTCTGGGAATTTTCCACCGCCGGCAATGGTAGCCGGCGCGGGTGAATGGCGACCGACGCGGTAGACGTTTGTCGTGTTCTTCAATCCATGAAGAACTCGAAGAACATTTCATAAAATGAAATGGGGAAAGGTTTTGATCGATTTCGGGTAATGAAACCAAAATGAAATATGTTTCTGATTTCAGTTTTATATACTGACCCGGAGACTCGACTTGTACCCACTTTTGAGTCGCGCCTTTCGTTAATGGATCTCTTATCGCGGCTCTTCAGTTTGTAATCTTTTCAATTTCATACTTTGGTTTGTAATTTGACCATCACATTTTGTTTTCCTTTTAATTTGGTCACCAATCTTATTAAAAGGAAAATAAAATGGTATTATTTATCCCTTTTCTTTATGTAAAATTCCATAACTATTTAATTTTATATTTTTAAACCGAATTAATTTAATTTTATTGCTTTCTCGCTTTAATTTCATTTGCTTATTTTGATTTGTGTTTAGTTTAGTTTTTAATCCTTAGGAATTGGTTCTCAAAACCTAGTTAGAACCCTTGTGTGTTGAAAAATTCTCTTATACATTTGAATAAAATACAACTAATTCTACCTTAACTATAATAGATAAAATAAATGTAGTCATCATTAGGGTATTAATCACTAATTAGGTTTAAATTAAAAAAACTTTAACATATTAAATTGTTTTTGTTGGTTTGTTTAAAAAGTGAAAACTAACTAATGCGGTGTCTTACCAAACGAAAATGACGGGTTAGCACCAGGAGTGTTGGCGGTGATTGGAGTTCATTTTTCGAGCAGCTAGCTCGTTAAAATAGACTTATATTCATTAAACGGGTGAATAAATCGAAATTTTGTGAACTTGCAAATTCCATCTTTGAAAATGCTTTTTGAAATTAATTAGGTACCAATTTTTGGGCGTCGTGGGTGTGCTAATCCTTCCCCACGTGTAACCGACTCCTGAACTTGTTTTCTTGTTTTTGCGGACCTAAAATGTTGTTTTAATAAATAAAACATTTTTTTGAAATAACGTTGTTTTAAAGTGATCCATTCACACTTTCTTTTAAAAAAGACTGGTGGCGATTCTGTGTTTTAGTTTTCAAAAATGTCAGGCCTCCTAAAAAGAGGGTTGCGACAGCTTGGCGACTCTGCTGGGGAGTTTTTAAATAAAAACAAAAAAGGGTCAGGCCACAAATTGGTTTCAATTTTTTTAAAAAAATGGAATTTGCAAGTTCACAAAATTTTCAATTTATTCGTTCATTCCATGAATATAATTCTATTTTACGCATTCCAAAATTGTTCAAAAGCTCTATTCCCGAGATTGTCCCGTTCGTTTAAGTGAGGGAAAAATCTTTTGCTCATGTCAAAATACTGATTCTCCATATGAGCCTAGCAAGTACCTTTAGGACTCACATGCCTTATGTCTTCATAAGGATACCGATCCTTCGAGAAGACATAGGAAGTGAGTCTCCTGAGTTGAACTTAGTAGGGGACAGCAAGGACAGTTCAGGGACCCTTTTATAACCAAACTATGTTTGAGAATCTAAAGCATATCCCAATAGAGCAATGTGGAAAACTTAGGGTCTTTGTGTCTGGCCAAAATTATTTCGCAGGAATAATTGGTGGAGACATGTCCTGGAGTGTAGGAATGACTGTCGAAAAGTATTTATGCAATGAAATTATTTTGGACCCCTCTTGTTTTCTTATCGCTAGTCCTCTCCCTTTGTTCTGTTGTTTTGAATATTTAATCTTGTATCATCATTCCATGTCAAGAAGGGATTGGTTCTTAAAAATATTTACCAAATTAGAAAAGATGTTCTCATGGATAGAAGGATCCTAAAGTTTAAAGATGAAAATGCAAAGGTTTGTCATTGGTCTAAAGTCAATCAGTGAGTGTCTAAGGATAGTCTAACAGCTGATCATGAGACAGAGACATCAAAATATTCCCATATTAGTGTCAAGCATATTGATGTACAAGAGTTGCAGAAAATATGGGAACACTTTAACTATGAGACCAAGCAGTTGTTCTATGAAACCTACGGAAACATAGTGTATTTTCTGTATATGAGGGTCGATGAGCAATTCCTAAAGGCTTTGGTCCAATTCTAGAATTGTAATATCCCTAGACCGAGCCTGTAAATTGTTACCATTAATTAAACTTATTAGCTAGTCAAACTATGTCCTAATCGAATTGAAGTAAGGAGCTAATAGTGAGAATAAAAACGGACCAAATTGAATATAAAATGGAAGTACACTATTGCATGGTGAAACAAATTAAATTCGTGGACAATACACATGTCCTCCAAACCAAGCATAATCGGCCACTATGGGGTAAACCCCATTTTCTTCATTTGATCACTAAACCAAAAACACCATTGAAAGAGAAAGGAGAGAAATGCAAGCTTAATCAATGTGGGGATTGTGGTAGAGCTTTGAAATTGTGTTCAAATTTAAGGTAATGTTTAGTGTTCATGAATTTCCTCTTTGATTTTGTGATTCTAACAACTTGTTTTGCTTGAGAAATGTTAGATTGATTGCTGGAAATTAGGAATTGATTAAGAGTCTTGTATGTGTTCTTATATTGAACCGGCTGGTACATATGTCTTGTGAAAACATAATAGAACCGAATGGCCTTTGAAATTGATGTTGTCATTAACCAAATTGATGGTGAAATGTTATGTTAGTTGCTGGAAAAACTTAGATGATAATTAGAATTGATGATTGATATGTAAATTGAGATTCTTGTTGCTGGAAATTCTATTGAGATGATGTTTTAATGAACCGATTCAAAAATATTGCTTAATTGCTCTATTTTCATATGTTTGACACATAATTGGACTGCATTATACATGTATGAGTGAGTATATATGTTGAGCAATCATGTTTGAATTATTGTCTATGTGACTAATGAAGCTAGAATCTAGCTTAAGGAAATCTGTCCAAAAAACTTTGTTTCGGGCAGTAAGTTTAAAATTTTGTAGAAAATCACATAGATCAAATTAGGAAATAAATCTTATATTTACAGAATCATGAGTATGTCTAGTTTCGTATGCATCAAACGAAATCAAATTCCGAGTTATAAAACAGTTTGTAGAGATTAATCTCTAATGACAGTGCAAACTGTCTAGTGGCATAATTTGGTGCATCTTAGGACTAAAAACTGTATTAATTCACAATGAATAAAAAAGCAAGGCCTATATGGTTAGAAATATAATTAAGTTATCTTTCTAAAGGTGTAAACGGTTCAAAATTTCGACGTACGGAATAAAAGATATGAACATTTAAGCAAGTAACACATGCTGCCAAGCAGCAGCAGTCTAGATATTGAAATGAATGCTTGAATGTATGGAGTCATATAATGACATAAATGGTTGCTGAATTCTACCTAATACACTATGCATTATATGTAATGATAGATCAAGTGGGAATTGAGGAAAAAGGGGCTCACATAGATCAGCAGGCTAGTAGAGGGAAAGGGATTGTGATCCAGGATCGTCAATAGCTCAAAAAATTCCTGTGAGTGTAGTTTAAAGTTCGGAGAGGGCGGTAAATTCTCCAAGCCCATTTCTGATTTTAATTACTTATTGATTCTTAGTGTAAATTGTTTAATGCACTTGCTATTGAGCATTACCAAGGTAAGTGCTCTTTTGAGAAGTTTTGAGTGGTTACTTGATTGAGAAACATGCTTGAATTATAATTGATTGCCATGATATGCTTCATGCTTAATTGAACTCTATTGAAATAAAGCATGCTTGTTATAAATTAGAAGTAACTCAATTCATTGTTGAATGACATATTGATTGACGTTCCCCCATTGACTATTGGAATATTGATTACTTTACAATTGATATTGGAATTGGCATTGAACCCTATTCGAAAAGGGCTATTAGCACTAGATGTGCATATTGATTCAAACTATATATTGAAATGTTTAAAATGATATTATTGTAAGCCTTGGTCTCGAATCGGTCATAGATATAGTTGGCATGCCATAGAGTCCATAGAGCTCAGTGCCAGGGTGGACTACGGTCCGGGACATTCATCCTTATTTGGCAACAGTATGAGGGAAAAATTGTTATTGGTTATTGGTGAGAGTATGAGGGATTATTGACCAATACCTGTACCATATTGATTATTGTATTTGGCAACAGTTTGGTTGGGGACTCGAGTATCTAGACTGGGTAATCGATTTTTAAGGCTATACTTAAAATGAAAGACATACACCACACCTATTGAATCCATAAAAAACGAATTTTATTGGTAGATGCTATATTATTGACCCATTGATGTTATTCGAATGGCATATTGTACTCTTTATTATGCAATTGATGATTGATACATGCTTATAGTATAAACCTCACATTGGTTATTATTAAAATTGCACATATGGTTATTGTCTTATTTATTGTTCGAATGGTTCCTTATTGATGGGGGAACCATACCATCTATTAGATGGTTCGTAGTTGAGACTTGATTGTATGGTTGCTTGCATTATTTAAACTCACTCACTAAGCTTTGCTTATCAAGTCTCCTTGCTATGGTACAGGTTAATATGGGATCCTATCTCGAAGTCAAGGTTCACTCAAGTCACATTATGATTGAAAAGTATGTATTCAATTTGTTATAGCACTCCTAGGATGGAGGCACCTAAGGCTTGTAAATATATGATTATCTAGTATGGTTGGTATAACTTAACTTAAATTAGGACCTTTAAGGTGTAATGTTTGCATTTTGGGCATGTATGCGCATAGTTTGACTATTATGCTTGATGACTAGCAATTGAACCTTGACTATCTCATGTGCTTGCTATGATTCCATCCAATATAGTGTAAGATGACTAAACTTAAATAGGTATAATGCCAATTATCCTAAATATGCATAAAGCTTATTTGTCACCTTAGGTTCTAGTTTGAAATGTTCATATAACATTGAAAGTATGTGTAATTGATCATGTCCTTCCAAACTTGGATTGATAACGACT
Organism: Hibiscus mutabilis; assembly: GCA_019671005.1. Taxonomy (NCBI): domain Eukaryota; kingdom Viridiplantae; phylum Streptophyta; class Magnoliopsida; order Malvales; family Malvaceae; genus Hibiscus; species Hibiscus mutabilis. Next base: position 36,961,978 of record CM033718.1, on the reverse strand, counting down.
TAAGTGTAAGCTAATGACTTAATATGAGCTTGTTAAATTCGAATGTGTCATCCTTCATCCCTATTCGATTGACTTACTTGCTTAGCAAGTAAGTTTGAATCTTATTACTTGATAAATAAGTAAACTTGAATCTCATTGAACTTGCTTGTCCTAATCGAATTATTCCTGTTGGTACCTATATGTATTGTGCAGTAACATGCCTAATCCTACTAAGGGGGTTTAGGTATGTTACAGAATGGTAATCAGAGCTTTAAGGTTACATGATTCTAGGGTCTATTGCATGAATAAGGTATTGTTATCGATGACTTAGGTGCCACCTAGGAGTTACGTGAACATTGATTGGATTGTGACTTGAGCTTGACTATCTTTTACTTCTTATATGTGGAATTTCTGAAACGAGGTTGGGCAAAGATAATGAAAGCCCAACCGGCTCCTCTAATGAGGGATGGATAAAAATCCTCAAAAACCTGCTGAACCTCAACAAGTTCATCAGGAAGCTCCTGCAATTCATTCCATACAACGGGAATGCTTCTCCAGTCTCAAGGAGATGTTTGATCAGATGATTGTCTCTATGAGATAGAATCCTCAATCTATTCTTGACCCTCCGATAACAGAATCGATAAGAGCTTCAATTGACAAGTTAGCTCAACACCGAGCTTACACCTTCACTGGAACAAGTGAAGACAAGCCAGAAGAAGAGGAGTACTGGCTGGAGAATACTACAAGAATCTTGTCTAAGCAACTACAGTGCTATGATGAACACAAATTGGAGTGTGCAGTAGCTTTGTTGGCCGAGGAGGCAATGAATTGGTGGGAGACTACTACCTTGGCAGCACCTGAAGAAGATGTCATATGGGAATTCTTCCTCAAAGAATTCAAAAAGAAGTATATTAGTGATCAGTATCTCGCTGAACGCAAAAATAAATTCTTGTACCTGAAGTAAGGAGGGAAGCTGATCGAGTAGTATGTTAGCGAGTTTTACAAATACGAGTCAGAATTTATAAAGACGGAGAAAGACAAATGCCGAATGTTCATAGACAGACTCAATGATGAGTTAGGCCCCATGTTTACTGCTTTGGGGCTTATTGACTTCCAAGAACTGGTCAACCGAGCCATAGCTACTGAAGCCAAGATGAAGACTTCAATAAAACGATCAGAGAATCAGTCCTGAGATAACGAAAGATCGAGGGATGATCATAAGTCTCATTGGCACAATAAGAAAAAAAAACACCAAGGAGGAAATTCTTCCAATCAGGGAAATTTCTCTAATGGTTGCTATATACCCAAGCCACAAGCTATGTCCAGAGCCTCAACACCTATGGTGTCCTTGGATAGCATCGGGAATACTGGGAGGGAGACTCAAATCCCTGCTTGCAAGACTTGTCAAAAGAATCATACTGGAGTATGCAGAAAACTAACTAATACTTGCTACTTAGGCAGTGAAACGACTCACTATGTCAAAGATTGCCCCCAAAATCCAAACTAGTTGCCTTCTCATGTTTCTCACAAGTTGAATCAAGCTCTTTCACCTAGGGGAAAGGGTTCGAGGCAAGCTAACTCAGGCAACTACGGAAAGAGCAAAGGCCAAGGGTCCAATGCTACATATCAAAGTCCCGAGCATCTGCTCGAGTCTATCACATTCGGGGTCGAGAGGACGAAGAGTCTGCTGATGTAATAGTAGGTACAATCTACCTCGATACTCAACCTGTCTATGCTTTGTTCGATACAGGATCCACACATCCATTCATACGCCCTCCTTTAATTGAAAAGCTTAAATTAAAACCTGAATATGTTAGTTGTAGCTTAATTGCTACCAATCCTTTAGGAGACAATATAATAGTGAACCAAATATGTAAGGATTGCCCTTTGTTCATTCAGGGCATCCCTTTCCTAGCCAACCTATCATTATTGCCTTTTGTTGAATTCGATCTCATTCTGGGATTAGTTTGGTTAGGAAGGCATCAAGCCTGGGTAGATTGCCAGAAAAATTAAACTTTTTCCCCATGGCTTAGGAGAAAAATCCATTACCTTGATCGATAAGAAACCTATTAGAATCTTTGCTACTATGATTAAGCAAGATGAAATTGAATTTGATATGAACTCATTTCCCATTGTTTCTGAATTCCCTGATGTTTTTCCTGATGAACTGCTAGAGTTACCACCTATTCGGGAAGTCGAGTTTAAGATTGAAGTTCAACCCAGAGTTGATCCAGTGTCTATCACTCCATATCGAATGGCCCATGTTGAACTTATGGAGCTCAAACAACAACTACAATAGCTTCAAGACAAAGGCTTCATTCGACCCAGCTCTTCACCCTAGGGAGCACCCGTGTTATTTTTCAAGAAAAAAGACGGGTCGATGAGGCTATGTGTTGACTATCATCAATTAAACATGCTCACTATTGAGAACAAATACCCATTGCCGAGAATAGAGGACTTGTTCGACCAGTTTAAAGATACCAAGGTCTTATCCAAGATCGATTTGTGGTCAGGATATTATCAGATGAGAATACAAGAGTCTAATGTACCCAAATCAGCTTTTAGGACTCGTTATGGTCACTACGAGTTCCTAGTGATGCCTTTCAGATTAACTAACGCTCCAACAGATTTCATGGACCTAATGAACCAGGTTTGAATACCTTACTTGGACAAATTTGTAGTTGTCTTTATCGACGACATCCTTGTCTACTCGAAGGATAAAGAAAAACATGCTAAGCACCTCCAAATTGTTCTGCAGACATTGAGGGAGAATCGGCTTTTTGCCAAACTTAGAAAATGCGAGTTTTGGCTTTCGGAAGTATCCTTCCTTGGCCATGTTGTCTCGGCTGAAGGAATAAAGGTGGATCCAAGAAAGATCCATACGGTTATTTAATGGAGACCTCCGAGGAATGTTGGTGAGATTAGAAGCTTTCTCAGTTTAGCTGGGTAATACCAAAGATTCGTGAAAGGGTTCTCGAATCTTGCTACTCCATTGACTCAACTCCTTCGAAAGAATACTCCATTTAAATGGTCTGGGGACCAGCAGAGGAGCTTCGATCAATTAAAGCAAGGCCTAACTCAAGCTCCTATTCTAATCCAACCTGAACCGGGGAAAGACTTTACAGTCTTCAGTGATGCTTCCTACCTCGGTTTAGGGTGTGTATTGATGCAAGACAACAAGGTCATTGCCTATGCTTCTCGTCAACTCAAGCCACATGAATTGAACTATCCAACACAGGACTTAGAGTTAGCTACGGTCGTGTTTGCTTTAAAGATCTGGAGACACTATCTATATGGAGAAAAGTGTCATTTTTTCACAGATCATTAAAGCTTGAAATACATCCTAACTCATAAGGAACTAAATCTTCGACAACGAAGATGGGTAGAACTACTCAAGTATTACGATTTAATCATTGATTATCACCCGTGCAAAGCAAATGTTGTGGCTGATGCACTCAGTCGCAAGCATTCAATGGCATCAACTACTTTCAATGCTCATTTTAGACTCCTAAAGAACTGGAGATATGTAGTAGAACTTCAAGTTCAATCAGAATTGAATTTGAGGATCAAAGTACTACAACAAAATGATCCCAAACTTTAGAAAGTATTGAAGAAGATTGATTCCAAATCGAGCACCGAATTCTCTCTTCAACCGAATGGTGTACTCTATTTTAAAAATAGAGTTTGTGTCCTTAGTGATCCAGCTCTAATGAGAGAAATGCTTCAAGAAGTGCATAGTAGTCCTTTTTCAATACATCCAGGAGTGATCAAGATGTATAAGGACTTGAAGGAATTCTATTGGTGGCCTAGACTGAAAGCTAACATTGTTGACTTCGTATCGAAGTGCCTTACTTGCCATAAGGTAAAGGTTGAACACAAATTGCCTATGGGACTCCTACAGCCAATCAAATTGCCTCAATAGAAATGGGAAAGCATAACAATGGAGTTCGTATCGGGATTACCTCTATCACCGAGGAAAAATGATGCTATATGGGTGATTGTAGATCGGTTCTCCAAATTGGCTCACTTCCTACCCATTTGAATGAAAATGAGTGTCAAACAATTAGCCGAGTTGTACCTAAAAGAAGTAATTAGACTTCATGGTGTTCCTAGATCAATCATATCAGATTGGGACTCTCGGTTCACTTCTCGATTTTGGAGAGAACTTCAAAAGGCTATGGGAACTAAATTGAACCTCAGCACTGCCTTCCATCCACAAACCGATGAACAATCAGAAAGAGTGATTCAAGTGCTTGAAGATATGCTTCGAGCTTGCATTGTCGACTTCGGTAAGAACTGCGAGAATTCCCTACCACTGGCCAAATTTGCTTACAACAGTAGTCATCAAACTTCTACCAAAATGGCTCCTTTTGAAGCCTTCTATGGGAGAAGATCTAGAACTCCCCTATGCTGGTCCGAGTTAGGAGAAAGCAAGGTCTTAGGACCTAAATTGCTACGAGAAACCGAGAACCAAGTTTGGTTGATCTATAGTAGATTGAAAGAGGCCTTTGACAGACAAAAGGCTTATGCAGACGTCAAGAGAAAGAATATATAATATGAAATTGGAGGTCACATGTTCTTGAAGGTATCTCCTTGGAGAAAAATACTTCGAATCGGGAAGAAGGGTAAACTAAGTCCTCGTTTCATCGGACCCTTCAAAATCTTAGAGAAGATTGGTCCAGTTGGTTACAAGTTAGCATTTCCTCAAGAATTCAATAGAATCCATAATGTCTTTTGTGTATCGATGCTGAGAAGATATCGATCAGATCCCTCACACACACTAGAGTCAAATATGGTGGAGCTCAATCTTGATTTATCATACGAAGAAGAACCGGTACAAATTCTTGATAGAGAAGTAAGAAGATTGCGCAACAAGTCAGTTACTCTTGTGAAAGTTCTTCGGAAGAATCATAAGAGTAAGGAAGCCACTTGGGAACCAAAATCAGCTATGAGGAAGCAGTACCCTCATCTCTTCTCCTCAGGTAAATTCGAGGAAGAATGTTTTTAAGGGGAAGGTTATTGTAATATCCCTAAACCGAGCCTATAAATTGTTACCATTAATTAAACTTCTTAGCTAGTCAAACTATGCCCTAATCGAATTTAAGTAGGGAGCTAATACTAACAATTAAAAAGGACCAAAATGAATATAAAATGGAAGTAAACTATTGCATGGTGAAACAAATTAAATTAGTGGACAATACACATGCCCTCTAAACCAAGCATAACCGGCCACTATGGGGTAAACCCCATCTTCTTCATTTGATCACTAAACCGAAAACACCATTGGGAGAGAAATGAGAGAAAATGCAAGCTTAATCAATGTGGGGATTGTGGTAGAGCTTTGAAATTGTGTTCAACTTTAAGGTAATGTTTAGTGTTCATGAATTTCCTATTTGATTTTGTGATTCTAACAACTTGTTTTGCTTGAGAAATGTTAGATTGATTGTTGGAAATTAGGAATTGATTAAGAGTCTTGTATGTGTTCTTATATTGAACTGATTGTTACATATGTCTATTGAAAACATATTAGAATCGAATGGCCTTTGAAAATGATGTTTTCATTAACCAAATTGACAGTGAAATGTTATGTTAGTTGCTGGAAAAACTTATATGATAATTAGAATTGATGATTAATATGTAAATTGTGATTCTTCTTGTTGGAAATTCAATTGAGATGATGTTTTAATGAACTGATTCGAAAATATTGCTTAATTGCCCTATTTTCATATGTTTGACACATAATTGAACTGACCTAGACATGTATGAGTGAGTATATATGTTGAGCAATCATGTTAGAATTCTTGTCTAAGTGACTATGAAGCTAGAATCTTGCTTAAGGAAATCTGTCCAGAAAACTCTATTTCGGGCAGTAAGTTTAAAATTTTGTAGAAAATCACATAGATCAAATTAGGGAATAAATCTTATATGTACGGAATCATGAGTATGTCTAGTTTGGTATGCAATAAACGGAATCGAATTCCGAGTTATAAAACAGTTTGTAGAGATTAATCTCTAAGGATAGTGCAAACTGTCCAGTGGCATAATTTGGTGTGTCTTAGGACTAAAAACTGTATTAATTCACAATGAATAAAAATGCAAGGCCTATATAGTTAGAAAGATAACTAATTTATCTTTCTAATGGGGTAAACGGTTTGAAATTCTGACGTACGGAATAAAAGATATGAACATTTAAGCAAGTTGTGCACATGCTGCCAGGCAGCAACAGTCTTGATGTTGAATTAAATGCTTGAATATATGGAGTCATATAATGACTTAAATGGTTGCTAAATTCTACCTAATACACTATGCATTATATGTAATGATAGATCAAGTGGAAATTGAGGAAAAAAGGGCTCACATAGATCAACAACTAATAGAGGGAAAGGGATTGTGATCCGGGATCATCAATAGCTCGAAAAATTCCTGTGAGTGTAGTTTAAACTTTGGAGAGGGCGGTAACCTCTCCAAGCCCATTTCTGATTTGAATTACTTATTGATTCTTAGTGTAAATTGTGTAATGCTCTTGCTATTGAGCATTAGCAAGGTAAATTCTCTTTTGAGAAGTTTTGACTGGTTACTTGATTGAGAAGCATGCTTGAATTATAATTGATTGCCATGATATGCTTCTTGCTTAATTGAACTCTATTTAAATGAAGCATGCTTGTTATAAATTAGAAGTAACTCAATTCATTGTTTAATGACATATTGATTGTCATTCCCTCATTGACTATTGGAATATTGATTACTTGACTATTGATATTGGAATTGGCATTGAACCCTATTTGAAAAAGGGCTATTGGCACTAGATGTGCATATTGATTCAAACTATATATTGAAATGGTTAAAATGATATTATTGTAAGCCATGGTCTCGAATCGGTCATAGATATAGTTGGCATGCCATAGAGTCCATAGAGCTCAGTGTCAGGGTGGACTACGGTCTGGGACATTCGTCCTTATTTGGCAATAGTAGGAGGGAAGAATTGTTGTTGGTCATTGGCGACAGTAGGAGGGATTATTGACCAGTACCTGTACCATATTGATTATTGTATTTGGCGATAGCTTGGTTGTGGACTCGAGTATCTAGACTGAGTAATCGATTCTCAAGGCTATATTTAAAATGAAAGACATACACCACATCTATTGAGTCCATAAAAAAGGAATTGTATTGGTAGATGCTATATGATTGACCCATTGATTTTATTCGAATGGCATATTGTACTCTTTATTATGCAATTGATGATTGATACATGCTTATAGTATAAACCTCACATTAGTTATTATTAAAATTACACATATGGTTATTGTCTTATTGATTGTTCGAATGGTTCCTTATTGATGGGGGAACCATACCATCTATTAGATGGTTTGTAGTTGAGACTTGATTTTATGGTTGCTTACATTCTTTAAACTCACTCACTAAGCTTTGCTTATCAAGTCTCCTTGCTACGATACAGGTTAATATCGGATCCTATCTCAAAGTCAAGGCTCACTCAAGTCACATTCTGCTTGAAAAGTATGTATTCAATTTGCTATAGCACTCCTAGGGTGGTGGCACCTAAGGCTTGTAAATATATGATTATCTAGTATGGTAGGTATAACTTAACTTAAATTAGCACCTTTAAGGTGTAATATTTGCATTTTGGGCATGTATGCGCATAGTTTGACTATTATGCTTGATGATTAGCAATTGAACCTTGACTATCTCATGTGCTTACTATGATTAGCAATTGAACCTACGCAAGGTTCTCATTTCCCTGGTTAAGTATCATAAACATAATCCAATTCACCCAGACAAAGAGAAAAGAGTAGATCTCCTGGCAATTGCGATTTATGGCTTGGTTATTTTGCCAAAGGTTCTGGGAAACATTGATATAGCCTTGCTTGATTTCTTTGAGCAGCTAAAGAGGGAAGTCAATCCAATACATGTTGTGTTAGTTGAAACTTTCATTTCACTGAATGCATGCCGAAAGGTGGAAGGTGTGCGCTTCAGAGGGTGTGCTCCTTCGCTTCAGGTTTGGGCCCTCAGCCACTTCTAGAAATGCCCAACTCTGACTCTGTCCAATGTGTTCTCCTCGAACTTCTCTCCTCTCAAGGAATTCTTAGGGAAAGATTGGCCAATTGTCAAGAAAAGCAAATGGTTGACATTTTCAAATACCGCTGTGATGAAGACATCAGATGGAGAGTTCCGTGGATGAGTCATTCCAGGGTTCTGTACAAATGTGGAGATTTCAACTTCCTGATGTTGTTGGGTTTATGGGGTTGAATCGGGTGTGCTCCTTTGTTGGTGTCCTGACAGTATGGTTCTCGTCAGTTCATCCTAGTTACTACCGGTCTTAGCTCGTCAGAGTTCAAGTTTCAGAGAGAGTTCAGGTAGAAGATATAGATAATTAGTGACTCATGGAACAATTACTATTACATGAAGCCAGAGTTTGATAGTCACTGCATGTTTACCCCTGACTATGATGCTTGGAGGCACACGAGAATGAACGACAAGGTCATATTACCTACACTCGGACAGGCCAAGTCTATAGAAGAACACTTGAAAGGGGTCCCTTCTGAAGCTGATATCCTGAGAGAAGAGTTAAGAAGAGCCAAGCTGGTGATAGAAACCCTGCGAGAACAGAACCAACAGCATAAGTTTGAGTCACAGCTTGATGTAGAAAAGTTCAAAGGGGAGACAGATCGAGTAATGAAGTTGTACATGGACCTGAAGGAAAAGTACAAGATTTAGAGGGTTGACTTTCTCAAATTTCAAGCCACTGTTTGAAATGCTAACTTACGAAAGAGTCTAGAGCAATGGAAGAAGGAAATGGAGCAGGCTGTGGGAAAGGAAAAAGAGCGTGGTAAGCGAGAAATTGAGAAATACAGACGGGCACTTGTAGAAGAAAGGAAGAAAGGTAAACAAGTGGGAGAAAATGAAAGAGGTAAACGAACCCTTAAAAAGGAGAAGGAAAATATGGCTGCATGGAAAAGACATGTCCATGACAACAAAATCCATTTACTTGAACTGCAGGCAGGTATGATAAGACCTGTGAGAAGTTGAAACAAAGCCAGGTTGTTGTTGCTAAATTGCAAGATAAGTTGGGTGACTTGAATTAGGTTCTTCACAAGTTTCAAAATGAACACACCTATATAGAGCTCCAGGCTAGTCTGAATGAGAATGATTCCATAAGGGAGCAAGTGGAAGAAATGGACAACATCATCCAATAATATATAATAAAGATCTTGGTCCTTGAAGATATCGTTGATGGAGGAAATGGCTATTGGTTCACTCGTCTTAGAGATAATGCAAGAAGAGTCCAAGAACGAGATGAGCTCAACAAGACCGTCATGGCCCAAGTTCAAGATGTGGCAAGGCATGTAATGATGTTAGCAACTAAAGTTGCAGCCCTCTGTCAATACATCAAACCAGTATGAGAAGTGGGACCAAGGCTTATGTGGTTAATTGAAGAAATCAAGGAATTAGGAGCTCATGCTGAAATGTATTCATAGAGAAATGTTGAAACCCGTTGTAATCAAGATCTTTTGGCATTCAATAAAGCTGATTCTAAAAGTAGTCATTTTATGAGATCAATGATCATTCGTTTGCATTCATGCATTTGCATTTTATTTTGCTTTGTTTGGTTGGCTTTTCTTTGCATTTGTTTTATGTCATTGCATGCATTCATAACATAATTGGAGACTAACTTACACAAAAAACATGACAGAAACGCCAAAATATCCAAAACAACCCACAAATACAGCACCCATTCACAAACGAAGGTGATGGAAGATAGATTTGCAGCTTTGGAAGTTAACCATAAGAGCACCCAAGATCGACTAGATATGATAGAAACCAACCTGAAGCAAGAAATCGAGACAACTCACAAGAAAACGGTAAGCTCGATCGCGGCCATGCTAGGGTTCAAGGACCCAAATGCAATAGAAGCTGGTGAAGAAACTAATGCACTGCCCCGGTTCCAGAGAATGACTTTCATCCATCCTGGAATGCAAAAGGAAGCTATTTCACCCAAGGTTAAGATATCTCCCCATTTTACCGAATCCTTCATCTGAAATGAGTTGAAGGCTAATACTAAAGGAGCTCACAACTACGAGGTGTTTGACCTCGATGAAATGGCCGATAAGGTCAAGGCCAAGAAAAAGTGGGAAGATCGATATGAGAAGCTGGAGGGGATGATCAAATCTTTCCAGGAGGGAAGCATCCACGATGGAATGGATGCTAAGGACTTGAGTCTGGTAACATATCTAGTAGTGCCCCCAAAATTCAAGATCCCAGACTTTCAGAAATACAATGGAACCATGTGCTCTTCAGCACATCTGACTATGTACTATAGGAAAATGTCAGTGTACCTGGATAATGAGAAACTTCTCATTCACTGCTTCCAAGATAGCTTAGCAGGGTTAGTAGCAGGCCAGTACACACAGTTGAGTTGGGTCAACATCTGGACATGGAAATATTTACCTCGAGCTTTCAGCGAACAATATAAACATGTCACTCACATGGTTCCAAACCGATTGGTCTTGCAAGGGATGGAACAAAAGCATCATGAAAGTTTCTGCCAATATGCGCAAAGCTGGATGGATGTGGCTGCTCAGGTACAGCCACCACTATTGGAGAACGAGATCACCCTAATGTTTGTGGAGACCTTGAAAGGTTCTTTCTATAACCACATGATAAATCATGCAACTAAGAGTTTTGCAGACATGCTGATGAATGGGGAACTAATCCTAGCGGCTATCAAGAGTGGGAAGTTAGATAGAGGAGAGATGAAGAAACCCTACAAGAAGAGAGAGAATGAAGTTAATGCAACCAATGTCTATAACCCTAACTATGCAAAAGAGGTAGTTTTCAATAAGCCAAGCATCCCAGCTACAGTACCTACTACTGCAAACTCTCTGAGGGAAGAACGAAGCTACCAAGGGAGCTCTAAACCATATTTCCCTCCTATCCCAATGACATATATAGAATTGTTTGCCAAACTAATCAAATCCTAGATGGTGCTTCCACATCATGTTCCTCCCTTCTTACCCCCATACCTGGCGTGGTATGATGATAAGGCACAATGCAAATACCATGCAGGTATTAGGGGGCACACTAATGAAAATTGCATCGCGTTTAAAAGAGTGGTAGATGATTTAAGAAAGTTAGGCATGTTATCTTTTGACATATCTGAAGAGGAAAAGAATCCTTTGCCAAACCATCAAAAGACGTGAGTGAATGCAGTTATTGAGGAAGAAGACGAGATGATTAAGGAAAGTATTGCTGAAGTTAAGGAACTCATGAAATGGGTGTGGGCCCAAATGGTTGCAGCTGGGAAGTTGGAAAGGGAAACCCAGAAGATGAAGGTTGAAGATGAACTATACTGCGAGTACCACAGAGTAGAAGGACATGAGATTTAATATTGCCGAGAATTTAAACAGTTCATCCAATTTTAAATGGATGAAAAAGAACTTGTATTCTTTGAGAAAGGAAGCAATGAGCACATGATGGACGTATGCGCATCAGAGGAGTCATCATCTATGAGAGATTATATAGGGATGAAACCTTTGGTTATCAAGGCTAAAGCAAAAGTAAATGAACCCATAAGGGGTGTAAACTCGGAACTTATAATCAGGGCATCAGCCCCATTTCCATACAAGGACAACAAGTCGGTCCCTTGGGACTACGCTTGCATGGTAGCGACCTCGGGAGAATCACCAGTTGAAGAAAAGACAAAGGAATAACCAATTAACGAGGTAAGCCACTTTACAATGAGTAGAAGATTGTATTCCCCGTCGGCGGTAGGAGACAAAGATGTGACACAGAGAAAGGTTGTTGTTGAAGAGTCAGAGAGAGAAGATGGAAAAGATTTCTTCCAAGAGAAGTCACCAATATACCATAAGCCCTTAAAGGAGTCAGAGGCTCAGAAGTTTCTGAAGATACTCAAACACAACGAGTATAGTGTGGTGGAGCAACTATATAAGCTCACGGCCCGAATTTCTATGCGGCCTCTATTACTAAGTTCTGAGGGTCAGTGCGATGCCCTGCTAAAAATTCTAAATCGAACGTTTGTATCAAAGGAAATCATTACCGACGAGATGGACATGTTGCTCGGTAACATTGTTATTAACAACTTTATTTCTTTTCATGATAAGGAAATATCAGAAGCAAGGAGCGGAACATGCAAAGCTCTTCACATCTCCACAAGATGCAAAGATGCATGCTACCAGGTGTCTTTATTGATAATGGGTCAGGCCTAAATGTTCTCCCATTAGAAACATTAAAGAATTTACCAATAGATAGCTCACACATGAGAGCTTATCAAAATATTGTGAGACCATTCGATGGGACGCAGAGAGACGTATTGGGAAAAATTGAAGTACCCTTGTAGATTAGATAATCAACATTCGACGTAGAGTTTATGCTCATATATATAAAGCATAGTAACATCTGATTGCTTGGGCTTCCGTGGATACACACAGTAGGAGCGCCCTTCTACTCTACACCAGAAGCTGAAATTTGTGATTGATTGATAGCTAGTAACAATAGGTGCAGAGGAGGAAATCGTTGCATTAGTAACTACTTATGCACCCTACATCGAGGTAGATGAGGGTGCGCTTGAGTGTCACTTCAAGAGATTAGAGTTAGTCAATGCAACTATTGTCACCGAGGGAAGTAAAGTACTAGAGCCAGAACTATCCAACTGCGCAAAGATGGAAGTAAAGCAAACACTCGGAAAGGGAGCTGAAGTTGGAAAATGATTCAGGAAAAGACACCAAGAGATGATATATCCTGTGGTTATCCCGGCAAAGAAAGATCAGTTTGGGTTGGGTTTTAAACCCAACAATTGGCAGAGAAAGGTAGAAATTAAGAAGGACCAAGAAAGAAGGAGAGCAAGATTAAAAGGAGAGGAAATTGGGTAGGAGCCTATGACATTTCCACCCCTAAGCCATAATTTTAGATCTGGAGGCCTTCTGGACCCAAATGCCCAAGTTAATGAAGAGGAGAAAGGAAAAAATGACCTGTGTGAAGCATTTGAGAAACTGAACATCAACGTTGTAATAGATAAAGAGGGAGAAAATAAGTACATGTCCGTGATTCGCCCCTACTCTAAACTTGACAACTGGACTGCTGAAGAAATTCCTGTAATCTTTGAGACAGTTTTAAAGTAATTCTCAAAACCAACCATTTTGCCTTAGGCCCGAAGGCAATTAGGGATCTTATGTAAAGGGCCTATGTCAAACTCTTAATTTGAAATTCAATAAAGATGCATTTTTCTTTCAACAAACCTTGTGTGGCAAATTCTTTCATAAACAAAAAATCAAAAACCTCAAAATAAATCATTCCATTCATTTGTTCATTTCTTTTCTTTGTATATATTCATTTCCTCTTTCTTTGCAGGTCTTCAGATATCAGCGATTTAAATGATTCCAAGTTTGACCTTAAGGTTGATTTTGAACTGCCTTTATGCTAAGAAGAAGTCAAGAATGTTGACAATGAAGAAGAATATAACTTGCCCAATGATCTGCTTAGAATGGTAGAACGAGAAGAGAAACAGATTCTACCCCATCAAGAAGAATTGGAAATTCTGAACCTTGGCGCAGAAGAAGAAAAGCACGAAGTGAAGATTGGCACCACCATTAGAGGTAATACTCGACAAAGCCTAATTGATCTCCTAAAGGAATTCAAAGATATTTTTGCCTGATCGTATCAAGACATGCTCGGTCTTGACACTGGCATTGTTGTACATTGACTTCCTATAAAAGTGGGATGTGAGCCTGTGAAGCAAAAACTTAGAAGGATGAAAGCCGAGATGCTCCTAAAAATTAGAGATGAGGTGAAGAAACAATTCGACGTAGGATTTCTCGAGGTAGGAAAAATATCTAAATGGGTGGCTAACATTGTCCTAGTTCCTAAAAAAGATGGAAAAGTACGCATGTGCGTTGACTACAGGGACCTCAATAGAGCAAGCCCCAAAGATAATTTCTCGTTGCCACATATTGACACATTAGTGGACAATACAACTGGACACTCCCTTTTCTCTTTCATGGATGGGTTTTTCGGGTATAACCAGATTAAAATGTGCCCAGAAGATATGGAAAAGACCACCTTCATAACACAGTTGGAACTTTTTGTTATAAGCTAATGCCCTTTGGTCCAAAGAATGCAGGGGCAACTTACCAAAGATCCATGGTCACACTTTTCCATGACATGATGCATCAAGAGATAGAAGTATACGAGGATGATATAATCGCCTAATCCCGATCTTAAGATGAGCATATGGTGAACTTAGAGAAACTCTTTCAAAGGTTAAGGAAATTCCAATTAAAGCTTAACCCAAACAAGTGCACATTTGGGGTTACATTAGGAAAATTATTAGGCTTTGTGGTGACCAAGAGAGGAATTGAGTTTGATCCAGACAAGATTAAGGCCATACAAGAGCTCCCACCACCTCAAACACAGAAGAAGGTTCGGGGTTTCCTAGAAAGGTTAAACTACATCGCTCGCTTCATCGCCCAGTTAACTGATAAATGCGATCCAATGTTCAAGCTACTCAAAAAGAATAACCGAGGCACATGGAATAAAGAATGTCAAGCAACCTTAGAAAAGATCAAAGAGCAGTTAACTAATCCTCATGTGCTAGTAGTGCCAGTTTCTGAGAAACTATTGATTATATACCTAACGGTGTATGAAAACTCTATGGGTTGTGTGCTAGGGCAAAATGATGAAACCGAAAAAAAAGAAAAGGCAATATATTACCTGAGCAAAAAGTTCACTGACTGCGAGACCAGATACTCGTCAATAGAAAAGCTATGTTGCGCTTTGGTATGGGCAGCTAAGAGGCTAAGGCAATGTATGTTATATCACACTACGTGGCTAATTTTGAAATAGGATCCATTAAAGTTCATGATGGAAGCTCCAGCCTTGTCGGGAAGATTAGCACGTTAGCAAATGCTACTGTCAGAATTTGACATCCAATATGTAAGCCAAAAGGCAATAAACGGGAGTACCATAGCTGACTTTTTGGCAAGTCGCGCTTGTAATGACTGGGAGGCATTAAATTTTAATTTCCCTGATGAAGAGCTGATGTGTATTTCGGAAGATGTTGAGGCTCCAACGGAATCATGGGTCTTGAACTTTGAAGGTGCTAAAAATGCTTTAGGGCGTGGCATTGGGGCAGTTTTAGTTTCACCAGAAAGAGATTATTACCCCTTCACTAGCCGCTTTAAGTTCTTCTGCACTAATAATATGGAAGAATATGAGGCTTGCATATTGGGGCTAAGGGATGCCATTAAAAGGAAAATACGTAACTTGAGGGTTTTTGGAGACTATGCGTTGGTTATCTACCAGATACGAGGTGAATGGGAGACAAAAGATACAAAGTTGATAGAACATCACAAGTTGGTCCTTGAATTAACCAAAGAATTCGATGAGATCACCTTAAAGTATCTCCCCAAAGAAGACAACCAGATGGCTGATGCCTTAGCCACTTTAGCCGCCATGTTTAAAGCAAGTGAAGTCTCTAGGATGATGCCTATCAAATTACAAATGTTAGATTCCCCAGCTCATTATTATGACGTGGAAGAAAAAGCAGATGGCCAACCGTGGTACTATGACAATCTGTAGTATATAAAGTCTCAGCAGTACCCGCCCTAGGAAACTGAGAATGAAAAGAAAATGATAAGGAAATTAGCATCGGCGTATGTTCTTAACAGAGAAATTTTGTACAAGAGAAGTCGAGATCAAGTGCTTTTGAGATGTGTCGACGCAAAAGAAGCTCAATTGATTTTAGAAGAGGTTCACGAAGGAGTTTGTGGAACTCACCCAGCGGCTTCACCATGGCCAGAACGATCATGCGCTTTGGATATTATTGGTCAACTATGGAAGGGGATTGCATCAGTTATGCTCGTAAATGCCACAAGTGCCAGGTTTATGCTGATAAAGTTCATATGCCTCCTCAGTCACTCTATGTCATGTGAGCTCCTTGGATAATTTCCATGTGGGGCATAGATGTCATCAGTCAGATTCATCCAAAGGCGTCAAATGGACATCGATTTATTCTGGTAGCCATCGACTACTTCACAAAGTGGGTTGAAGTAGCCTCGTATGCAAACATCACCAGATATACGGTTTGTAAATTCCTGAAAATGAAATCATTTGTCGATATGGCTTGCCTGAAAGCATCATTACCAATTATGCCTTCAATCTAAATAATAAGATGATAGCAGGAGTCTGTGATCAGTTCAATGTCAAACATCATAACTCAATGATATATCGCCCGAAGATGAATGTGGCAGTGGAGGTTGCAAATAAGAACATTAAGAAAAAAATTGCAAAAATGGTCGATGCATATAAAGACTGGCATGAGAAGTTACCGTTTGCCTTATATGCATATCGAACGGCAGTACAAACGTCCACTAGGGCAACACCGTTTTCGTTGGTGTACGGAGTAGAAGCAATACTGCCAATAGAGGTAGAGATACCATCGCTCTGTGTCTTAATGGAGGCAAAATTAGAGGAGGCAGAATGGATCCAGGTGAGATACGACCAGCTGAATCTAATTTATGAAAAAGGTTGAATGCATTGTGTCATGGGCAGATGTACCAAAGAAGAATGATAAGGGCTCATGAGAAGAAAGTTCGCTCGAGAGAATTCCAAGAAGGTGATTATGTGTTAAAGAAAAAGTTATCAATCCAAAGTGATTCCAGAGGAAAATGGGCATCAAATTGGGAGAGACCTTACATTGTAACAAAGGTTTTCTCAAGTGGGGCATTAATTTTGGCTAAAATGGATGGAGAAGAACTTTAGAGCCCGATAAACTCGGATTCTATTAAAAAGTATTATGTTTGAGGAAGAAGATGGAAAAAAGAAAAAAAAGAAAAATAAGGAAAAACAAAAAGAAAGAAAGAAAGAAAATGGGGTTCAAAATAAAAACCCGTAAAGGGCGTTTTGAAACCAAAGGAGAACTTGAGTTGAAAACCCATGAAAGGCAGCTCAGGTAATTGATATCGCAGATAATTCTCTCGGGGCGCTTGACATAGATAAATTATATCTTCTTGCATTGTCACCATTTTCGAAGTCTACTTGGTATGGGTAGCATTCATGATGTTTCACGGTGTTTTGACAAGAGGAGTTTTGGTTATTGATATCTGAATATTTGTAGTTTCTTTTCTAATTGCCATAATATTGATAAAATTTTGTTTCTTAAGCTTCCCTTTATTTTCTTAGACCCATTTCCCTTTTTACATAAGCATCTAGCATTGAAATGAGAATCAATGAGTTTGACATCACTTAAAACATGCAAAACATTATTTAGTATTACTTTGAAAAATGTTTAAAAGGGTACTGGAACTATAAGGCATCTCGTGGTTAAGTTTTGAATCTGGGGCACGAAGCGCCAACATATAAAAAGCTTTCAAAAAGGAGGCGGCAGCAATGAGAACAATTTTACAAATATTGGAGAAGATAACCAAAGATACAAGGGCTTTTCTTCGAGTTTCAGGGCCACTCAAGAAGGCTTGTCACTAATTATTGCCGATAGCATGATCATGTTAGACTTTCTTCCACGACAATGAGAACAATTTTCAGACATTGGAAGAACAGCAGGATCTTTATTCAAAGAGGCCTGCCACTGAATATCGATGTATCAATTGCAATGATAGTTTGGTTTGGTTTGGTTTGATAGTTAATTAGAATGCTAGAGGCCTTTATTTTCATGGCTGGAAAAAGGCTAAGAGAGTGTTGAAGAATATGAGGACAAAGTCAATCCTTCCAACTAGGAGTACAAGATAACTGGATTGAGTGAACAAATATGCAAGGAACAAAAGTTAAAAGGAAATGAACATTAAAAAGAAAAAGAAAATGCATATATGTGAAAGGCATCCTTAGGGGCATGCACATCATAACCATAGCATCCATTCATTTTTGACAGGTTTGGAGCATTGTTTATCCGTCCGAGCATAAGGAGGATGGAACCTTTTTCAGTCTTCTTATCTATCCCAGCATGAGGAGGATAGAACCTACTTATCTATTCGGGTTTAAGGAGAATAGAACCCGCTTATCCATCTAAGTATAAGGAGGATGGAACCTTTTTCAGTCTACTTATCTATTCGAGCATGTGAAGGATAGAACCTGCCTATCTATTCAGGCTTGAGGAGAATAGAACCCACTTATCCATCTGAGCATAAAGAGGATGGAACATTTTTCAGTCTGCTTATCTATCCGGCCATGAGGAGGATAGAACCCGCCTATCTATTTAGGCTTGAGGAGAATAGAACATGCATATCCGTTTGAGCATAAGGAGAATGGAACTCGCCAATCTGTTCAGGCGTTGAGTTTTGATAGGCTTGGTAATTGGTGAAAATCAGTGTCCTTTGTTCTTTGCTCTATTCTTGTTTCACCGAAATGACCAAAGAGGGGTAGTTGTTGTCACTAAATTTTCACTAGGATCATATTTACATTATTTCCATTTTTATTGTTATCACCATGTATAGTAGTTGTTGTTATTATTATTATCATTATTATATACACTTTTGTTAGTGTTATAGTAGGTGTAATAGTTAGTATAAAACCCAAAATATAAAAAAATATAGTCCATTAGATTTAAAATAAAGCCCATTACATTAGAATCCATAAAATACATGTCCTTTTAAAACAAGGGCTTGTTCGGCCCAGTTTAAACTAAGCTAAACCCTAATGCCCATCTCTTTCTTGTATTCGTAGCCAAAAGATCATCGTTGGATAGAATGGTTGATCTAACGATGTAGATCACACGCGGAGAACCCTAGCTGAGGAAGCAATAGCGCCACACTCTCCCAACTGTTAGATCCAAACGAGTTCTAACAGCCTAGATCGCTCTAGAGCAGGGTACGCGTATCACTACTCACCCATGGTAGCCATGCGCACGACGTTTCAGCTTCGGCCAGTCGATTCATCTTCTCTGACGAATGCTCGAATCGACTCCATCACCTTTTGCTCCTCGCCAGCGTTTCCCATTTGATTTCAGTCACCAAAAACATGCAAAAAGGGAAACAAGAGGAGTTAGATCCCTAAACCAAGGCAAAGTCAGAAGATTTAATCCCTAAATTAAAGCTATGGCAAGAATCAAGCTGAAATCAGATCAAAACAGAAGCAAGTTGTGAGACAATGGCAACCAGATCAAAATTAGAACCAAGATAGAAGCAATTCAGATGATTATTAGGGACTCATACTTGAAAATCAAGCATTTTTGTAACTATATAAACCAATGTAAATTTCATGTAACACACAATTTACATATGAATCAAACACAATTGGCACCACGAGAATTCACAAAAGTATACATAAAGTATAGCATTCGATTTAAAGGCAGCAAGCAAAGTGTATCCGAGTTTTCAAGTGGAAATAAAGCAAGCTAACTTCTGGTAATTTCCTCTCTTTGTTGTTGTAATGCGAATTTAAATAAGAAAAAAGATTTTGTTACCTTGTTTTTGGTGGTCGCCGTTGTGCATGTCGTCCGAGGCTGTATCTCCGATAACAGATATTTAATTTAGAACTAACCAGATTCTAAAAAAGGAGTTTTCTAGGAATTTTCTGCCGCCGGCAACGAAGGTCGGCGCAACGGACGTTCATCGCGTTCTTCAATCCATGAAGAACACGAAGAACATTTTAGAGAATGAAATGGGGAAAGGTTTTGATCAATTTCGGATAATGAAACCAAAATGAAATCTGTTTCTGATTTCAGTTTTATATACTAACCCGGAGACCCGACCCATGCCCGCTTTTGACTCGCGCCTTTCTTTAATGGATCTCTTACCGCGGCTCTTCAGTTTGTAATCTTTTATTTTTTGTCCTTTGGTTTGTAATTTGACCATCACATTTCGTTTCCCTTTTAATTTGGTCACCAGTCTTCTTAAAAGGAAAATAAAAATAAAAATAAAGATGTTTTGTTTATCCCTTTTCTTTTTTTTTTAATTCCATAACTATTTAATTTTACGGTAATCTTCACCCGTGGTCCCTTTTGTTTGGGATTTGTTCTATTTTGGTCACCTGAATTCAAAAACGGTCATTCTTGCCACTTACGTTTTGAATCGTGTTTGTTTTGATCACTGGACCGTTAACCTCCGTTAATAAAAATATTAATTTCTAATTTAACCCCTAAACTTTCAAAATTTTATTTTTCACCATCTTCCTCAAAACTTATATATTTTATTAACGGAGGACTGTACAGTTGCCATCATTCCGTGACTGTTTAATGGAACGAAGGAATGTACAGATGCTAACTGTAGGTCGAGAGTTTGCGATTGAAATTCAGGTTTGTGTGTTTGGCAGTAGTCACGGGTACTTTTTTTCTTCATATTTTCCAAAATAAGTGGTATAGTATACTGATAATTCCCTTGTAACTAAATTACTAGTGACTGAAATGTGGTATAGTATACTGATAATTAGATAACTTTTATGCTTGACTTGAGTGACTCAGTTGTGCTTTAAATTGGTCATAATTATGTAGTTTGAATGAGGTCTGGTGCCATTACTGCTCTGTATATACTAAACCATCAAACCTCATTTTTTCACTTTGGTGTAAAAGTTTTCCCATAAATTGCCCCTTCCATAGTTTTTTTCTAAGTTCTAGCTATATAATTAGAGCAAAGTGATGCTACATATTCTTTTGAATGGTCAATATTTTTCCCACTTTTCAGTGGGCAAGTTAATGCAATCAAGCTCACCTGTAAGATCCAAAGTGAATCTAATTGAACAGTTATTTATGGTTCATCTTGTAAATAATTGTTGATTCTTCCAAAATTGAGTTTGGATAATCCTATTTAATCTTTTATACCAGATGCGAGAGTTAACAACATTGTATTGCTTTATTTTTTGTTCCACTGCATTTTTTAACCAGCTAAGTTTAAACATTTTAGAATAGGAGATTAGAAACTTATTGAAATCAATCATTCCTTCAGTCTTGATTGTATTTTTATTTACCTGCTACTATAAACATAGAAGACGAATAATACTATATGTACCTTAATATGGCAGTTGTTTACAATTGTTATTTATTTAGTTTTAATGATGGTAGACACTTGTCAGAATATTAGAATCTTCTGCTGGCAACATGCCATGCTTCTCGCTCATTTTATTTCAAGATCTGCTCGTGTCCACAACACTTTCTCTGGTATTGACTGATCTTCAAAGCTGATGTAGCAGTTTTCTAGTTTTTGTTAGCTGCCTCAACTTTTATCCCAAAGCGTCATTAATCTTTAATGGATAAATAAAGTTTCCGTGTCAAAATTCTTATCCTAACTATTCCTATTAGGCTTTATTAAAACTATATACTAATGTTTCTAATGATCATCTTGTCAAGAGGATACCATAAACTTGTTCACATATGCAGTTTTAAGGCTAACCCCACATGCTCTATCCTCTGGAGCAAAGATGGTCCTATTTACGGAAAGGAAATTCTTCATCACATGTATCTACTGGATCTACCCTGCCCTCCACTGGTTCTATTTCAGAACAATTTTATGGCTCACACAATGCTTCTCCAGCTGGAGATAATAGATATCGTGTTACAAGGCCCTTGCAGCATGACAAGTGGTTCAAAGGGAAGGATGCTTCTCCGTTAATAAAAATATATAAGTTTTGGGGAAGATGGTGAAAAATAAAGTTTTGAAAGTTTGGGGGTTAAATTAGAAATTAATTGTTTTTATTAAAGGAGGTTAACGATCCAGTGACCAAAACAGACACGATTCAAAACGTAAGTGGCAAGAATGATCTTTTTTGAATTCGGGTGACCAAAATAGAACAAACCCCAAACAAAAGGACCACGGGTGAAGATTACCCTTAATTTTATGTTTTTAGACCGAAGTAATTTAATTTTGTTGCTTTCTCGCTTTAATTTCATTTGCTTATTTTGAGTTGTGCTTAGTTTAGTTTTTGATCCTTAGAAATAGGTTCTCAAAACTTAGTTAGAACCCTTGTGTGATGAAAAATTCCTTATACATTTGAATAAAATACACCTAATTCTACCTTAACTTTAATAGATAAAATAAATGTAGTCATCTTTAGGGTATTAATCACTAATTAGGTTTAAATTAAAAAAACTTTAACACATTTAATTGTTTTTGTTGGTTTGTTTAAGAAGTGAAAACTAACTAATGCGGTGTCTTACCAAATGGAAATGAAGGGTTAGCGCCAGGAGTGTTGGAGGTGATTAGAGTTCATTTTCTGAGCGGTTAGGCCGTTAAAATAGACTTATATTCATAAAACAGATGAATATATCGAAATTTTGTGAACTTGCAAATTCCATATTTGAAAATACTTTTTGAAATCAATTAGGTACCAATTTATGGGCGTCGTGGGGAGTTCATTTTCCGAGCGGTTAGGCTGTTAAAATAGACTTATATTCATAAAACGGATGAATAAATTAAAATTTTGTGAACTTGCAAATTCCATCTTTGAAAATACTTTTTGAAATCAATTAGGTACCAATTTTTGGGCGTCGTGGGGGTGCTAATCCTTCCCCACGCGTAACCGACTCCCGAACCTATTTTCTTGTTTTCACGGACCTAAAATGTTGTTTTAATAAATAAAACATTTTATTAAAATAACCTTGTTTTAAAGTGATCCAATCACACTTTCTTTTAAAAAAGATTGGTGCCAACTCCGTGTTTTAGTTTTCAAAAATGTCGGGCCTCTTAAAAAGAGGGTTGCAATAGCTACTTTCCACCCTCAATCTGACGGCCAATCAGAAAGGGTAATTCAGGTAATCATTGAAAAGTCTCTTCTATTGAACCATTGAAAATGTGTATCGCTATTGAACCTTTTTTGTACAGATTCTGGAAGACATGGTACGAGCATGTGTCATCGATTTTGGTAGATCTTGGGAGAAATCCCTACCTCTCATTGAGTTTGCCTACAACAACAGTTATCAAGCTTCATTATGATGGCGCCGTATGAAGCGTTGTATGGTAGACACTGTAGAACTCCATGGTGTTGGTCTAAACTCAATGAAGGCAAGATGTTGGGCCGAGACCTACTTAGAGAAATCGAAGAATGGGTTACCATCATCCATGATCGCTTGAAAGCTATCTTCGACTGACAAAAGGCCTATGCTGACTTAAAGTGAAGGGACATACATTATGAAATTGGTGAGAAAGCCTTTCTCGAGGTTTCACTATGGAAAAACGCTGTTAGGTTCGGAAAAAAGGGGAAGTTGAGTCCCTGATTCATTGGACCTTTCGAAGTTATCGAGAAAGTTGGCCTTGTGGCTTATCGGTTATCATTGCCCTCAGAACTAAGTAAAATCCATGACGTATTCCATGTATCGATGCTTCGCAAGTACCGTTCCGACCCTTCACATATTATCAAGCCTGAGTCTGTTGAGATTTAGCCAAATTTTTCCTACGAGGAGGCACCAGTTCATATTCTTGCAAAAGAAGTTAAAAGACTTCGCAACAAATCTGTTCCATTAGTTAAGGTGCTCTAGAAGAGCCACACTATTGAGGAAGCAACATGAGAACCGGAAGAGACAATGAAGAAGCAATACCCTTGTTAAGTGTTCAAAAGTACTATTTAAATTACCCTTTTTACTCATTATTGTTAGACTTAGGCACATTTTAGTTGCATTTGTAGGCATTCATGCATAATTTCCTAGTTTCCTTGATTCATGAGCTTAGTATTACATTTTGTTGGTTTTTTGTGGAAAAGTCGCTGCTTTGGTGTTTTATTTTGTGTAGGTTAGGATTGCCATGGAAAAGTGCAAATTGCCGAGGCAAATCAGGAGAATGAGGAAGGACTTGTTGAACCAGTTGCCCAGGCAATTCGAGATAAATCTACCCAACTGTGGATGATAATCAAAATTCAAGGGATAACTCTCCCAAAATCTAGATTTACAAGAGGAATTTGATGGAGATAAAGACTCCAATTATTGAGGAGTTCTTGGAGATCAAAGGGAGATTAAATTCCAAGAGTTTTAGGAGAAGTTTTTGGAGGAATAAAAATATAATAATAAAAGAGATTTATTTCTTATATTCTATTTAATTCCAACTTAACTTCCTCCTCAAGAAAGACTTTGACCTAGCCATCTCCTATAAATAAGAAGAATAGCCGCCTACTTTAAGAGGAGATGCGATTGGGAGAGAATTCGACAAAGGGAACTGCTCGACATCTTCTTATTTTTCCTTCTTTGTTTTTATTCGATTCATGTTTAGGGATTTTATTATTGAGTTTATTTGGTTCCCAACCATGAACTAAACTTATTCGGCTTGGGTTATTGTGTTTCTGTGGTGTGAGAAAATGATTGGATTTGTTTACGTCTTTTCTTTTTCAATTTAAGTTCAAGGTTTGTTCATTCTTGGTATTTGTCTTTGCTTGTGATTGAATTGGGAGAGGATCTCGTGAATGCATCCATTTATCTAAAATCGGGAGAGTTAGATTCAAGAAACGAATGAACATGGCTTTTGTCCAAATCGATAAAGACTAATTCGGCTTAGGAATATGTTACGAATTTCAAAGGCTAAAAGAAGCGCAAGATAGGTTAATGTTCACCCATGATTAACGCATGGATGTATTATCAAGGCTTGTACATTGACTAGAGTTTCAAATTAGGGATAAGGAGAAACCATTGAAGAACGATTTGCCGAACCTTGAAGGTTACCACCCAATTGCCCAGGCAATCGTTTCACTAGTTGCCCTGGCAATTGCCTTACCAATTGCCCAGGCAGAGGCTTCATTAATTTCCCAGGCAATCGTATCGTTATTTGCCCAGGCAATCGTGTTGCCTGTTGCCCAGGCAATCAAGCTGCCTTTGTATGCAAAACCGAGACTGTCCATTCAATTTCCACACCATGATGCACTTTAATCCGGCCTATTCTCTCAATCATTCAACTTCTCTTTAGTTTACTTGCTTTATTCACTTTACTTGTTTATAACCCAACAATCATCACTTGTGTTTTTACTTTATAAGTGCAGGAAGACAAATTCTTGAAGTAGCGCCAATCCCTGTGGAGACGATACTTGATACTTATCATATCACTTTATTACTTGCGACGTGTATACTTGCACAAATTGCAAAGAACTTTAACACGCACAAACTTTTTGGTGTGTTGCTCTCGTGCACAACTATGAACTAAACTGGTTTGGCAAGGATTATTCTATTTAGTGGTTGTGAGAAAATGATTGGATTTGTTTTGTTTTGTTTTTTTGCAATTTAAGTTCAAGGTTTGTTCATTCTTGGTATTTATCTTTGCTTGCGATTGAATCGGGAGAGGATCTCGTGAATGCATCCATTTATCTAATATCGGGAGAGTTAGATTCAAGAAACGGATGAACATGGTTTTTGTCCAAATTGATGAAGACTAATTCGGCTTAGGAATAAGTTACAAATTTCAACGGCTAAAAGAAGCGCAAGATAGGTTGATGTTCACCCATGATTAACGTAGAGATATATTATCAAGGCATGCACATTGACTAGAGTTTCAAATTAGGGACAAGGAGAAACCATTGAAGAACGTTTTGCCGAACCTTGAAGATTGTCGCCCAATTGCCCAGGCAATCGTTTCACTAGTTGCCCTGGCAATCGCCTTACCAACTGCCCAGGCAGACGCTTTGTTAAGTGCCCAGTCAATCGTATCGTTAGTTGTCCAGGCAATCGTGTTGCCTATTGCCGAGGAAATCAAGCTACCTTTACATGCAAAACCGAAACCATCCATTCAATTTCCACACCACGGCGCACTTTAATCCGGCCTATTCTCTCAATCATTCAACTTCTCTTTAGTTTACTTGCTTTCTTTACTTTACTTGTTTATTCAACCCAACTAACATCACTTGTGCTTTTACTTTCTAAGTTCAGGAAGACAAATTCTTGAAGTATCACCAATCCCTGTATAGACGATACTCAATAATTTTCATATCACTTTATTACTTACGACGTGTATACTTGCACAAATTGCGAAGCACTCTAAACACGCAACAAGTTTTGGTGCCATTACCGGGGATTGGCAATAGCAACTTTGTTTTTATTTTCTTGAAACTTTATTTCTTTTTATTTTTATTTTATTCCTGATCAGTTTCAAGGACTTATAACTTTGGTTTTGCATCTGTGTATGACCAGGGCGAGACCAACAGCACAAGACTACCCATTCGAACCCGAGATAGAACGAGTTCTTCATAGAAGAAGACGAGAACAACGAGCAGCAATGGCAGAACAACAAGATAACCACTCGGCAATCTGAATGCCAATGGTAATCAGAACATCGTAGTAAGAGGAGGAGGAGATCAAGTCGTACAACCTGTTCGTAACAGACCCATTCGAGACTACTTATAGGAAGATCTCAACGGTCTTAATCTAGGAGTTGTTGCACCGGAGATAAAAGCTGCCCACTTTAAATTAAAACATGTGATATTCAACATGATCAACACAATTGGTCACTTTGGCGGCTCGACAACTGAAGATGCTAAACAACATCTCAAATCATTCTTGGAGATTTGCAATTCATTCAAGCTACAAAGAGTCCATGAAGATATCCTAAGGCTGAAATTGTTTCCCTATTCACTGAGGGACAGGGCAAAACTATGGCTGAATAGTATTCCATCTGGATCTATAGGATCTTGGACGGGTTTGTGTCGTGATTTCATTGCTAGATTTAGTTCTAAAAATATGACCGATAAGTTGTGTAATGATACTACTTCTTTTCTGCAGGCAGACGATGAATCCATGTACGAGGCTTGGGAGCGATATAGAGAGCTTTTACACAAATATCCCATGCACGGATTTCCATTATGGATGCAAGTGATGATGTTCTACAACTCAATGAACACGCCGACAAGGATGATGCTAGATGCCTCAGAAAATGGCATACTCCTCGACAAGTCACCTGAGGAAGCGATCGAGATTCTAAACCGTCTTGCCAAGAACGATTATCAATTCCCAATCACCCAAAGGGGAATAGTCAGACGCAACGCCACAATAAACGAGCTTGATTCATCAGGATCTATTTTTGTATAATTGACTACCCTAACCAATATGGTTAAAATATGCAGCGACCTAGCAACCCACAAGAGGTCAATGTAGTTGGTTCATTTTGTGAATTATGTAACGATAACCATGAATCTTCTGAATGCCCGCAGAACCCAGAATCTAGTTTTTACGTTGGAAACTACAACCAGAATATCAATGTGATGTCCAATACTTACAACCCAACCTGGAGGAAGCACCCCAACTTCTCATGGAGTAATCCCAACAATTCCCTCAACCAGAGCAATCAAAATGCACAAGCAACAGGATTCCAGCAGAACTTGCCATGACAATAGATGTCGTAGCAACAATCAACTCCATCCAGTTCTTTGGAAAATTCTCTCAATGCTTTCATGTTAAAAACTGAATATTATATGGTAGAGAACAGTAATTTCATGAAGAAAATTGATGCTTTTATGAACAGGACGGAGATGAGATTGCAAAATCAAGAGGCAATCTTGAAATCCTTGAAGACACAAGTCGGGCAATTCGCTCAGAACTTGTGTATGAGACCACCAGGAGGTTTACCTAGTGATATTGAAGTCACAAAAGGAGCAAACCATGAGCATTGCAAAGTAATCACCATTAGGAGTGGCCGACAACTTAAGGAAACCCGAGCTCATTCAACAAAGAATACTCAACAAATGTAGCAGCCTCTTATCCAGACAGATGAATCCAGCAGCAAAACCTCTAATAAAAATAATGAGTCGGAAAATGCCAAGGCAATACCAGATACCCTTGCCTCGGCAGGTCCTAAAGCCATTACCTAGGCAATGCCCGATGCCATTGCCTTTGCAACCAAGCATGCCTCGGCAAGTCCTGATGCATCGGCAATTCCTCAAATCAATTCTAAAGCAAAGAACGGATTGAGGACATCCGACTTCCACCACCATTCCCACAATGGCTGAAACGGCAGAAGCAAGAATACCAGTTTAAGAATTTCCTTGACATCTTGAAGCAAGTCCACATCAACTTGCCATTGGTTGAAGCAATAGAGCAAATGTCGAACTATGCTAAGTTCCTTAAAGACATTGTCTCTAAGAGAACAAGGCTAGGAGAATTCGAAACAATTGCTATGATGGAAGGATGCATGGCCTTGTTACATAACTGCATGCCACCCAAGCTTAAAGATCCCGGCAGTTTCACCATACCATGTTCAATCAGAAACCATTATGTCAGGAAGGCATTGTGTGATCTTGGAGCAAGCATAAACTTGATGCCAAAATTAGTTTTCCAGAAATTAGGAATCGGGAAGGCAAGACCAACAACAGTCATGCTACAGCTTGCTGACAGATCCTACGTGCACCCAGAGGGAAAAATGAAGATATACTGTAAGAGTTGATAAATTTATTTTTCCCGCTGACTTTATTGTTTTGGATTGTGAAGCAGGTGAGTTCACGCCAATTATTCTTGGGAGACCCTTCTTAGGTATAGGAAGAACATTGATTGATGTTTAAAGGGAGAACTCACGATGAAGGTGAATGACCAGCAAGTCAAGCTGAATGTATTCCAGACCCTAAAGCATGCCGATGATCTAGAAGAATGTCAATTAATCCATGCTACAACCGAATTTGATTTTGATGTGGAAGAATATTACCTCAGCAATAACATTGCCCAGTAGAATTGCCTCGGCAATTATATTGCCCAGGCAATTGAACATGAGGAGTTTAAAGAGCTGAACGATAACGAACCTCAGGAAGCCAATTGGATGGTAAGCCGACCAAGTACATATTTCGAACCATTGGACTACACATGTAAGAAAGGTAAACTCGAGAAACCTTCAATTGAACAACCTCCCATTCTTGAGTTGAAACCATTGCCAGGGCAATTAGAATATGATTACTTAGGAATTAATAATACATTGCATGTAATTATTTCTTCTAAGTTGCAGCCTGAATAGGAAAAGAAGTTGATCGACATGTTGATGTTGCACAAGAAGACAATATGATGGACAATTGTCGACTTGAAGGGAATTAGCTCGGTAGTGTGTATGCACAAAATCCTATTAGAGGATGATCATAAACTGAAAATCGAGGCACGAAGGAGGCTTAACCCTTATATGAAGGAAGTCATGAGGAAAGAAATCATCAAATGGCTTGACACCGGTATCATATATCCTATCTCCGATAGTAAATGGGTAAGCTCGGTACAATGTGTACTGAAAAGGGGAGGTATAACTGTGGTAAGCAATGAAAACAATGAACTAATCCCAACTAGGACTGTGACCGGTTAGAGGGTTTGTGTGGATTACTGCAAGTTAAATAAAGCTACTAGGAAAGATCATTTTCCTTTGCCGTTTATTGATCAAATGCTTGACTGACTTGCAGATAAATCTGTTTACTGTTTTCTTGATGGCTACCCAGGTTATAACCAAATTACCATAGCACTGGATGATCAGGCAAAGATCACTTTCACATGCGTATATGGTACCTATGCTTTCCGAAGGATGCCATTTGGATTATGCAATGCTCCGGCAACTTTCCAGAGATGTATGATGGCAATTTTTTTCGATATGGTAGAAGACTTCCTTGAGATTTTCATGGACGACTTTTCTATCTTCGGTAATGACTTTGACAATTGCCTTGACAATTTGGAGAAGGTGTTGGCAAGATGCGAAGAATTTGATCTAGTGCTCTATTGGGAGAAGTGCCACTTTATGGTAGATGAAGGTATAGTGCTCGGTCACAAGATCTCCTCCAAGGGAATTGAAGTTGATAGAGCCAAGGTGGAAGTGATCAAAAAATTGCCACCACCAAATTTGGTCACGGGAATTCAAAGTTTCCTCGGTCATGCAGGTTTCTACCGAAGGTTTATTTATAATTTTTCCAAAATCTCTAAACCTTTGTGTAACTTGCTTGAACATGAAAATGCTTTTAATTTTGATAATTCATGTGTCCAAGCATTCGAAACCTTGAAGAAGTAGCTTGCCTCGGCACCTATTGTTGTACCACCAGATTGGACATTACCCTTTGAACTTATGTGTGACGCAAGCGACTTTGTAGTAGGAGCAGTACTAGGTCAACGAATAGGCAAAATCTTTTATGTGATTTACTATGCTAGTAAAACTCTTAATGAATCTCAAGTGAACTACACCATTATAGAGAAAGAGTTACTAGCCGTAGTTTTCGCTTTTGATAAATTTCGTTCATACTTGACCGGGACCAAGGTAATTGTTTATACTGACCATTCGGCAATTAAATAACTTTTGTGCCAAGAAAGATGCCAAACCTCATTTAATTTGTTGGATTTTACTTTTACAAAAGTTTGACATTGAAATTAAGGACATGAAGGGTACCGAGAACAAAGTCCCCGACCATTTGTCACACCTAGAACAAGGAAAAGACGATGACACAAACATAGAAATCCATGATGCATTCCCGGACGAGCAGTTGCTAATTGCCCAGGCAACCCCAACTAGCGATTCCCAGACAACTGCAATAAGGATTGCCTTAGCAATACTCTTCGCAACAGCAACAACAATTGCCACAGCAATTCCATGGTATGCAGACCTAGTGAATTTCCTTGTTAGTGGCATTTTACCTCATGATCTTACTCACCAGGGAAAAAAGCGGTTCTGACATGATGCTAAGCATTATTATTGGGACGAGCCTCTTTTGTTTAAATAATGTGCAGATCAGGTTATTAGGCAATGCATCCCTGAGGAAAAGTAGCAAAACGTGCTCTGACAATGCCATTCATCACCCTATGGAGGTCATTTTGGAGGCACTCGCACCGCGGCCAAAGTCTTGCAATCTGGTTTCTATTGGCCAACACTATACAAAGATGCTCAATACTTCTACAAGCAGTGTGATCGTTGTCAACAAACGGGCAATATCTTTAGGTGACATGAGATGCCACTTCAGAACATTCTAGAGGTGGAGCTATTTGATGTATGGGGGATAGATTTTATGGGACCCTTCCCATCATCATGTGGGAATGTGTACATCCTGCTTGAAGTCGATTATGTGTCCAAATAGGTTGAAGCCATTGCAACCCCTACCAATGATTCCAAAACCGTGCAGAGATTTCTACATAAAAATATATTTACACAGTTTGGAATGCCAAGGGCAATCATCAGCGATGAAGGTAAGCACTTCGACAACAAACTCATTGCCAAGATGTTACAACGCTTCGGAGTGTCACACAAAATTGCCATGTCATACCACCCATAGATCAACGGGCAAGCTGAAATTTCTAACATGGAATTAAAGGGGATACTTGAGAAGGTTGTAAATCCTTCCCGAAAGGATTTGTCTTTAAGGTTAGATGATGCACTTTGGGCACACCGAACAACCTTCAAAACACCCCTAGGTATGTCTCCCTTTCGATTAGTTTACGGTAAAACTTGCCACTTACCGATGGAAAACGAGCACAATGCATATTAGCCAATCAAATCCGTGACATGGATTGGGAGAATGCCAGACAAAAGCGTCTACGAGACCTTAATGAGATAGAGGAATTATGTGCCTTAGCTTACGACAATGCAAGAATCTACAAGGAGAAAACGAAGCATTGGTGTGACAAGAAGTTATTGTCGAGGCAATTCTTGCCTGGCAATTAGTTCTCCCCTTCCATTCTTGGCTAAAACTATTCCCAGGGAAGCTGATTTTGAGATGGTCTGGACCATTTGAAGTGGTCAAACCTTACCCCCATGGTGTCGTGATAATCAAGTCCACAATCGACGATCATGAATTCAAAGTTAATGGACAAAGATTAAAGTACTACATCGGCACCCACGTTGAGCATGACAAAGGAGAAGTCACCTTAGGAGATGCATGACCATGCTCTCCCAACACATGTTTACTTTTATGTTCTTTTAGGACTTAGTTTAAATTTTCAGCTACTTTTAATTATTTTTAGATTTTTTTTTATTTCGTTTAGTTTAAATTATTTAATTAATTTATTTCCACATTCTTTTTAGGAAAGATTTATTCTAGTTAATTAGATTTATTTATTTATTAATATTATCTTTTATTTTATGCTTGTTTTTAGGAAAAGAGTTCAAATTGAAGAAGAATTGGAAGAAAGATTGAAGTCTCGCCTACAAAGGGGGATTAATGGGCTGATTTTTAGGGATTCCTAAACCTAATCAAACTCCTAAATTTTTACCCTAATTTTCCCTATAAAACCCTCTAGCCAGCTACCCTTTCCTCTTCCCCAAACCCTTGCTTGCCGCCCACTCCAACCTATCCCCTTGCATCTTTTAAGGTTGCAATCATATCACCCACCCTCTTTAATATCCATCTTTTCTTTCACACTCCACCATTCATTCAAAGCTTTTCTCTTCTTTCTTCACTTAAACTCTCAAGTTTCTTAAGTTTTTTCTTATTTTTCTCCTAGTAACCGATTCTCACAACCTCAAGAAACATCCATGGCCATGAAGCTCAAGACCTTGGTACACCCGAGATCAAGCCAAGAACTGGCCTTCAAGAGGTATGTGACACCGACAATTGAAGAAATATATCTTGCGAAGTTTGCCAACCAGAAAGTTTGGAAAGAACAAGGATTTTCCTACTCTACCTCTCACAAGGACTTTGGCTTGGAACCGTTCTTCCACTTGATAGAGCACCACAAGTGGAAAATCTTTTGCCATCATCCAAAGGTGGGCAATGTTAGTTGGGTAAGGGAATTCTATGCTCACTCTCCCAACCCAAACAATCCCTATGTGTTTGTTCATGGAAAAGCAATCCCCTTCGATGCCGACTGCATCAACTCCTTTTATGGGATTTATGTTGCGAAGGATGAACATCAAGAGTTTGTCAACAAGCTCACTACCGAAAACCTTGAAGAAGTACTCTGAGATCTCACCATCGAAGGCACAACGTGGAATGAGGGCACACTATGAGGCATGGTAAACCGTCTAAGGCTTAAGCCCGAGGCAAAACTTTGGAATAAATTTGTCAAAACATGCTTAATGCCCTCCTCACACAATACCACGGTTGATAAACCAAGGCTTTTGCTCATTCACTTTATATTGCACAAACGAATTATCAATGTCGGTAACATTATATGCAATGGGATGTTTGTTTGTAGTCAAAAGGATAAAGGCACTCTTTTCTTTCCAAGCCTTATATCTCAACTATGTGAGCAACAACATGTGCCAAGTGATCCAACGGACGAGAAGGCCTCCCAAAAGCCTTGCCGCAATCAGTCATTGCCCAAAGATTGCCCAGACAACCCCTACTGATGATGCCCAGGCAAGTGCACCAGCCGCGGCAAACATGGCACAACTGGAAGCAATGCTCCGACCACTTGCCAACCTGTTGGAAAATATGGAGAGAAGGCAGCTGCTATTTATGAGGTATATGAAGGACCACAACACTACTATAACCCAAGTGATCCTGGAGAAATACCCTAATAACACGATGAGGTTTCCAATCTTCACTATCGAGATACTTGCTCAGGCAATGCCTACTATCGATGCCCGGGCAATGCACACTACCAATGCCCCAACTGCCAATGAGGACAGAGGTAAAGCAACCTTAACTAAACCTACTTGCACAATAACATTGTCTAAATTTTCAGATTCGGACGAATCCTCTGCCGCACCTATGAAATCGATTTCGGTCACATCTACTAATGCCAAACGCAAAGCCTCAACCACCGAGGAAACTAAAATACAGAATGACGAAGACGAAGAGGTGACTAGGGTATAGGATGACAACCTCTCCCAGTAAGTCATCCTTCATCACATTTACATTTAGTTTTGCATGCATTGAGGGCAATGCCTCACTCAAGTTTGGGGGGTATTGGTTTGCTTAGTTTCATCTTTAGTTGCATTCATTCTTAGTTATTACATGTAGGTTGCATATATTACTTGCCATGCCTTTAATTGGATTTAATTGCTAGGACTTGTTGAATTTTCAATGATGAATTTTTGCCACTGCACTTAATTGAAAGAACCTTTAATTTTAGGATTGCATGATAAGAACTTAGAATTTTACTATGATGCTAAACTTAATTGACACGGTTGTGGCTTGTTGATTGATGGAAACTTAGTGAACTTAGGTTTCTTAAATTTTGGGTAGATTAAAAATTGAAAACTAAAAGGTAATTTCATGCTATAGGTGCATGAAATCGACTCTAGTAGTAATGAACATTAAAGAATCTCTAGAGGTGCCCAAAATTGTCTCTAGTCGACTAAAAATATGAAATTTCATGCCTTTCTAGAGGTGCCCGAAATTGGCTCTAGTAAAAATATATATACCCAGTAATTAAATTAATTTGAAATCCTATTGTTCACAAGAATCTTAAAAATCAACTTGTATACAACTACGCACATACATTGTCACAAGCATTATAGTTCGGTTCTGAGAAATTTTCTACTATCCGAAAAATTGAAAAGGTGATCATACTTTGTGCCACGATTTTGAGGTTTTGAAAACGAATCCAATAGCATGTCTTTGATGATTAAAGTCATGGCAAGTAAT
Organism: Hibiscus mutabilis; assembly: GCA_019671005.1. NCBI lineage: Eukaryota > Viridiplantae > Streptophyta > Magnoliopsida > Malvales > Malvaceae > Hibiscus > Hibiscus mutabilis. The sequence continues at coordinate 36,927,595 of CM033718.1, read as the reverse complement.
TGTTAGTTTGCATTGCTTGAGGACAAGCAATAGTTCGAGTTTAGGGGTGTGTTAAGTGTGTAAAAGTACTAGATTTCTACCCTTTTTACTCTCAACTATTGTTAGACTTAGGCTCAGTTTAGTTGCATTATTATCCATTCATGCATAATTGCATTATTTTCTTCATTGCCATGCTTGATTATCTATATTAGCTTATTTTGGTGGAAAATGTGCTGCTTGGTATATGTTTTGGTGCATGCGGGTTAATTGCCCGGGCAAGTATTGCCGAGGCAATGAAGGAAACAAGGAAACTGCCGATTTCTCCATAGATTCAGCCCTATATATAGTAAAAAATTCCAAGGAATCCTAGAGGAGTCGAAGTACTATGAAGAGAGTAAAGGGAGATCAAATTCCAAGAGCTATTGAAGGAGTTTTAGTTGGAATAAAATTAAAAGAGATTTAATATTTCTTTTATTCAATTTAAATCCAACTTAAACTCATCCTAATGAAGTCCATGAAGAACTAAACCATCTACCTATATAAACCCCAAAGCCGCAAGCCTCAAAGGGCAAAGTCGACTAGAGAGGAGAAGATTGGATCGGTTTGAAGAAAAGAACAAGTTGAAGGGCTGCTCGATATCTTTTTTTTCCTTCTTGTTTTGGTTTATGTTCTTGTTGGGAAGATTATATCTTATGTTGCTTTTGTGCCCAAATATGAACTAAACTCTTTTGGCTAGGATTATTGTGTTTAGTGGTTGTGAGAAAGTGATTTGATTTGTTTAGTTTTTTTGTTTTTCAATTTAAGTTCAAGGTTTGTTCATTCTTGGTATTTATCTTTGCTTACGATTGAATCGGGAGAGGATCTCGTGAATGCATCCATTTATCTAATATCGGGAGAGTTAGATTCAAGAAACGAATGAACATGGTTCTTGTCCAAATCGATGAAGACTAATTCAGCTTAGGAATAAGTTACAAATTTCAACGGCTAAAAGCAGCACAAGATAGGTTGATGTTCACCCATGATTAACGCAGGGATGTATTATCAAGGCATGCACATTGACTAGAGTTTCAAATTAGGGATTAGGAGAAACCATTGAAGAATGCTTTGCCAAACCGTGAAGATTGTCGCCCAATTACCCAAGCAATCGTTTCACTAGTTGCCCTGGCAATCGCCTTACCAATTGCCCAGGCAGACGCTTCGTTAAGTGCCTAGGCAATTGTACCGTTAGTTGTCCAGGCAATCGTGTTGCCTATTGCCGAGGAAATCAATCTACCTTTGCATGCCAAACCAAAATTGTCCATCAATTTCCACACCACGGCGCACTTTAATCCAGCCTATTCTCTCAATCATTCAACTTTTCTTTAGTTTACTAGCTTTCTTTACTTTACTTGTTTATTCAACCCAACTGTCATCACTTGTGTTTTTACTTTCTAAGTGCAGGGGGACAAATTCTTGAAGTAGCACCAATCCATGTGAAGACGATACTCGATACTTTTCATATCATTTTATTACTTGTGACGAGTATATTTACACAAATTGCGAAGCACTCTAAGCACGCAATAAGTTTTTCTTAAGGGATGAGAGTTGTAACACCCCAAATACTGGTCTAGTCAGAATTGGGTTTCAGCGATCGGAAACCCTACACCGGAAAGGTCCAAATATTGCATAGACTTTGACTGTATAGTCAATTACATTGATATTGGACTCTAATTGAGTCAATTCATTGACTAGGGACCTTATTGAATTTATCAAAATATTGTTTAGTGACTAAACTGTATAAAACAAAAGTTTGGGGGCAAAAAGTATAAAGTATAGAAAATTAAGGACTAACCTTATGATTAGCCACTCCTAAGCTTTATCATCCACTACGTGGATTGCCCAGATTACTTTCCTTCATTTGAAGGAATAATTTCGGCTATCAAGATTGTGGGAAAGTAAAAGTAAGACTTGAGACTTACCCGATTAATAAATAAGCAACCACCTCTCTTCATCGTCATCTTCCCACAAGCAAACACCTCCATTGTTGGTTTTAGCAAAGCTTAAGCTTTCTTCAAATCATTGATTCTATCGAATAGTCATCGGTTGGGTAAGCTTTAGCCCACAAACAATTAAGTGATTCCATGGATAGAATATGTTTAAATTCAAGTTAAAGTTTTGACTACCTACGGTAACTTAGGGTTTTCAAAGCTTAGTCCATGGAAATCTATTAACTAGTTGCTATTCCGAACATAGATATTGAATTTGATATCAATATATTGATTTTGATACCGTATTATCGATTCTAGCAATCTCTTATCATTTTACCTAGCTCAAGAATTGGAGAAAGATAATCCATCATCTCCATCAAAAGCTAGGAACAAGGGAGTAGTCATCCGAGAGTCGTAGGAGGTTCAAAAATCAAGGGGAGTATAGTCGAAGTCTCGGTAATTGATTAGGTGTTTTCCTCATTTCATTGATATTGATTTTAGTATAGCTAACCTTTTGTTAAAGGATATAGCATTGAACCTCTTTGGAGGCATCTTTGGTAAGCATGGTAAGTTATTGTATTGATCACCGATCATAGCATCTTTTTCATTGATATCATTGTCATCGAATTATAGAAATATAGAAGCATCGACTATTCGACATAGACATTGTCATTGGAATAACCATCATTATAAGTATTGTTATTGCCATCGAAAATATTATCCATGCCATTGGATATCGGCATTGATATCGCTATTGTTATTGTCATCGAAACATTGATAATGAATCATTGATGATTTACATCGATATTGAACATATTGATCATTGACATTGCTATTGAAATATAGATATTGAATTTGCTATTGAACCTTGGATTCGAAAGGATAATAGATACAATTGGCATGCCAAAGAATTCATGAACTCTTTGGTACGGGCGGACTACGGTCCTAGGTTACGACCTTTATTGTGGTGAGGAAAAGGGATGTTTGTGATATTGGTCAATTGGTGAGGCGGATGGACTAGACCATTCATTGATTTGGCAAGGCGTAGGAATCCGCATATCCACTATCTTGATTCGATCCAAGGAATAATATTGAAATATGTTATACTTGTCATTGAACATGAATAATTGCATTTTTATTGATAAAGCAAGATTTGGAATGCATTGAATTGTTTTGATTTTGTTTATGATGCATTTAAGGTTAAAGGAATTACCGTTGCAAGATCAATGAAGTCGACGATTTTTGGCAAGTCACTACAAGGCGAAAGTAATGTATATAATCCTTACGAACTCCTAGTATGGTGGTTGTTGCGCGTATTAAGTGCTTAGCAATTGGTGCAAGTGTACACGTTGCAAGTTATAGTATAGTATAGATATCGTCTCCACAGGGATTGGTGCTACTTCGAGAATCTAACTTCTCGAACTCAAAGTAAAAACACAATTTGGTGATTGTAGGAGTTCTAATTAACAAGTAAATAAAAGAGCAATTAAATAAAAAGAAAGAGGTAATCGAATAAGAGAGAGTAGGCCAGGTTATTGTGAGTCGTGGTGTGACAATTGAATGGATCGTCATGGTAATTGAATGGAAGTCTGTATCGATACGTCCTATTAACCAACGTCGACTTTGTCCAATTATATAATACCGTATCGATACACCATCACCTGTATCGATATGCCCTACACTGTAATGACAGAATTGCTCTGTTTTTTATCCAATTTGACTTATCGAACAATGTCCAAATGCTCCAAATGCAATGAAATTTACCAGTAAGTTTACAACACTATAATTTACGGACATGCCAAATTTCCTGATCATATGAATCCATTTAGTAGGTTTTCACCTTTATGAACCAAATATGCAAGTTTTGCCACTTTTAGCCAAAACTAATATCACTTTTAGGGCCTTAAACACTTATACAATACATAGGCAATGCATACATACCAAAAGGACTATAAGTAACTAGTTTAACTACTTTGCCACTGTTAAGTGTTCAAAAGTACTATTTTATAACCCTTTTTACTCATATTATTGTTAGACTTAGGCTTATTTTAGTTGCATTATTAGGCATTCATGCATGTTTTCATGATTTCCTTCACCGTCATGCTTGATTTCATAATTTAGTTGATTTTGTGGAAAAAAGTGCTGCTAGTGTGTGCTTTTGTGTGTTAATGATCTAATTGCCCAAGCAGGAAGGAGATTGTTGTGGCAACTAAGGAAGGAAACTGAAGGATCTGCCAAGGCAATCGAAGCTGCTTTCCAAATGCCAAACTGAAGGGTCTGCCAAGGCAATCAAAGTTGTCTTCCACATGCCATACTGAGTAGATTACTGAGGCATGTCGGGACAAATCCACCTCATTAGGGATAAGCATGAAAAGCAAGAGATAAATCCCAAAGATTTAGATTTCCATGCAGCATTTAATGAAGATTTAAATTCAGATTTATGAGGAGTTCTTGGAGATCAAAGGGAGATTAAATTCCAAGAGTTTTAGGAGAAGTTTTTGGGGGAATTAATATATAATAAAAGAGAACTATTTTTTTTATTCTATTTAATTCCAACTTAACTTCTTCCTCAAGAAAGACTTTGACCTAGCCAACTCCTATAAATAGAAGGCCTAGCCGCCTACTTCAAGGGGGTGCGATTGGGAGAGAAGACTAGGGCTGCTCGATATCTTCTTATTTTTCCTTCTTTGTTCGATTCATGTTTAGGGATTTTATTCTTGAGTTTATGTTGTGCCCAACCATGAACTAAACTTATTTGGCTTGGGTTATTGTGTTTTTGAGGTTGTGAAAATGATTGGATTTGTTTAGGTATTGAGTTTGCAATTTTACTTCAAAGTTTGTTCATTCTTGGTTCTTAAATTTTGCGAGTGAATTGCGAGAGGATCTCGTGAAGTCATCTATTTATCTAATATCGAAAGAGTTAGATTCAAGAAAAAAATGAGCATGGACTTTATTCAATCAATCGATGGTGAAGACTAATTCAACTTAGGGATAAATTGCGAATTTCAACGGCTAAAACGAGTGCAAGATAGGTTGTTGTCCACCCTTAGTTCACGCAGGGATGTATTATCAATGCATGCACAATTAATAGTGTTTCAAGTTAGGGATAATGAGAAACCATTGAAGAACGCTTCGCCGAACTTTGAAGGTTGTCGCCCAATTGCCTAGGCAGTCACAGACTTGCCCAGACAATCGCAGACTTGCCCAGGCAATTATAGAATTGCCCAGGTTGTCGCAGAATTGCCCCAGCAATCCGACTGGATTCAATTGTTGAAGCAATTGAGCTACTCTAGTACTCAATTACCACGACGGTCCATTCAATTATCACACCACGACTCACGATACCCTGGCCCACTCTCTCTTATTTGATTACCTCTTTCTTTTTATTTAATTGCTCTTTTATTTTCTTGTTAATTCGAACTACTACAATCACCAAATTGTGTTTTTACTTTCAGTGCGTGAAGTTAGATTCCCGAAGTAGCACCAATCCCTATAGAGACGATATCTATACTATAACTTGCGACATGTACACTTGCACCAATTGCGAAGCACTTAATATGCACAACAAGTTTTTGGCGCCGTTGCCAGAGATTGGCAATAGCGACTTTGTTTTTAATTTCTTGCACCTTTATTTCTTTTAATTTTTTTATTTCTAATCGGTTTCAAGGGACTTACAATTTTGGTTTTGCATCTGTGTATGACCAGGGCGAGACCAATAGCACAAGACTACCCATTCAAACCCTAGATAGAACGAGTTCTTCATAGAAGAAGACGAGAGCAACGAGCAGCAATGGCAGAACAACATGATAACCAAGTCGGCAATATGAATGCCAATGGTAACCAGAATGCCGCATCCAGAGGAGAAGGAGATCCAGTCATACAACCTGTTCGGAATAGACCTATCCGAGACTACTTAGAGGAAGATCTCAACGGTCTCAATCCAGGAGTTGTCGCACCCGAGATAGAAGCTTCCCACTTTCAATTAAAACCTGTGATGTTCAACATGATCAACACAATTGGTCAATTTGGCAGCTCGGCAACTGAAGATGTCAGACAACATCTCAAATCATTCCTGGAGATTTGCAATTCATTCAAGCTACAAGGAGTCCATAAAGATATCCTAAGGCTGAAATTGTTTCCCTATTTATTAAGGGATAGGGAAAAAACGTGGCTCTCGGCAAATGAGTCGTGATTTATGTCGTGATTTCATTTCTAGATTTAGTTCTCCAAATATGATTGATAAGTTACGTAATAATATTACTTCTTTTAGGCAAGCAGATGATGAATCCATGTACGAGGCTTAGGAGCGATACAAAGAGCTTTTACACAAATGTCCCATGCACGGATTCCCATTATGGACGCAAGTGATGATGTTCTACAACTCAGTAAACACACCGACAATGATGATGCTAGATGCCTCAGCAAATGGAATACTCCTCGACAAGTCACCTGAAGAAGCGATAGAGATCCTGAACCATCTTGGCAAGAACGATTATCAGTTCACAACCACTCGAAAGGAAATAGTTCGAAGCAATGCCACGATAAATGAGCTTGATTCATCAGGCTCTATTTTTGCACAATTGGCTGCTTTAACCAATATGGTTAAGAACATGCAGACAGGAGATCAAGGTAGTAAATTCAATTTGTGATTTATATAATGGTAACCATGATTCTTCTGAGTGTTTGCAGAACTCACAATCTAGCTTTTACGCTAGAAACTACAACTGGAACAACAATGTGATGTCCAACACATACAATCCAGCTTGGAGGAAGCACCCTAATTTTTCAAGGAGCAACCCAAACAATGCCATTAATCAGAACAGTCAGAACACACAAGCATCAGGATTCCAGTAGAACATGCCACTGCAATAGATGCCGCAGTAATCAACACTATCTAGTTCTTTGGAAAATTCTCTCAATGCTTTCATGTTAAAAATTGAATGTTATATGGTTGAGAATAGTAATTTCATGAAAAGGACTAATGCCTTTATCAACATGACTGAGATGAGATTGCAAAATCAAGAGGCAGCCTTGAAATTCTTGGAGACACATGTCGGCCAATTTGCTCAGAACTTGAATATGAGACCACCATGAGGTTTACCTAGCGTTATTGAGGTTGCCAAAGGAATAGGCCATAAGCAGTGTAAAGTAATAACCACTTCGAGCGGACTGAAGCTTAATGATGCACCTGCCCAGCCAATAAATCGACCAGGAGAGCAACCCCTTGTCCAAAAAGATGAGTCCAACAAAAAAACCTCGGCCAAAACTGATGAATCGGAGAATGCCACGACAATTCCACATGCCTCGGCAAGTGCACATGCTTCGGCAAGTCCTGATGTCGTGGAAACTCCTTCCATCAAGTTCCAAACCAATGAAAAAATTGAAGACATCCAGCTTCCACCACCATTCACGCAAAGTTTGGAACAAAAAAAGCAAGACTACCAGTTCAAGAAGTTCATTGGCATCTTGAAACAAGTCAACATCAATTTGTCGTTGGTAGAAGCAACAAATCAAATGTCGAACTATGCTAAGTTCTTTAAAGACATCGTCTCTAAGTGAACAAGGCTAGGAGAATTTGAAACAGTTGCTGTGACAGAAGGATGCATGGCCATGCTACATAATCGCATGTCACCCAAGCTTAAAGATCCCGGTAGTTTCACAATACTGTGTTCGATCAGAAACCACTATGTCGAGAAAACATTGTGCAATCTTGGAGCAAGCATAAATTTGATGCCCAAATCAGTTTTCCAAAATTGGGAATCGGGAAGGCAAGACTAACAACAGTGATTCTACAACTTGCGGACATATCCTATGTGCATCCAAAGGGGAAAATTGAGGATATCCTAGTAAAAGTCGATAAATTTATTTTTCCTGCTGATTTCATTATTTTTGGATTGTGAAGCAGATGAGTTCGCACCCATTATCCTGGGGAGACCATTTTTAGCAACGGGAAGGACCTTGATGGATGTTGAGAAAGGAGAACTCACCATGAGGGTAAACGAACAGCAAGTGAAGCTTAATGTTTTCCAAACCCTAAAGCATGCCTCGATCCAGAAGAGTGCCAAATCATCCGAGCCAAAACTGAATTCAATTTTGACATGGAGGAAGATTGCCTTAACAATTGCCTCGTCAATTGTATTGCCAAACCTAAGGAACTTGAAGAGCCGGACGATGAAGAGCAGGATGAAGCCAATTGGATAGCAAGTCGTCCGGGTAAGTATTTTGAACCATTGGACTACTCAGGTAAGGAAGGTAAGACCGAAAAACCTTCTATTGAGCAACATCCTATTCTTGAATTCAAACCATTGCCAGGGCAATTGAAATATGTTTACATGGGGAACGATAACACTTTACATATAATATTTTCTTCTAAGTTGTAGCCTGAACAAGAACAAAGATTGATCGACATGTTGGCATTGCACAAAAAGGCAATAGGATGGACAATTGCCGACTTAAGAGGAATTATCCCGGTAGTGTGTATGCACAAAATCCTATTGGAGGATGATCATAAACTGACAATTGAGGCACAAATGAGGCTTAAACCTACTATGAAGGAAGTCATGAGAAAAGAAATCATCAAATGGCTTGATGCCGGTATCATATATCCTATCTTCGATAGTACATGGGTAAGCCTGATATAATTTGTACCAAAAAAGGGAGGTATAACCGTGGTAAGCAATGAAAGCAATAAACTAATCCCAACTAGGACTGTGACCGGTTGGAGGGTTTGTATGGATTATCGCAAGTCAAATAAAGCTACTAGGAAAGATCACTTTCCTTTGCCATTTATTGACCAAATGCTGACCGACTTGCAGGTAAATCTTTTTATTGTTTTCTTGATGGTTACTCGGGTTATAACCAAATTTCCATAGCACTGGATGATATGGTACCTATGCTTTTAGAAGGATGCCGTTTGGATTATGCAATGCTCCGGCAACTTTCTAGAGATGTATGATGGCAATTTTCTCTGATATAGTGGAAGATTTCCTAAAAATCTTCATGGACGATTTTTCGGTATTCAAAAACAACTTCAACAATTGCCTCGGCAATTTGGAGAAAATGCTAACGAGATGCGAAGAATCTGATCTAGTGCTCAATTGGGAGAAGTGTCACTTTATGGTAGATGAAGGAACGGTGCTCGGTCACAAGATTTCCTCCAAAGGAATTGAAGTCGACATAGCTAAGGTGGAAGTGATCGAAAAATTACCACCACCAAATTCAGTCAAGGGGATCTGAAGCTTTCTCGGTCGTGCAAGTTTTTATAGAAGGTTTATTTATAACGTTTCTAAAATTTCCAAACCTTTGTGTAACTTGCTTGAACAGGATAAGGCTTTTCTCTTTGATGATTCATGTATCCAAGCATTCAAAACCTTGAAGAAGCAACTTGCCTCAGCACCTATTGTTGTTCCGCCCGACTGGACCTTACCTTCTGAACTCATATGTGATGCAAGTGATTTCGCGGTAGGAGCTATTCTAGGGCAACGCACATGTAAGACTTTTCATGTGATTTACTACGCTAGTAAAACTCTAAACGGTACACAATCAAATTACACCACGACAGAGAGAATTACTATCATTAGTTTTCACATTTGATAAGTTTCGCTCCTACTTGATTGGTACTAAGGTAATCGTTTATTCTGACTACTCAGCAATTAAGTACCTTTTCGCTAAGAAAGATGTCAAACCTTATTGGATTTTACTTTTACAAGAGTTTGACATTGAAATTAAGGACAGAAAAGGAACAGAAAACCAAGTTGCTGATCACTTATCAAGGTTGGAAAATGGCGATGAAGATCCAGACTCTTTGGAGATCCATGACACATTCCCAGATGAGTAGTTGTTAGTTGCCTCGGCAACTCCCTGGTATTCTGATTTGGTTAATTTCTTGGTTAGTGGTATTTTGCCTTATAACCTTACTCACCAAGGAAAGAAGTGGTTCCGACATGATGCTAATCATTATTATTGGGATGAGCCTCTTTTATTTAAACAATGTGCAGATCAGGTGATAAGACGATGTGTTCCCGAGGAGGAGCAGAACAATGTGCTTCAACAATGCCATTCTTCACCCTATGGAGTCCATTTTGGAGGAACTCGCACCGTAGCCAAAGTCTTACAATCTGGCTTGTATTGGCCCACTCTTTATAAAGATGCTCAAGAATTCTACAATAGGTGTGATTGTTGTCAGCAAACAGGGAATATTTCACGCCGACACAAGATGCCACTACAGAATATCCTTGAGGTCGAGTTGTTTGATATGTGGGGGATCAGTTTCATGGGACCCTTCCCATCCTCATTTGGCAATTTGTATATCTTACTTGCTGTGGACTATGTATCTAAATTGGTAGAGGTAGCTACAGTTCCCAGCAACGATTCCAAGACTGTGCAAAATTTCTTGCAGAAAAACATATTCACGCGATTTGGAACACCAAAGGAAATTATCAGCGATGGAGGCACACATTTTGACAATAGGCTAATTGCCAAAATGCTGGAGCGATTTGGAGTGACGCACAAATTTGCCACGGCATATCATCCATAGAAAAATGGGCAAGCTGGAATTTCCAATCGTGAATTGAAGGTTATCCTTGAAAAAAAATTCTATCTTTCTCGAAAGGATTGGTCGGAAATAATTGATGAACCACTATGAGTCTATTGAACAACATTCAATACGCCTTTAGGCATGTCGCCTTATAGACTTGTCTACGGCAAGACTTGCCACCTTCCGGTGGTGACCGAACATAAGGCTTATTGGGCAATCAAAACTATCAACATGGATTGGGAGAGTGCTAGACAAAAGCAACTACTAGACCTCAACGAGATCGAAGAATTCCATGCCTTGGCTTACGACAATGCGAGAATCTACAAGGAGAAAATGAAGCGTTGGCATGATAAAAAGCTATTGCCGCGGTAATTTTTGCCCGTGAAATTAGTTCTTCTCTTCAATTCTCGGTTAAAACTATTTCCAAGAAAACTAAAATCGAGATGGTCTGGGCCCTTCGAACTCGTAAAATCTTTCTCCCATTGTGCCATGATAATCAAGTCCACCATTGACGGACATGAGTTCAAAGTTAATGGACAAAGATTAAAGCACTATGCCGACAACCATGTTGAGCGCGACAAGGAAGTAGTTACTTTCGGAGAAGCATGATCTTGCTCTCCTTTAGTATTTCTTATTTATTTTCAGTTTTATTTTTAATTTTGAACATATTTTATTTTGGATTTATTTTTAGGATAAAAGTATGTTTTTAGTTTAATTTTTATTCTTTTTATCTTTATCTTTCTACATATTCTTTTTCTTTCTTTATTTTTGATTCCACAACCACAATCACCAAGAACATCAAGACAATTCCTCACCGGCTAAGGAACAGGAAGTGCCAAAGATAGCCCCAATAGTGAAACTTGCCCGGGTAACCAAAATTGCCTCGGCAAGACCTGATACCGATTAGAGAAAATGGAGGCCCGGCAATTGACTTACTTGCCCCGGCAACTGAGAATACCTAGGCAACTGCTGCACATGCTAAAGCAGACCGATGAAGAAAGTGAAGCACACGATGAAGTTCAAGAGGCAACACCAGCCACACACACTCAACCATCACGAATCAGAAAAAGAATCAAGCAAACGGCCCAAAAGAAACTCATTGTCACGAAATAGTTCAGTTTGGTGGCGTGTTAAGTGTACAAAAGTGTTGTTGCACTGTAATAACAGAATGTGTCTGATTTTTATCCAATTTGACTTATTGAACGATGTCCAAATGCTCCAAATGCAATTGGTGCAAGTGTACACGTTGCAAGTTATAATATAGTATAGATATCGTCTCCACAAGGATTAGTGCTACTTCAGGAATCTAACTTCTCGGACTGAAAGTAAAAACACAATTTGGTGATTGTAGGATTTCTATTTAACAAGAAAATAAAAGAGAAATTAAATAAAAAAGAGGTAATCGAATAAAAGAGAGTAGGCCAGGTTATCATGAGTCGTGGTGTGATAATTGAATGGACCGTCGTGGAAGTTGAGTGCTAGACTAGCTCAATTGCTTCAACAATTGAATCCAGACGGATTGATGGGGCAATTCTGCTACAACCTAGGCAATTCTACAATTGCCTGGGCAAGTCTGCGATTGCTTGGGCAAGTCTGTGACTGTCTGGGCAATTGGGCGACAACCTTCAAAGTTCGGCGAAGCTTTCTTCAATGGTTTCTCATTATCCCTAACTTGAAATACTGTTAATTGTGCATGCCTTGATAATACATCCCTACGTGAACTAAGGGTGGACCACAACCTATCTTGCGCTTTTTTTAGCCGTTGAAATTCGCAACTTATCCCTAAGTTGAATTAGTTTTCACCTTCGATTGATTGAATAAATACCATGCTCATTTGTTTCTTGAATCTAACTCTCCTGATATTAGATAAATAGATGACTTCACGAGATCCTCTCCCAATTCACTCGCAAAATTTAAGAACCAAGAATGAACAAACTTTGAAGTAAAATTGCAAACTCAATACCTAAACAAATCCAATCATTTTCACAACCTCAAAAACACAATAACCCAAGCCAAATAAGTTTAGTTCATGGCTGGGCACAACATAAACTCAAGAATAAAATCCATAAACATGAATCGAACAAAGAAGTAAAAATAAGAAGATGTCGAGCAGCCCTAGTCTTCTCTCCCAATCGCACCCCCTTGAAGTAGGCAGCTAGGTCTTCTATTTATAGGAGTTGGCTAGGTCAAAGTCTTTCTTGACGAGGAAGTTAAGTTGGAATTAAATAGAATAAAAGAAATAGTTCTCTTTTATTATATATTAATTCCCCCAAAAACTTCTCCTAAAACTCTTAGAATTTAATCTCCCTTTGATCTCCAAGAACTCCTCATAAATTTGAATTTAAATATTCATTAAATGCTGCATGGAAATCTAAATCTTTGGGATTTATCTCTTGCTTTTAATGCTTATCCCTAATGAGGTGGATTTTTCCCGACGTGCCTAATTAATCTGCCCAGCATGGCATGTAGAAGACAGCTTCGATTGCCTTGGCAGACCCTTCAGTTTGGCATTTGGAAAGCAGCTTCGATTGCCTTGGCAGATCCTTTAGTTTCCTTCCTTAGTTGCCACAACAATCTCCTTCTTGCTTGGGCAATTAGATCCTGCACACACAAAAACACACACTAGCAGCACCTTTTTCCACAAAATCAACTAAATTATGAAATCAAGCATGACGGTGAAGGAAATCATGAAAACATGCATGAATGCCTAATAATGCAACTAAAATGAGCCTAAGTCTAACAATAATATGAGTAAAAAGGGTTATAAAAATAGTACCTTTGAACACTTAACAGTGGCAAAGTAGTTAAACTAGTTACCTATAGTCCTTTTGGTATGGATGCATTGCCTATGTATTGTATAAGTGTTTAAGTCCCTAAAAGTGATTTTAGTATTGGCTAAAAGTGGCAAAACTTGCATATTTGGCTCATAAAGGTGAAAACCTACTAAATGGATTCATATAATCAGGAAATTTGGCATGTTTGTAAATTATAGTGTTGTAAACTTGCTGGTAAATTTCATTGCATTTGGAGCATTTGGACATTGTTCGATAAGTCAAATTGGATAAAAATTAGACCAATTCTGTAATTACAGTGCAGGGCATATCGATACAGGTGATGGTGTATCGATACGGTATTATATAATTGGACAAGGTGAACGCTGGTTAATAGGGCGTATCGATACAGACTTTGGCGTATCGGTACGAAATGACAACACTAGAATTTGGCTGTAAAAATTGCATCGGTACGGCTTTAGGGCTTACCAAAACAGGTTCACTCGTACCGATACAGATAGACATGTATCAATACGAGTTTTGGTCACTAGAATATGATATTTATAAATTGTCCATGGCGTACTGATATGGCCTTTTCGAGTATCAGTACTGATACAGGTAATTCAATTAAAAGTGTTAGTAACAGTTCTGAAAAGTTACAAATTGGTCATTAATTATTGTTTAGCTTAATTGATAGAGTAAATGAATTCTGATTGCTATGAAAATTTGTATGCTCACTAAATAGGGACTGAATTTCATTGTGGTAAGTTTATTTTCAGTAAAAGACCTCTAAAATTATAAATTTATAGATTAGTCCCTAAAACTTGTAAAAGTTTAAAATTGATCCTAAATTCAAGACTAATGAGTTGCATCGGATCACTGCCTTAGTGTATAGACTTAGTATTGTTTTAAGACGCCATCTTAGACATTGCATGAGCCTTAGTTTGTTAAAAACTAATCAAGGATTAAAATATTGTTTCGATCATTGTATTGAACACCGGTAACATACTCCGATCTGGTTCTCGACCAGGCCATGATGGGGGTGTTACAGTAACTATTGCTTTCGAGCAAATATAGACTTTATAACAGTCATACTGTTAAATTAAAACTATTCAACATAAATTTTATTTTTCTTGTAGATTCAAAATCACCATGATTTATCGCACTTTACAATCGTCGATTAAAAAATACAAATAAAAGTAAAGTTTAGCAATATTGATTTTCTTCTCGAGGACAATGGAGACATAGCAAATGACCAAGACAACTTCTCATAATCATTTTATTTCATGTCTCTTTTCAAGCCATTATATCATGTAAAACTCAAAAGACAATTAAAAAGATTAATTCTTATCAATAAAATAATATGAATTAGAAACATTCTCTAATGCTTGAAGAACAATCAACATGCAATAAATTATTGTGTGTGTATATATATTTATTGTAACTTGAAACATATACAATTTGAATTTATTGTAACTTGAAACATATACAAAACACAATAATTTATTGTAACTTGAAACATATACAATTGAAATAAAATTATAATAATTTACTGAACCAATTACCTTTAAAACTTGCTAAAAACGCATGTCAAGACTTTTAAATTTGACCAAATTTTTATCGAAAAAATTGATCACAAGTCAATTAGGATAAACATGCAGAACTCTCTTATATAACACCAAGGAATCAGAACAACGATCACGGTTGAACAACAAGAACCACAATGAATAAGAGAGTTTGTGCTGATAATGTGTTGTGAATTAAATAAAATGAACAAGAATAAGAAAAAGAGATAAGAGAAAGTGGGAGATTTATATTTATTCTCAATATTGAGTTGTTTACAATGATGTCCTCAAATCTATATTTATAGGCATGAGATGAAAGCACTAATTTCAATATGTATTAAACTCTGGTAATAATGTAAATTAATGTTTCATTTAATACATGTATATTCACCATAAATAAATATTCATAACAATACTAAAAATTATTCTTACATAATTAGTGTTAATTGAAGAATTTAGAATATATATATGTAAATTATTGAAATATATGTCATGAATATTTAAAAGTACATATTATCTACGAGCAGTTGGTGCAAGGGCATTAGCTCTCTTCTTCTCACAACCCAAAGGGTTCAAAATCCATAGCCATTTTAATTTGGGCATTGTTCCTTTTTAGTTTTCCAAAATCCCTTGCTAGATTTTGCGTTAGAGACAACCACGAGGTTCATAATTCCAAGCCCCAAATGCCTCGTTTCTTGCACGACTGCCACCGCTTCCCTTTCCCGTTCCTACCCAATACTACAGCCTGATATCCATGGTGATTGAGCACTTTCTCTCAGTGAGGGAGCTTACGACATTTTATCAACGGACCCATTAACGACGAAAATTACCTAATTCTATGATTATTCTCGATAATTTTGTCATGTTGTTCTTGGTGCAAGTCTTTCCATTTATCATATGATGCAGTACATTGAGTCTCCAATCAACACAATTTGTTTGGGGTAAGCTGCATCCATGGTATCCTATTATAGTTTATTTCATTATAAACATGTATGTACAATGGTATGGTTGTATGAGTGCTTGTCACCATTAATGAAGTTCTGAACTAGTGTAGCTCAAGAATTAGAGATTCACCAATAGTTAGTATCTCTACATGCCTCCAAATTCATGTTTGGTACACGAAATTGAGAAGAGTGACCAGACCATTGAAAAAAGCAAAAAGCCTTAACCTTCATGATTGATCGAAGGCAAAGAATTTAGTTGTATCTTTTAAAACTTTAAATTTAGTTCTGGAGGGGGAATGAAAGCAAGACTGAACAAGGGGTGGTGTAGTGTGGTTTTGATCGGTTGAGCATACTCTTGGGGGGGAAAAGATGAGAATTGACTGAAGGTGTGTTATAAAAATGGAATAGCAACAACTGTTATATGGGAGCTGTTGGCAAGATAGGGGAGGAAGATTTAAGGTGGATATCTCTAGATAGTTATGATTTTGTAGATTTAATCTTAATATACTTTTTTTCTGTTCCTTGACTTAAGTTAATATTATTATAAGTATGATTTGATGTTGATGAGGTATATGATTATAATGGTGGTTTAATTTTAAAATGGTATGAATAATGCTAGAGTGTTGAAGAAGAAATAAGATGGTAATTTATGAAGGATTGATTATCGGATGAGTTTGCATTATTTAATATACTATAAAGTATGTCTAAATGGTACTTAGTACTTTGAATATGTATTCCTGCCCTTCTTGTATAGTATCTTTATGTTTGATTGAATAATTGACAATGTGAATTGTACATATTAATAGATACTACTCTTTCAAGCTGAATTTTGTTGATTTTAGTCTTGCATATATATCTTAGAATGTGGAGTTTAGTTGCTGGAAAATTCGGGACTGTTTTGGAACAATTGTGCATTTATAATGATTAAATATTAGGCTTAAATGTGTTTGAAACAACAGCCAAGTAAGCTGCACTATTCCAGCTTGTTGTCAACCAGTTTCGCATAATTTGGTAGTAAAAATGTAGCAACAACAGTAGTTGAACCTATGGCCTTGTGTCATGTATGTAGTGCTCGATATTAGTGTAGCGACTATTATTGTGCAAAAAGTCATTTTCTGTACAAATTCGGAGTCGCCACCGGTCACTTGGTTCAGGTAGAACGGACACCCGAAAACAAAACCAGAGAAAAATTTGGGTTCGGCAGTTGGTTACGCATGGGGAAGGATTAGAATCCCACAACTCCCAAAATTGGTACCTAAAGGTTCGCATTGTATTTATTAAGGAAAACAGAAATTCAGATTAATTTAAATTTTAATTCCTAAAATGCATGTATGCATGACAGCTTAAAAATCGCATGGATATCCACGGTAGTCAAAGGAGATGACACCGGAGAGAGGGACGCCACTTCCAATAGAATACCGGAATAATAAGGCCTAAAACTATATGCAATAACTATATGCATGATCAATTAATTCGAAACGGAATATTAAATTACAACAACAAAATTGAAAATATAATTAAAATGTAACATGAACATAAACATTGTTTAACATAATATTATTACACAATTTGCTAATGTAATTAAATATAATATGCTATAAATAATAATAATAATAAATATAATAACAACAATAATAATAATATAACACAATAGTAACAATAATAATAATATAATAATAACAATATATAGCATAACAATTAAAATACGAGGGACCAGATTGTAAAGCAAATTAAATTACGAAGGACCAGTGGCGTAATTATACCATACGACAGAGACAAAGTGGGAGATAGCCTAGGGCGGAGGGACCAAGAAGGTAATTTTTCCCATTTTCTTTTAATTATCCGGACTAATTGAGAATTTTGAAAATATAGGGGACCGGAAATGTAATTAGACCATGTGGTAGAGACAAAACGAAATAATTAAAGGGGCGGGAGGACTAAGTGTGCGATTTAACCATCTTTTTTGTGTTTATAACCTAAAATTCTAAACAGATTCATATCACCATTTTTTTCAAACCGTCTCCCTTTCTCCCCTTATTCTCTATTTTTTTCAATTTTGAAACCCTAGAAATAAAACTCTCCCCTTTTTTACTTAGAGAAAAAAAACCCTAGATCTAGATTCGATCGAACAACGGCGATTTATCCCCGGTCAAGGACGACGGACGACGGGTTCGAAGCGAAACTGAGGTAAGATTCAAAATCCTCTCTTTTTATGTTTTTTCGTGTTCATATTTGAATAAAAATAGAGAGTATACCTTTTTTTGAAACTCGGATCTGATTTTTTTGCTTTTATTTCTTATCCCCTTTTTTATGTTCGAAACAAAATTGGATCTGAAATTTTCCTTGCTTTTTATTTTCTTGTTCGAAAAAAAGCCCTCCAGATCTGATTACAAGCACAGGTTTTATACCCGTTTGTTACATAAAAAATATATAGATATGGCATCCATTTAATGCTTGAATGATGATTTTTTTCAGATAATAATTTCTTCTTTTTTTGCTTTTTGCAAGTTTGAAGTGACCTTGGGCGGTGGAGCAGGCGGCCAGTGTTAGGAGTTGGCCAATGACGAGCTAGGGTGGCGCGCATGCAAGCCACGACGGCCCAAAGGCCGGGAAGATGAAGGGTTTCCTTGGGCGACGACAGATAAAGATGAGGGTGAATTAGGGTTATTATTTTTTAGAGTTTTTAGGTTATAATTGGGTAAAGGGTATTCTGGTAATCCGGGTTAAATAGGTACCGGGTCGGGTTACGTAAATGGGCTATTGGGTCAACTATTTGTAATTAGTCTGAATGGGTTTGGGTTATAGGCCCGGATATTTGTAAATGGGTTTGTAATAATAAAGGAATTTTTGGATCTGATCTTTAAATTTGGTTTTAAGCCCAGGACAAAAATGGGTTATTACAACTGCCCCTCTTTTCTCATTGATGTGTAATAGGAATAGAGCAAAGACAAAAGAATAATCATTTTTGTCTGGTTGAGTTTGAGTTTGCTTTTCTCTGGCCACCACCTGCTCTTTGGGCTTCCATTGGTTCGTCCAAGCCACTATCGGAGGTAAAATCTTCAAAACAAGAAGATATGTTGGGGAGACACAATCTTCAAACTAGAAATTCGAGGTCATCAATTCTTGCTATATAGAACTATTCCCTTATCTTCTGTCTGGAGCCTTGCAGAAATGAACTCTTCCTATACAGAATTCAGTTTATCTTTGGCAAAATCTTCGGACTGCAAGTCCCCCTATATAGAACTTCTCGCCTTCAATTATCAACTTTGGAGGTTCTTCCTAGATAGAGCCTTCTCCGTCATGAGTGGATTGAGAGTTCTTCCTATATAGAACTCCTCATCTTAGAATCCTGAAGTAGACGTTTTTCCTATATAAAACTTCTTGCTTCAAAATCTTTTAAGTTTTAGGTCTTTCCTGTATAGAACCTTTTGCTCTCTCTGGGGTGAATTCTTCAAGCTACAAGTTCCTCCTATATAGAACTTCTTGCTTTTGAATCCTGAAGCCATAAGTTCTTCCTTCATAGAACTTCAAACTTCTTACCTTGAAGTTATAAGACTACTAGTTCTCCTTATATAGAACTTTTCATCTTAAAGTCATGAATTCTTCTTATATAGAATCATTTTCTATCAGTAGCACTTTGTTCTCTACTGTCGCAAGTATCTGCAATTCCTACTACTTTTTTGAACGCCCAAAAACGAAAATGTTCGAAATGATGCCCCAATTTCTGATTGTCTATGCGTCATTAATCGGATATCCTGATCAGACTCGACTCTTGCTTCTTTGTCAAGATCTACTTCCTCAGTTGCACAAATCTAATCTCCCTTCGATTCTTGAACACCTGATAAGAAAATGATGAGATCTGAAAAATTATGAATTAGCATGCTCCTAGGCTTAGGGATGCCTATCTATATGATGCATGGGTGATGATATCTCGAGATCATTTCGAGATTTTTGTTTTGATTGGGTGATGTAGATTTCCTTGATGCTTCGTTCTCTTCATTCTTTCTCGTGGTAGCGATACCCCATGTCACATACAAGTTCAATCTCTTAACTTCTTTTCTTTTTTTCTCTTTTTTTCTTTTTCTTTTTTCTCTCCCGCTTTTTCTTCTTTTTTTCTTTCTTTTAGCTTGGCACCCTTTTGGGTTTCTGTCTCGAAATTCTTATGTTCTTGTCGTTTTCGTCTTCTTGCTTTTCTTGGACAAATTTGAATTTAGATGACAGTCGTTGTCTCGTTATGGCGCATTCTGAAAACTTGTCGCCTGAGATCCACGTGTGGGTGCATTGTGCATATAGAAACCTTCGTACCAAGGTCATTTATTCTTTTAAATCACATGCACTTTGTAGGCTAGAACTAAAACATAGTAATGCCAAGAAATCTTTAGCTTATCAAGAATCTATGTTAACTTACTCGAGAAAATGAAAAAAGAGGTAAAATAATATTTTATTAGTAAATTCAAGATAGTTCAAAAAAAGTCACGACAAATATGAGACAAAAGAAAACAAAAGGTGATAAAAAATACATGGTATTCACTGCATTAATGACACGTGAGCCCACCGTCAGAGGTAGAATCCTAGCCTCAGGCTCTTCTCTAGAGCATCGATATTTTTCGAGAGGGTTTGTCTGCTGGATGCCTAATCTCAAAATTCATTTGAGCCGGCCTTTATGGGTTTTCAATTCAAATGCTTCATTGGTTTCAAGAATCCCTTTTCGAGTTTTCATCTTGAACCCCCTTTTTCTTTTTTTCCTTTTTTTCTCTTCTTTTTCCTTTTTCCTTTTTCCTTTTTCTTTCTTTTTCTTTTTTCTTTTTATTTTTCTTCTTTTTCTTCTTTTTCTTTTTTTCTCTTTTTCTTTTTCTTTTTTCTTTTTCTTTTTTCTTCATGCGTAATACTTTTTGACTGAGTCTGAGTTTATTGGATAGCTCAGCTCATTTCCGTCCATCTTTGTTAAGATCAACGCCTCTCCAGAAAAGGCCTTCTTAACGACATATGCCCTTTTCCAATTTGGCATCCACTTTCCACGAAAGTCTCTCTGAATTGACTGTATCTTTTTAAGCACTAGATCCCCCTCTCGGAATTCTCTTGGGAGAAGATTCTTGTCATGAGCCCTCGTCATCCACTTTTGATATATTTGACCATGGAAAATAGCTCTCAGTCTCTTTTCTTCAATGAGATTTAGCTAATCAAACCTAGTCTGCATCCATTCGGCTTCATCTAACTTCACTTCGTTCAAAATTCGAAGCAACGAGATCTCTACTTCAATGAGTAGTACTGCTTCCGTACCATAAACCAGCGAATAGGGTGTTGCCCCCATCATTGTACGTACAAACATTCGGTAGGCAAACAGAGCAAATGGTAGCTTCTCATGCCAGTTGTAACACCCCCTACCCCAGTTTAGGATTAAACCAGCTCGGGAGCGTTACGAGGGCACTGGAAACACGAACAATTTAAAACTTTCAATAAGTCGTCACTAATTGATGAGTTGAGCACTAGCAAGGCCCTTAATAATTCACAAATAATCATTCGAGCAAGGATATGTTTATCATGTATGGTAATCGGATTGCATACTTAACCTAATTATAGCCACTTCAAATAACATTATATATGCGTAGCTTAACCATCTTATAACAACAATTAACTGGTATACGGTGATATGTTCAATTCGAGTTATTAAGTGTGTCTTCTGGGATCTTACATTCAAGACATGTAAGCAAATTATGTAGGTTTAACTTAATATGTTCATTTGTGTATACATTTACACCATACCACAAGCAAGTAAGTAATGTTCAATTCTTTAAACATTATCATTCAGCTATCACAAGATCAAGCATAACGTGATATATATCCTATCATTCATTAAGTATTCAAAACATTAGAAGCCATAATCATACTTACATACAACTTTCAAGTAGCAAAATGCATGTCCTAGCTTAACTATATACAAGACTAGGTGCCACCAACTAGGAACATTCAAATGTATAAGTGTGGATCCATACTCTAGCTTTGCTTGTGTTTGCTTCAGGCTCATGGAACAGGCTTCAAAATCAAGGAGATTTCTTGAATCTCTTAACATGTAGTTTAGGAAGAGTGGAAACAAGAGTGATAAGTACAAGTTGTACTTAGTGAGGTAGTAATCTAGTTCTATCCAATAATTGAGGCAATTATCAATTAGTCAAGTTAAACCTAGTCAAGGTTTGTAGCAATCGAACTCAAGCTTTATACATACTTATCATTTCAAATTAAGTAACATATCATTTCAAGAAAGACATTCAAGTACACATCGATTCAAGTGGGATTATAAGCCATTCAAGTAGCAACTCATATAGCAAGCAATTCGAGCATCAGTAAATTCAATTATCAAGAAATTCAAGTGTCAAGTAACTCAAGTATCAAGTAGTTCAAGTATCAAGTAATTCAAGTATCAAGTAATTCAAGCATCAAGTAATTCATGTATCAAATAATTCAAGTTTCAAGTAAGCTTTATGCTTCAATTATTTCTTATTTGCTTTCTTTAGTTTATGCCTTTGGTATTTAGTTGTCCAGGTAATCGAGTCACCAACCAACTGTCGCCAAATAACAAGATACTGGTCATTACCCTCCTACTATCGCCAAAGACCATTCACACATCCCTCCTACTGTCGCCATTTATGAATCTTAGCCATGGACCGTAGTCCACCTAACACAAAAGAGCTCTAGACTCTATGGCATGCCATTCTATCTATGATCACTAGCAACCAAGGCTTTGTTTCAATATTTTATCACATTTTTCAAGTAATTCATGTTCAAGTCAAGATATCATCGTTCAAGAATCAATTCAAGCAAGGTATATCAAGATTCAAGCTTAGCCCTTAGTCCAATTGAGCCTTAGCTCTACATTTTGCAATTTAACTTGTCATTCAAGAATGCAATTAACATATTCCATCTCTAGGCATCAAGCAAGATCTATAATTCATGATTTATATCATGTTAACAAGTATCTAAATCATAGAGATACATTCAAGCACTATTCGAATTGATCACAACCAAGGCAACAAGAATCAAGCATTTGTTTTCACTTTTCTTTCTAATTAATTTAACAACATTCATGTTACTATCAATTCTCAAGTTTTAGCTTAAGCCATTATTCCCCTTTTCTATCACAACCAAGCTTAAATCCAGTACATTAACATGGCATAAAAATAACAAGAAAGTAGACATGCATCTTTGGTTAGGACCTAAGTCCTAACCCTATATTAAACTACACTCATAATACTCCAAGCTAGCTTAGTCTCGAAAGACTATCCCCTTTTGTTTAGCTTTCGAATGCTCCTCCTTAGACTCTCATCCAATGTCATCTTCTCGTTCTAACATTTCATATAATTAAATCAAGGTCAAGACAAGGTACATTCATTTAACTTCAAAACAGGGCAGCAATACACAATATTCATTCATCCAAACTGTCCTAGGCTGCCATACAAGCACACACACACACACATATATATATATATGAGGTAGCATTCAAACTACTCAAAACTGTGTACAAGATAGTACACAAAACTACATTTAAAGCTATTCGAAAATGCACACTAGGCCATAGAATCAAAATCAGCAACTATTTAATTCATTACATGACTCCATACATTCAAGCATTCATTTCAAAACATCAAGGTTGTTGCTGCCAGGCAGCATGTGCATTACTTGCTTAAATGTTCATATCTGTCATTTTGTACGTCGGAATTTCAAACCATTTACACCGTTAGAAAGCTAACTTAATTGTTTTTCTAACCATATAGGCCTTGTATTTTTATTCTTTACGAATTAATACAGTTTTTTATTTAAAGACAGACCAATTTACGTCACTGAGCAGCAACTACATTTTCAATAGTTTCAAGCAAAATAAGGCAGTTCTTTATACATTTAAATTACACTCCTTTGTGCATCAATATGACTCTCCAACATAGTTACACACGTCCAAGCAATTCAATTTAACTTTACATTGCCCAGAATAGTTTAATGCTTATTAACATACAAACAATCGTGCTCATAACAGTCCCTAATTGTATAAAACGGCCCTCTCCCTGACTTTAATTTACTAAACAGTTTCAAAACAATTTTTTCTTCTACAAAACAGTCCACTTTTAAATGCAAGATCAAACCCTCAATTAAGTACACTAAACAGCCCACCATTTTGCAAAAACAATCCCTATGTATACACACACCTATATAGAACAGTGCCATGTTCTTAATTTAATCAAATCAGCCCTTCATTTCATCAAATTGGTCCCTCTTTAGTTCTAAAATATATAAAACAATCTACTTAGTTTCAAGGTATTCAAAACAGTACATTTAGACTCACGTTCCAATAAAAGCGATTTCCATTGCTTGTATATACAAATTCATATTCAAACAGTCCCATTAGTATAATTAATAACAAATCATTTTCTAATTGCTTGTGAATCATTCCTTTAATGTTTTTACCAAACCGAAATAGTTTTTAAACATCACTCAAGTGATCAAATTAATTCTTAATTCATTCATATCAAGCAATAATCTCACTCCAACTCAATATCATTCGAACACTCCTCTAAGTGTTGTCCATGTTTTCATGTAAACACCATAATCATTACTACAAAATACACCTTAATCTCTATAGTCTTAATTGAATATTCTAGCATCTCTAGCAAGACACGTGATTTAGGCACATATCTACAATCTTAAGTAAAATTTTCACTAAAATCGAAAAGAATGGAGAAACAACAAGATAGTTACCTTTCTCCCAAGCATATTTGAACACCATGCATGCAAGGATGTAGGATGAACAAAGCCTTAAACCAAGTTTTCTCTCAACTCCCTCTCTCTATTTGATTTCGGTAGGAGAAGGGAAATGAAGAAAATGACTATCCATCTCCCTTCTTTTTTTGTTTTATTATCAATTAAACATGTGTTAAAATCCCACCTAATTTTCCTTTAACATGCAAACTCTAAGTTTAACAAGTCATTCATTTTAGTCACTATGATTTAGTGTTCTTCTTTTTTAATTGTCACAATTAGCTTCCTTCTTTCATTTGATTATGATATAATTTAACTAGCTAATAAGTTTAAATTGTGGTAACAACTTATAGGCTCGGTTTAGGCATATCATAATTCCCTAATTTAAATTAAATTACCACTTTTAGAAATATGCTACTAGGCTCGGGTTTAGGGTATTACACCAGTCCTTAAAAGTGTCTATCGCTTTTGCTATGATCTTCTTGATGTTCTTATTTGTTGCTTCCACTGCCCCATTCATCTTAGGGCGATAAGTGGTGCAATTATGGTGCGTAATTTTAAACTGCTTGCACACCTCTGTCATCATTGCATTATTTAAATTGGAAGCATTATCAGTGATGATTCTTCCTAGCAAGCCATATCGGCAAATGATCTCCTTTAAAAACTTGCAAATTGTCGCCCTTGTGATACTAGTGTAGGATGCTGCTTCTACCTACTTAGTGAAATAGTCAATAGCCACTAAGATGAAACGATGTCCATTGGAAGCTTTTGGATGAATTTGTCTAATAACATCCATACCCCACATTGCAAATGGCCATGGTGAGTTCATGGTATGCAAAGGTAATGGCGGAGAATAAATCTTTTTAGCATATATCTAGCATTTATGGCATTTATTGGCATAGTCAATACAATCCCCTTTCATGGTCGACCAATAATATCCATATCTCATGATCTTTCGGGCCATTGAAAAGCTGCTGGCGTGTGTCCCGCACAAACCATCATGCACTTTGGCGAAAATATTCTTAGCTTCTCGAGCATTAACACATCTTAAGAGTATCTGGTCTTTGCCCCTTTTGTACAAGACTTCACCATCTAGGACATATCTAGTCGCCATTCTTCTAAGAGTCCCTTTATCATTCTCGCTCGCTTCTTTAGGATAGGCTTGGAATTTGATATACTGTAAGATATCATGGTACCATGGGTTGCCATCCATTTCTTCTTCCAAGTTGCAATAGTAATTGTGCATTTCAAAAGTTTGCATTCGTATTGGTTTCATTTCTGCCCTTGTACCTGCTTTAAACATCGTGGCTAAGGTCACCAAGGCGTCTGCCATCTGGTTATCTTCTCATGGAAAGTAGGTAAAACTAACCTTCTCGAACCCTTTAATCAGCTCTAGGATTAAATCATAATATTTTACTAGCTTTGGGTCTCTTGTTTCTCATTCTCCACAAAGCTGATAAATCACCAGAGATGAATCTCTAAAAGCTTAAAGTATCTTGACCTTTCTCTCAATGGCCACATGCAATCCCATAACACAAGCCTCATACTCGGCTATGTTATTTGTACTGAAAAATTCTAACCTGCTCGTGAAAGGGTAATAGACATTGTTTGGGGAGATCAATGGTACACCTATTCCATGACCAAGGGCATTAGATGCTCCATCAAAATACAACTTCCATGACTTCTCCTCAAGTATAGTCTATTCTTCAGTAGTGATGCACATCATGTCCTCATTAGGAAAGTTAAAGTTCAAGAACTTATAATCACCTGAGGCACGGCTTGCTAAAAAATTAGCTATAACGCTCCCTTTTACCGCCTTCTAGCTTACATAGACAATGTCAAACTCTGATAACAGCATTTGCCAATGGGCCATCTTCCCAGTGAGTGTCGGTGCTTCCTTCAGAAATTTTAACGAGTCCAATTTGGATATCAACCAGGTGGTGTGATACAACATGTATTGCCTGAGCCTTTTAGTAGCCCACACTAAAGCACAACATAATCTCTGAATTGGCGGATACCGTCAAAATCTTCTTGATCTTTTCTAGAGCCTCTTGGCATTCTTCATCCCATACTCCTGGGTTGTTCTTTCGAAGTAGCCTAAAGACAGGATCACACTTTTTGGTTAATTGAGAGATGAACCGAGATATATAATTTAGTCTTCCTAAGAAGCCTCGGACTTCTTTTTGTGTCTGAGGTGGTGGAAGATTCTGAATATCTTTAACCTTGTTAGGGTCAATCTTGATTCCCTTTCTACTAACCACGAATCCCAAGAGTTTTCCGGACGTCACTGCGAAGGTGCATTTAGAAGGGTTGAGCTTCAGTTGATACTTTCTCAATCTTTGGAATAGCTTTCTTAGGTTCTGAATATGTTTTTCCTCAGTTCGAAACTTAGCAATCATAGCATCCACGTACACCTCAATTTCCTTGTACATCATATCGTGGAAGAGAGTCACCATGGCCCTTTGAAAAGTTGCCCCATCATTTTTAAGTCCAAATGGCTTTACTTTATAACCCCATTTGGTCATAAATGTAGTCTTCTCCATATCTTCTGGGTGCATCTTTATTTGATTGTATCTCGAAAAGCCATCCATGAAAGAGAGCCATGAATGCCCCATCGTATTATCAACCAGAGTGTCAATATGGGGTAAAGGAAAACTATCTTTTGGGCTTACTTTATTGAGATATCTATAATCAACACACATGCGCACCTTTCCATTTTTTGGTACTGGGACTATGTTCGCAACCCATTCTGGGTACTTGATGACTTTGAGAAAACCAACACCAAATTGTTTCCTCACTTCTTCTCTTATTTTTAGTAACACATCGATCCTCATCCTATTGAGCTTCTGTTGAACTGGTTTACACCCAGGCCTCATTGGTAACTTATGTACCACAATGTCTGTATTCAGCCCCGACATATCTTGGTAAGTCCAAGCAATACGTCTTTGAACTCTTGAAGTAGAGCTATCAAATCATGTCTAGTTTTTAAGGAGAATGTGGTGCCAATCTTCAGTTCCCTCTTATCTTCGTCAGATCTTAAATTAAGAATCTTTTTCCTTCTGGTGAAGTAGAATTTGCTTTTCCTCGCTTGCCATTAACCTTACCAACTCATCCGAGACTTCGTATTCTAATTCATCTTCCCCTATCTATTTTCGTCAAACACACAGACTGTTCGAAATCTACCTCAGGGTCAAATTCAGAATCATTCATACAGTCAAACGTAAGGACCCTGCGTGAAGAAAAAAATGCGTATTTTGGACAAAGAATGAATGTTATTTGTATGAAATATGTATATAAAAATAGATGTGGGAAATGTTTGCTATTTGATAAAACGTAGAAAACATCTTTTTCATTGCACGAGTAAGTTAACATAGTAGCCCTTTTACAAAAAATCCCTCATGCTTGCGGGCAAAAGCAAAAGGGTTGGTTCGAAGCATTACACTGATTCAGTCCTAAAAACTACAGGCAAGTCGATACTGCTCCAACTATTGAGTGTCTCCCCTAAGAAGCAAGGGCAGATTCCAGTCAAAAACTTGTTGACCTTTCCATCATCCAATACCATGTTGACCAACATCCCTTCTAGTGATTCACTTGACATCTCCTCATTATTGACCATGTCATTCTCTTGTTTAGCTTCATGCACCCTTTGTTCAGCATTGACAATCCCACCGAACACAAGTTATCTCTTAGGTGAGGAAAAAACATTGGCTTCCATGGGATTTCTTCTCCATTGAACCTAGCTCTCATTCGTTCTTCCCTCTTTCTGTACTCCCCTTTCCTTTGCAACATACCAGGCTTATAACCAAGCTCGTATCGATCTTTTTTTGAAGATGACGTCTTTTGCACGTAAACTTCCCTGTAAGTTCTTTCCCAAACCTTTTCCAGTCTTAGCCCCTTGTCCTAGGGTCTCCCAAACGGTCATCTTGGTACAATTGGATAATTTGGGGTGAGGGATCTTGCTTCCTTCTGTGATAAAAGTCACGTTTACAAATTTCAGAGCCCAAAAAGAACACTCCAAAGCATCTTCATTTGGTGGAATATAGGGAGCATCAAACGTTATTGAAGCAATGATGTCTTGTTCTGCTTCAACACTCACCAATTTTCCTTCAATTACAAACTTCAATTTCTGACGCAGTGATGAAGGAACAACACCGACAAAATGAATCCAAGGCCTTTCTAGTAAGCAATTGTACGTCGGCTTAATGTCCATCACCAAAAAGTTAATAACATACTCTGTTATCTCAATCAGCAAGGGTATCTCGATCTTCCCCACTACATATCTTTGAGTTCCGTCAAAAGTTCTCACTAAATTATAGCACGATTTTATGTGGGAGTTATCGACTCGTAACCTCTAGAGAGCAACCAGCGGTAACACATTCAGTGCAGAACCGTTATCAACGAGCACTCTTGGCAAAATATACCCTTTTGTAGTGGGTAGTGGTGTTTAGCGCCTTGGTAGACCCCATTCCTCATTTTGGAATTTCATCATCGTTAAACGTGATATAATTATCTGTAGTGATGTGACCCACTATCCGGTCTAGCTTGGCTACAGAAATATTATCCGGGATAAATGTTTGATTCAACACCTTCAACAATGCATTACGGTGTTTCTCCGAGCTTAAGAGTAACTCAAGTACTGTAATTCTGGCTTGTTGTTTTCGAAGCTTTTCAATAACACTATACTCATTATCTTAAAAATTTCAAGAATTCTTGAGCTTGTGCTTCAGTCACCAGCTCGTTTATTTTTGGGGATGGTTCCTCATCGAATACTTTCTCAGGCTCGACTTTTGCATCTTTGTCTTCAACAGTCTCAGTGGCCTTCAAAGTTTCTGAGGAGTACATCGACCACTTCTAGTGAAATGTCCTACTTCATTTATAGCTTCGGTTTCTAACTCATCCATTTCTCCCTTCTACGTGAATTCTATTTCAACCCACATTTCTTTTTCTTTTTGTGGTTGCGACATAGAAATATGAGCATCATAATTCCATGGAATTTTATGTGTGTTCTTGAATGCGAAAGGGGCTAGAGCCAAGATGGTAATCTTGGGAGCCATCTTTGTACTTTTACTCGGGGCGAACTATTCTCCTTTGGCTTAGATGAGATGACCAAAGGTCGGTCCGCGCTATATTTGACACTAGGATTATCTGACGCACATATGTCTATCTCTTTTATCCCTTCAACCCTTTCAAAAAAACTTAATTTCCTTATTTCCCATTATCTTTTGGATCAACTGCCTAAACTGTTCACGGCTTTGTATCCCATGGCCCTCTTCTTGGTGATACTCGCAGTAAGGCCCACATCCTTCTTTTATTATTTCCATCCCCCTTTCTATTAAACATGCCATGCACAGTTGCTGAAACACCCATCTGATAGGGGACTTGACCTTGGATATGCTCTTCTTAGCTTTTCTATCACTTCCATCTTCAATGGCATTCACACTACGCCCTCCATGGTTTGGTAGGGGATTAGCGGCTACGTTTGGGTCATCAAACTTTAAAATCCCCGTATTTATCAGATTCTGGACAAATTTCTTAAAAGTAATGCAGTTCTCCATCGTATGTCCTAGGGCGCCAGCGTGATAGTCGCATTGAGATTTTTCATCATACCATGCAGGAAAAGGGGGCTTGAATGGCATGACATGATATGGTCTTATACAGCTGAGAATACAACTAGTGTATAATATCGGCAATGGGGTAAAGATATCTTTTCCTTTTCCTTTCTGTGGGCTCTATCTTCTTTCTTGTTCGAGCCTTGTTTGTTCTCAGTAGAAGCTTGTGGTTGAGAAATAGTGAAGTTTGCAGGAGCATTGTAGGTGCTGGCGACATTCACCTCATTATCCTTCTTCTTGTAATGCTTTCGAGATTTTTCCTCGGTATCAATCCTTCTATTTTTTATGGCTACATCAATCAATTCCACAATCATTATTAAATCAGTAAAGTTCTGGACGGTATTGCTTATCAGGCGGTCAAACAATGCTCCCCTTAGAGTGTTTACAAACATAGGAGTAATCTCATGTTCTAGAATGGGCAGATGAATTTGGGCCGCTATGTCACACCATTTTTGGGTGCATTGGTGCAAACTTTCATTTGGTCGTTGTTCCATTCCTTCCAACATAGCTCAACTGGGGTCATGTTAGAGACATGCTTGTAGTGTTCAACAAAGGCCCTGGAAAGGTCTTTCCATGATTTAATACTATCCTAACTAAGCTGCATATACCAATGGATTGTCGACCCGGTCAGACTATCTTGGAAACAATGGATCAACAGCTTCTCATTTTTTATAAAGGGTGTCATCTTCCTACAGTACATGGTTATATGAGCGGAAGGACAAGTGGTTCCATCATATTTATTAAAATCTGGTGTTTTAAATTTTAGCGGGAAGACCAAATTTGACACGAGGCTCAGGTCGCTAGCCTCACTCCCTTGTTCGCCTACCCCTAGCATGGCTCTAAATTGTTCTGCAAAGAGGCAAAACCTTTCCTCATTTTTGTTTTCCAATTCAGTTCTAATCTTTTCCACTATATTCAGATCTGGTATCTTTTCCTCATGGATCGTCTCCGAATCAATCGGTTGTTTCGCAGTTACCCCTTCTTTCTGGTTAGCATGTGTTCCAGTAGTGTTAATGTATATTCTCCTTTGGGGTATCGACGTCTCCAACTGGACTCTAATATGAGATGTAGTCGTAGTACCCTCTGGTTCTTCAACGGTGTCATCTAAAACCTTATCTTTACCAAGCAAAACAGCTATTTGAGCCAAAATTACTTCTTGTGACTGGGTAATCTTTTCACTGATGTTTTGCTTGGTTCGATCAAAACGAGATTCAAGGTCCCTCTGGCCTTGTTCTAGGTTGGTTACTCTTTCTTCCATTATCTTTGTTTGCAGACGAGTACCGTATCGATGCGGAATAATTACAGTTTGAATTAAACTTTCTGTCATGATATTTTCACAATTAATTCAATTATTCTTAGTAATGTATACAAAATATAATACAAAAATAAACAGTTAAATGTTATGTTATGTCATAATGAATGCAATGAAGGCGTTGATTCTTAGATAGTCCTTGGAAAGACTTTTATTAGATAAAGAGGTCTGATTACAAAAAGCAAAGATAACGCATTACATATAGCGTCTGGCTTCTATTCCTAAGACCTCGACTTC
Source organism: Hibiscus mutabilis (assembly GCA_019671005.1). Taxonomy (NCBI): domain Eukaryota; kingdom Viridiplantae; phylum Streptophyta; class Magnoliopsida; order Malvales; family Malvaceae; genus Hibiscus; species Hibiscus mutabilis. Next base: position 36,895,930 of record CM033718.1, on the reverse strand, counting down.
TTGAAGTAAAGCATGTACTCGGGCCACCCTATGTGTTTGTACCATGACGCCCATCATTTCTCTATGCTGGTCTCGAATTAGCTGACCGGCTTGTTGAAGTCCGTACACTATTCGATGGTTATCTTCCTGCAGGGATCCTTCAAAAGAGACAAGTCTTTCCTTGCAATCACGAAGGGCATCTTCGAGTTCGGTCACCCTTGCTTTTAAAACCTCATTTTCTTCTCGAGCAACATTATCTCGGTTGTGGTATTCCTGTAAAAGCCCCTCCAACTGCATAATTTGGGCTTCAAATTCTTTATTCTGAGCTCTTAGTTCCTGAGTTATAATTTCTAACTCCTTTGTCTTCTTTTCTATCTGCTTCTAGCTAGCTTCATACTTTCGAGCGTAGCTATCAAGCCTCTTTCTTTCAGGAGCTTAGCAATTACATCTTTGACAGTGGTACCTAGACCGTGCCTTCGTAAATTCTGCTTCAGTTCTTGCCATTCCTCCCTCAACTCTTCATGGTCTTTTTCGAGTATCTTTTTTGTTTCAAGATATCTTTTTCTTGCCGCTTGTATTTCTCCATATCCACCGAGGCTAAATAATTTGTCGCTTCCAATTCATAGATGTGTTTTTCTAAGGCGCGTACCTCTTTTTCATGAGCCCTTTTAGCCTTCTCCAAATCAGAAGGAGCATCATTCATATGCTCTCTCAAGGGTCGAACATTTTGTTGATTTGCAGAAGGAATAATATCGTTGACCCGAGTAAGTCTTTATTGCTCGTAACTTGGATTAATCGATGAATCATATATCTCAATCATGTGCATATTCTTCCAAGAGCGATTCATTTTCTGGACCTTTGCTTTGTAGTCATAACCTTCGTGTTTAAAGTGAGAAGTATTCAAACCCTGAGTAGCAGGAATGAGCTGCATAGAACCATATTGGTGTGACACAAGCAAGGGGCAATATCCAGTTCATCCCCAAATTCTGGGCAAGGTTACCCAGTCGTATTCTCTATAATGGTAGAGGAACTCTGTCAAGATTAACCAAGATACCTTCCACTTAATGGTGTCATCTCGAAGTTCACGAAAGGCGGCCTTCCATTAATCTTCAGTCATAGCTTCGACTTGATACTTTTCCAAAAAGACTTTTATTGGAAAGAAAGTGGTGAGGCACATTTGATAGGAAAATTTCAAGTCCCAGAAGTGACTTCGAATCTAGATTTCTAATAGTGGTACACACCCCAAAAATCTACCTTTTCCCATTTTCCTACATGCGGTTAGTGACCAAAAAGTCTCTGCTAGAATAGCTGGTACTAGATTAATGCCCTTTTTGAGTTTGCTAAACAAATCTACTGTGGCGTAATCTATATTCCCCAAGGCTTTCGGAAAGATGACCATCCCATAAATGTTGAAAGTGATCAAGTACCTCCTTTTTGGTGGATCAGGGTGTTGATGGATTAACTCTCGGATATGTGCCCAAGCTATGCAGTCGGTCTTTCCTCTTCTTGCAATCTTTCCTCGGAACCATTCCTCGCTCATCTCGGTGATGTCAACTAAACTTTGATGGAAAGATGGCTGGTCTTTGGGTTTGATGTAGACCTTTCATTCCTTGAATTTCGGACAACAAAGCAGGGCAGTATACTCCTCGATTTTGGGAGTCATGTCCACCTTCCTAAAAGTGAAGCAACAGTATTCCAGGTTCCAAAATTGTGTTAAGGCTCTGAACAAATGCATATTGTTCTACACGTATAGTATAAGAGCTATGTCATCGAATTCCTATTGAAAGGCTTCCCTCATATCTGAACCCCAACTCTGCCATATTTCTCTTAGTTGATGGAGGTCATTCTGATGTGAAACAATCAAAGTGGGCTCGATAACCTCTGACACATGTGCTGCCGTCAAGCTATCCCTTTTTCCATCTGCATCCATTCAGACCATCCCCATATTTCAACATTATTGCTTTTGATTTTACAAAACCTCTCTTCCATGTTGAACGCCTTCTAAAATGGACTTTTCTTTAATCAACGCCTATGTATGGTATGACATGCAAATTGAATACAGGAAAAGAAGAGGAAAAAGAAACAAACACAAAAAACAAGTCAGTACGATGAATTTGTTGAATAATAAATAATTAAATAAATTAAGCAGCAAATAATAACATAAAGTAATCAATTAAAAGTACAAAAAATGTACAAGAAACAAAAGTAAATACATAGAAAGCATAACCTAGAAGGGTTATGTCTAAACGGGAAACATTCGAACATGGCTCTAAAGAGGGTAGGTTCTTACGGTCCACTATATGCGGTTGAGTTCTAAAGTAAACGGTACCCAAACTGCTGCTAGAAAATCAATTCGGGGGAATACGACCCTTATACCATACAGAGGAGTGAACCTCACGAAATATAAGGACCAAATTCCGGAAGTGAATTACAACACTGTACGGAGGTGAACACCCCACGAAACGAAGTAATCACTCCCACTTAAGGGTTCTAAATCTAATACATGATGCCATATTACATCAAACATTATGTAATTAGCAAACAAGGTTTAGATATTAAAAATTAAATTAAATCAAATTTTTATTTTTCATAATAATTACGATGTGAACCAAATTAAGGCTTAACTCATTTTTTATAAAAATATTGATGTCCCCAGCGGAGTCGCCATGCTGTAGCGATTATTTTTGTGCGAAAAAGTCATTTTTGTATAAATTCGGAGTCGCCACCGGTCACTTGGTTCAAGTAGACCGGACAGCGGAAAACAAAACCAGAGAAAAATTTGGGTTCGAGAGTTGGTTACGCATGGGGAAGGATTAGCACCCCACAACGCCCAAAATTTGTACCTAAAGGTTCGCATTGTATTTATTAAGGAAAACAGAAATTTAGATTAATTTAAATTTTAATTCCTAAAATGCATGTATGCACGACAATTTAAAAATCGCCTGGATATCCACAGTAGTCAGAGGAGATGACACCCGGAGAGAGGGACGCCACTCCCAATAGAATATCGAAATAATAAGGCCTAAAACTATATGCAACAATTATATGCATGATTAATTAACTCGAAATAGAATATTAAATTACAACAACAAAATATGAACTAAATTGAAAATATAATTAAAATGTAACATGAGCATAAACATTATTTAACATAATATTATTACACAATTTACTAATGTAATTAAATATAATATGCTAGACATAATAATAATAATAAATATAATAACAACAATAATAATAATAACAATAATATAATAATAATAATAATAATAACAATATATAACATAACAATTAAAATACGAGGGACAATATTGTAAAGCAAATTAAATTACGAAGGACCAATGGCATTATTATACCATAGGGCAGAGACAAAGTGGGAGATAGCCTAGGGCGGAGGGACCAAGATGGTAATTTTCCCATTTTCTTTTAATTATCCAGACTAATTGAGAATTTTAAAAATATAAGGGGACCGAAAATATAATTAGACCATGCGGCAGAGACAAAACGAAAGAATTAAAGGGGCGGGGGGACTAAGTGTGCGATTTACCCACCTTTTTGTGTTTATAACCTAAAAATCTAAACAGATTCTTATCCCTTCTCCCTCTCTCCCCTTATTCTCTATTTTTTTTAACTTTCAAACCCTAGACATAAAACTTTCCCCTTTTTTACTTACAAAAAAAAAACCCCTAGATCTAGATTCGATCGAACAACGACGATTTATCCCCGGTCAAGGACGACGGACGGCGGGTTCGAAGCGAAACCAAGGTAAGATTCAAATTCCTCTCTTTTTATGTTTTTTCGTGTTTATATTTGAATGAAAATAGGGAGTATACCTTTTTTTTTGAAACTCGTATCTAATTTTTTGTTTTTATTTCTTGTCCCCTTTTTGTGTTTGAAACAAAATTGGATCTGAAATTTTCCTTGCTTTTTATTTTCTTGTTCGAAAAAATAGCCCTCCAGATCTGATTAAAAGCACGGGTTTTATACCCGTTTGTTACATAAAAAATATATAGATAAGGTCTCCATTTAATGCTTGAATGATGATTTTTCCAGATAATAATCTCTCCTTTTTTACGTTTTGCAGGTTCGAAGTGACCCTGAGCGGTGGAGCAGGCGGCCGGTGTCATGAGTTAGCCGGTGACGAGCTAGGGTGGCGCGCGTGCAAGCCACGGCGGCCAAAAGGCCGACGCGTGGCTCGCACGCGCCTGGAAGATGAAGGGTTTCCTTAGGCGGCGGCAGATGAAGATAAGGGGGAATTAGGGTTATTATTTTTTAGGGTTTTTAGGTTATAATTGGGTAAAGGATATTCTGGTAATTCGGGTTAAATGGGTACCGGGTCAGGTTATGTAAATGGGCTATTGTGTTGAATGGGTTTGGGTTACGGGCCCGGTTATTTGTAAATGGGTTAGTAATAATAAAGGAATTTTTGGTTTTTGGATCTAATCTTTTAATTTGGTTTTAAGCCACGACAAAAATGGGTTATTACAATTAGGTACAAAATAGTGTAATTATTGAGTTCAATTTTGAGAATAATCTTCATTTATGACTTTATAGTCAGTGAGGACCTATTGGTCTATCCGATCGATCGAATTATCTATGGGAGAATTTCGGTCCTATGTTTCTTAAATCCTACTAGAGGACTTCGGTCATGTGTTTTGTACAACCTACAAGAGGACTATGTTTCTAAATTACGTAAAAGAGAAGTATAGTTCTAAAGTACATATAGGAGGACTTCATTTCTATGATTTCTACAGGTTAATCCGAGTATCTGATTAGTTTTGAAATAAAAATATATTGATTGAGTCACTTGTGCATTGTGCTAATGTGCCTTTTACGATGACTAAAAGGATTTATGTATTTGCGAGCATGATTCAATTAAACTTGACAGGCCTAGGAGCAATTATTAATAAATTACAGCAAGTTAATGTTGTTTTTTATGCATTAAATCTGATTTGATTGTGATTTTAAGATGCATTTAGCATGCTTTTGTTTAACTTTTGCATTGGAATTTAGCAATGGTGCTTTAGAGCATACTCTTATTTTTTCATACAATGCATATAAATAGAACTGATCGAGAGTTGTGAGAGTTCCAAGGAAAGTGATTCAATCTAGTCTAAGACTTTTGAGTATGTAAGAATTGTTTTTGAATAAAGTTGTGATTGGCAATGTGAGCCTAAACTTGAGATATACACTTTTATGTTGGTTTCTAATTGGATTTATGTTGTTGAGACTACACTGAGATGTTTGGATTGAAGTTTCGTTGTGTTTGAAATGATTTTGAAGGATGATTCATTTTAGAAGAAAGGATAGTGAATTTCTAGCTAATAGTCGGGTTTTTATTATCAAATGTGATTATGTTTTTCTTTTGGTTTGAGCATGTTTCTATATATGTGGGGCATGTTTCTAAATAATGAATTTTTAGAAGAAATGATTCAACCACAGACACAAAAGGGTTAGAGAAAGAAGGGGTGAACTAGAATGAAACAATACCTACCGAAGGGAACCAAAGGAACTCTAGAAAATTATATAAATGCTTTGACAGGAAATGTGAGGCATAGTGCCATGAAAAATAAAAATCTCCATTAAGGGAAAGCCACTGAATATCGTAGTTGATAGTTGTAGCACTCGTAGTTTTATCACTGTTGGTTGGAATAAGGAAGGAGTGGAACTTGTACAAATTAGCCTATTAAAATTATAATAGCTGATGGTTATGATTTAGAATTTAGGGTTAGAACTTAAAATTTATTTATTTTATTAATGTTGTGATATAAAAAGAGACACTAGAGATATGAGATTTGTGTATACCATTGGACGCTGTCCCGCAGCTGCTATTAAAATTGCAAAGAGATGAGAGAATGCCGGAAAACTCATTATTTTGAGTTCAATTTGGGATCTGATTTTACCTGCAAAGCAACGCATGAATTTGGACATCTGTAAATTGCTCTTATTTGTTCTATAAAATCTATGCAAGCTACATTTCCAAGCTTTGGGGAAAGATATTTGTCGTCAGTACAATTTGAATCAGTTTTTATTTGGGATTTTAACTCTTTCATTCTAGCTATGTAATCGAAGCAGAGATCACATTAGATTTCTCCATGGATGAGCTACAACTAAACCGCTGTTCTCTTATTTTCGTTTTTTTATGGCCTACAGAAAACGCCTTCAATCCCAGTTCTCATTATGACAAACAAAATCCTCTTAACATATGCACTGGCGGATGCTAATGTAGTGTAGGGTGGGCCGTGCCCACCCAAAATTCATATATTTACTTTTATTTTTTTATTTTTTATAAATTAATCTTTAAATTTTTGTAATATTTATAACTTGTGTCTATCCTGAAATTTTGAGATTTTATGTGTACCCACTCTCAAATATATTTTTGGATCCGTCACTGAACATATGAATTAATCTAGCATAGTTTATGCAAGTGAAGACCAAAAGCTTGCTGCCACTGCCAAGCTTTAAAGTTTAAATAAATATCCCATTGTTTTGTTCCTACTACTACTAGTGAAATACTATTCACTACAGAAAAGGATTGTAAAAAAAATGGAGAATATAGTAGTTTGCTTCATATCATATGAATATGATTAATTTAGTAATTTTGCACTGTCAGCTTCTATATAATATTGATCCCGAAACTGTGGCTTCATAATGCAATAAGTATAATATTTATGTATAATTTTATTGTTTGATTTAATGGTTAAATATTCAATTTATTTTTGGAGAGATTTCAAGTTCAATCTATTTAATTTATATTTAAATATAATTTTATGGTTGGAACACAGTATAAGTTAAATAAGAATTTTAGTAAAATTATAATAAATATAAAGCCTAGCCTAATGGTTAAGCGCTGGGTATTCTTGCACAGGGTTGGGAGTTTAATTATCCTCCCTAGTACTAACATCCTTTTATTTTATTTTTGATATTATTTGACCAATAAAATGATGATATGTATCACCATCGTATTAGTTAAATAACATAATTAAAAAAATACATGTGTGATATTAGAAAATGACATGTAAAATTAAAAAAATAAAGTAATTTATCCAAAAAATTAATTTAGGACCAAATAGGAAAACATGAATAGCTTAGTGACCAGCCGTGTAGTTTACGTTTTTTTCCCCTATTTTCAAGAGTGATATAACTGTAAGGATTATAGCGGCGTGGATTTCACGCTGGAATATAAAGAAATAACAAATTCATTGACTTTTTTTGTGTTAACTTTTAAGAGCAATATGTAAATCCAACCTAAAATACATTATATAATAGGAAAAAGGAGCCCCTTGGAATTGGGACCCACACAACCCCATCAAATATTGACCGTAAGTTTTTCTCTCGTTCAACTGTGTGCAGTTCTTTTCTTCATCAAAGGCACAACTGGTAGAACAAAAGAATAGAATATATATTTTTTCTTCAAATTTTGCCGACGAACATAAAATGAGGACGAAAAGGCGAATTCCACCCTTTGGCTGAGTGAAATTCGATTAAAAAAATAATTTTTTTATTCAGTTTAATATAAAAAATATTTTAAATAAAATTCAAACTATAAAATATAATTTGTAACAATTTAAAATTTATAGTAATTAATAGATAAATTTTTAAGTTTGAGTCGAGTGTCTTAACTAGTGGGGGACGTATGTTTTGTTGAGGGTGAGCACGTGTCTACCTTGAAAATTTGAATTTCATGCACTGATTATTCATTTTACTGAATGTGCTCGCCCTGAAAATTTATTGTGCTCACCCTACAAATATGAATTTCCTCTATTGATTATCTTTTTTACTGAGCTTGTCCAACCTAAAATTTTATTTGTACCCATTTACATACTGAAAAAATTATGTTGTTAATACTTAATATATGTGTGTCCAGTGTCCACCCTCAATTTTCTTTTTGGATCCGCCCCTGATCTTAACCTTGTATGATACATGAAATTATATTCAATACATTGACGGTAGAAAAAAGTTTATACAAGCAGCTTAGTTCTAAGATTTTGAGATTTAATTTAGAGTTTAAGGGCTTAGAATTTAGAGATTGTAGTTAGAATTGAAAATTTAAGATTATAATTTAATGTTATAAAAAACCTTTTAAATTAGAACCAATAAATAACATAACAATAAATGTTTACAATTAAATTTAAATAAAATTTTAAGTAAACCGACTTAAATAAATAAATTTTAAATAAATTTAAAGTTATAAAATATTAAATAACTCAAAAAATTTTGACTCAGATTCCATGCTCACCCTACTTCTAGCCTTCTTTATTTCTCTATTTATTCCATTATATTATAAAGCTTTATATAATGAATAAGCACTTAAAATATATAAAATTTTCGTTTTAATGCTAAAAATATTTTTTTATCAAAATAAGTATTTAAAATATACTTTTTAGTTAAAACAAATACTTAATATATATATATATATTTATCTAAGTTCTTAAAAATTAACACATAATATTAATTAAAAAATATATTAAGTACTTATTTTTGAAAAAAATATATGTTTTAAGTACATATTTTAATCATAAAATATATTTTTTGACGGAAAATAAAAAAATAATTTAAATATTTATTTTAATCAAAAAAAGTATATTTCAAATATTTATTTTAATAAAATATTATTTTAGGTGACTAAATGAAAATGCTAATGGACTTTGGATACTTATTTGTTATATAAGTCTATTATAAAATTAAACAATATTTTAAGAAATAGAAAGTGAGTGCATTTGGGTTGTGCTGGGTTTTAGAGAGAGAAAGGAAAGGCGGGAGTGTCAAAAACAAGAGATAGATAGAGAAAGATGTCAGGAGGAATAGCGCGTGGCCGACTCGCCGAGGAGCGGAAGGCATGGAGGAAGAACCATCCCCATGTCTGTGGAGTTTGTTTCCCTGTTTTTTTCTTCTTCCTTTGTGGTTTTCATTTTTTGCATAATTATTTGTTGTTAAAATTTTAGGGTTTTGTAGCGAAACCCGAGACGTTGCCCGATGGAACGGTTAATTTGATGGTGTGGCATTGCACAATCCCTGGTAAAGCAGGGGTAAGTCGAAGAGTTTCTATTTAATTTCTGTAATTTTTTATAATTATTGTGGGTAAAGTACAAAGGATTCTGTTTATTGAGTTTGGTTTGTCAATTATTCTCTTATTTCTTTGGACGTTGATACTGCTGTGTTGTTTCACGATTAAGATTTTAGTTTTTTTTTCATTTTGGTTAAATTACAGAGTGATTAAAAAGAAAAGAGAAAAGAGAGGTGGCGCTGCTGATTGTTTTAATTGAAACCTAAGTTTGATGTGATTTAATTGGGTTACCACATGGACTGGCGAAGATGTTGATGATTTTGGATTAAATTGAGTGAGTGCTTTATTTCTCGTATAGGATAATAGGAGTATTTCCTTCTATTGTGCTGCATATTAAATCTATATGGTATGTATGTGTAGCTCACATTCAGAATGTCGAAGCAAAGCTGAAACAAGTTTTTTAAATATTCGGAGGTTATGTGATACGTGATTTTTGTTCTACTGTGTCGGCGAATATTAGGAAAATGATGATTGATGGGAATGCTGGTGGATATTGGAGTCTGTGGGTTGACAGTTTAAACTAAATGATGATCGATAGATTTTTGGCTTTTTTAGGGAAGCAAGTATTTGTTATATTTAAACAATCTTTTATTGTTGGATAGTAGGTTACTTGCTGACTGTGGAAGCCTGACAGTGTATTGTCATTATTCAGATTCTTGTAACTTAGTATTGTATCCTCATTTTAATGGGTTATGGAATAATTATTTGGCTTTGTATAGGCCCTCAACTAGTGATTTGTTTTTGTTAGTCAATTTAAATGAATCACATTCATTTTCATCTCCTCTGCACTCCCCCCTAGCCTAAAGATATTACAAGTTCTAATGGTTGCTGAAGCTTTAGCTTTCTCTCTCTCTCTTCATTGCATTAGTACACAAGCATACAAAGACTTGTTTTAACTTTCATATGAATTGCCTGTCATGACAGTCCATTTTGTCTATCTTTTTTTGCTGTTCTTATTTGGCAGTTCAACATTGTTTAAAGTTCTTGTCCTTTAGTAGTTATTTAACAATTAACTTGGTGTGAGGTGTTGGTCAGAATTAGGTCTCATTCATCATCACTATTCCATGTTAATGTAGGTTTCATTGGATTATTGATCATTTTTTTGGTAATGATTTATATTCGTGAAATTCATCCCCTGTTGGTAACCAAAAAAATATCTTAGCCTTGGAAAATGAATCATTATTTAAAGCACTAGTACTGTTAGATATTACCATGAGAGATTTTGGAATTTAGTAGCTCATTGCTTGCTTCTTAAGGCATCCACAGTTTCAACAAGTAGCATGACACTTCAAACAGCCTTTACAGAATTTTAAGTCTTTCAGGTATTTTGACTATTATATGTTGCAGATTGAGAGCTAACTTTGGGCTGCAAATTTTAGATTTGCTTTGTAGCATTTGTGGTCCTGTTACTTGATGAGTGACAGCCTTGTGGTATTGGTTTTGATCTTGTAATGATATTGCAGCTCTGAAACAGTTTTGGTTGTTGGTTTCCTTATTTACCTCAGCATATTAATTTTCTTGTGTGATGTTTGCAGATTTTATGGAATTCCCTTCAATACTATTTTTGCCCAACTCATTTTATATATGGCCATTACTATTCACAACTCATGTCTTGTTTATATACATGGACAAGTTTGGGGGTGCGGTGTCAGGATGTTTGCATATGCATCTGGAGCTTTTTTGTTAATGTCATCAAAATGCTTCTTTTTTCTTGAACACACTGATTAGAAAGTTAAATATTCGATTAAGAAGACACATGAGACTGTTATCGGCAATATGGAGTAAAGAGAAATGAATGTTGAAAGAAAGAAATGTGCATGTTCAAATCAATTGTGGCTTCTGTTTCTTTTAAAATTCCATCTATGTCACAGACTGATTGGGAGGGTGGCTACTTCCCACTGACACTCCATTTTAGTGAAGATTATCCTAGCAAGCCTCCAAAGTGTAAATTTCCCCAAGGTTTTTTCCACCCAAATGTTTATCCTTCTGGTACTGTTTGCCTTTCAATCCTGAATGAGGATAGTGTAAGTATCTTCTTCTCTCGAGTGGTGGTTTACATGTTTGTATATTGTGGTTCCATCTGCTTTGCCTGACGTTTCAGGCCATTCTTGTGTTGTACATAGGGTTGGAGACCAGCCATAGCCGTGAAGCAGATTCTTGTCGGAATCCAAGATCTTCTGGATGCTCCAAACCTGCTGATCCTGCTCAAACTGAAGGATATCACCTCTTCATCCAGGTATTCTGCAGATACTGATTGATTTAAAAAAAATCCTGATATTGAGTGTATAAGTATTTTTAGTTCATTAAATTTGGGTGTTTTTAAACATGATTACTAGTAGAGTTTCCAGGCATGGAACTGTGAATCCCTTTTAAGGTGCAGGATTATAGTAATCAAAATCAATCAATGACATGTTCTCTTGTTTCGTCACGCAGGATGCGAATGAATATAAAAGAAGGGTTCGCCAGCAAGCGAAGCAGTACCCACCTCTGGTCTAGTCTATTGCTATTAAATACTAGCTAAGATTTTCCTTGAACTTGCTGGTGAAATGCCTGCTTAGCTGCCTGCCTCATGTATAATGCTAGATTTGGGTATTTGGTGATTTGTATAAACTGTATGAACCTGCATTGTGTTTTGACTCCATCAGATTTGGTTTTTAACCGTATACTACTAGACTGATTGTGTTTGACTTGAAATTAAAGGTTGTTTTTCATACACTGATTGTGTTGTTTTAGGATTGCACCATGCAGATAACACAAATCTGCAAATAATTTTGCTGCTACCATTATGTTTTGGTTGTAAATTGTTGAATTTTCATTTTTTTTGGCCCAAAAAGTTAACTAATTAAATCAGCCAATGTAAGGACTATTTCTTTAAAAACAAATTGTAGGACTTTCCATTGTTGGACTCCGTCTTTAAATGTTGGTGTCTTCCTTGAGTTTAGTACGATCCAATCCATATATTCAATATGGATGTAAATTTGTCCTTTTTAAAGACAATGGAATAATATCCTACAATTACATTTTGATATATAATATAGGTAAAGAAAACCAACACAATCCTTAAAATTTAAATAGCTAACATTAAATTTTAATCTTAAATTTTACGCCCCTAAAATTTTGGCCTTAAATTAAAATTTTATACCGTATACGTATTAAAGTTTTTCTTATAAAAATGCCTATTTTGTCTTGAAAGTATCATTAAACTTACGTGGTGGATTTTATCGCAAGTAATTTTCATTTAGTGCCATATGTTGTATCAAATAATTGTTATTTATTAGAAGGTTTAACTGTTAAAAAGTGTTTAAACGATTCTTTTTTATATAGGTGCATAAGGTTTCATTATATAGTTATTGTAAGGTTTTTCCGTAACAGTTATTAAAAATTTCCGTTATCTAATAAAAACAAGACATCTAGTCTATTTATTACTTTTCATTTACTTTTTGTTAAAAAATCATTAATTTTTTCAAAAAAAAATCCCAAAATTGTAATGTTCAAAAATCTCCCAATCACTAATTTTCAAAATTCCTAAATCCCCAATGTTCGACCCCTCATCAACCACCAGCCATCCACCCACCTTCAACGTTTGAACCCATTGGCCAACCACCCCTTATCACCGCCTTAAATTCCTAAAATTTCTAAATTCTCAATCCTCAAAATCATAAACTCTTAGTCTTAAATCTCATTGGCGTTGCCAACCACTACTAGCAATCCCACCGTTGTAGTAGTCTGAAGAACGGAAGGGCGATCGATGTGGTTTAATCGGTGGCCGAAAGAGGAGAGATTTGGGGACTTAGGGTTACGGTTTTGGTTGTTTAGAATTTTTTAGGATCTTTTAAGAAAATAAAAGATTTTATATTTTTTAAATAAAAAATAAAGAAAATTAAAACACATGACACATGTCTGTACATTATTGGAGAACAAAAAAATTAATTACCTGGAGAAAGCTTACAATGATGACAGAATGAAACGTTAGACACCATGACCTAAAAAAATGTTTAAATACCTATATAAAATAAAGGGTATAGTTTAGACACTTTTTTCTGACAATTAAACCTTATTATAATAACAAAAGAAGAAGAAAAATATAAAATCAAATTTAGAGGGAATATATTTAGAATGTTATTGGAATAACAAAATAAAAAGAAAACTTAAAATGAAATCCACATATTGATCAAGTGTAAAGATGCTCGTATTGTCTTATCTTATATGAGTTTTAATCTCAATATTTATTTTAAAAATTTAAGTATCTCTTCATTTAATAAAAAATAATCTAAAATCAAAATATTCAAATTTAGAGTTATCGTTCGAGAGCACCTAAAAAGTGGATTTGCACCAAAAAAGTGCTTCTACAAAGAAACACTGAAGGCCAAAGGCAAAAGCTGTATTTTCCTTGTTCTTTTAGTTTGATAAAATGCGTTTGGGGTAAAATATTTTTTACCCCTTAATTCCCTTCATGCAGATTACATAATTTAGGTTATTAATGCCTTCAACATATTTCTATCTTTTTATGACACACACATTATTTATATTTGTAAGCATATTTCAATCGTAATATCTGCAAGATGTTGCATATTGTTAAAGGGTTTATAATATTTATGAACAGATATTGTATTGTAATCACCTTTAGACTATTAAAAAAAGTATCATCTTATTTTCAAGCTTTCACCACAAATAAAGAGGATTAATTAATTAAAATATTTAAATTAATATTTTATCTTTCAATATATTTTCAATAAATTATAAAAAACATTGTTACTATTATAATTTAAACGGGTATATTTTATATATTATAATATTTAAGTATCATTAAATTAATTTTTTTTATTCTAAAATATCATGTCTAGAATAGATATTTCATGTTCTTAAAAACATGAGTTAATTGCATTATATGTCTCCAAACTATGAACCTCATTCTATATCGTCCCCAAACTTTTAAACATTTCAATTACACTCTCGAACTATGAACCTCATTCTAAATTAAATCCCTAAACTTTTAAATATTTCAATTTTATCCCCAAACCGTGTCCCCAATTCTAATATGATCCCGAACTTCTGAACATTTCAATTTCGTCCTTAAATTATTGTTTATGATACTTCATATTATTACATAACAGACATCTATATTTGCATGATAGGTAATTTTTTTCCTTACGGTTCTATTAACATGGAATATGATCAGTATATACAGTAATATTTTGAGGGTTTTTGGAATGACATTGTAATGTTCAAAAGTTTAGGGGACCAATTTAGAATGAGAGTTATAATTTGAGGATGAAATTGGAATGATCAAAAACTTTGGGACCAATTTAGGACGAGATCCATAGTTTGAAGATGAAATTAGAATGTTTAAAAGTTTGGAGATTAATTTATAATGAGGGTCATAATTTAGGGACATAGGATGCAATTAACTCTAAAAACACTTTTAGACAACAATCTCAAACACTCAAATTTTAAATCAAACAATTCAAAAATACTTAAATGCACTCTTCAAAAGCAATTTTTACCCCACTTTTCAAAAGCAATGTTAAACTGGCCCTTAATATATTTAGAAAAAAATAAGTCATATTTTAACCTTTGAACTTGTTTATTTTTCTACATTAGTATGTAATTTTGTTACAATTTACATTATACTTGAACTTATCTACTTTTTCTATAGGCAAAAGGTCAAAAATAGCCCCCCCAATGTTTTACCATTGGTCATTTTAGCCATATTCTTTTTTTTGTGCAAAAAAGCACCCAACTTTTTATTTTTCATTCAAATTTCACCCTTGTTGGATGAAAACCGTTAGTCAACTAACGGTCAATGCCTGAGGCTGACGTGGCATGTCTGCATGGCATGGGGAGATGATGTGGCGATGCCATGTGGCACTTTGCTGATGTGACATTTTTAAAAAATTTAAAAAATATTTTCTAAAGAAAATATATTTTTTAAATATTTCTAACCAATCGGATGGTGCCACGTCAGCAAAGTGCCACGTGGCATTGCCACATCATCTCCCCATGCCATGTCAGCCTCAGGCGTGGACCGTTAGTTGAATAACGATTTCCATCCAACAAGGGTGAAATTTGAACGAAAAATGAAACGTTGGGTGCTTGTTTGCACCAAAGAAAAGAATAGGGCTAAAATGACCGAATAATGAGATGTTAGGGGCTATTTTTGACCTTTTACCTGTTCTATATTGATAGTTTTTTGTAACAATCTTAAAAAGGATGATGTGACATTTTAAGATTGTGTCCCATTGTCACCACAAATAAAAAAACAAAAACATAAAAAGTTGTAAAATTAAAAGAAACTATAAAAATAATAATATATAAGAATTAAAAAAATTCGAAATTTAAAACTTATAAAATATAAAATTTATAGAAATTAAAACCTTTACAAACAAAATTTATCAACGCATGGAAATTGGGTAATTTGAATTTTAGACCAGGAACTTAATATTCACTTTCATTTACATAAAAAACTTTTAGTTTAATCAAATTATATCATTCAACTTTTATTATTTATAAATTATTTCACTTATATTGACAACATTAAATAATTCTACTGGAAAAAAAATTAAAAATAATACTTTTATTTAACATATTTTCACATATTATCAATAAATAACGTTTAATTGATAATTTAAATATTTTTGTTATGATTTATATGAAATTTAGTTATCTTTTCTTTGAATTTATTTAAATAAAATGTTCTTACAGAAAAATTATTAAAATTATCTATTAAACATTAATTGATGAAGTGAAGCCATTAGGTTTATTGCTGATTGTTGCTAGGCTTTAAAAGATGAACGAGAGGTGAGTCAGCTCAACCACTAAATTCTAAAAGCGGGTGAATGACAGTTAAGTTTATTGCTTGGTGTGCACCCGATGTGGTTTGGTTCAAGGTTTACGTAGATGGTTGCTTCAAGCAAGGTGATACTAGGAGCATACATGCCAAGTCCAACAACATGTTGGTTTTGCGTGTAATATTAATATAGGGATCAGGGGAGGATGCAAATGGCTCCTATGGAGCATAAGCACTCCATTTTTTGAAAAAAAACTTAAAAATATATTTTGATTTAAAAAACATATTATTTTGCATATCTATTTATGAAGAAAAGAAAAGGTGTATTAAAATTTTGGATCCTATTTTTGTGATTTTGGATCCTCACTGATAAGGATGGATATGTTCCGTAATTGAATCCCAGTTGGGGGCGCATATGATGGTTTGGAACGTGCGTGACTCATACTTGAAATGGATACCAAAGAAAGAGGCAGCAAGTATATTGTCAGGAAAATTCTAAAATTAGTCACCTTAAAATTAGGCGTATTTTTTATAGCTACAAAATTTCTTATCATTTTGGTAAGAATTTATGTAGGATGGATAAGAAATTGTGTAACTACATAATTATTGTGTAACTACAAAATTCATTACCATTTGTGTAACTACAAAATTCATTACCATTTGTGTAACTACCTAATTATTGTGTAACTACACAATTCTTATATGATAGCTTAAATTTTACCATTTTATAAGAAATTGTATAACCCACGCCATTGTAAGGAATTGTGTAGCTACTTAAATCCTTACCATTTTTATAAAAAATTGTGTAACTTGCGCCTAATTTTAGCCTAATAGTAAGGGTGCCTAACCCTAGAAACTCCCATATTGTCAACCATAATTCTTTTTGCTCATCAGTATGTCTTTGTCGTACTTCGGAGTGTTACAAGATTGTTAATAGGTACAAAGTCAATATAATCATTGACTTATACTATGTATACATTTGACTTAATAGTCATTAGGCCTATACTTTTTTATAAGTACTTTAACCCTCAACGTTTTATTTTGGGTCAAAATGACTCCTTTGTGGATGAAAACTGTTAGTCAACTAACATTAAATTACTTGAAATGACGTGACAAACATACATAGCAGTGCTTGCTAACATAGCAGTGTCATATAGACTAATGTGCCGACTTTTAAGGGTGAGCGTTCAATTGAGTCGAGTTGAGTCAAAAAGTCTCGTGTTATTCGAGTTGACGCGTCATATTTCACAACTCAAGTTTTATTTGATTTTTTTTATCCGAGTCAAGTTTATGAAATTCGAGTCGAGTTCGAGTTCCTATACAAATTTAATTGTAATTATTGTTGGGGTCAAGTCGGTATACCCCATGGCGCAGCAAAAAAATTATCCGGCGATCACCACCAGAGATCTATTTACGAGGAACGAATCAGGGTGAAAATGGTAAAGAATTACCTCTTTAAAATCTAGAATTCTGAATTTAGAGGAGATAGATATCCAATCACGATTCTACGATGTCGATTCCTAAGTCGCAACGATAACGCTCCGACCTCTACATAGTTCACCTAGTTGAAACGAGCATATAAAACTCTCTAAACTATTTAGAGGATTTTTTCAAAAAGCATTAATGACTGCTAGATCTCTCTATTAATTTATATAATCCCAATTCAACTTAATTAGGATTTCAATAAATATTAAAATATATAATCCCAATTCAACAAATTAGAATTTCAATATATATATATATATATATTAATATATATAATCTCAATTCAACTTTAATTAGGATTTCATTATATATTAACTTAAATCGAATTATATTTTTTATATATTAAAAGAATCATAATTACAATAATTATTTTCTTTTAATATTTATCTAATAGTTAAATTATATATATATATATCATAATATATATATATATATATATATATATATTAATTTAACTAAATTCGTGTAAAACAAACTTGTACATATAAATTCGTTTAAAATATGCTTGTTTCAACCGTGGGTGTGACCTTGTAGGTTCATGTAATGTTAGTAGTAAATATTAGAACATTTCTAATATTACAAACAATTAGTGATATCTAGAAATATGTCATTCTCACCTAAGTTACAAGAAATCATGATTCGACATAACCTTTTCATGATTAACTCCTTTTCATATATTACATCCTTTTATCCTTTATATATATATATTAGAAACAAGTCATGGAACAATCACACTTGTATAGTCCATCTAATATTTCTTGATATCTTGAGTAGACTATTATAAATGAATAACTATGATATCTCATATCAACTTATTCGAGTATGGCCATGCATTTTTAGTCTCACTCAATCAAGTGGCCTACGATATTACTCCTATTATGTAGGAGGGACAAAACATATGAAGTTTTGATATAATAATCGAACCAAAATAGTGTTTTAGAATAAATTGAAAAGAATTTTAAAAATAATTTTAAGTCCAAACAACTTGAAATAATGTTTAATGCTTTTTAAGTTGGTTTTTACTTTTTTAAGATGGTTTAAAGGGCGTCTTTAAAGTAAAGCCAAACCTAAGTTTTTTCAATTTAAAAATATCCAAACAACTTGAAATAATGTTTAATGCTTTTTAAGAGGTTTAGGGATGATTTAAAATTAAAGTAGCCACACCTGAAGTTTTTCGATTTATACCGACAAAAGTTTTATACCCCGTATCGATACGCATAAAGGGTTTCAGCTACAATTTGTGAAACTGTCAAGATCCGTACCGATATAGGGCATTCCTGTATCGATATAGAGAATGGTGGTTTTGATACACCCTTTGGTGTATCGATACACCTACGTGGCATATATTCCAACGACCAAAACCCCCAACGGTCATATTTCCAACGGTCTTTTAAATTACAGAATGTACCGATACGCCTATACGCGTATCGGTACACATCAACTGATTAGAGCTCAACGGCTAGTTATGAAGAAGGTCGTACCGATACGGTTGCCCACGTACCGATACAGACAGCCTCAGAATTGTAATTAATATAGAAAATAAAATCCCAAGCGGCTCCAATTCAATCCCAACGGTCACCAACGGCTATGAACTCTTTTGGGAGTATAAAAAGGACCTTCAAGCATCTATGAATGACTAATGCTTCAATTGTCAACAACATTATGATCAAAGATTTGTCTTAGAGCTTAATTGTATATTTCTTGTATAGACAACACTTGTGAGCTTTAATTGTAATATTTTGCTCAAGTGTTTTAGGTTTTGGGTGAGTGCTTAGTATGCAAACATCTACCTATTAAGAGGGATTTCAGTTTTCTAGGATTCTCTTTGTTAGATAGTGTTCCCAAGACTCGGGTTGTGAGTTCTTGGATGCTAGATCACGGGTTGTGATTCTATGATTGTTACGGTTGCCTCCGTAGCCTAGAAAAGGGGAAGAATTCTTAGTGAATTGTTGAAATCCTAAGGTGGGAAGCCTAGGTAGTGGACGTAGACTCCATTGGGGGAGTTGAACCACTCTAAATCTTCGTGTCTTTTTGTTTATCGTTTGTTTCCACCATTTCCACCCAAAAATCAACCTTCTCCACCACTTGGCTAATTAATCGGTTGTGTACATCGAGCTCAACAATTTGTATTAGAGAGAGGATCAATTGTGAAGGTTTAACCACCTATTGAGACGATCCAGAAGCTCAATCAACAAACAAGTCAACCAGTGATAAATGGCGCAATCTATTGACCGACCACCTTTCTTTGACGGGACCAACTATGCTCATTGGAAGACTAGAATGATGTTCTTCATCAAGGCCAAAGATTAAAAGCTTTGGGACGTTGTTGAAGATGGTCCATACGCACCACAAAGATGCAAGGCGGAATGGAATGCGGATGATCGCAAGAAGATGGAGCTAAATTGCAAGGCTTTGCATATTCCCTTTTGTGCATTTAGCCCCAATATCCATGAGAATATATCTTCTTGTGAGAGTGCCAAGGAGGTTTGGGACAAGCTTGAAGTCACATACGAGGGAACAAATGAAGTGAAGGAGACCAAGATCAGCCTCCTCAATCTAGAGTATGAGAATTTCAAGATGGATCCGAAAAAAGACATCGAGAAGATGTTCGATCGTTTCTCCACCATAGTGAATGGACTCAAAGGCTATAGAGAAGTCATTCTAGAAGATAAAAGCTTGTCTGAAAGCTTATCTACTCCCTTTCCGAGTCATGGGACTCAAAGAAGACCGCTATCATCGAGTCTAAGAATCTCAAGACCTTGAAGCTTGATGAACTCATGGGGTCTCTTCTCACTCATCAAATAATGAAGAAGGACAATGAAGAGGAGAAGAAGAAGGAAGATATAAGAAAGATGGGGGAGAATGAAATAAAAAAGCTAGGCATCAATATGAATGTCGTAGTCCTCAATTCCTCCAAGTGCCTACATGAAGATTCAAGTGAGGAGGAGGAAGAAGATGAAGAGATGACCTATCTCTTCATGAAATTTTCCCGATTCATGAAGAGCAAAATGGAAGAATCCAAGCATGAATCAACGAAGAAGATGAAGAATCCCCGAAAGAGCTATGAATGCAAGAAAAAGGGGTCATATTCAAAGAAGGAGTATGTGGCAACATGGAGTGATGAAAACTCTACAAATGAAGATGAGGTTGCCCACCTATGCTTCATGGCCCTCTAGGAGGGTGAGGTAACTTCTAATTCATCTATTTCTACTTCCTATACTTTTGATGAATTACAAGAAGCCTATGACCAATTGGTTTTTGAGTTTAAAGCTTCTTTTTCGAAAAACAAGAAATTGATTTCAAAGTTAAAAATAAAAAATGATTTGCTTTCTATAACCAATTTGGAGTTTAAAGCAAAAATGAAGGATTTTGAGCAAAAAGTTTCAAATTTACAAAAATTGCTTCAAACAATGGAAAAAGATTATCAAAAGGAAGTTGATGATCTTAAGAAAGAAAATAATTTGATTTCCAATGAACTTCAAAAGAAAAACAATTTGGGAAAATCAAACTTTTATGTAAGACAATCTAATGCCCCTAGATTTTTAAACGGTAAATGTTTTAGAAGTGCTTGGGTTCCAAAAGAACTAATCACTTCAAATAAGAATGATGAAATTGAAAAATGGATTCCTAAGGGGGCCAAACTTTGTGCTTCTAATGTAAATGGATCCAAAGCAATTTGGATACCAAAAGTGTCTTGATGTCTTATTGTAGGTGTGATGGAGAATGATCAACAAGTCCAAATTTGAGGGGGGCTCCATACACACAAGGAATAACACTTGAAGAAGGAGGCTTCACATCATACCTTAGTTCAAGTGTGGTAAAATTTTAGTTGAATTTATTTGCATTAATTTGTTTTATTGACATTAATTCAACTAGATAATCATATTGTTGGACTAACAATATTTGATGCTAGAGTAAGGGGGAGCCAATTTTAAAACCAAAATTCTTATTTTTGTCAAAATTTTTAAACCTCCTTTGTTATCTTGTACTTAAAGTCACACAACTTCTTTTTGATATAACAAAAAAGGGGAGAAAATAGTTTGAAAAATTGAATTTTCAAGTGAATAAGGGGGAGATTTAACTATATTTCCTTTTTAAAATCTCTTATTCAGGTTTTTAAATACTAAGGGGGAGAATCACAAACAATTTTCAAGTTGGTTTTATTATATCAAAAAGGGGAGATTGTTGAGATATGTGTTTTGATATAATAATTGAAAAATAGTTTTGGAATAAATTAAAAAGATTTTAAAAATGATTTTAAGTCCAAACAACTTGAAATAATGTTTAATGCTTTTTTAAGAGGTTTTGGGATGATTTTAAACGTCTTTAAAGTAGCCAAACCTGAGTTTTTCAAGTATCTGTACCGATACGGTATACCCCGTATCGATACGCATAAAGGGTTTCAGCTATAGTTTGTGAAACTGTCAAGATCCGTACCGATACAGAGCCTTCCCGTATCGATATAGAGAAGGGTGGTTTCGATACACCCTTTGGTGTATCGATACGCCTACGTGGCATATATCCCAAGGACCAAAACCCCCCAAGGGTCATATTTCCAACGGTCTTTTAAATTGCAAGACGGACCGATATGCCTATGCGCGTATCGATACGCATCAACTGATTAGAGCTCAACGGCTAGTTATGAAGAAGATCGTACCGATACGGTTACCCGCGTACCAATACGGACAACCACAGAACTATAATTAATGTGGAAAATAAAGACCCAAACGACTCCAATTCAATCCCAACGGTCACCAACGGCTATGAACTCTTTTGGGAGTATAAAAGGGACCTTTAAGCATCTATGAATGGCTAATGCTTAAATTGTCAACAACATTATGATCAAAGATTTGTCTTAGAGCTTAATTGTATATTTCTTGTATAGACAACACTTGTGAGCTTTAATTGTAATATTTTGCTCAATTGTTTTAGGTTTTGAGTGAGTGCTTAGTATGCAAACATCTACCTATTAAGAGGGATTTCAGTTTGCTAGGATTCTCTTTGTTAGAGAGTGTTCCCAAGACTCGGGTTGTGAGTTCTTGGATGCTAGATCATGGGTTGTGATTCTAGGATGGTAACGGTTGCCTCCTTAGCCTAGAAAAGGGAAAGAATTCTTAGTGAATTGTTGAAAAATCTAAGGTGAACCACTCTAAAGCCTAGGTAGTGGATGTAGACTCCATTGGGGGAGTTGAACCACTCTAAATCCTTTATCAAGTTTTAAAATGTATTTTTCACTTATGTGTCTTTTGTTTATCTTTTGCTTCCACCATTTCCACCCAAAAAAATCAACCTTCTCCACCACACAAATTTGTATTTGCCATAATAAGTCTACAACAATAAAATATGAATTTTGAGTATGTTTACCAAGTTTGTTTATAAAAGGACTTCATACTCCCACTAACTTTATTAAAATTAATAACCCTCAAAGATTAATGTCGAAAATACTTTTTGTAAAGTTTTTCTAGTGGGTAAGGGTCTAAATTTCACATTCTCTTAAGTTAACTTTGTCTTTTCTCTTAAGATTATGGTTTATCCAGGTAAGCAACATTTGCTAATTACATCTCATGTAACTCCTTTATTTGGTGAACAACTCTTTTTCATAATAATCTTATGATTATCCAAATAACTAGCCTTTAGGTTTCTAGTCCTATTAGAGTAACCTAGTTAAGTCTTTAACCAATATTACAAATAGTGAATATCACTTGATTATTCTTCGAGTTTGGCCAAGATAGATACAATACCTTGCTTTAGCAGAACCTACATTATATCGATCTAGACTTTAATGAGGGTTAGTATTGGGAGGCAATAAAAGACTTAATATTTTATTGAGAGGTTTTTTGAATACTATCTCACCATTTAACATTTGATATTATCAATTAAGGAGCATGCATCTCATACATTCATTTTATCATATACATGAAAAGCAGTAAATATGAATTCAATAGTTATAGCCCATATCCTAAGGTGGCCCGTCCCAGGCCAATGGGAGAGAACCAAATTATTCTAAGGATAAAATCACTTCTCAAGCATCTTTCTGTCGGCCCATCATTCTGTTCCTTTGGTCCATGCTTCTTTGTATATATTACAATCACAGTAACTCATTTTACATATGAGGGAGTAAGATGAGAAGAGAATTATAATAAAAGTAGAGAGAGACATGATACGTAGGCCGTATTTATAAAACCTTAAAAAATCAAGCAAAATGAGCTATTAGGCTATAACCATGCATTCCAAACACCATGCATATCAATCATAACATACACTTGTTTTATCCTGATTATTAAAAATTACTGATATGTACCTATGACCTTTGTTGCCTTCGTAAGGTTAAAAGGAAAAATTTTAAAAATTGCATTTATATTCCTTGTAGGGAATAATCTCATGGTTTGATATATTTTTTCAACAGATTCGTGTTTTTGAGATTCATAATCCATAAGGTTTTCGTTTGGAACAACTTTTGTTCTTATGCAAAATACTACCAGCCTTAAAACTCCATATTGAATATGTGAACAATTAACATATAATATTTCAAACCCTATCAACAAAGATCTTGATGATTAACTCTAAATCATCGATCTTAGGAACATCTTTTAACTAGATTAACAAGTTAACCGTGATTGAAACGACTTGCTCGTACAAATATCCTATATTCGTATCATAGGAGTAGCTATAATACCATTGTTGAGTCACGCCGGTACACCCCATGGCACAACGAAAAAATTATCCGGTGATCACCACTAAAGATCCATGTACGAGGAACGAATCAGGGTGAAAAAGGGTGAAGAATTACCTGTTTAAAATTTGGAATTCTGAATTTAGAGGAGATAAGATATCCAATCACAATTCCATGATGTCGATTCTTAAGTCGCAACGATAACGCTCCGACCTCTACGTAGTTCACCAGTTGAAAAGAGCATATAAAACTCTCAAAACTATTTAGAGGGTTTTTTTTTCAAAAAGCATTAATGACTGTTAGATCTCTCATGCCTTTATATTGCCTTTGAAATACTAATTCACATCATATTAGGATTTCAATATATATAATCCTAATTTAACTTTAATTAGGATTTAATATATATTAAATACATATAATCCCAATTCAACTAAATTAAAATTTCAATATATATATATATATATTAAAAATACATAATCCCAATTCAACTTAAATTAGGATTTCAATATATATAATCCCAATTTAACTTAATTAGGATTTTAATATATAGCTTTATTAATATATATAATCTCAATTTAACTTAATTATGATTTCAATATATATATTAATATATATATATATATATAATCCCAACTCAACTAATTAGGATTTCAATATATATATATATATATATTAATATATATAATTCCAATTCAACTTTAATTAGGATTTTAATATATATATATATATATATATTAATTTAAATCGAATTATATTATT
This sequence comes from Hibiscus mutabilis, assembly GCA_019671005.1. Lineage (NCBI taxonomy): Eukaryota > Viridiplantae > Streptophyta > Magnoliopsida > Malvales > Malvaceae > Hibiscus > Hibiscus mutabilis. The sequence goes on along the minus strand of CM033718.1, from coordinate 36,871,180 downwards.
TATATATTAAAAGAGTCATAATTATAATAATTATTTTCTTTTAATATTTATCTACTAGTTAAATTATATATATATATATATATCAAATATATATTAATTTAACTAAACTCGTGTACAATAAATTTGTACATATATAATTCATTTAATATATGCTCATTTCAACTGTGGGTGTGACCCTGAGGTTCATGTAACGTTAGTAGTAAATATTAGAACATTTATAATATTAGAAACAATGAGTAACATCTAGCAATATGTCATTGTCACCTAAGTTACAAGAAATCATGATTCGACATAAACTTTTTGTGATTAACTTTTTTTCATATATTACATCCTTTTGTCCTTTATGTATAGATTGGACACAAGTCATGGAACAATCACACTTGTATAGTCCATCTAATATTTCTTGATATATTGAGTAGACTATTATAAACGCATAACTATGATATCTAATATCAACTTATTCAAGCATGCCCATGCATTTTTAGTCTCACTTAATCAAGTGACCTACGATATTACTCTTATTGTGTAAGAGGGACAAATCCTATCTTGATCAACAATATCCCACTACATAGATTATGACATATCCAATATTAGTCTTTATAGTGTAGTCAGTTATAAAACACGTTTGACTGTATCAAAATGTGTCACTCTCGATGTTGAAATAATGATGATCTCAAGTATGAGGATCATACATGTAGTTATTACTATGATCAATGTTGTGACTGTCACATAATAATCCAAGCAATATGCTCATAGCGGGTTAGTCTAGTATGTCATTCTCTAACACATAATTATGTATTAATTTTGACATCTCCATGTCAATGACAACACTTTGTCATCAATCTACTACATATTTGTCTTAATGCATTATTGTTGTGCATGCCCACAATAACACTCGACTAAGAACATTTAAGAATAATCATATTATTCTAATGACTTTATTATAATTTAGTTTATTTATACATGTAAAATAGTAACTGAAAATAATAATGACAATGCCTCTTTATTAATAAACAAAGTAAAAACAAATGTCGTTTACAATCATCTTATGATTGGTCTTTGGGCATACTCTAACAATTATTTTTTCATGTTATAGTATTGTTTGGCCTTAGATTTCTAAATGAAGTAGCTATATGGTTTGTATGAGACCATTGTGTGTGTATAAATGCTTCTCATGACTTTGAAATGGTTGCTTACATGTTTAAGTATATAGAAATTCTTGATATGTGGTCTATGGCTCTTCATTGATTTTAAATACATGCTTTATGCGGTTATCATGATCTTGAAAAGATTGCTGGTGAGCATATGTATGAACTTATCCTTATCATGTTTAATTCGAACATTGTTATGGTTAATTAGTTTGATATTACGAAGGTAATATTCAAGATAAGGTTTCTAATATAAACCATTTTCAGATGATTATGTTAATTTCATTTAATTAAATATGTCAAGGTTCCAATAGAAATTTAGAAGCTATGTTGAAATCTTCTTTGGTTTCAAATTAAAATTTTTGTACCCAAAATTGTAAAGGATAGTCTTTATCTCCCTTACCTTTGCTTATGATTCCATCCTCGTATGATGGTTATTTGTCTTTGTTTGCTTGTAATGATTCTTAACTCGGTTTATTCTCCTAAACCGGTTAAGGGGTGTTACAGAAACCAAGATGTTTTTGGTCGATTGTTGAACTTCGAAGCATTTTTTTGCAAAAAAAAAAGTCAAATTCTGACTCAAGGGGCCGAGATCAAGTTTCTAGTGAAATTTGGTTCTGGACAACCATCATTTATGATAGTTCGGAGTGTAAGAGTGAAAAAACATTCAATGTCTAAACTTGAATGAGTAAATTGAACATTTTTACACTTTAGTGACCAAAATAAGTTTAAGAGTAATGTTCAGTGATGTTTTACATAATCTACCCATATAAAAATAAAGTAAAACAATGGGCCTTCATTCATTTCAATCTTTCTTAAAACTGAACCAAATACATAAGGAGACAACTCTCTTTGTTCTCTCAATTTGTCACTCAATAAACCCTTCCCCAAATTGCCGTCCATCATCGACAAACTCACCAGAGTATCATTTCCACTGAAGTGAACCTTAGGCAACTCTCGATTTTCCCATTTACTAACCCACAATAGAAAACCCTCTAACCCAAAACCTAGATTCCTAAAAGGATACTTCAAAAGTGAAACCAACAACCTATAGTGACTATTGACTTCAACGGTGGCCTCCCCAATTGACGAGTAAGACTCTTTCTTTTTAGATCTCTATTTTGAATATTTGTGTAAGTGGATCCCTTTTTCTTTTTTTTTTGAAATTTCCCTAAAAATAATCAATTTCTCTCCTTAAAATTGTTCTTCTATTCTTCTTTTGTATTTGGTTTGAATGTTTCAGATTTTCTGAAAATGCTTTTATCGTTACGCTTCTTCTTTGTAATTCCATGATACATTTGTTTCCTTTTGTTTCGTTGTTTACGTGTTGTGCTTGGGAATATAGGAATGAGCTGTGGTGTGATAGTGACTCGGATGAGGGACCATTGTCCTTTCTTGGGCCATTGTGAAAGCTTTGTTGATCGGACGATGTGGTGCTAACTTGGTGTGATGGTCAATGGAGATAGAAGGCTGGGGGTCATTGTTGACCTGGCTTCCATCTAATGGTTGGTGATGCTTGTCAAATAGTGATGTACTTTAGAGAAAGTATACTCCTCAAATCAAGTAATAAAGTGATAAAATAGAGTTTTGAACCCACGAGGATTGAATCAATAACTATGAAGTTATCAAACTTAAGAATGTGTTTGCAAGTATTGGATGAAGTTGATTTATAAGAACTAAAAAAATTAATGTGAAAATAGTTATGATTAAAGATAACATATGCTCGACAAATAACAAATAATTATGGAAGTTGGGTTTATTGCTAAGGATAAATGCTTGATTACTTTTTTCAATGCTATAATGGCTGGCAATACATGTCTACGTTAACCATTAAGATATTTATCTACTCAATAGGATTTTCTAAGGAACTTCTAACTCTCTCGGTGCCTAGAAGTTAATAATATTGAAGCTAAGGTGATACATGTCTACGTTAACTCTAACAACTCTATTATTTGTTTGAGAACTCCATTTTAGTCGTTGAAAGCCTAAACTTATGTTTAAGCCAGATAAGAACTAAAAGAAAAGCTTAACTCCACTGTTCACATTTGTTATAAGGCATTACTCTCTCGACATTAAGCCACAAATATATAGTTATAAGGCCTCACTTAATAGCTCTGACAATAAATACGCATGAAGAACAATGAACAAAATAGATAAAGAGGAAACAACTATAGCATTAAAACAAAATAATCAAAACATAAAATCTTGGGAAGCAATAAACCCAAATAAAGTATTTAGCTCATGTATGAGCCGAAAACATCCTTAATAAAAATATTAAAGTATGACAGTTTATCAAGCAAGGGATAGAAAAGGGTCAAGCGTCCTCGATGATCTTCCTCCGTTCTCTCCAATTGTTGCTATAGGTCTCTAACTTCTTTAGCCTCTCACAATAGTGTTAGTTTTGTGTAGAGTTTTCTAGGTTTGGCTCATGTTGTTCTCTAAAAATTAAAAACTAGGATTGTTCTCTAAAATCACGCTCTCTTTGAATTAGCGTGCAAGTCTTTCTTATATAGGCGGTGAAACTAGGTTTTAAAAACCCTAAAGTGTGTGTAGCTTCATTAAAGAAGGCCACTAATTTCTCGCTATATTTAATGTTCCATGTATAAGAGAAAGTCCACGTCGACCAAAGTAGATTCATCTCCAACTCTTTATGCCTCGTCAGCTCCAACCATGAGATCTGCTACTCAGATGCTCCAACATTCCTCAAGCATCTTCCAACATCCTACACATGCACCACAAAACACCACGTTTCCCATAAAAAGCACCAAAATATATAATATTTTAGCGCAAGCAATGTAATCCCGATCTACATGCAAACTATATGAAATATTACCTAAATGCAACTATATGGGCTTGAAAACATGCAAAAGACAAGTAAAAATGGTATATAAAATAGATCATTTACACTCTCGTCAAGTACACCAGAACTTGAACTTTTTCTTGTCATCAATCAATGCAGAATGGAAGCAAGAAAATAAAAAAAACAGTAAACAAACCATGGTTCCCAAGGTTCCACTAAGCTATGATTACAAGGATTGAAAGTCATGTTGCAGCAATAATTCATTCCTCAGCTATATTAAGGAGATGCAATGCATTAGAGCTTAAAGGTTTGTTCCAATGATTAATTCCGCTATAGGTGCAGTGTGTGCAGTTGTCACATGCATTCATCACTTAATGACCTTATAAAAACTAAAGGATTGCTTTCTTTTATTACCTCAGCAAGTTCTTTTCCTTTTCAACACAATGTTTTACTCCTTTTTTTCTTGTAGGTTCGAAAACTGTGTCCCTAGGGTTTAGCTTATCACACTTACTCTTCAAACCTAAAGATGGAGTCCCATCCTTGAGCTCTACAAGTAGTGTCATCCCATGAAGACTTTCATTCACTCTTTGCCAGTACTATCATTCATATAAAGGAAAGTTAAATGGAGCAAACACAACTAACCTAGTGTACTAAGATAGCAAGATGCATAGAATAGTGCCCCTCAACAGTTTTGTTTATATTATTAAGTTTTAATTATTTTTAATTACTTACTTGATTTTCAGTGAGTTTTAAGCCTTCTTTTTGATACATTGAGCATTTTAGTTAATTCACATCAATTCATACTTTGTCATCAGAGAGTCGACCTAAAATTTCTCTAAGGCTTTTTAAGCTTTTAGAGTGCATGCAACATGTGATTTAAGGGCCACATTAGATTTAACACTAAGTTCAAAACACGAAAGCTCTTAACACAATTCATAGCATTAACGTAGATTAATTATGAGAAATAATGATCAACGTAGCAACAATTTTAGAATCAATGGAATCATAGCAAAGGGATATCAGGTTATTTACAGGCTATTTTTTAAAAAAATAAATTTTACCTAAATTTAACCTAATACATACATGGGATAGTACTCCCGCAAACTTGAGAAGAGCATTGTCCCCAATGCAAAAGAAAATAAACATATAGAACGCTATATGAAAAATTAAAAAGAAAAAGAAAAACTGACATAGGGAGTTACTAGGGAGGTGGTTCCCGAATGTTGATGCCCTTGCCTTTGTCCTAAGAGGACGTGGGTTTCTTGTCAAGGCGAGAGGAGGCACCAGCATTAGTATCTGATCACTTTCTCTATCAGGTGAAGGGTGTGGGAACAGGTGGCGATGGTGGATTCTTGATAGCACGAACCTTCGAGAGCAACCATCTAAAAGGTGCATTGAGAATTTTGTCCCTTTCCTATTGTGGCACGCCAGCCTCTTGGCAGAATGTTGTAATGAGTATGTGAAAAGGTAATTCCCTTGTCTTTCGTGTAGACGTTGCTCGTTCTAGGATGGCCCCATAAATGAGTTCGTAGGGCTCAATCTTGCGTCCGTGGAGAATGGATTGAGGGATAATTTAGTTTGATTTTTGGTGGGTAGGAGCCTTGTATTGATAAATGTCACCCAAAATTTAGTGGTGGGGTGAGGTTCTGCCATCTCATTGCCCTAGCATTGCACATAGTTATTTCCTAAGTGGTTCCTGAAAGACAAAGGTCTCGCAAGACCCTGGTATCTATTTCTTACGTGGTGTTGTGAAACTAGCCATTGCAAAACTAGCTGTTAAAAACTACATGTTGGGGACTTTTAAATTACTTGAAAATATTTGTTTGAGTCAAAAACACTTTTCAAAAATCTGTCAAACATATTTTTCAAGATGAATGGACTTTGAATTAATTTTGCAATATTTGTTAAAGTTCAAAAACATTTTACAATGAGTTACATCAAAATAAATATCTCAACACGTTGGCTACAAACCCGTAGTGCAGTCATTCTAACATCTACAAATGATAATGGTGAGCAATGAGTTGTGCTATAAACTCCACCTTTATTCCTCAAACGAATACCTAGCCGTCGCCATGTTGGCCAAATTTAGTATAGAACTCCGTTACCTAGTCAACATTGATTGGTCTTGGTGTCGCAACCCTTTTTTTTGGAAAAGGTTTTGACGTTTTGGAAAAAACTCCATAAAATGACAGAGTCACCACCAATCTTTTTAAAAAAGTGTGATTGGATCACTTTTAAACAAGGGTTACTTCAATAAAACTTTTTATTTATCAAAATAACATTTTTGGTCCACGAAAAACAAGGAAATAGGTTCGGGGGTTGGTTACGTGTGGGGAAGGGTTAGCACCCCCACAGCGCCCAAAAAATGGTACCTAATTGATTTCTAAAAAATGCTTTGAAAACTGGAATTTCCAAGTTCACAAAATTTCGATTTATTTGTCCGCAAAGTGAATGTAAATCTATCTTAACAGCCTTATCAACCGAGAACTGAACATTAATCACTGCCAACACTCATGGCGCTAACCTGTGATTCCCGTTTGATAAGACACCGCATTAATTAAGTTTTCACTTTTTAAAACAAATTAGAGAAAAGACTAGGTGTGTTATTGTTTTCTAGAACTTAGTGTTTAAACCCTAAAGAAACATCTACATTTATTTTAATTATGACGTTAAAATGCAGTTAAGTGTGTTTTATTGAGCATGAAGAAAGTTTTACAACATACAAGTTCCTATTCTAGGTTTTAAGTCCCTATTCCTAAAGTTTAACATACATACAAATATATATATACAAAAACAAGAGGAACAAAAATACTTGAATTAAATTAAATATTAAAATAATTGCTAAATAAAGAAAAGAGGAAATTAATTTCACTTATATAAAAAAATCTGTATTATGGACTAAATTAAAAGAAAACCAAAATGTGAGGGTTAATTCGAAAACAATTAATGATTCTATGCCTAATTGAAATAAAAAAGAACGAAATTGAATAGAATGAAAATTGAAGAGCTGCGGTGCAAGATCCAGAAAAAAGGGCGCGGGTTATAACCGGGTTCGGGTCGGTTCAAACGGGTCATTATAAATAGAAAAAATTATAACATATTTCATTTTATACCATTCTCCCCAAAATCAAACCCAATTCTCTTTAAATCGTCTGAAGACATTCATCGTGTTATTCATGAATTGAAGAAAATGGTGGTGGTCCGCCATGCCGGGCGCCTTCCACCGGTGCTAGCCGTCGTTGCCAGCAGCAAAATTCCCAGAAAATCTATATTTCCCCAGATTCCGGAGACCTCAAAATAACGTTTTTTCTTGCCAGTGCTACGTTAAACAACAAAATCACTGCGACACAACTAAAATTGTGGTAAAATAAAATCCCTTTCTTTATTTAAAGCAAAATTAAACATAGGATGAGAACATTACCAGAAATCTCTACTTTATTTCACTGGAATTGCTTGAATACACTTGCCAATTTTCTACTACTTCTGGATTTTCGAATGCTATATATCTAGTTTTTTTTTGTGTTTGTTGTGTGTAATTGTTGTTGTTTACAATGATTTACAGTGGGGTTTATATTGCTATTGAAATGCTTAGATTACAAGTGTAAATCCCTAATTTCTTCCTCTGAAATTGTTTGATCTTTGCCATGGTATCTATTTAGGGATTAGCTTTTCCCGTTTTGGATTTTGATTTTCCAGCTAGGGTATCGATTTAGGGATTTAATTTCCTTTTGTCTTTATCTTGAATTGTTGTGCTCCAATTTAGGGATTTAACCCTTTTTCCTTTGTTCGCATATTTCTGATAATTTGAACGACTCTGGCGAGGAATAATCAGAGTGAGTAGAGCGTCGGAGAAGATGAAGCGAATGGTCGGAGCTGAAATGTCGTGCGTGTGGCTGCCACACGCGAGTGATGATTCGTATGATACATCCCGAAGTGATCTGGGTCGTTAGATTGTGTCCTGATTAAACGGTTATGCAATTGAGGCGCTATATCATCCAGCTGGTGCAATCTTCACCATTGGATCCCAGATTGATCCAACGATCTTCTTTCGGCTGCACAAAAGAATGGAAGGATTAGGGTTTTTTTTGGTTATAAACGGGCCAGCAGGCCCTTTGTATAATGGACTCTATCTATTTTAATTGTTTCTAATGGATCCTTTATTTATTTTATTTGAATGGGCTATCTATTTTTTTTTGGTTTTGATAACTAGCCATTATATTAACTACTAACTAAGATACTAATATATAACCTATGTTAATTCTAACTACCATATCAATCATACTAATAATTATACTAACAATTATACTAATTATAACACACCGAGTATACATTATATGATCCCTAAACATTTCTAATTGCTAATTACGACATTAACGCTAATATATGGCATAATTATACTAAAAATGTAATACTACTAAGACAAAAATGAAAGTTAAGAAAGTGAGGTGAAAATTCAGTGACAACAGCTACCCCTCTTTGGTCATTCCAGTGAAACGGGAATAGAGAAAAGAAAAAAAGACACTAATTTTCACCAATTATCAAACTATTAATGCCTGAAAAGACTGGCAGGTTCTATTTTCCTTGTGTTCGAATAGATAAGCAGGTTCTATTCTCCTTGTGCTCGAATAGATAAGCAAGTTCTATTCTCCTAATGCTTGAATAGATAAGCAAATTCCATTCTCGAAATGTCCGAACAAATAGGCAGGTTCTATTCTCCTCATGCTCGAATAGATAAGCAGATTCCATTCTCCAAATGCCCGAACGGATAGGCAGGTTCTATTATCCTCATGCTCGAATAGATAAGCAGATTCCATTCTCGAAATGCCCGAACGGATAGGCAGGTTCTATTCTCTTCATGCTCGAATAGATAAGCAGATTCCATCCTCTAAATGCTTGAACGAATAGGCCGGTACTATTCTCCTCATGCTTGAATAGATAAGCAGATTCCAAAAGTTGACTTCATCCTCCATACACTTGGATGAATAAGCAAGTTCCAAAACCTGCCAAAAACAATTGCAAAATTTCCAATTAAGATGCATATGCCCCTATGGATGCCTAGTCATGAATGCATGTCTTATTTCTTTTGCTCTTTTTCTTAACAATTTTCCTAATGAACACAGAAGAAAACTGTGAAGCTCCAGGAAACTCTGAACTATATCATCTCAAACATTTTTTCAACTCTGGCAATAGATGGTGAGTGTCTGTTTTGGCCCATCCATCAGAAAAAAACAGTATGATTTCTTTTAATTTCTTTACACTGAATGGCTTTGCACTAAGAAAGTTTGCAATAACTCATCCTTCAATACTAGTTGGCTTCACCAATTTCTTATTGTTAAAATTCCATTGTCTATTCCTTGGAAGGTAATCTTCACCATTGCTTGCTTTATTTATCATGGATCACTTAATATATTCATCCCTTCCTATGACTTTTGCCTTAATTTTTCAAACAGGAAAGCTCTTTTTTGCTAGAACACCTAAGAGCAAAATTTCGTGGGGATATGGGGAATGCATCGGTTTGCCATCATTTATGCATGGGAAATCATCTGAAAATTGCATCTGTATGCTTTGATGATTCACTAAATAATCATAGATAGTCTTCTGCATCACTTCTGTTTTACCATTCTTATTCTTAGCATTTCCTTGCTTCATATGATCTTTGCACATTTGCTCGCTCATCCAGTTACCTTGTACTCCTAGTTGGAAGGACTGACTTCATCCTCATATTCTTCAACACTCTTTTAGCCTTTGTCAAGTTATCATTGTAGTTGATACATCAATGTTCAGTGACAAGCTTCCTAGGATCCTGCTATTCTTCCAATGTTTCACATCCTTGGTTATTTTCTGCAATGTCTGTAAAATTGTTCTCATTGTTGTAGAAGACAAATTATCTTGTGTAAACATCCCTGTTTTTTAACATGCTACCTTAAAGTAATGTCAAAGCATCTCTTAAGGGTTTTCTTCAGTGGTTTGTAGCAAAACCTATTTGAATCTCCTTATAAGTTGAACTACTCTTTATGCCCTAAGCTCCAAATTTGATCATTGGATACCGCATAGTTCCAATACCCTTCTAGACAAATTTCGAAGTAATGCTAAAAAATCTTTTGTATATCTCAAGTGATGTCAAATTTTAGTTCTCATTTCAATGCAAGATGCTTTATGGAAAGATGTCAAAGGAGAAAAAAAAGGTCTACAATAAAAATTTTATTGGTATTATGGCAAACACAAAAAAAAGAAATTACAAGGAAATGAATAGGCATTCGGATATCAGAAACCAAAAATCCTTAAGTCATGGCTTTATAAGATGCCTTGAATGTCAACTACGCTGGGCAGACCCTGGAAATAATGACTATGTGGAAAGATATGAAGCTCCCAAGTTCCAAACCCCAAGATCGATTTGTGGAAGAATTACCTTTGCAGGTTATCTGAGCTGCCCTTTACGGGTTTTCAAGTCAAATCATCATTTGGTTTCAAAACGCCGTTTGCGGGTTTTCAAGCCATTGATTGTTTCACGAAGTGGGTAGAAGCAGCCTCGTATGTAAATGTCACTAGATCCATGGTTTGCAAATTTTTGAAAAAGGAAATAATTTGTCGATACGGCTTGCCTAAAAGTATCATCACCAACAATGCTTCAAATTTGAACAACAGGATGATAAGTGGAGTTTGTGAGCAGTTCAATGTCAAACTTTAATTGGAACTTTCTCAGTTCTAGATAATGAGGGTTCAAAATGATGACCATGGCCCTTTGATAGGTTTAACTTCAACTGGAACTTTCTCAGTCTTAGGAAGAGCTTTTCTGAATTGGCCAAATGTTCTTCCTCAGGTCGACATTTGGCGATCATATCATCGACGTATACCTCTATTTCTCTATGCATCATATCATGGAAAAGGATGACCATGGCCCTTTGATAGGTTGCCCTTGCATTCTTAAGTCCAAAGGGCAGCACTTTGTAGCAAAAAGTTCCCCATAATGTCACAAAAGTCATCTTTTCCATATCTTCTGAGTACATCTTATTCTAGTTATACTCGGAGAAACCATCCATGAAAGAGAAGAGTGAATGACCAGCCGTATTGTCGACTAAAGTGTCAATATGTGGGAGCAGGAAATTGTCCTTAGGACTTGCCTTATTGAGGTCCCTGTAGTCAACATACATTCGTACTGTTCCATCCTTCTTCGGTACCAGGACAATATTTGCCACCCATTCCGGATACTTAGCTACCTCGAGGAATCCTGCAACGTATTGCTTCTTTACCTTATCCATGATCTTGATGAGTGTTTCAGCCTTCATTCTTCTCAACTTTTTCTTTACAGGTTCGCATCCTTCCTTTATAGGGAGCCTATGCATGATGATGTCGGTGTCAAGGCCGGGCATATCTTGATACGAGCAAGTGAAAATATCTTCGAATTCTTTCAAAAGCTCAATCAGACTTTGTATAGTTTTGGCTGTGATTGTAGCACCAATCTTCACCTCTCGCTTTTCTTCTTCGGAACCAAGGTTTAATATTTATAGTTCCTCTATATGTGGTAGAATCTGATTTTCCTCTTCTTCTACCATTTTGAGGATGTCACTGGGTACATCATATTCGTCCTCATCGTCAATATTTCTAACTTCTTCTAAGCATAGAGGCAACTCAAAGTCAACCTTGAAGTCAGAATCAGATTCATTTATGCTAATGATATCTAAAGACCTGAAAAAGGAATAGGCAAAAGACATATACAAAGGGAAGAAACAAAATGAATGGAATGTTTTTTATGCTTTTAACTTTATGGTTTTCATTTGTTTTGGTTTATTTATGAAAAAGTTTGCCACACAAGATTTAAGGAAATGCATCATTTATTGAATTTCAAATTAAAATTTTGACATAGGCCTTTTACATAAGATCCCTTGTTGTCCCCCGACCTAGAGCAAAGGGGTTGGTTTTGATAATTACTCTGAACATGTCTTAAAGACTACAAGAATTTCTTCAGCAGTCCAATTGTCAAGCTCAGAGCAAGGACGGATCATGGACAGGTATTGGCTCTTTTTTTCATCCTCAGTCACAACATTGATACTCAGCTTTTCAAATGCTTCACATAAAGTGCTTTCTCCTTTTCCTTCCTCACTAATTGAGGCACTTGGATCCAACATGCCTCCAGATATAAAGCCATAACTCAGGGGAGGGAAAGTCATCGACTCCCACTCAATTTCGTCTCATTTCAATCTAGCTCTTCACCTCTCTTGATGCTTTCTGATTTCAACCTTTGTTTGCCATTTGTTGGGCTTAAAGCCTAAGCCAAACCGATCCTTTTTCGTTGGGATTACTATGGGATACAACCTTCCTTGATGTCTCTTTCCGAATCCTTTCCCAATTCCAGCTCTTTTCCCAACCGTTTGTTTTACCTGCATCTTCGCCTAGCTTGATTATTTCGGTTCTGGCACCTTGCTTCCTTCGGTGACAATGGTTGCATTGACTAGCTCCAACGTCTTGAAATGACACTCGAGCGCACCCTCATCGATCTCGATGAAGGGTGCATCAGTGGGTACTGATGCAATAATTTCCTCCTCTGCACCGACAGTTATTAGTTGACCATCAATCACAAACTTCAACTTCTGGTGTAAAGTAGATATGACCGCTCCTGCTGCGTGAATCCATGGGCACCCAAGCAGGAAGCTATAACTAGGTCTTATATCCATGACCACAAATTCAACGTCGAAGGTCTTTGGTCCAATTTGCAAAGGCACCTCAATTTTCCCTAACACATCCTTCTGAGTTCCATCAAACGCTCTAACTGTATTTTGATAAATTCTCATATGAGAACTATCTATTGGCAGTTTCTTTAGTGTGGCTAACGGTAAAGCATTTAGTGCCGACCCATTGTCAATAAGGACACCTAGTAACATATGTCCTTTACATCTGGTAGTGATGTGTAAAGCCTTGCAAGATCCCGTTTCTTCACCTGGTATTTCCTCATCATTGAATGAGATGAAGTTGTTGACAATAATGTTACCGACTAACATATCCATTTTATCAGTTGTGATCTCTTTTGGTACGAATGTCTGGTTTAAAATCTTTAACAAGGCCTCACGGTAGCCCTTAGAATTAGTAGTAGAGAAAGCATAGAAATTCGAGCCAGAAGCTTGTAGAGTTGCTCCACGATGATGTATTCACTGTATTTTAAGAACTTCAAGAATTCTTGAGCCTCTGATTCCTTTACAGGCTCGTGATATATTGTCAGTTTTTCCTTGAAGAAATCTCTGTCATCTTCTTTTTTAGGCTCCTCAGCAACAACCTTTCTTTGTGACGTATCCCTATCCTCTACTATTGGCTGGGAATAGAGCCTTCCGCTCCTTGTGAAACGGCTCACCTCATTGACTAGTTCTTTTTTCTCTTGAACAGATGTTTCTCATGGGGTTACCACCTCACAACTGTAATTCCAAGGGACCTCTTGCTATCCTTGTATGGAAACGGCGTTGGTGCCTTAATTGTGAGGTGTGGGGTTACACTTCTTGTTGGCTCACCAACTCTTGTTTTAGCCTTAATAACTAAAGGCTTCTCTCTAGAATAGTCTCTTTTGGAGGATGACTCCTCTGATGCACAAATGTCCAGCGTGCATTTATTGTCTTCTTTTCTAAAGAACTCAAGTTCTTTCTCATTCATCTTGTCTTGAACTAGTTGCCTAAACTCTAAGCAACAATCAATCTCATGTCCTTCCTTCATGTGGTTCTCACAGTACAATTCATTCTCAATCTTCAATTTTTGGGCTCCTTCTTCCAGCATCCCTACTGCCACCATTTGAGCCCATACCCACTCCACGGAAACTCTAACTTTAGCAACACATTCTTTGACCACCTTATTCTCTTCTTCTATGATTGCATTCACACCTGCCTTCTGATGATTTGGTTGTGGGTTTCCCTTTTTCTTCTGATGTATCAAATGATAACATCCCTGACTTTTGAATGCAGTGCAATTTTCAATGGTATGCCCCCTAACTCCTGCATGGTATTCACATTGTACCTTCTCATCGTACCATGGTGGGTATGGTGGTGAGAATGGAGGAACATGTCTTGGCACCATCTAAGATTTGACCAACTCAGTAAACAATTCTGCATATGTCATTGGGATAGGAAGAAAATGTGGTTTCGAGCTCCCTCGATATCTTCGTTCTTCCTTCTGATGATTTGTAACTGTTGGAGCTATGGTCGAGACATTGGGCTTGTTGAAGACTACCCCCTTTGAGTAACTGGGATTATGGACATTAGTGGCATTGATTTTATTGTCTCTCTTTTTGTATGGTTTCTTTATTTCCCCACTATCCAACCTTCCATTTTTATGGCCGCAAGGATTAACTCTCCATTTATAAGCATGTCCGAGAAACTCTTTGTGGCATGATTGAGCATACGATCATAGAAAGAACCCTTTAATGTCTCTACAAACATTGGGGTGATCTCACTCTCCAATAATGGTGGATGGACTTGGGCAGTTACATCCCTCCATCTCTGCGCGTACTGGCAGAAACTCTCATGATGTTTTTGCTCCAATCCTTGCAGAACTAAACGAGTTGGTACCATGTCTAAAACATGCTTGTACTGCTCACTGAGGGCTCTAGACAAATCTTTCCATGTTCTGATGTTAATTCGACTTAGCTGCGTGTACCAGCGTGCGGCTGACCCTACTAGACTGCCTTGGAAGCAAGGGATAAGCAGCTTTTCGTTCTCAAGATACATTGACATTTTCCTGCAAAACATAGTTAGATGTACTGCAGGGCACTTCGTTCCATTATATTTTTTGAAGTCAGGGACTTTGAACTTTGGTGGTACTACCAGGTCAGTCACTAGGCTTAAATCTTTGGCATCCACTCCTCCATATATACCTCCTTCTTGGAAAGACTTAATCATTCCTGCCAACTTCTCATAACGATCCTCCCATTTCTTCTTAGCTTTCTCCTTGTTAGCAATTTCATCGAGATCAGGCACCTCAATGACTTTCTCAGAATTTATCTTCCGGTCATTCCGCGTTGTGGTTTTAGCAAAATGTGGGGAACTCTTAGCCTTAGAAGATTGAGCTTCTCTCTGCATGCTTGGAGGAACAAAGGCCATCCCTTGAAATTTTGGCATAGCATTAGCTTCCTCGCCATTTTCCAGTGCATCAGTGTCCTTAAAGCCTAACATGGCTGCAATTGAACCAACTGTCTTTTGGTGAACTAACTCCATCTGTTGTTTCAAACCTGTCTCTAGCTTATCTAACCTATGCTGGGTACTCTTATGGTTGCTTTCTAGGGCCGTAACTCTGCCTTCCATTGCTCTGACTTGAGACCGAGTACCGTACTTGTGGTTTGTTTTCACTATTTTGATTTTCTGCCAGTTTATATTTAAGTAGATTCTTATTATGTCATGTATGCATGCACAAATGTAAACACAAATGCAAAGAAAACCTATGAAACACAAAAGAATGAAATGCAAATGCATGAATGCAAGCGAAGGGCCGTTAATTCCATGAAACATATACTCAAGAAACAACTCTTTTATTGAATATAAAATGGTCCATATTACATCTCATTTTATTTACAAGTATTTTTCTACCTGAACTCCCAATTCGTTGATTTCTTCAATGAGCCACATAAGCCTCGGTCCCACTTCTCCTGCCGGATTGACGTACTGACGAAAAGCTATAGCTTCAGTGGCTAACATCATCACGTGTCGAGCCACATCCTGTACTTGGGTCATGCCAGTCTTGTCAAACTCATCTTATTCTTGAAATCTTCTAGCCATATCTCTAAGACGAGTGAACCAATAATCATTACCTCCCTCAGCTATGTCTTCAAGTATCAAAATCTTCGTCCTATATTCTTGGATGACGTTATCCATTCATTCAACCTATTTCTTCAAGATATCATTCTCACATAGACAGGCCTGAAGTTCAATATATGTAAGATGATTCTGGAGTCTATGCAATGAGCGGTTCAAATCATCTATTTTGGCTTGCAACTCAGTAACACAAGCCTGATTCTACTTTAACTTCGTACTGCTCTGGTCATATGCCTTCTGCAACTCAAATAAGCGAATCTTGTTGTCCTGGGCCTTCCTTTTCCATGCAACCACACTTTTTTTATCACTTTCATGAACTCGTTTGCCACTTCCATTCTCAGTTGCTAGCTTCACCTTTTTCTTCTCTTCAACAAGGGCCCATCCATATTTCTTGACATCGCGCCTTCCTCGTTCCTTTTCTTTTCCTATAGCATGCTCGATTTCTTGCTTCCACTCCTCTGGGGTCGTTCTTAAATCAACATTTCGTACAGTAGTCTAGAGCTTGAGGAAGTCAACCCTTTGGATCTCAAACTTTTTTTCTAGGTCTTCATACAACTTCACTACTCGCTTTGTCTCCCCTTTATATTTTTCAACATCGAGGCCTGACTCAAACTTGTCCCTTTGGTTATGCTCTTGTAAGGCTTCTATCTCCAACTTATCCCTTCTTACTTCTTCTCTTAAGATGTCAGCTTCTGTAGTGACTACTTTTAAGTGTTCTTCTAGGGACTTGGCCTGTTCCGATGTAGGTGCTATGACTTTGTCATTTATTCTCGTATGCCTCCAAATATCATAGTTTGGGGTGTACATACAATGACTATTAGATTCTAACTTCATGTGATAACAATGGTTCCATGCATCACTGATTGTCTGAATCTTCTGTCTGAACTCACCTTGGAACTCAAATTCTAATGAGCCAAGATCGGTAGTGAATGGGATAAACTGTCGAGACCTATACTTTGAGATACTAGAAAATGAGCACATCCAATTCCTCCCTACAAACCTAGCAGCATTAGGAAGTTGAAATCTCCATATTTGTACAAAAGCTTGGTGAGACCCATCCAAGGAACCCTCCAATTGATGTTTTCGTCACGACGATCACTGAATATATCGATCAATTTATTTTTCTTAACAACAGGCCACTCCTTTGCCAAAATTTCCTAAAGAGGTGAGAACTTCGGGGAAAACACGTTTAATAAAGCTAATGTCGGGCACTTCCAGAAATGACTCAGGGTCCAAACTTGTAGAAGCAGAGCACATCCTCCAAAAGGAACACCTTCAACTTTTCGGCAGGTGTTGAGGGAAATGAAGGTTTCAGCAAGTACGACTGGTACCGGATTGACTCCTCTCTTTAGTTGTTCACGGAAATCAAGTAACGCCACATCAATGTTTCTTAGAACCCTCAGAAAGATTACTAAACCATAAATTGCAATGGCTAGGAGATCAACCCTCTTTTCCCTGACGGGGTGGATTGAAATTATACTTCTGATGCTTGACCAAGGGAAATTAAAGGTGCCCCCTCTATTTTGTATCAACCCCTTAACCCAACCATCACTCATACCAGCGAATGCCTGAAGCTTTACATGTGGGTTTTCGTTTTTAGGAGGCTTGGCATAGACCCAGTTCTTCTTCACTTTGCACAAATTGAAAAGGGCTAAGTACTCCTCAAATGTAGGCATCATATCTTCCTTATTAAAAGTGAAACAACAATACCCGGATTCCAGAATTGAACCAAGGCTTTCAGGAACTGTTCATCAACCTTCACATACAAGATATAGGCTATGTCACCGTAGACTTCATGGAACAACTGCTTAGTCTCGTAATCAAGGTGCTCCTAGATTTCCCGCAATTCTTGCACATTGTTCTATTTGATACTGATGTGAGCATATTCTAAAGTCTCTATCTCATGATCAACTGCTAGTCTATCTCCAAAAGTTCGTTGGTTAACCTCGGACCAATGTCGAACCTTTGCATTCTCGTCTTCACTTTTCAAAATTCTTTCATCCATAACAAGAGCTTTTCAAAGTTGAGTAATGATTTTGAGAATCAACCCCTTCTAAATATGTAATGATGTGGCATGAATGGTTATGTAGAACAACAAGACAAGGGGAAGAAAGATTAGAATCAAGAAAACACATAGAATTCAAAATAATTTAATGAAAAATTATGGGCAGCACAATCCAATACTTTAGGACATGTCTCCCTTTATTACTAAAACCCTAAGTTTTTCGCATGGCTCTATTGGGGTGGGCTCTAAGTTCTCAAATAGTTGAGTTCTAAAAGGTACCTAAGTTGTCCTTGTTGTGCCCTACTAAGGGTAGCAAAGCCCCTGGTTCTCACCCATTATAGATTTCAAACGAACCAAGTTCAACTCAGGAGGACTCACTTCCTATGTCTTCTTGAAGAATCAGTATCCTTACGAAGACATGAGGCATATGAGTCCTGAAGTTACTTGCTAGGCTCATACGGAGAATCAATATTCTGACATGAGCAAAGAACTTTCCCCTCACTTAACAATTGGGTGGAGCTCGAGAATAGAGCTTTTGGTAACAATTTTAAAATGCGTAAAATAAAATTACATTCATTAAGCGGACGAATAAATTGAAACCTTTAGGAACTTGCCAATTCCTTTAAAAACATTTTTTAAAACAATTTGTGGCCTGAACCTCTTTTGTTTAAAAAAACAAAAATTCCCAACGGAGTCGCCAAGCTGTCGCAACCCTTTTTTTAGGAAAAGGTTTTGGCGTTTTGGATAAATCTTCATAAAATCACGGAGTCACCACCAATCTTTTTAAAAAGTGTGATTTGATCACTTTTAAAAAAGGGTTATTTCAATAGAACTTTTTATTTATCAAAATAACATTTTTGGTCCATGAAAAACAAGGAAACAGGTTCGGGGGTTGGTTACGTGTGGGGAAGGGTTAGCACCCCCACAATTCCCAAAAAATGGTACCTAATTGATTTCTAAAAAATGCTTTGAAAATTGGAATTTGCAAGTTCACAAATTTTCGATTTATTTGTACGCAAAGTGAATGTAAATCAATCTTAACGGCCTTATCACCCGAGAAATGAACTTTAATCTCCGCCAACACTTCTGGCGCTAACCCGTCATTCCCATTTGATAAGACAACACATTAATTAAGTTTTCACTTTTTAAAACAAATCAGAGAAATGATTAGGTGTGTTATTGTTTTTTAGAATTTAGTGTTTAAACCCTAAAGAAACATATACATTTATTTTAATTATTAAGTTAAAATGCAATTAAGTGTGTTTTATTGAGAATGAAGAAATTTTTACAACATACAAGTTCCTATTATAGGTTCTAAGTCCCTAATCCTAAAGTTTAACATACATACAAAGATATACATACAAAAACAAGAGCAACAAAAATACTTGAACTAAATTAACTATTAAAATAATTGCTAAATAAAGAAAAAGGGAAATTAATTTTACTTGTATAAAAAATATGTATTATGGACTAAATTAAAAGAAAACCAAAATGTGAGGGTTAATTCGAAAACAATTAAAGATTCTGTGCCAAATTGAAATAAAAAAGGACGGAATTGAATAGATTGAAAACTGAAGAGCTGGGGCGCAAGATCCAAAGAAGAAGTGCGTGGGTTATAACTGAGTCCGGGTCAATTCAAACGGGTCATTATAAATAGCAAAAATTATAACAGATTTCATTTTATACCACTCTCCCCAAATGGATCAATCCCAATTCCCTTTAAATCCTCTAAAGACATTCATCGTGTTCTTCATGAATTGAAGAACATGGTGGTGGTCCGCCGTGCCGGCCGCCTTCCACCGACGCTGTTGCTGGCCAGAAAACATAGATTTTCCCAGATTTTAGCGACCTCAAAATCACATTTTTTTCTCATCGGTGCTATGTTAAACAACAAAATCACGACGATGCAACTAAAATTGTTGTAAAATAACAATCCCTTTCTTTATTTAAATCAAAATTAAACATAGGATGAGAACATTACCAGAAATCTCTACTTTATTTCACTAGAATTGCTTGTATACACTTGCCGATTTGCTACTACTTCTGGATTTCCGAATGCTATATATCTAGTGTTTCTATGATTGTTGTGTGTAATTGTTGTTGTTTACAATGATTTATAGTGGGGTTTATATAGCTATTGAAATGCTTAGATTACTAATTTATTCCTCTGAAATTGCTTGATATTCGCCATGGCATCGATTTAGGGATTAGCTTTTCCTGTTTTGGATTCTGATTTTCCAGCTAGGGCTTTAATTTATCGATTTATTTCCCTTTTGACTTTATCTTGAATTGATGTGCTCCAATTTAGGGATTTAACCCCTTTTCCTTTGTTTGCATATTTCTGATAATTCGAACGACGCCAGCGAGGAACAATTAGAGCGAGTCGAGCGTCGGAGAATACGAAGCAAATGGACGAAGCTGAAATGTCGTGCGCGTGGCTGCCACGTGCGAGTGATGATCCGCGTGATACATCCCGAAGCGACCTAGGTCGTCAGATTGTGTCCTGATCGAACGGTTATGCAATTGAGGCACTATATCATCCCCAGTTAGCGCGATCTGCGCCATTGGATCCTAGATTGATCCAACGGTCTCCTTTCGGATGCACAAAAGAAAAGAAGGATTAGGGTTTTTTGGTTATAAACGGGCCAGCAGGCCCTTTGTATAATGGACACAATCTATTTTAATTATTTCTAATGGGTCCTTTATTTATTTTATTTGAATGGGCTGTCTGTTTTTTTTTTTTGGGTTTTGATAACTAGCCATTATATTAACTACTAACTAGATACTAATATATAACCTATGTTAATTCTAACTACCATATCAATCATACTAATAATTATACTAACAATTATACTAATTATAACACACCAAGTATACATTACATGACCCATAAACATCTCTAATTGCTAATTACAACATTAACACTAATATATGGCATACTTATACTAATTATACTAACAATGTAATACTACTAAGCCGAAAATGAAAGTTAAGAAAGTAAGGTGAAAATTCAGTGACAACACTTGGTTGTCAAGAGAATAACTCCCATCCATGAGAACTTATGACGCTAACTCCTCACTATTGAATAGGGGAGTGCATATGGGAGATTGTGCCATCCCTTCCTTTGGGAGAAGGTCTTGATTTTGTATGGACTCATACAGTCGTTTGACTTCTGCAAAGTGGATTCTGTTTTGGAGGGATGTCAATAGTTGGATTGAGAGTATCAATCAAAATTAGAGAAAGAATCGGAGGATGATTGGTTGATGTAAGGTATTCTATGGATGAATACACCTTTCTTGAATGATGTTGAAGGTAGCCCATTGTTTGTTGGATCTAGGAAGGAAGCAAGAAACCCTCAAGCAAGATAGTCTCAAATAGAAGTTTTAGGGTAGGTAATTGTAGGGTAATTTGGATGGGCTTTGAAAAGAAAATAATGTTGAAGATGATGGCAAGTTTAAGTGGGCTTGTATGGTAATGGCTTAAGAAAGAAAAGAGGTTGGTTGGAAGATGATAAAATTATAGTAACTTAAAGAAAACTCAAGAAAGAACCTAGGAGAGCCTAAACCCGAACCTTATATTGTTTCATTAAGGGGTGGTGATAAGGACTTGGACCCACTATCTAGAGAGAGATAGGAACAACAAGTATCAAGATGAAAAGAGGGTGACGCCACAAGTAAAGCTTGATAAGTCGATAAAGTTCTAAAAAGAACAAGATAGAGAGAATAATCTCACAAAGAAATATGTATTGAGAATATGTTTTGAGGTGTGTTACAAATGAAAAATGCTTTCCTATTTATAGGAAATGAATGGGTTTGATTAGATATATTGTAATCACTAATTTTATCCGGTGTTAACCCATTTTACGTTTTTGTCAATTTTGCAGTAATGGGCCTCTTTTATATATATCAATACTATCATGAGTTGGTTTAATTTAAAAAAAAGATTGAGAAAAAGAAAACAAAATTATGCTAATTGGTTCTAATTATTATTGTATTATGTGTATATACGTATTATGCATGAGTGTGTTAATATATGTATGTTACGTATGTGACATTATTATGTGTTGCTTGCATGTATATATGTATTTATATTAATGTCTTTAATATGTATGTATGCATGTACGTATATTGTGTATTGTATGTTATTATTGCGTGTTTTATTATTATTATTATTATTATTATTATCATTATTATTATTATTTTGGTTATTGTCATTATTTTGGGCTGAAATATCATTTAAAATCAGATTTGGAGGTATATATTAAGACCCAATATTTGATTAAATGTTCAAGTCCATTTACATAAGCCCAAATAATACAAGGCCCGTTTGGCGCAACAAATAATGGAAGCCAAAAACCCTAATTTGCTATCCCTTTTCTTACGCAGCCAAAGAAGAGTCGTTGGATCAGGCCATATACAATGGCCAAGATTGAAGCTTGCCACCTCTTCAGATTGCACGTGTGATGCACACTCGAACCCCTTGGCTTCCCACGTTCGCGTGCAGTGCATGCCAGGACTCTTCAGCTCCACGTGCGCCACGTGTCACCATCAAGGGTTGCCACGTCAACCCTAAGATGCCATCTGGACCATCCATTTTAGGTGAGATCTTAGCCGTTGGATCAGATCTGATCCAATAGCCCATATCAAATCTGACCATGATAGACTTTTCGTCTTCTATTCGTCGATGGCCGCCACGTGTCCAGATCAATGGTTCCCCTCATTGCCAAAAATCACGTCGTCCTTTCACTAGTTCTCGAACCACCATGCAGGACAAAAACATAAAAAAGGGGATATCAGAGTCATCATCATCCACAGTTTATCCATTAAAAATTTGCTTAAAAATGTAAACTGCAGATTAGAGATAGGGGCAAAAAGTAATCTGAGACAAGGGGGTATAAGCAATGTAACCAAATCCATTTGTAAGGGACCAAGATTTCGGAATAAATACAACAAAAAAAGAAAGCCTCAAGCAATTTCAGAATTAAAAATAAAATTCCAAGAGTTCTCATATTTCGAATCACAAAGAAAAATACAAAAAAGGGGGTTTGAGTTTTTACCTTTTCGTCCATTTGGCTTCCATCACGTCGTTGCGGTTCTTTTCCGAAGATAAGCCTCGATCCTCCTTCGAGGTTATGCATGGTGAACCGGTTAGAAAGAAAGTTTTCAAAAGGTCTTCGATTTTGTTTTGAAGGATGGGAAGCCTTTTTTGAATTTCTAGGTTTAGATCTGGTTTAGAAAATGAAAAAAGTCGTTTTGGGTTCGTCGGCCGCTGCTCGGAAGTGCCGCCGGAATATGGGTTCTCGAAGAACACTAGATGAGCGTGGAAGAGCATTTCGGCTTTCCTTTTCTTTGAGATGAAAGGGGAAAATGTTTTGTATAAAAAATAAATTAACTTTTATACTGCCCGTTTAAAAATGGTTTAATCACAATATAAATCCCTCCGCCCCAAAATATTTACGGCCTTAGGTCCTTTCATGTTTTTAAACCCTCTTCGTAGTCCTTGCAAGTTCCCAAAGTTTTACAATATCGTCCCTATTGTTATTTAATTCGATTTTAAATTGTTTAATCCCTTATTGAACCCTCTGAATTTCAATTTTTGTTCAATTTGGTCCTAAATCCAATGATGAAACCCCCTTTTTTGCCCCTAGTTCATGCATATTTATTTTCCATACCCTTAACTATTTTTTATTTCATGTCCATGCTTTATTGTCGAAGATATATGCGTAATATATGCGGATGTAGTGCATGATATAGGTTCACATTATATCATACATAGGTTTCAAAGTATATAATATATGGCTTTAATGTATATATATACACGTGGTTTTAATGTGGGTATATATTAATATATATTGTCTTAACGTGAATATGTATATATGTATTACATAATATAGGGTTTTAATGTGTATGTATATATTAAAAATATGGTTTTAATATATGTAATATAGAGTTTTAATGTATACGTATATATTATAACATATGGTTTTAATATTATAATGTGTAGTTTTGATATATATATATATACTAAATATATTGTTTTAAAATACAATATATAGTTTAAATGTGTACGCATATATTATATGGTTTTAATGTATGGTATCTTATTTAATATATATATGGTCTTAATGTATATGGTCTTAAGTCCTTTCTTGGTGTTTGTTAGATTAGGTTTTAAATATAGTTTGGTGTAATTTAATCTAATTGATTTAAATTGTGCACTTGGCTAATAGGGGCATAATTTTAAATTAATAAAATTAGATTTAGGGTTAGAGGAGCCATAGTTAGATTTAAGGTTTGAATTGGTTTAAGCAATTTAAATTTATCCTTGGCTTATTGGGATAAATGTTAAATTCATTAAATTAGTTGAACATCTCTTAATACCCCTTTTAGGATAAAATTGACATTGGACATAGATGAACATTTAAATTAAATTCATGAATGATTAATTTGACTAATTTTAAATAATATCCTTGGCTTATTGGGATATTATTTTAAAAGCAATCAAGTTAATAATCATGATTCAAGATAATCCATAAATTGTTAGGGTTTCCTAGTTTTTAGGGTATAATTAATTAAAGGTTAATATTAGAATAACCAAGTCAATAATTAGAGCACTAATTAGACTTTCATAATTTGGGTCTGTCAATTTAGGATTTTAGTGGGCCTAGGGTTTTAATTTCCAAGTTCTTCTTTGCCATGCATTTATAATTGTCATTCATATGACCTCTAATAATCTAATTGCATATGGTAATTAATGAATTTAAACCCTAAGAAGGAGGTATTTATTAATTTCGATATTTGTGTCGCAACAGTATGGGCTCAATAGATGTTGACCAAATATTTGAATTAATTCTTACCGTCTGAAGATAAACATCAATTAAAAGTTAACAAGTCATAACATCATACTTAAATGCTTGCATCATGCATAGATGTGATGTATAAAATTCGAACCATAAATTAACGCGACAGTCAGGCTTATTCGATGACAGTTTAATCTATGGTTTGTTGTATTGCCACCCTTGTTAATTAAATGTTTAATTAATTCAGACCTACCAATTTGAAAAAGCCCGTTTAATTAAGGTTTATGTTCAATTAAGAATATTTAATTAAATTTAATTTAGATTTCAACAATTTCCATTGATTTACAAGCAAAATATATGTTGGTACAGATTTTTGGTCGTGATGGAGGTGCTAACACTTCTCCACACTCAACCAACTCCGGAACCTATTTTTGGATGAATCTCTAGTTTTATGGTGTTCGACCTACCTTATCCATGTAGCCGGTGGCGACTCCAAGCTTTTATTGTTTTCAAAGACTTGATGTTTAAAAAGAAAATTCCCCAATTTTCAAAACCTTGCATAACTCGTAAGAGAGATCCTTCAAGAAAAGGTCGGTACAACATGGCAACTCCGCTGGGGACAACCTTTGTTTTTACAAAACAAAAAAAGAGTTAGGCCACAAAATTATATTTTCGCTTTAATCGATGGAAATTATTGAAATTTAATTTAACTTTGATTAGTTTGTTCTTGATTGAAGATGTGACTTTGATTGCCCGAGCTTTGATAATGGGTGGTTTCCAGATTAATTAATCATATAATTTCTAAGGAATCTTCGGCATGTGTTGCATCATGATCATCAAGCTTTATACCCGAGCTTTGTCCCTTGAGTGAGAGTTAAATGCCACATACCCACGTGAGTAGCCCTCCACGAGTCGGTGATTCACTTCTAGAATCCACGCCATTGACATGTGAGCAACCCTCCACATCACTAGGTCATTTTTTCTCTCGATCCGAATCCAATTCGCAAGCCTATAATGGGTCAGAATTGGAGTTCTTGTTGCCTTACTAGGTAACAAGATAGGTTCGGGTACCCTTAATTAGAACCGAACCCATGCATTAGAATCTAGGAAAACCCGCCCCAATTAGAGCCATGGGGGAGCCATAATGATCTAGAATTCATGTGATTAGGGTTTTCTTTATGTTTTTGCCTAATTTGTTCTTATTCATCTATTTTTACTTCTAAATTTATTGTGTATCATGTAACTGACACACTTTTTTGTCTTTCCCCTTTTTCCTTTTTATTTTTCATATTTTTTCGTATCATGAAGAGCACATTGAGTCAGAAATAGTCTTAAATTAAAGGCTCGAACACTGGGAGATTTGGCCCGTAGCAACCATGAGAAGAATTTCGATGTGCAAGTATGGTTAGAAGGAGAGCAACTCAATGACGGGGACAATCAAGTAAATAATGTTAGTCGAGACTTTCATTAACACATAATTTAATGATATGTCCGAGTTGAGGTTGGTATGGAATGGTTGGGATTTTGAGATGATAAATGCTTTCAAAGATGAGTATAATGACCTTGCATACTTGTTAGAGGTTCTGATCGATCAATCCCTACTTCAAGCCTTGGTAGATTTTTGGAATTCAGCTTATAGTTGTCTCACAATTGGCAACTGTGATTTAACCCCGACAATTGAAGAGTATCAAGCCCTCGTGAATTGTAATAAGATTGACGAGAACCGAGTCTACTCTAAACCGAACAAGAACAAATATTTCCAGAAAAGATTGGTAGGATCTCAAACACTTTGCCATCTTGGGTCGACAATCAAGTTACAACTTGGAACAAGAAAGAGTACCTCAAAGGGAAGGAATTCTGATCTTATCTTCGGTACATCTTGTGGGTCGAGTTCAACGGGACTTATTTGCACTTTTGATCTATGGGCTAGTGCTATTTCCTAAAGTATTAGGGCTTGTCGACCCGTCAATATTGGATTTGTTTGATCGCTTGAGTGGTCGAATTAGTCTGGTACCTGTAATTTTTTTAGAAACTTTTTGGTCCTTGAGGTTTTGTAGAGAGCACAATAGAGGTCATTTCCGAGGTTGAACCCAACTTTTTACTGTTTGGTTTTGCATTCATCTTTGGTATGATGCCACCTTCTTAAGGCCTATCTATGACGACAAGTTCTCACGAAAAGATTCGAGGAGGTTTGGCTAGAAGTTCTCCAAAATCCAAGGGAGGAAGACATAGTTTGGAGAGCTCCGTGGTTGCCGGCAAGGAATATCCTTTATAGATGCGGGGAATACTCTTGGGTTCCTTTACTTGGTCTTTGGGGGCATGCCACTTACGCACCCATTTTGGTTTTGAGACAATATGGTTCGAAGCAGTTTGTGCCTGCCACAAAAGGATTGAATGAGTTCAACATGGAATGCAAGAAGGAGAAATGCTACAAAGGGGTGGTGTATAACACTTATTCAGCCTGGAATAATTCAAGGCACCTTAGGATTATGAATGCTCCCTACTTGGTCACCCTTGAATACGAAGACTGGTGATTCAATCCTGTCAACGACAATGTTCCCCAATTGAACCCCGATGGTAGGAGGTCCGTGGAGGAGAGATTGTCTACACTCCCACCGAGACCGATTTGAGAAGGAAACAGCTTGAAGAGGAACAAAAGAGGTATATTCAGTTCAAAAAGAAAGATAGTCAAGAAAGGTTCGACTTTGAGCTAGACAAAACACAGTTCGAGGGAGTGATTAAGGGTCTGCAAAGAAGGAAAGATGAATTGGAACTCAAACTTAAGTTAGAGAGGGAGGAAATCCAAAAACTACAAAGGTTAAACAAGAGCAAGAGAGTCACGAAGGATGGACCGAGCAAAGGGTTGGAACTCCGATTCAAGGGTCAGAGAATCAGGATTTGAAGGCTTGTGTTGAAAAATTGGAAGCCGAGGTTCAACGACTCAAGGACAACATAGCAAGCTTCAGGGGAGCGGTCCAAGTGTATTAGAGGCTAACTTTGGAGCAACTACAATTCACTGCTTACACTATTTGAAGGCAAGAGCAAGAATTGGCACAATAGACGGCTAAGATTCAAGAAGTTGCTCGGAAGATACAGTTTGTAGCAGAAGATGCTGTCGAGCTTCACGATTGTATAGACATGAATTCGAGGAAGGATAAAGGATTGTTTGGATCATAAAGAAGATCATCGACCTAGATGCTAGATTGGGATCATACGCGTAGTTGGTTCTCTTTAAAATTTGTATTGAGACAATGCTTTCTTTAATGCAAGTTGTTTAATGGTTATATTTGCCGAACTCTGCGTTGCTCTTTGCATTCATGCATAACACATTTATTTGCAGACTTTGTTAAATTAGTAAAATTAATTGAAAGATTTCTTATTTCAAAAAGAGAGCATTTTGGTTCTTTAAATTACATTCATTCTGCATCCATATCGTACTCGTTTACAAGCAAGGATAACGAAGGAGGGATTTGCAAGATTGGAAGCCGATCTTAAAGGTTAGTTGGAGAAAACTCAAAAAGAATTGAGGGACACCATTATCAAGTCCCAACAAGATATGACGAAAGAGAAATCTCAGATGCTGCAATCCCGTCTAGGACAAGATCCAAGAGAGAAAGATGCCGTCGAGAATTGTAATACCCCAAATCATGGCCTAGTAACATGTAACAAACTAATTAAGACTTAATTGTACAAACAATCTACAAATTAGAAGAATTGATTAAATCTAGTGACAAAATTAAATGGATTTGATAACTAAATAGCCAAATCATTAAGGATCAAATAGTAACAACGTTTAAATGTTGTTTTGCATGTAACTAGAATGTTTAACTAAGGATTTGTGAAGCAATTAGACCCTTGAATTGCCACGTGGAGGAATTTGGCCAATCCAATTGATAACAACATGCATAGGTGTCTATTTTCCTATCATCTTCTCTACTCATTCTTTCTCCTTCCTTGGCCGAAACCCTCTCAACCCTTTAGGGAAAAAAGAGCCACCATTTTAGAGATTGGAAGCTTGCATGTGATCCTATTTTACATGTACTTGGATAAGCTAGGAAGATTGTAAGTGATTTCTAAGTCCTTCCTCCCTATCAACTTGTTCGAATGAATGTTTGATGATAGAAAATGAACTTGGATTCATAGAATTGTATGTTAGATGTTATGCTTGAAGCTACCTTGAATTGTAGCTTGAATGTGGTTGAAATGCTATTGAAAATAGGCTGAAATTATGCTTGACCGAATGGTATATGTACATGAATGAAACCATTGTTTAATTGATCATGTAACTTGATAAAGTAATTTGAATTGTATGAATTGGGACTTGAATTGAGTAAAAAGCTTGCTGGAAATTTAGAAACATGTTAAATTGAGATGTTAATCAATTGAAAATCATGGTTGGATAGTGAAAATTTAGCTTAAAGAGGAAACTAGTCACAATTGATTGTTAAGTAGCTAACTAGGGACTGTTTTGAAAGAATTGATAAATTCTGGACTGTTTTCACATAATTGAGGGCTGAAATATATGAACTTAAAACGGGGGAAAGTCAATTTAAATGCTTGCTGGATTGAATTGCTTGAATAATGATCAATTGGACTACTATAAGATGCTTGTTGAGATGTATGTGAAATAGGGACTAGAATCGAAACCATGAAAGATCTAGGGACTGAATTGTATGAATTAAGGGCTGAAAATAGTGACTTAAAAATAGGGGAAGTTGATTAAAAGTTTTTTAACATGAATTGTATGAGATAATCACAATTTGGACTGTTTTGTAGAACAAAGAGAAGGGTGTAATTGCAAACTATTTTAGCGGATTGTTTTAGCAAAAATTAGGACTGTTGGGGACTATTTTGTATAACACTGTAAATATAGTTAAAATGGGACTGTTTTGGGCAGTTTAAGAGCAGGGAAAAACTATTTTAATAAGATTGAAAAGATGAAATTGTTTTGCCATGTTATGCAATGGCTAAGTTAACATGAATGGAAATGCTAAGTAGAAATGCTTAAATTGTTTCATTGTTGGAAATACAATGCTTGACTCTAGTTTTTTGTTAACTTGGATTGCTTGAAATGTATTGTTTGGTTGTTGATTTTGATTCCATTATATTGGATGTATGTTAGAACAAGGTGTGGATCTTGTTGAAGAAGATAGAGTTGGGCAACCTAGTTACAAGCAAAAAGGGATTTGGATCAAGGATCAAAACTAGCTTGGAGTATTGTGAGTGTAGCTTTTACATAGGGTTAGGACTTAGGACCTAACCAAATATGCAGAACTACTATTCCATTGACATGTTTATGCTATGAAATGAATCTAAACTATGCTTGGAAATGAATTAAGGGAAGAATGGCTTAAATGGAAACTTGGTAGTAAGATATGCTTGATATATGAGTTGGTAATCCAAATGGATCATGTAACAATGAATTGATCTTCTATGGTTTCTTGTATTGACCTAATCGAATGAATCAAATATGTTTAGACATAATCTTTCTTGATGCTATGATAACTTGAAATGCAAACTTGCTTGAATTATAATGAATGCATGATATTTTGAGCTAAGGCTCGAATGACCTAAGGGCTATCTTGATCTTGATAGATAAACACTTGAAAGAGATGCTTGAATAAGCTACTAACATGCCATGATCTTGTTGTGAGTACTTGCCTTGACTTGAAATCTTGAAGCTTACTTCATTGACAAGTAATTCAAATAAAGCCTTGGTTGCTAGTTG
This sequence comes from Hibiscus mutabilis, assembly GCA_019671005.1. Taxonomy (NCBI): domain Eukaryota; kingdom Viridiplantae; phylum Streptophyta; class Magnoliopsida; order Malvales; family Malvaceae; genus Hibiscus; species Hibiscus mutabilis. The sequence continues at coordinate 36,840,917 of CM033718.1, read as the reverse complement.
GTCATAGGTAGGATGGCATGCCATAGAGTCTAGAGCTCATTTTGATTGGGTGGACTACGGTCCTGGGCCAAGGCCCTTATTTGGCGACAGCAGGAGGGGTGTATGTTATGTTCATTGGCGACAGTAGGAGTAATATGACCAATTTCTTGTTTTGGTGACAGTTTGGTTGGTGACTTGATTACCTAGACATAACTATGTACCAAGGCCTAATCTAAAATGAATAAGCAAGAAAGAAATGCATGGCCTAAAGCTTGAATGATACTTGACTTGATACCTTGAATTTGCTTGCTTACATGAAACTTGAAAAGTGATCATACTCGAATTGATATGCTTAAACATGCCTCTTGTCTTGATATAATACTCGATCCAAATTGAAATGGAAACAACCTTCTTGTTAATTGTTGTTCGAATGGTATTGAAGCATGAATTAATGTATACTACTTGAGATTGAGGCCTAGTTATATGTTATTGTGCTTTTGATGATGTATATAAATGGTAATAGCTATACATGACTACTTGACTCCCTACTTGTCTTGGAACACTTGAAACCTTATGTTAGACTTAACTTTACATGCTTAAACCTTAGCTAGGTTGTACTTGATTTAGGACTACCTAAACTTTATAATTAGCTAGTAAATAGTTGCCGCCTCACTAAGTACATTATGTACTTATCACTCTTGTTTCTATCCTTCCCAAACCACAGGTTTAAATAGAACTTAAAGCTATCTTCCTTGAGCTTGAAGCAAGATACAAGCAGAGCTAGAAGTATGACTTCGAATCTATTTTGTAACTCTCCTAGTCGGTGGCACCTAGATATGTACATAATTAAGCTAGATCATGCATTTTGTTCATTTTGAATTTTGTATATATATATATGGCCTTTGCCTTTAGAAGCTTGTAAAGACTTGGTTGGCAATGTTTGATGCCATGATATCTAGATGCTATGTGAATCAATTAGGCGTGACTTGTTGATTATGGATAATGGAACTTGGTTACATGATCTTGTTATACTTGAATGTGCTTAATAATGGGATACTATGTGCTTAACTCTTGTATGTTCTATTCGAATTGATCACTTGGATGATTAGGTTGCTTCTAGTTCAAGTAATTAAAGTTATGATAAGTTAGTCATGATTTTTAGATGATGTTAAGCTTGCTTGAAGGCATGTTGATGGTGATATGATTCGAATGAATACATTGGTGACCATGTCTAGTAACCAACATTAGATGTAACCTTGTCTTGAATGTAAAATGCTAAAAGATTATGCTTAGTTAACTTGACATGAATATGACATTGAAACCATGTTTGACATTGTATTGAAATAGATCAAAGCTGCGCATACTTGAATAAACTTGAAATAAATTTGAGTCTTGCCTTGAGTGTATTTTCGATTGCCTACATGTACAAGAGACTATGTCTATATTTCGTAAGCCATAATATTTGTAAAGCATGATGTTGATGATTGTTTCGCTTTCTTGTTAGGCAGGTAACTTATCTAATAGGATGAGTCCAAAAGTTTTAAATGGCTTGAATTCTTGTGTGCTTGCTTGTTTGCTTGTTTTAACACTCCTTGGCCGGGTTACTCCTAACCCGGGTGAGGGGTGTTACAGAAGTCAATATATTTTGGATTGGAGACCTCCAAGGAATATAGGTGAGGTCAAAAGCTTTCTTGGTTTAGCGGGGTATTATCGGTAATTTGTCAAGGGATTTTTAACCTTAGCCACACCCTTGACCAAGCTCCTTCGAATCCTCTTGATTCCATGAACCTAATTCTATAACTCTCCTTGTAGCTTCTCATGCAATCAATGCACACTTTTGAGTGTACAAAAAGCATGGTCTCTTGTCTGAACTCCAAGTTCAATCAAACTTGATCTCTAGAATCAAAGATCTTCAACAAACAGACTCTGATCTCCAAGTTATCATGTTGAAACTAGATTCAGAACCAAATTCTGATTTTTCCATTCATTCGAATGGTTTACTCTATTTTAAGGATAGAGTTTGTGGTCCTAACAATGAAGAATTGAATAAGGAAATCTTGCAAGAAGCTCACCAAAGTTCTTTCTCGACACCCTGGATCGGTTAAGATGTATAAAGACCTGAAACCCTTATATTGGTGGCCAGGCATGAAATCAGCTATCACAGATTTTGTATCCAAGTGTATAACTTGCCAAAGAGTCAAAGCCGAGCACAGAGTCCCTACGGGATTGCTTCGACTAATCAAATTACCCCAATGGAAGTTGGATCGTATTACCATGGACTTCATGAGTGGTCTTCCTTGTACTCCAAGAAAAAATGATGTCGTGTGGGTGATAGTGGATAGATTCACTAAATCGGCTCATTTTGTCCCTATTCGAATGAACTTAAGCTTAGATGCCTTAGTCGAGTTATATTTTCGTGAAGTAGTATGATTGCATGGAATTCCTAGATCCATAATCTCTGATAGAGATCCTAGATTCACTGCTCGATTTTGGAAATCCTTTCAAAAATCCCTTGGAACCAAAGTGCATTTGAGAACAGCTTTTCGTCCACAAAATGATGGCCAATCAGAAAGGGTGATACAAGTACTTGAAGACATGTTACGAGCTTGTGTTACAGACTTCGGGAAGAATTAGGAAAAGTCCCTACCTCTTGTAGAGTTTGCTTACAACAACAACTATCAAACGACGATTCAAATGGCACCATTCAAAGCCTTGTATGGAAGAAAATGTAGGACTCCCTTGTGTTGGTCTGAATTGGGGGAAAATAAGGTGTTGCGACCTCAATTACTCAGAGAAACCGAGGAACAGGTTCAAATCATACATGATCGATTGAAGTAAGGCTTTGATAGGCAGAAAGCCTATGCAAACTTGAAAAGGAGAGACATCCAATACAATGTGGGAGACAAAGTTTTTCTCAAAGTGTCCCCTTGGAAGAAGGTTTTCAGATTTGGAAGAAAAGGAAAGCTTAGTCCCCGGTTCATTGGACCATTCAAAATCATTGAAAGGATTGGTCCAGTAGCATATCGATTGGCACTCCCTAGTGAATTTGATAATATCCACAATGTCTTCCATGTTTCCATGCTTAGAAAATATCGATCTGATCCATCCCATGTTCTAGAACCTGAAAAATTTGAATTGAATCCCAACCTATCATATGAAGAAGAGCCAATACGAATACTTGACAAAGAAGTTAGAAAACTTCGAAACAAGAATGTTCCCTTGGTGAAAGAATTATGGAGGAATCACAAAATGAAAGAAGCAACTTGGGAACTTGAGGCTACGATGAGAGATCAATATCCTCACTTGTTCAACTCAGGTAAATTTGAGGGCAAATTTATTTTAAGGGGGGAGAATTGTAATACCCCAAATCATGGCCTAGCAACATGTCACAAACTAATTAGAACTTAATTGTACAAACAATCTACAAATTAGAAGAATTGAATAAATCTAGTGACCAAATTAAATGGATTTGAAAACTAAATAGCCGAATCATGAAGGATCAAATAGTAACAATGTTTAAATGTTTTTTTGTATACAACTAGAATGTGTAACTAAGGAGTTATGAAGTAATTAGACCTTGAATTGGCAAGTGGAGGCATTTGGTCAAGCCAAAGGAATAACAACATGGATAGGTGTCCATTTTCCTATCATCTTCTCCAGTCATCCTTTCTCCTTCCTTAGCCGAAACCCTCTCAACCCTTTAGGGAAAGAAAAGCCACCATTGTAGAGAGTGGAAGTTTGCATGTAATCCTAACTTGTTCAAATGAATGATTGATGATAGAAATTGAACTTGGATTCATAGAATTGTATGTTAGATGTTATGATTGAAACTACCTTGAATTGTAGCTTGAATTTGGTTGAAATGCTATTGAAAATAGGATGAAATTATGCTTGATCGAATGATATATGTACATGAATGAAACCATTTTTTGATTAATCATGTAACTTGATAAGGAAATTCGAATTGTATGAATTGGGACTTGAATTGAGTAAAAAGCTTGCTGGAAATTTAGAAACATGTTAAATTGAGATGTTAATCAATTGAAAATCATGGTTGGATAGTGAAAAATTAGCTTAAAGATGAAACTAGTCACATATGATTGTTAAATGGCTAACTAGGGACTGTTTTGAAAGAATTGATAAATCCTGGACTGTTTTGATAGAATGGAGGGTTGGAATTTATGAACTTAAGGGGAAAGTCAATTTAAATGCTTGTTGGATTGAATTGCTTGAATAATGATGAATTGGACTAATTTAAGATGCTTGTTGAGATGTATGTGAAATAGGGACTAGAATTGAAATCATGAATGATCTAGGGACTGAATTGTATGAATTAGTCGCTGGAAATAGTGACTTAAAAACAGGGGAAGTTGGATTAAAAGTTTGTTAACATGAATTGTATGAGATAATCACAATTTGGAATGTTTTGTATAACATTGTAAATATAGTTAAAATGGGACTGTTTTGGGCAGTTTAAAAGCAGGGCAAAACTATTTTCATAAGATTGAAAAGATGTAATTGTTTTGCCATGTTATACAATGGATACGTTAACATGAATGAAAATGCTTAAATTGTTTGATTGTTGGAAATACAATGCTTGACTCTAGTTTCTTGTGAACTTGGATTGCTTGAAATGTATTGCTTGGTTGTTGATTTTGATTCCATTATATTGGATGTATGTTAGAACAAAGGGTGGATCTTGTTGAAGAAGATAGAGTTGGGAATTCTAGTAACAAGCAAAAAGGAATTTGGATCAAGGATAAAAACTAGCTTGGAGTATTGTGAGTGTAGCTTTTATATAGGGTTAGGACTTAGGTCCTAACCAAATATGCACAACTACTATTCCATTGATATGTTTATGCTATGAAATGAATCTAAACTATGCTTGGAAATGAATTAAGGGAAGAATTGCTTAAATGGAATCTTGGTAGTAAGATATGCTTGATATATGAGTTGGTAACGCAAATGGATCACGTAACAATGGATTGATCTTCTATGGTTTCTTGTATTGACCTAATCGAATGAATCAAATATGCTTAGACATAATCTTGCTTGATTCTATGATAACTTGAAATGCAAACTTGCTTGAATTATAATGAATGCATGATATATTGAGCTAAGGATCGAATGGACTAAGGGCTATCTTAATCTTGATAGGTAAACACTTGAAATGGATGCTTGAATAAGCTACTAACTTGCCATGATCTTGCTGTGAGTACTTCCCTTGACTTGAAATCTTGAAGCTTACTTAATTGACAAGTAATTCAAATAAAGCCTTGGTTGCTAGTTGGTCATAGGTAGGATGGCATGCCATAGAGTCTAGAGCTCATTGTGATTGGGTGGATTACGGTCCTGGGCCAAGGCCTTTATTTGGAGATAGTATGAGGGATGTGTGTTATGGTCATTGGCGATAGTAGGAGGAATATGACTAGTTTCTTGTTTTGGCGACAATTTGGTTGGTGACTCGATTACCTAAACATAACTATGTACCAAGGCCTAATCTAAAATGAATGAGCAAGAAAGAACTGCATGGCCTAAAGCTTGAATGATACTTAACTTGATACCTTGAAATTGCTTGCTTACATGATACTTGAAAAGTGATCATACTCGAATTGATATGCTTAAACATGCCTATTGTCTTGATATAATACTCAATCCAACTTGAAATGGAAACAACCTTCTTGTTAATTGTTATTTGAATGGTATTGAAGTATGAATTACTTGAGATTGAGGCCTAATTATATGTGTTCTTGTGCTTGTGATGATGTATATAAATGGTAATAGCTATACATTACTACTTGACTCCCTAATTTTTTTGAAACACTTGAAACCTTATGTTAGACTTAACTTCACATGCTCAAACCTTAGCTAGGTTGTACTTGATTTAAGACTACCTAAACTTGATAATACTAACTCTACGAAGGATAAGAAAGATATTGGCTAGCTAGTAAATACGGATTTTGGTACTCGATCTCCAGCTAAACTCAGAAAAGCATCGCGACGCACTGTTGAAGGTTTTGAATCAGATTTTTGTCACCAGAGATATCTCGGTCGAGAATTTAGAACGAATCATCAATCATATCATTGCCGATAATCATATCACCTTTAGTGACGATGAAATACCAGGGGAACGAAGGGGATCCATCAAGGCCTTAAACAATACCACTCATTACAAGAGTTATGTGCTACCAGGAGTGCTACTTGATAATGGCTCTGCTTTGAATGTTATGACGTTGGATACTCTGCAACGGTTACCGGTTGACAGTTCACACATGAAGCCCTATTATAACACTGGATGAGCATTTGATAGGTGTAACCCCCTTGACCCGGTCTAATCGCAAGATCGAATCGAGCGAGTTACAAGGGAAATATTGGAGTAAAACCTGAAAGTTTCACTTCAATAAACAACCATTTTCTTACTTTTTATCTTTTCTAGATGCAACATAGTTAACCTAAGTGTGAGAGAAAGCAACAGACAAAGTCTCACTCGTTCGGGCATCAAATCGACATCTGATTGCCTCAAATAGCGTATAAGGACCATTTTGTAAAACTATCACTAAACATGGACTTAACTCGAAATTGAAGTTACCATTTTTAATTAGTCAGGTTTTGATCCACCACATAAATTTTCAACTCATTTTAGCAATCCAAACTCATTGAATTGCACTTAAAAATAATCAAGGACTAAAATGTAAGAAATCGGAACTTCAGAAAAATCAAATAACTAATTTAACTGCAAAGGGTATCGATACCCTCTTGACAGCATCAATATGCTTTCATCTCATCAAAATCTCAGATTTCCAGTAACCAAATAGCGTATTAGTACGGTCTCTTGTATCGATACGATACAACTAAAATCCGTTCAATCCGTATCGATACGGTACAAGGCGTATCAGTACGGTATGCCTAAAATGGATTTACTATATTGATACGGTGGCTCGAGTATTGATACGCCTGGGCTAGAATTGACTCGATTTGCTATTAAAAACACTTCTAAATGCAAACCAAACCCCTAGGCATGTTTCCAAGACACACATAACATATTTAGGAATCAAACCTTAGCCAAAAACAACAGAAACATTATCATACCATGATCACATGCTCAAAAAGGAAATCTATAGGCATTCATCCTTCGGCAAAGCCAAAACAAAGACCAAAACCCATAACAAAACTCAAACCAAACATAATAGGCCATTTAGAATCTCAATAAGGCAAAACAAACATCCAAACCAGGGAGTTCATCAAACATACACTCCCAAAACATCAAGGTATCCACTCATTGCCAATCCCATTTCTATTGAAATGTTAAAACCATACTTGAGCTTAGAGGATTGAGTGAACCACTTCTCTTGCTTCCTTGCAGCCCGAACAAACTACTTTTATGTATTGTTAATAAAAGAGAGCGTAAGCTATATGCTTAGTGAGGGATGCCCAAAACAAAACCATAACAATGCACTATTGAAAACCATTTTCTTATCAATCCATTTCCCCATCATGCTCTTAACAAGTCTCATGCTTTAAAACCCATTAAAGCAAAACCATTAAACTCTTTACAAATGTATCATGAAATGATATGCTTTAAACCAAAGCAAATCTCAATGCAAGCTTCACATGCTTAGGCATTCAAAACATATCTCAAGATATAGTTTCATGTATAAATCTCATATAAAATTTCATTTCAAAACCACGATACATGTAATCTCATATATTGGCATTCAAGTGACCCAGATGGTTGCTTCACCATCCCTGTATACAAGGAGCTCGTTGCACTCTCCATAATAAACACATTAGATATACAGATACTCATTGATGGAGCTTGTTGCTCTCTCCATCAATACTTATAGAGCTTGGTGCTCTCTCTATAAGGCGGATCTCATTGTGCTTGCTGCACTTACCATGACTTAGATCCCTTGGTGCTTGATGCTCTCACCACAATACACTTCGGTTACCCTCAACACAATAGTTGCTACGCTAATGTGGAGACGAAGAACACGCACATGCAAATTTTGCTACATTTTTATAGTGCACTCTCATCCTATTAGTTGACCAATTATATCCAACTATAAAAAGCATCATCACTTGCCAATACATACTTTAACACCATGTTAACCTACTATTTTCCAATGCACCAACATAAACCATAACATATCCCATTTAAAATCATAAATCAATGCATAGCATTTTCTCATCAAGATGTAACCTCATGAAAATCATAAATCAATCTCATTGTAATACCCCAAATCATGGCCTAGTAACATGTCATAAACTAATTAGAACTTAATTGTACAAACAATCTACAAATTAGAAGAATTAAGTAAACCTAGTGACTAAATTTTGATGGATTAATAAAGAAGTGACTGAATCATGAAGGATCAAAAAGTAACAAATTATAAATGTAGAATTTCATGCAATTAGGATATGTAATTAAGGATTTATAAAGCAATTAGACCATAATTTGCCAAGTGGAGGCAAATACCAAGCCAAGTGATAACACCATGGCCAAGTGGCCATCTTCCTCTCATATTCTCCACTCTATCTTTCTCCACCTTGGTTGAACCATACTCATCCATCTAGGAGAAAGAAAGCTTAATTGATCATCTTCAAATTCATGCTTATTTAATTAACTTTGATCAAATTTAGCTTGGAGAAGGTATAATGCTTAACTCCTACATGTTATAGAATGTTGAATCTTGAGATTTTGATGTTCTTGTTGCCTAGATTGATTTGGATGATTGTTATGTATGTTAGGATCATGTTGACCTCTAATAGAACTTGAAATTGTGATTTCTAGTAACTAAATTGCTAAAGAGAATGTATATGGTTGCTGGAAATTTGAGAATAGGAAGTATGGTTGAAAACAGTTTTGAATAGGAACTGTTTTGATAGGTGAAAATGTTTATGCATGCTAATTGAATGTAAAGACCTGTTTTGATCATGTTGGTAGATGAATTGAGGATTGAATAGATTAGATAAATTTATGGAAAATGAATGCACTTAATTGGATTAGTTAAAACTAGGTAATGGACTGCTCAAGTGTTGAATTAGAAGTATAGTGTTGATCAAATTGAATTTAACATGATAGTGCCCTGTTTTAAGCACATTTCTAGGTGAATTAGACTAATCTAGTCATGTATGAACATGAAAATAATTTGAATTACCATGTTAGAACCTTGTTAAAATGAGTTTTGGAACTAGAAACTCAACCTAGTGTAATCTGCCCAGAATACTCTATTCTGGACAGTAACTTTGAAAAATCACCATAAATTGTATAAAGTGAATTTAAGGCTGAAAATTTTATGGATAGTATCATGAAATGTCTAAAATCATTAGGAGAAAACAAAACTGAATTCTGGATTGTATAATGAATTGTAGAGAAGAAAAACTAGGGACAGTGCAAACTGTCCAGTGTAGCAAATTGCTCTGTCTTTAAGTTAAAAACTGTATTAATTGGCAAAGAACTAAAATTCAAGGAATATATGGTTAGAAAGACAGTTAACTTAGTTTTCCAACGATGTAAACCAATTGAAATTCTGACGTACGGAATGAAAGTTATGCATGTTTAAGTGAACAGACTACATGCAGCCTAGTAACAACAGTTTAGGTAATTGTACATTGTTTTGTGGAAATTTGTAAACTGTTTTGTAAATAGTTTTGGGACATTGATTCTGCCCTGTTTTACATGAATTGGAGTATAGTCAAGTGTAGTTATGTTTAGTAAAGAAAATATATGAACGTGCTTCCAGATTTGTATATGATGTGTACTTGTAACATTGCCTTGATTGAATGATTATGTGATTTTCTTTTGACATGTATTTACTTGTGTAATGTGATAGAACCAGGGGTGAACTTGTTGGATTCGGAAAGAGTGGAACATCCTAAAGCTAAGAACAAAGGAGTGGATCCAAGACTAGCTAAGCTTGGAGCATTGTGAGTGTACTTGCATGTCTATATTCTTGCAATGTTTAAATTGGCTTAATAAGGGAAGAATGATTAAAGTAATGCATGAAACTTGATTACATCTTTGAATACATGTTCAATTCGATTGCTAAGCATGTTTAAGTGTTAACATTGGTGCTTGAATGTGTGATATGGCATGAGATCGAGTGACTTAAAGAACCTGCTTGTAATGTTATCCTACATGATGAAATGAAACATGAGAATTACATGATATGTGAGCTATGGCTCAATTGGCCTAGGGGCCTAGTATGAAATGAACTTGCTTGACATGATCTTGAACTTGAAATACTTGTACAAATGGTAAATCAAACAACCTTGGTAGCTAGTTGGACTAGGTAGAAGGGCATGCCTTAGAGTCTAGAGCTCATTGTGTCAGGGTGGACAATGGTCCAGGGCTAAGGCCCCTATTTGGCGAGAGACGTAGGGTACGTATGTGGTCTTTGGCGATAGTAGGAGGGTTGACTGGCACAACGGTGCATATTGTGGTGACAGTTGCTTGGAGACTCGATTACCTATACAAACTAAGTACCAAGGGGGTTGTTTAATTGATAGCAAATGAAATAACAATCCTATAACACATGTTACTTTCTTGAAAGATGTGAATTGAATGTTACTTGACATAAAAGCCATGAATTGTATGTTACTTTTCATGTAAGCATGACTTACTTGATTACTTGTTATGTATGTAACACCCCATCCCCAGGTTAGCCGTAATCCGGTTCAGGAGCGTTACCAAAGCGAGAACAAAGCAGGAGATAGGTTACTTATCGAACAAGTAATCCTGATATAGGTAAGTTGCGACGCAAGTAGCCTAAATGCAACATACAAGACATACAAGTAATCCACATTAATCAAAACAAACAAACTTAGCATGTTAATTTAGGTACTAATTTGTTTCATTTCATACTTATATTTAGGTTACCACTATCATATTACAAGTTATCTTTCCATTTCAATACACCTACACCATTCGAATAACAATGACAAGTATGGCATACTTCACAATAGGTTTCTATTAGACATGACCCAACTTACATTCTTATTACATGTTCATGCACCCTATTCGAATAACTAGGTGACCACTTATCACATTTCATTTGTTTCTATTCAAGCAAGACATACTATTTCATGGCATCCTTAGCTAGTAACATTGTTAATGCATGCTTGTTCATACCTTAGCTCCAAATCAATAGGCATTGCTGAATCATACCAATGGCCACAAGAACAAATGCATGATCATACAATTTTGGTCTAACATTCGAATTATACAAGGTTCAAAAAACATTGAATTACTTTCACAATTTGCGCAACATCTTACTTATTATATACATATCAACATAGTTCAAGTCACCATGCTGGTTACAAGATAGGCCCATACATGTTATACAAAATTTCAAGTCTTAAACACACAAAAAAATGCATGATCATGGCTAAATATTACAAGTTCTAGTGCCACCAAACTAGGAGCATACAAAGAGTATGAAATCATACTTTCAAGCTTGCTTCAAAACGTTGCTTCGAGTTCAAGATATCCTCTTGAAAGTGTCATTGATCTGTTATGGGAAGAATGAAGAGTAGAGTGAGAAGTACAAGTTGTGTACTTAATGAGGTAACACTAAACTAACCAATTTCAAGTATACATACCCAAGTCTACAAGTATTTCAAAGAATCAAGATCATCCCTACATGTCATATACTATTTGAATGTATGGGGTAAACATAGGCAAGCTTCACATATAACACATTCAACATAGCAACATCCATTATGTATACATAACATGCTATTCAAGTTATTGCTTAGAAGACAAGCAACCAAATACACCAAGTACCAAATAGGCATTCTTACACAATAAACATCATCTATGCATTTCTTTCATGAGATGTATCAAGTTATACAATCATTCATTTGTTATCTTTCAAGACAAGGATGTTCATTCAAGAATCTTACAAGTCAAGAAATGTTCACATCACACATTCAAGACAAACAATGTTCATTTCAAGTTATTAATTCATCTTATAACACCCTTGGTATTTAGTTCTCTAGATAATCAAATCTTCAACAATACCGTAGTGCCAATATGCACCGTCGTGCCAATATGCACCGTAGTGCCAAAATGCCCTGTCGTGCCAATGTGCACCAAAGTGCCAATATGCATCGTAGTGCCAATATGAGATCTAGATTCTAAGGCATGCCCTCCTATCTATCCAAACTAGCTACCAAGGTTGTTTGATTATCAATTTCATTCAAGCTTTATACAATTCATTAATCATGACATGATTATGCCATTTAAAGTCCAAGGCCTTAGGAGTCTTAACTCCCAAGACAAGTTTATCCATGTCATTCGAATGGCATGAACACAAGGTGGTACCATTGTTCATTTCATTTCAAACCATTCATGCATATCAATCACAAACACATTCATATGTATGCAATGTGCGTACCTTATTCTCCAAGAAAGCATGCCATTTCTTACCTTTGGCATAAGCAATGCAACATGTCAAGCATTTCATTTCATTTCATCTGCTTAACAATCACGTAAACAAGTAGAACATGCCATCAAACAAGTTTTCATTCATATCATTCTTCCCTTAATTAGCGAAATATATATTAGGTCATGTTACATGGCAATGTCATTGAATTAATAGAACAACAGGGTTGGTTAGGACTAAGTCCTAACCCTAAGGATAGTTACACTCACAATACTCCTAGCTAATCACTTATCTTGTATCCAAAACCCTTTACCTCTTGCTTTGGGATGTTCACTCTTTCCTTCCTCTTCCACAACTTGCTGCCCTTGGTCTAGCAAGCATAACACATACAATTCATCAAAACATGCACATAATGTCACACATATATAGTAACAATGTTACCACATTTGTACATAACATTTAGCTACTGTTTTATCATGCTTTCTTTTAAGCATTTCTTACTTGTTCATCTCTATATTGTTATTACCTCATTATAGGACATAACTGGATAGATTACAATGTCCCAAAACTATTTTGGAAACAGTTCGCTTCTAGGTGTAAAAACAGTCCCAAACTGCCTAGGACACTGCTGCCTGGCAGTTTGCACACTGTCCCTTTAAATGGTCATATCTTTTAACCCGTACGTCGGAATTTCGATTAATTTACACCGTTGGAAAGCTAATTTTTTTTATTTATGACCATATAAGGCTTGCATTTTAGTTTTTATCCAATTAATACAGTTTATTGTTTAAAGATATGGCATTTACATTGTCTAGACAGTTTACACTGTCCAGCTATTTCTAATTACAGTTTCCAGCATAGGACCCAGATTTTAGTTATGTTTTCACCTAATGAAAGTACACATACTAAGGATCATGCCACTAAAATTTCAGCCCTGAATTTGATATATACAAAGTTTGGTGAATTTTAAAAGTTACTGCCCATAACACAACAATTCTGGGCAGATTGCACCTTTTCACATTTTAATTCCTTAAATTCATTTTAACCAATGTTTTGGCCCTATAATTCATTTCATATGAAATCCTAAACATGTTTAGTCAATGTTAATTCATTTTTCAAGGTGGCCAAAACAGAGTAAGTTGGTTAAGTTGCTTAATTTCGCATGTTTACACAATTTGTTCTTACTAAAACAGCTTCTAGGCTATATGACTTTGTTCATACTTTTATTTTTTTTCCAGCATTGGTTACTAACAATTTAGCTTGTTTAACACCTTAATTACATTACCTAATCATGATCATGTTCAATTCATTAATTCCATAGCTCAATTACATGTTCTAACAATTCAATTCTAACAACAACATCTCATTTCAAATTTCTAGCAACCTAATTTTGTTACACCATCACTTACACATAAATTCCACTCTAATTCAAGTTATCCATGGTGTATACAAGTTCAATTTCATCATTCTCTTCATTTCAAGCAACCTTACAACTCAACTAAGCATTATACATCATCTAAATCAGAATTTCAAGCATGAATCAGTTTGGACAACATGAATTTACCTTAGTAATGCTTCCACCAAGTCGAATTTAGCTCAATTTCAAATTTGACACCATAGATTCAAGCTTTCTCTCACAAGAACCCTCTCTCCCTATTTTCCTTCTTCAAAATTGGCATAATGAAGAAATGGATGAAGATGACATCCCTTGTATTGGATTTATGAAATGCCCAAAATGTCATTTAATTAATCCTTAACCTTAACTTAATTAAGGGAATCATAGAATTTAGCATGCAATCATCATCTTTCTCATTTAATTCAATTTAGTCACTTTAAATTGATCACTTATTTCAATCATTCTTCTATTTAAGTCCTTTAATTTGGCATTCATATTTGTTAATTATCCAATTCAACCCTTAATTGACTTTACTTAATTCAAGATGATTTAACTATTTAGGAATTCTAAATAGTGGTAACATTCTAAGCCCTATTTAGGGGTGTTACAATGTAAGTATGATTTGCTTGATTCTTGATACAAAAGCGTGTAGTATGATTCATTGTTTCTTGTATCATATTCTAGCCGAATGCTATAATCCTTAGCTAGGATCACTCTAATGCGTGAAATCCTAGGCTAGGATCATCCTTGTTTAATTGACACTTAATTGGATATAATAATTGGTTAGAACTAGTTACTACCTCACTAAGTACATTCTTGTACTTATCACTCTTGTTTCATTTTTCCCAACCTACAGGATAAAGGATTCGAGTGTTGCTTGATCTTGAAGCCTGATACCTTAAGCTCAAAGCAAGACACAAGGATTGCCTAAGTATGGTTTCATACTTGTTTTGTATATCTCCTAGATTGGTGGCACTAGATTGTATAGAGTCTATCTTGATCATGCATTTTGGGAATCCTTGAACTTGTATATATGTGTGTTCTTGAATGGGCCTACTATGTTATGAACTTATTGGCAAGTTTGTATTGAACTTAGATTACATGTAATGGAAAGTAGATGCTGCTCATAAATGAATTTATAGTGAAATGATCAAGTGTTTGATCTAGTTTACATTGAGCCATTCGAATGCTTTGTTTAATGAACATGTATATGATTGAATGAATAGTATGAAATGTTTCATGTCTTGCTTGAAATGAAAGTAGTATGAGATGAACCATACTTGCTTGTCTTCCATTCGAATGTCTTGGAATTATATGGTCTCTTGTGTGTGAACATGCCTTGGTAAGGGTATTGTGTATTTTTATGGTAAAGGCTGAATGGTCTATATGTTGGGAGACTAGTTTCATGCATTTGTATGTTAACATGATCATGCTTAGTAAATTTAGGTGTGAAATTAGTATATGAATCAATCTAAGGATCATTGAAATGAAATGGAAGAATGTTTACACACTTAGGTCATTCGAATTGTTAATGGTATAAGATGTAGTTAATGAAATTGTTTAAGTAGTAACCTATAATGTCTTGAAATTAAAAATATGGGATTGCTTGCATGTTAAGTAATGAATGCTTGGTTGCTTGCTAGCTAAGTAACTCATCTAATAGGGATGAGTTATGAATTCTTACCTTGCCTTGTTCTTGCTTGTATTGCCTGCCTTGCCTTGTCCTTGCTTGGTAACGCTCCCGTGCTGCTTTGCTACTGGCCTGGGGTAGGGGGTGTTACATTTATTTGGTAATCAGTGCTTTTTAGTCGGTTCTAGAACTAAACCGGTCTCTCTTATATCATATAGGATACATGTGCGACCTAGGAGACTTGTATTGTATAGCTTGTGTCTTTGTTTGTTAAACCGAATTCCTAATTGTTCTATTTGAACGTAGAATGTTTGAAATGAGACTTGGATGGGAGAATGGAAGTCCTGAAGGCTCATCGAATGAAGGAGATAGTGTGAGGATGGAACAGAATCCTCCACAACAACAAGCTCAACCCTGAGCCCAAGCTGCTGCTCAACAGGAAGCTCCTGCTGTAAATCCTGTGCAACAAGAATGTCTCCTGAGCATGAAGGAGATGTTCAATCACCTAGTAACTGCTTTGAAACAAGACCATCCTATTGCTCCTCTTGTTGCTGTGCCAAATAGAGCTCCGATTGACAAGCTGGCTAAACATCAGGCCTATACTTTCACTAGCACTGATGAAGCCAATCCTGAAGTAGTAGAGTATTGGTTAGAGGACACTACTCGAATCCTGACCAAACAAATACCTTGTCCTGATGAGCACAAGCTCGAATGTGTCATAGCCCTTTTGGCAGATGAAGCTTTAAGCTGGTGAGAAACCACTACATTGACTGCTCATACTGAAGCTATAACTTGGAAATTCTTCCTCGAGGAATTTAGGAAGAAATACATCAGTGAACAATACCTGGCCGAGCACCGGAAACGTTTCTTCTACCTCAAGCAAGATGACTGGCCCATTGAACAGTACGTGAGTGATTTCTGCAAGTATTGCAAGTACGAGTCGAAATACATCAAGACAGATGCTGATAAGTGTAGAATGTTTATTGATGGACTGAATGATGAACTAAGTCAAATATTCACTGCCCTGGGTATCACTGACTTCCAAAATTTGGTGAACCGGGCTATTGCAACCGAGGCAAAGATGAAGGCCTCTAAGAAAAGCAAAAGTGGTAACTCCTGGAAGGACAAACAATCCAAGAATGATAACAAGCCTCATTGGTAGTCAAAGAAGTCTAAACACTCCAAGGAACACTCTTCAAATTACACTCATGTTCAGAAGAGAAACTACATACCGAGACCTCAATTGGTAATCAAGCCTTCAACTTTGATCATCTCTGTTGATAGTACGGGAAATTTCGGCAAAGCTGCTCAATATCCTACTTGCAAGTGCAGTCAGAAGCACCACACCGGCTAATGCAGAACTCAACAGAATCTATGTTTCTTTTGTGGAGCCTCCGATCATTATATCTGGAATTGTTCTTAGAATCTTAACAAGGTTCCGAATCGAACTCTAGTAAATGCTAGCTCAGTTCATTCCATTCGAAACAAAGGCCCTAAACAAGCTTAATCTGGAAATTAGGGGAAGAATAAGGGACCCCATTCGAATGCCCCTATTTATCAAGAATCTCGGGCTCCTACTCGAATCTACCATATTCGGGGAAAAGAGGATGAAGAATCACTCGATGTCATAGCAGGTACCATTGAACTAAATTTGACTCTGGTTTATGCTTTAATAGACTCTGGATCCACTCATTCATTTGTATGCTCATCTTTGATTGTAAAGTTGAATTTAAAACCTGAAATTGTAAAACAAAGCCTTGAAGTTTTGAACTCAATAGGGGGAATCACATCCATTAACTTCTTTTGCAAGGAATGTTCTATAATCATTCGAAACATACCTTTTCATATTGATCTATATGTATTCCAAATTACGAGTTCGATCTAGTGTTAGGACTAGATTGGTTAAGCAAGCATGAATCCTGGGTAGATTTCCAAAATAGGAGACTTTATCTCTGGGGTTTAGGAAAGGAATCAATCCTTTTAATTGATAGAAAACCAACCCAAATCTTTGCTACTATGATTATGCAAGATGAACTTGAATTCAGATTACCTAGTATGCCAATTGTATCTGAATTCATTGATGTTTTTCCAGAGGAACTCCCTGGTCTCCCTCCAGCCAGAGAAGTAGATTTCGAGGTTGATGTTCAACCTGGAACAACTCCGGTGTCCATCATACCCTATCGAATGACATCTATTGGATTGAAAAAACTCAAGAAGCAACTCCAATAGCTACAATACAAAGGCTTTATTCAGCCTAGCTCGTCTCCCTAGGGTGCTCCAGTCTTGTTCGTGAAAAAGAAAGATGGGACTCGAGACTCTGTATTGACTACAGACAATTGAACAAGCTTACTATCAAGAATCGGTATCCTCTCCCAAGGATAGAAGATCTCTTCGATCAACTCAAGGATGCTTCAGTGTTCTCAAAGATCGATCTTCGATCAGGATACTACCAAATGAGGGTAAAAGAAGAAGATGTACCCAAGACAACGTTTCGTACTCGATATGGCCACTTTGAATTCCTTGTAATGCCTTTCGAATTAACGAATGCTCCAGCTGCTTTCATGGACCTCATGAACCATGTATTCAAGCCCTATCTTGACAAGTTTGTGGTCGTCTTCATCGATGACATCTTGGTGTATTCTCGGAATAAGGAATAACATTTCGAACACCTTCAAATTGTATTGCAAACTCTTTAAGAATGTCAATTTATTTCAAAGTTCTCTAAGTGTGAATTCTGGCTATCAAAAGTCTCGTTCCTTGGCCATGTCATCTCGGTAGAAGGAATTAAACTAAACCCGGGCAAAATTCGATCCATATGGATTGGAGACCTCCGAAGAATGTTGGTGAGGTTAGAAGCTTTCTCGGTTTAACCGAGTATTATCGGCATTTTGTTAAGGGATTTTCATCCATTGCTGCAAGCTTAACAAAGCTAACTTGTAAAGGCGCGCCCTTTGTTTGGTCGGAGAACCAACAACGAAGCTTCGATCAACTTAAACAAGCTCAGACTCATGCACCGATTCTCATCCAACCAGAATCAGGAAAAGAATTCATTGTCTATAGTGATGCATCTCATTTAGGACTAGGATGTGTCCTAATGCAAGATGGAAAAGTGGTAGCTTACGCTTCAAGGAAACTAAAACCACACGAGTCAAACTACCCTACACACGAAATAGAATTGGCAGCTATTGTGTTTGCTCTCGAAATATGGAGACATTACTTGTACGGGGAGAAATGTAACCTGTTCAGAGACCACAAGAGTCTTAAAGACCTCCTGACTCAGAAAGACTTGAATTTAAGACAAAGGAGATGGCTAGAGTTAACTTAAAGACTACGATTTGGTTATCGACTACCATCCGGGGAAAGCAAATGTGGTTTCTGATGCCCTTAGTCGCAGACCATACTCGGGTAAACCCTTAAATCTAAATCCTAGAATAATTCATTCGAATTTAATCTTTCTTGGATTACAAGTAATCCATTCGAATTGAACCTTTCTTGCCTTGAAAACAATCATTTGAAAATCTCCCTTAGTGATCTTGTTTATTCTTTGTAGCTTCCTTGGCTATCAATCCTCATTTTCGTTTATCCAAAGGACGAAAAATCTTGTCTGAACTTCAAGTTCAATCTACTTGATCTTGAGAAACAAAGAACTCCAACAAATTGATCCAGATCTTCAGAAGATCATATCTAAGCTAGACTATGTGTGTAATTCTGACTTCTCCCTCAAGTCGATTGGACTCCTCTATTTCAAAGATAGAGTGTGTGTTCCTAACAATGAGGAACTAAAATAAGAGATAGTACAAGCTCATCAAAGCTCTTTCTCGATTCACCCAGGATCGATTAACGTGTACAAGGACCTAAAGCCACTATACTGGTGGCCAGTCATGAAATCGGCTATCACAGATTTTATTTCAAAGTGCCTAACTTGTCAAAGAGTTAAAGCCGAGCATCAAGTCCATACTGGATTGCTCCAACCAATCGAATTCGCTCAGTGGAAATGGAATCAGATTACAATGGACTTCGTTATAGGTCTTCCTTCCACTCCAAGAAAGAATGATGTTGTATGGGTGATTGTTGATAGATTCAGAAAGTCTACTCACTTCATCTCTGTTCGAATGAACATGAGCTTGGAAATCTTAGCCGAGCTATACATCCGTGAAGTGATTCTATTACACGGTGTACCTACAGCTATAATCTCTGATTATGACCCCAGATTTGCCTGTCGATTATGGAATTCTTTATAGAAGGCTCTAGGAGCTAAAGTGCACCTTAGTACAGCCTTTCATCCTCAATCAGATGGACAATATGAAAGAATCATTCAAGTGCTCAAAGATATGCTACGTGCTTGTGTTATTGACTTCGAAAAGAATTAGGAGAAATCTCTACACCTAGTAGAGTTTGCTTACAACAATAGCTACCAGACATCTATCCAGATGCTCCCTTCGAAGCTCTATAGGGAAGAAAATGTAGAACTCCCATGTAATGGTCTTAATTGGGAGAAAACAAGGTTTTAGGACCTCATTTGCTTAGAGAAACCGAAGAACAAGTGAAGATCATTCATGATCTATTAAAAGCAGCCTTTGATAGGCAGAAAGCCTATGCAAAATTGAAAAGGAGAGACATCCAATACAGTGTTGGAGACAAGGTCTTCCTCAAAGTATCTCCTTGGAAGAGAGTCTTTTGGTTTGGAAGAAAAGGAAAGCTCAGCCCCGATTCATTGGACCACTCGTAATCATTGAAAGGATTGGTACATTGGCTTATCAATTGGCACTCCCTAGTGAATTCATAAGATCCACAATGTCTTCCATGTTTCTATGCTCAGAAGATATAGATTTGATTCATCTCATGTCCTTGAGCCTAAAGAGGTAGAATTAAGTCCTGACTTGTCATACGAAGAAGAACCAGTCCAGATTCTTGATCGTGAAGTTAGAAAGCTAAGGAACAAAACTGTTCCTCTTGTCAAAGTCTTGTAGAGAAATCACAAGATAGAAAAGGCAACTTGGGAATTAGAAGAAGTCATGAAGAAGCAATATCCTCACCTATTTGATTCTAGTAAATTCGAGAATGAATTTATCTTTAGGGGGATAATTTTAATACCCAAAATCATGTCCTAGTAACATGTCATAAACTAATTAGAACTTAATTGTACAAACAATCTACAAATTAGAAGAATTAAGTAAACCTAGTGACTAAATTAGATGGATTGATAAAGAAATGGCCAAATCATGAAGGATCATAAAGTAACAAATTGTAAATGTATAATTACATGCAATTAGGATATGTAATTAAGGATTTATGAAGCAATTAGACCATAATTTGCCAAGTGGAGGCAAATAGCCAAGCCAAGTGATAACACCATGGCCAAGTTGCCATCTTCCTATCATCTTCTCCACTCCATCTTTCTCCATGTTGGCCGAACCATACTCATCCATCTAGGAGAAAGAAAGCTTCATTGATCATCTTCAAATTCATGCTTCTTGTATTAACTTTGATCAAATTTAGCTTGGAGAAGGTATAATGCTTAACTCCTACATGCTATAGAATGTTGAATCTTGAGATTTTGATGTTCTTGTTGCCTAGATTGATTTGGATGATTGTTGTGTATGTTAGGATCATTTTGACCTCTAATAGAACTTGAAATTGTGATTTCTAGTAACTAAATTGCTAAAGAGAATGTATATGGTTGCTGGAAATTTGAGAATAGGAAGTATGGTTTAAAACAATTTTGAATAGGGACTGTTTTGATAGGTGAAAATGTTTAAGCATGCTAATTGAATGTAAACCCTGTTTTGATCATGTTGGTAGATGAATTGAGGATTTAATAGAGTATACAACTTGCTGGAAAATGAATGCACCTAATTGGATTAGTTAAAACTAGGTAATGGACAGCTCAAGTGGTGAATTAGAAGCATAATGTTGATCAAAAATATCAAATTGAATTTAACATGATAATTCCCTGTTTTAAGCACATTTCTAGGTGAATTAGACTAACCTAGACATGCATGAACATGAAAATAAGTAGCATTACCATGTTAGAACTTTGTTAAAACGAGTTATGAAACTAGAAACTCAACTTAGTGTAATCTGCCCAGAATACTCTATTCTGGACAGTAACTTAGAAAAATCACCATAAATTGTATAAAGTGAATTTAAGTCTAAAAATTTTATGGATAGTGTCTAAAATCATTAGGAGAAAACAAAACTGAATTCTGGATTGTAGAGAAGAAACACTAGGGACAGTGCAAACTGTCTAGTGTAGCAAATTGCTCTGTCTTTAAGTTAAAAATTGTATTAATTGGAAAAGAAATAAAATTCAAGGCCTATATGGTTAGAAAGATAGTTAAGTTAGCTTTCCAATGGTGTAAGCCAATTGAAATTCCGACGCATGGAATGAAAGTTATGCATGTTTAACTGAACAGACTACATGCTGCCTAGTAACAACAGTTTAGGTAATTGTACACTGTTTTGTGTCAATTTGTAAACTGTTTTGTAAAAAGTTTAAGGAAATTGATTCTGCCCTATTTTACATGAATTGGAGTATAGTCAAGTGTAGTTATGTGTAGTAAAGAAAATATATGAACATGCTGCCAGATTTGTATATGATGTGTACTTGTAAGATTGCCTTGATTGAATGATTATCTAATCTTGTTTTGACATGTATATACTTGTGTAATATGATAGAACCAGGGGTGAACTTGGTGGATGAGGAAAGAGTGGAACATCCTAAAGCCGTGAACAAATGAGTGTGCATCCAAGACTAGCTAAGCTTGGAGTATTGTGAGTGTAATTATTTCTAGGGTTAGGACTAGGTCCTAACCAATACTTGCATTTCTACTTGCAATGTTTAAATTGACTTAATAAGGGAAGAATGATTAAAGTAATGCAAGAAACTTTATTACATCTTTGAATATTTGTTCAATTCGATTGCTAAGCATGTTTAAGTGTTAACATTGGTGCTTGAATGTGTGATATGGCATGAAATCGAATGACTTAAAGAACTTGCTTGTAATGTTATCCTGCATGATGAAATGAAACATGAGAATTACATGATATGTGAGCTATGGCCTAATTGGCCTAAGGTCCTAGTATGAAATGAATTTTCTTGACATGATCTTCAACTTGAAATGCTTGTACAAATGGTAAATCAAACAACCTTGGTAGCTAGTTGGACTAGGTAGAAGGGCATGCCTTGGAGTCTAGAGCTCATTGTTTCAGGGTGGACTATGGTCCAAGGCTAAGGCCCCTATTTTGCGACAGATGGATGGTACGTATGTGGTCTTTGGCGACAGTAGGAGGGTTGACCAGCACTATGGCGCATCTTGTGGCGACAGTTGGTTGGAGACTCGATTACCTATACAAACTAAGTACCAAGGGGGTTTTAATTGATAACAAATGAAATAACAATCCTATAACACATGTTACTTGTCTTGAAAGCCATGAATTGAATGTTACTTGACATGAAAGCCATGAATTGTATGTTACTTGTTGTGTAATCATGACTTACTTTATTACTTGTTATGTAAGTATGGTTTGCTTGATTCTTGATATGAAAGCATGAAGTATGATTCATTGTTTCTTGTATCCTATTCTAGCCGAATGCTATAATCCTTAGTTAGGATCACTCTAATGCTTGAAATCCTTAGTTAGGATCATTCTTGCTTAATTGACACTTAATTGGATATAACAATTGGTTAGAACTAGTTACTACCTCACTAAGTACATTCTTGTACTTATCACTCTTGTTTCATTCCTCCCAACCTACAAGATAAAGGATTCGAGTGCTGCTTGATCTTGAAGCCTGTTACCTTGAGCTCGAAGCAAGACACAAGCATTGCCTAAGTATGGTTTCATACTTATTTTGTATATCTCCTAGATTGGTGGCACTAGATTGTATAGAGTTTATCTTGATCATGCATTTTGGGAATCCTTGAACTTGTATATATGTGTGTTCTTGAATGGGCCTACTATGTTATGAACTTATTGGCAAGTTTGTATTGAACTTAGATTACATGTAATGGAAAGTAGATGCTGCTCATAAATGAATTTATAGTGAAATGATCAAGTGTTTGATCTAGTTTACATTGAGCCATTCGAATGCCTTGTTTAATGAACATGTATATGATTGAATGAATAGCATGAAATGTTTCATGTCCTGCTTGAAATGAAAGTAGTATGAGATGAACCATACTTGCTTGTCTTCCATTCTAATGTCTTGGAATTATATGGTCTCTTGTGTGTGAACATGCCTTGGCAAGGTTATTGTGTATTTTTTATGGTAAAGGCTGAATGGTTTAGATGTTGGGAGACTAGTTCCGTGCAATTGTATGTTAACATGATCATGCTTAGTATATTTAGGTGTAAAATTAGTATATGAATCAATCTAAGGATCATTGAAATGAAATGGAAGAATGTTTACACACTTAGTTCATTCAAATTGTTAATGGTATAAGATGTAGTTAATGAAATTGTTTAAGTTGTAACCTATAATGTCTTGAAATTAAAAATATGGGATTGCTTGCATGTTAAGTAATGAATGATTGGTTTCTTGCTAGCTAAGTAACTCATCTAATAGGGATGAGTTATCAATTCTTGCTTGTTCTTGCTTGTATTGCTTGCCTTGCCTCGTCCTTGCTTGGTAACGCTCCCGAGCCGGTTTGCTACTAGCCCGGGGTAGGGGGTGTTACACTCATGGGATAACATGAATCATTTCTCAATTCATAAAAACATGCATAACTGTAGGTAACAAATCCAACTTCAAAACATGAGCATGAACAATTAAAACCATGGGAAAAGTTAAGAACCCATAACGAAACATTTCATACTCACTTCTGAGCTTAGATCAGCGTTTCAAGCTAAATCTAAACTCCCATAATCGCTTTCAAACCTTTAGAAAGCTGAAAACCATGTTTCCACTCACTAACTACACCTCGCTTGGCTTGCAGAGGCGAAAACGAGCTTCTGAATCCTCCGAAACACCTTCCGAAGCTATCAAATCATCACCCCCTACTTCTAACCAAAGAAAAATAGAGGATTAATGTATTCCCTTGTATGAAAATCCCTACCAACAAACAACAACACTTTCCTCCCTCAACAACCAAACTTTCGCCTAACAAAAACAACTGAAAACATCGGTGAAACCTTTCTAATAAATCTCCAGCCATTACCCAGTGAGATTTACACTTAAACAACATCAATTTACATCCAAAAACATCTCCTTAACATTAAAGAATCACCAGCAATCAATTAACACCATAAATAAGCCACCAACCCAAAGATATCAACAACCAAACCTAACAATTTACCGAGTTCTGGGATTCTATTATCAAAATCACTTAAATCAACATCTCAAATCATCATAATCATCATATTATCCCATTATAAACCCATCAAAACCAATCAATAGCAAAGATCCATTGATTTAGGCAAGTAAACCTCAATTAAACCAATTTTCCATAAACATATTACCAAAACCCATTAGAAAACCATCATAATAGACCAGGAACTTCAATAAAGAACATATCATTAGAGGAGAAGAATGAAACCTTACCTCTAAAGCTGTCTTTTCCTTCAATTGCAAAGATTTACATGAGAAAACAAGGTTTATACAACAAGGTTTTGTTAAGAAAACATTAAAGAATCATTTAGGATCAAAAAGACAAATCAAATCAGATATTTACCTTGAATCTTTGAAGAGAAAATGGTTGTTTGGCTGGAGAGAATTTGAGAGAAAGTGAATGAGAAAAGAAAGTTGTTACGTGAAATGTATTTTGAGAAAACAAATTGTTTAATTAATTCCCTCCAATTATTTATTTATTAAAACTATTTAAAAACCAGACAATAAAAAGAAAAAGTCTTAATTAGACTCTTGGTCAAAGCTCCCTAAAGATTCTAAGCCTTGATCTCTTACAATTTTGTCACTAAAAATAGTTTTACGTATTTTACATTTTGGTCACTAGTCCCAAAATGTCAACCTTCCAAAATATATTTTCTAAAATTGATACCACTAAATTCACTTATATAATAAATAAGGATTTTAAAACATTTTCCCATATTTAATTTTACTCAAAAACTATTTATACTTGAGGAGTTTCATCCATCTTTGTTGCCAAAGATTTAACTCCTTCTAAGTCAAGAGACACTTGAGACTTTTATGATCGGTAAAGAGGTGTAATATCCCGAACCTTGGCCTAGAAGTAAGTATCAATTTTAATTGTGACTCAAATTGGATTTAATATATATATATATATATATACTGTTAGCATTAATAATTAAATGAGTTAGTGACCTAGTTGGAAGTTTGAATAAGTCACTAGTCAAATTAAAAAGGACCATTTTGATTAAGTTTAAATTATAGGATTTTTCATGTAAAAATAAATGAAGAATAGTGACCATTATGTGTCACTTGAAGGACAAACAACTTATTGCGGAAGATTGAGTGGAGGAGGTCTCGGTTACGAGTAAATTTATGGAGGAATCATCTCCCTCATCTAATACCGAACCATTTTTGTATGTGTGTGAGATAGAGCTAGAGAATTATTGACAAGATTCTTGGGAACTCAATTTTGGTCAAATTTGGTGAATCAATTTGAATAGCCGGTTATAGGGGAGGTAAGATTTCACCTTCCATTTCTTGAGAAAAGTTGATGCAAACCTGAAAATTTTAGCATAATGTTCTTATGAGCTTGAATAACTAGATTGTTAGAAATAAATTTTGATGCTATGAATAATCCTAGAACTTTCGAAATGCATGCAAGATGAACCCTCATGTTTTGACGAAATTATCACACAGTTTAAGATGATGATTTTTTTGTTGGAAATGAGTCATTTTGATGTTACGTTAGGTTGAACTCTCAGGTGGATCATTGTAACTTGTATTGTTGTGTTGAATCAACTGTGGTCACTTTGGTTGTTTAGTAAAATACTTAGGGGATTGTAATAATTAAATGAATGATTAAGTACCGTCTTGACAAGTCAAGAAGGACTGAAATCTTGAAACTGAGTCATGATTTGATTGAAAAATAATTTCGGACTATTTTGTTAAATAAGAACCAAAGTGGACTGTTTTGAGTATGTTGAAAGCATGCTGGGACTGTTTTAAATACGTATGAGAAATTATAAACACCATAAACTGCTTGGAATGTATTACAGAGCAATACATTGTTTTGGGAAATTTAAAGACTATATGGGCTGTTAATACATTAAAATATATTGGACTATTTTTGGGGTAAATTGCGACTGTTTTCATTAGAATTTAATGAATGTGTGATATGTTATTAGGCGGTTTAACTGTGATTTGTAATAGAATGTTAAAAGCATATAGAAGTTACTTTAAGGTCTGTTTTGTTTGTATGGAAATAAGTATAAAGGCAATAAAACTGTTTATGTCTGAAAATGATTCTTAATGGACAGTTTTGGATGAATCAAACATGAATTGTTTTGAGTAAAAGTGCAGTCTCATATAGATGTAGTTTGGACAGTTTAAAATGTATGAAGGTGCAAATTTATTAGGTTAGAAATATAGTCTGATATATATACAGTTTCAAATGCTATAAAAATGAGTAAAGTGCAGTGTATAATATAGTTAAGCAGTTCCAAAATGATACTAAAACTAGTTAGTAAAATACAGTTTGGAATTTGTATATAATAGTGCAGTCTTGTATGTTAAATTCGTGCAGAAATATCTCTAAAAACTGTGCAAAAATGTGTCTATAAAACTGTGCAGATTGGTAGAGTAAAGTTGTGTAGATTTGCATTTTTAAAAACAATACAGATTTGAGTATAAATATTGTAGTCTTTGAATTTGATAGAAACAATCATAAAACTGCTTTGAGAATAGTTATATATATATAGTTGAATAATGAAAAGAATGCTGATTTGTGTGTTGAATTGATGAGTAGAGAAATATTGTTTGATGTGTTGTTGTGTACTAAAGCATTAGATGCTGATTTGGAAAACTAAAATGTTGTGTTTAGTTAAGTAGCACGAATAATAAATGAAGAGTTCGAATAATAGAATGTATAATAAGAATTTGTTTGTGCTTTAAATGTCTAAGGAATAGTATGCTTAGTTAATGTATCTACCATATAATTATGATAACAATAGTTACCTAAATGAATACATGGAATTAGTTTTAATGATGTACTATCTTTTTGAGGTACTTGTTGATGAAGGAGAGGGAAAAAGGGAATAAATCATGTGAGAGCTATAGTGATTGTGGTTCAGGTATTTCATAACTTTGGAATAACAGGTGAGTGTAGTTGCATTCATTTCGGATGATACGGTGTCATCCAAATCTTTGTTTATGGTAAGTGTTAAGTGTAACCATGAGCATAAGCATAAAGCTCATATCGAGTACAATGTGAGAGTGCATTCATAGCATAGCATCCTTGATAGATCTTTTGGTTATGTTGCATTACATATGCACCTTGTTCTTTGCTATGCTATGTTGTATTGAACGATTATGTATAGTTTATCATGAAGGCAAAAGCAAATTACTAGCCAATGAGGCCATAAAGTACTAAATAAAGACTTGAATACCAAAGTCATAAGTTCATGAGTTATAAAGCCTAAAGGAACTAGAAGATCAACTTGTGTTACATGATAATGAAGAAAAGAATTAATAAGTTACTTGAATCACAAGAAATCTCTCCTAACCTTAAAGAATAAGATACTTAAATTGCCTATTCAATGGAAGTCCTTGGACA